>JAMXBB010000011.1:23111003-23743870 GCA_024138015.1 Lumnitzera littorea
CCCCCCCCCCCCCCCCCCCCCTTTTTTTTTTTTTAATATTCCATTCACCTCATGCAATCAAGTTGAACTAGAAATTCGTTCCAGTTTAATTAAAACCATAAACCACACCAAAACTTAAAGTAGGCGTAAAAACAAAATAAGAAAGTGAACTTGGCAAAAAATTTCTTCTTCTTCTTCTTTTTTGTTTTTGTTTTTTTTTTTTCCTTCCCTCGCAATTGGTTTGGTTAACATTTGATGCATGAAATTGTCTAAGAGCACACTAATCATGGCATCTAGTTTTGAAAATATATAAGCCTAAAAATGTCAAATCCATATGGAAAAGTAAGCAACTAAAGCTATGCTTATGATTTATTTATTTGGTCAAAAGTAATAAGAACTAAAAAATGATAAATTCTAAAATAGAATCTACATTAAATATATCTTCATGTATAGCTAAACTCTTTTATTAAAGTATCCATTTGGAAGATGAGCTCAAAATGGAAAAGTCAAGATCTTAAATGTTTCACTAAACTATTGATTAGTTTCTTTCAGGCATTAACCAATGTAATTAAAAATTCGCTAGTCTCATCTTTTTAAGCGAAGCGAATTTCAAAAACATATTGAGAATTTAAAAATAAAAAAATCACATGTTACGATCTCATTTTACTTAAACTATAAATTATTAACTTACGTCTTGGAAATTGTTAATGATTAGTTAATCATATTTCTAAACCAGTTAAGTTAAGAAAAACATTGTTAGAATAGAGTTCTAGGAAAAAATCGTTAAGTTCATGAAACTTGTATAATCATACCATAAATCATTGAACTTATGCCTTTACACTACATTGTGGATCTTCCATGTCACACACCAAAGAATACAATTGTTGTGATAACTAATTATGAGTTTATGGATACTCTTGGGAATATAGAATGAGTTTCTTAATTCTATTTGACTATTCATAAAATGTCTAAAAGAGTACTAATAATTTGAATGATTTAGTTAAAAGTAGTAGTATAATATTTACACTTCCACATAGATGTTGAGTCTCAAAAGACAGTATAGTATAAGAGTCTTAGGTGGTTATAGCCATTCGGGGTATTATAACAAAACAAACTGGAGTAACTTAACAAAAATTACCACCAATACAAAAAAGAAATAAAAAAAAAAAAACAAAATTACAAAGGAATAGTTCTTCTTTTTCCTTGCTTAACCTCTACTATGCCCAGCCCTAAAGGAGAAAATATTGGTAAACTTACCGAAGGCAACCTTCTAGTAGTGCAATAGTACTAAGAACCTAATGTACAAATAAAAGCAAGCATGTTGCCAAAGTATATACTATGCGTGAGTAACCATGTGAATGTAGGTATCATACACGGTTTTCCAATAATTCGTATGAAGTTTAGGATATAACTCTTTCTTAAACTTATGGTAAGGATTTTGTGCCTAACATTTGTGCACAAGTTATTTAATAAGTAGCATCCCTAGCTAAATGCCCTAGAATGCTCTTTAGCTTCTTCTTTTTTTTTTTTTCCATCACCTCCAACATGTTATTCTTTGCTTTAACTATTTAATATAGTGCTCATCATCTATTTTAATTACTTAAAAGTTCCATTGTATATTTAAATTTGACCTCAAAAGTTCATCCTCTTATGTGTAATTTTTCCATTTTTTAAAACAAAAAATGTGAAGAGGTTGAAGTTTTGTAAATACATAATTCTAAATAGAATTTCATGAACCTATTTTCTTAGTGGTTACATCTTTGTGAAGATATTCCAATTTATATTTTCTACGTGTACAAATTACAAACAATTATTTATTTTCAGCCGTACTTTTCTGTTTTAACTAATATTGTTAGTTAGTTAGGTAGTTGGATTAGCATAGTAGTATAAATACAAGGATAGAGAATTGGATTAAGTAATTTGTTTATTTTTCTCTTGACATACGAATATAGTAAGTTTTTACATAGCTTGTTCATGGAGGAAGTCTGGTAACATGCATCAACATAATTTTATATTTGCGAACAACAACCTTTACATGGTATTAAAGCAAGTGAAGTTTTGATTTCTCCTTTCTCAATCATTTAGCTAGTTTCTCTTCTATAAATGTTATGAATAATCAAGGCTAGATAGTAATGGGAGAAAATCAGAATTCGGATCCATTGTTTTTATCAAGATCTGATAATCTTGACATGAGTATAGGCAATTTAATTTTCAGTGGTAGTAATTTCTTATTGTGGAGTAGGTCAGTTAAATTGCTTTAGGCGCTAAATTGAAGCTAAGGCTTATAGATGGTTTTTTACAAAAATCAGTTGATAATTCATCGGATCTTATAAAATGGATTAGGAGTGTCCATATGATTAGGTGTTGGCTTTTGAATTCAATGTCGAATGAATTGGCTCAAAATTTCCTATATATGAAATCTACACAAGAGTTATGGGAAGAAATTAGTGAGTAGTATGGTATGGCAAGTGCACCATTGGTTTATTAGTTGCAATAGGAAATTAGCAACTTGAAATAACAAAATTAGTTAGTGAGTTCATATTATAATAGGTTTAAGCGTTGTTGGGATGAGTTAAATGCTAAATCCATTTCCTATGTGTTTGTGTGGTTGATTTGAGTAATGTACGTGTGAGTTGAAGGAGAGGATGAATGAATTTGAGTTAAGAAGTAAAGTGATGTAGTTTTTGATGGGTCTTAATGAGGTGTATGAAGGAGCTAGGAATCAGATATTAGCTTCGGAGCTATTACCATCAGTTAATAGAGCATTTTACATTGTCCAACAAATTAAGAAACAAAGACAAGTAATTGGCATAATGAATCAGAATGTTGAAATGTCAGCTTTCTTTGTTAATGGAGTTAAGAGCTCATCAAATAGAAGGAAAGGAAAGGAAAAAAGTTATTTTGCAAACATTGTAAATTAGATGGACATTTGGTTGAGAATTACTTTGAACTAATTAGATATCTTGATTGGTACAAAGGGAAGAAGATTCAAAGAGGAAAATTAGTAAATGCAAGTTCTGTTATAAGAGCTAATGTTTCGAATTTTACTGGATTTGGAACACTATTGATTAGTAAACAGAGAGTGGTGCTTCTAGGCTCATAAAGGATGGTTGTTTGATGGGTAATTACAATTTGTCTTCTGATAAGAACTTTAGTCATAATATTTGTCAAGAGTTAATGCAGATGACAAAAGTCAAAGATGAGCAGCAGGTACAAGAAGCAATTGCAAATGTTGTTTAGTTTGCAGGTAGCATTTGTGACTCTTTTAATTTTAGCTAAAAGTATAATAATTTGCCATGTTGGATTGTTGATACAGGGGCTATTGATCATATTTCCCATTCAGTTCATTACTACATGATATTAAACCTTTTAATCTACCAATCCCTGTTAAAATACTAGATGGCCAAACTATAATAGTAAATAGAGTTGGATCTACTCATATTACACTAACATTGATTTTGTATAATGTCTTGTTAATACCCAGTTTTACTCATAGTTTGCAATTTATTCATCAATTGGTTAGCAATGATTCACTTAAAACAAAATTTGAAGCCTTTTCATGCTAATTTCAAGGCCTAAACACCTATGAAATTGTGGCAACAAATACAGTTGATAAAGGACTCTATATCTTCAATGCCCTTGCATAATAGTTAGTTTCACACATAAATGCATCTACTATGTTGTTGTCTGCTTGTAATTCGAGTTCTACTTGTAATAAACCTGAGTAATTGCAATTGATGCATGCTCGTCTTGGTCATGTTTCTATATCTAAACTTCGACATTTGGGTCTTTGTCAACAATTCAATCTTAATAGTTACTTGTGTGACATTTGTCAAGAGTCTAAGTTTCATCGAATTCCTTTTCCGAGAAGCAATATTATCACTGAATTTTCTTTCCAACTTTTACAAGTGGATATATGGGGTTAGTATTAGATTGTTTCTTTATCA
Organism: Lumnitzera littorea; assembly: GCA_024138015.1. NCBI lineage: Eukaryota > Viridiplantae > Streptophyta > Magnoliopsida > Myrtales > Combretaceae > Lumnitzera > Lumnitzera littorea. The sequence goes on from JAMXBB010000011.1 coordinate 23,114,930, forward strand.
AGTGCTTGTTATTTTCTGTCCATTGTTGATGATTTTTCCAAGGCCACATGGACTTATCTTCTTCATCATAAATCACAAGTTTTCACTATCCTTACACACTTTTTCTAGTTTGTTGCTAATCACTTTAATGTTGGTCCCAAATTTGTTCGAATAGATAATGGAGTTAAGTTTCTATCTAAAGATTGTCAGGATCTTTTTCATAGTCTAGGTTTTGCTCATTAGAGGACTACGATGTACATACTACAATAGAATGGTAAAGTTGAATGGAAGCACAAGCACATATTAGAAACTTCAAGAGATTTAAGAATATAAGCTTATTTACAAAAGGAATTTTAGGGTGATTGTTTGCTTACAACTACATACTTAATTAATAGAATGCGTATCGTAATTTTGCAATGGAAGACACCATTTGAAATTTTATATAGAAAGAAACCTTCTTATCATAATCTTAGAGTAATGGGATGTTTGTGCTACATCACCAAACTTGGGGTCAAAAAGGATAAATTTGGCTCACTAGGCTTGAAGTGTGTTTTTCTGGGTTATGAGCATGGTCAAAAGGGATATAAAGTCATGGATTTGACAACTAGATGGGTTCATGTTAGTTGGGAGGTGGTGTTTTTCGAACATGTTTTTCCTTTCAAGCTAACACATAATGTTGATTCTAGTGTCTTTCCAACAAATCATGTCTTGTTTGAGTCTTTCCCTCCCATTTCTAATGGCATTTCCCCTAGTAATGGTTAGTCCTTTGTACATGTTTCTTTACATGGTTTTTAATATACTGATGCACAATTAGAAAATGATTCTTCTTCTTCTACTTCTATTCTTGACAACAACTTACGTAGATCATCACGTGTAAGACAAATGCTAGGGTGGTTGAGTGATTTTGTTCATTCTGTTCAACCTATTCATACACATACTTCATCCACTTATGTTGCTACTTCTTATCCTTTGTTTCATCCCATGCATTTTAGTTCTTTCCCTTTTGATTATGACCCTCTTTAGCTAATGTATTGGTTGTCCAAGAGCCTTGTAATTATGCTGAAGCAACTAAACAACCTGAGTGGCAAGAAGCCATGCAAAAGGAACTTAATGCTTTAGAAGCTAAACACACTTGGGAACTTACTACTTTACCCAAGGGCAAAAAACCAATAGGATGCAAGTGGGTGTATAAAGTGAAATATAGGCCTAATGGTAGTATTGAGTGATACAAAGCTCGTTTGGTTGCTAAGGGGTTTACTCAAATAGAGGGCCAAGACTTTCATGACACATTTTTGCCCGTGGCTAAGCTTAGTACTATTTGAATATTATTAGCTATAGGTACTACACCTAGTTGGAAGTTACTCCAAATAGATATCAATAATGCCTTTTTATATGGACATCTTGATGAAGAAATCTATATGCATCTTTTAGAGGGTTATCCTAAGGCATAGCCTAATTAAGTGTGTAAGTTGATTAAATCTCTTTATGGTTTGCATCAAGCTTCTAGGTAGTGGAATCTTAAAATATCTAGTTTTCTTCTATCTAAAGGATTTCACCAGTTTGCATATGATCATTCATTGTTCACTTCATATGAGGATAGTCGTTTTGTTATTATTTTACTTTATATTGATGATATGCTCGTTACAGGAACAAATGAATGTAGTATTTTTGCTCTTAAGCATGATTTAGACAAGGAGTTCACAATTAAGGATCTTGGTTATGCTCAGTTTTCTTTGGGTCTTGAGCTCTGTTCAATTTTTGATGGTTTGCTTGTGAATCAATGCAAATTTCTAATGGATGTTCTCATAGATGCTGGCCTTACTGCTACTAAGCTAGCTTATGTTCCTTTTCGTCATGGTGTGAAGCTTGACAAAACTACAGGTGAATTGTTGGCAAATCCTTCTTTTTACAAAAGATTAGTTGGTACGCTGTTGTGTCTTACTCTTATCGCCAAATATTACATATTCTATGCACACTCTCATCCAATTTTTAGCGCAACCCAAGATTCCCTACTTGCATGCTCTATTTCATCTGCTACGATATCTCAAGGGATCAACTTCTATGGGACTTTTTTTATTCTAGCTCTAATTCATTACAATTGCATGCCTACATAGATTTCAATTAGGGATCCAATTTGTTGGACTGCAAGTCCATCTCTAGTTACTGTATTCTATTGGGTGATGCTCTCGTGTCATGGAAATCTAAGAAACAATCAACTTTATTGACTTCTTCTATAGAAGCTAAGTACAGAAGTCTTGCATATGCAACCAAGGAGCTAATATGGACTTCTTATATATTGCGTGATTTACATATCCCTTTTCTCTGCCAATTCCTATTACGTGTGATAACAAAGTCCACTTTGCTCATTGCATCTAATCCGTGTTTATATGCTAGAACTAAAGACATAGATCTAGATATACATTTTGTTTGTGATCATGTTTGTTCTAGATTTCTCAAGCTAGTTTTTGTTCCTTTCAAAGATCAAGTGGTTGATGTCTTGACCAAATCATTGCCCTAACCTCAACTTCAACATAATTTGTTGTCCAAGTTGCGTGTTTCCCCTACTGCAACTTGAGGGGGAGGGGTGGCTGGTGTGAAGATAATTCAATTTATATTTTCTATGTGAATAAATTACAAAAAATTATTTATTTCCATTTGTACTTTTCTGCTTTAACTAAGACTGTTAGTTAGTTAGGTAGTTAGATTAGGATAGTAGTATAAATACAGGGATAGGGACTTGGATTAAGTAGTATGTTGATTTTTCTCTTGACATACCAATAAAGTAGGTTTTTACACAGCTTGTTCATGCAGGAAGTTTGGTAAAACGCATCATCAGAATTTTATATTTGCGAACAGTAATCTTCGCAGTCTTCTATTCACAATTTCTTTTCCTAACCAAGAAATATGTATTGAAGTTGAGTTTACCTTTGAGCGAAACATTGACTACATTGACTAGAATTCTAATCTGATGGCAATCTGTCAAAGTATATGGCTTATATATTAGTCAAAAAGGCTGATGCCATGTAGGCAGCGGATAAAAGTAAAACAAGTTACGCACAGGTGTATTACTGCGAACGACAGGACCATGAGCAGTACGAGAGTGCTGGGACTGATGCCCACATTGAATAACATGCCTTCACTGAATTAAATGCCTGAAGATGGTAAAATTCAATACTAAGTTGATCTCTGAAGTAAAGGCTTAGATCATTTGACCCCCAAATGCCAAAACAATTAGTCGATTAAACGCCAACAGTCAATGGACTTCCCGATGATGGTCGACCAAAACTTGTATTTCCTACTTTGTTTAATTTACTCCTAGTCTTGTCTCCTTTGTTTCTTACACGTTGTTGGGACCTATAAGTACTCGTATTAGGGCTTATAAAGAATAAAATGACAGTCTTTACGCCTAAACTAATTTTTAACGGAGTAAATTTTTTTGCTCTGCTTTCGTTTAGTTTTTTAAGCCTAGTCTATGTAGGATTTTCCGTATAAAAATATTTGCATGTGCTTTTAGCTTTTCCTACTGTACTTTACCATTGTTATTTTTTGCGATTTTGATCTACCTTCCGTGCAAAGCGTGCTTGAATTGAAACCTAAGGTTGAAACTATAGTCAATTGGGCTTCCGAGCCGATCAAATGAGGTTTTTAAGAACTTAAGCTCAGCTTAATAAGTACTATGAGTAATTTGAACGTGTGTAGTCGAATCGAACTCAGAAAAATGTCGAGTGAAGCTCAAATAGTCTATAAACTGCTTACAACCCGAGCTTCAAACAGTAGACTTGGTAACCGTAGCACGCAATCACGCATAAAGCCAGTCCAAGCAATAAGCCAAGATCACCACCCTTCCCCGACCTCTCTGCATTTTCTAATAGAATATTGTTCCACGACAACGGAACCTTACCCAAAAATCAAAGAAGAAACAGCTCTAACAATATTGTAATGAATTTCTAATAAAATAAGTCTTCACTTCTTAGATGCTCTAACTCACTTTAACAACACCAATGTTCACCCGTGAAGCGGTGGCCCCGGAATTATCTCAAAGTTTACTCGATAACTTTTATTTTAAGTGTGTGCACACAGAAATGTTGGTTTATACTCCAAAGCCAATTGTATATGCAGTCACGAGTCATTAAGCATGTATGTCTCTGTGCTGTCCCATGGCAATTGCACGGATCCGGCGGAAAAAAAGATTGATTATGTATTATACATTATGCATTATGTATATATAGTGTGTAAAAGCTAATAAAATATTAATACAAATAATAACGAAAGAGATAGTTTCTAAATCAATTATTATTTATAATTTACAAACATGTATATGTTAATATCTTATTGTTTTTTATACAAAACATGTGTGATTGAATTGTTTGATGGATTAGGGGTGGATTTATGCCTTATCACTATTTATCTTTAGGCAATAAAAGCTATTAAATTATTGTTGATATAAAGTTCATATTGTCATGATGGTGCATTGTGGTGTATATGTAATACTTCTTTTAAATTTAAAAATGCATAAAATTAATTAAAGGTACTGAAATCGGCAAAAGATTGCAAGACTTGACAAAAACCACATGGGTAAATCTTGGAAAACATGTATTTAAATAATATTAATATTTTTGGATTTTTACCACCAATTACAATCGTTTCCAACTCTATATAAATCTAACACGAGATATAGCCCGAAGCGAAACTAAGAAAGAAAGCATTCACACCACAACTGCAGTAAAACACCCTTTGTTACATAGATACATGGAAGCATCCGCTAAGGTTGTCATCATGGTGGCTTTAGTCATGGCAGCCACCATCGGAAGTGGTCCGGCAACAGTGAATGCCATCGGTGACCGCTCTATTTGCAACATGAGCCGGGAGGGCTTTGAGGCGTGCAGGCCCTCGGTTAGTGGCACCAACCCGGTCCCTCCTTCACGCGATTGCTGTGCAGCCCTAGCCGATGCGGATTTGCAATGCCTTTGCTTCTTCAAGAATGCTAAGACATTCTTGCAAGCTTATGGTGTAGACCCTAACTTGGCCATACAGCTTCCTTTGAAATGCAACCTCGTTTCTTCATTCCATTGCTAGACATATTTCATGTGTTGTGTGTTTCAAGTTTAGCATTATTGTGTGTTTCTTTCCTCAGGTATTGTTGTAATCTTGTAGGTTTTCTTGTGCTCTAATTATGTGTGTTTGAATTTCACTTGTTCGTCGTACTTCAGTCGTGTAATATTTCGTGTTCTCCATATGCATTTCTTGTCAAGTGCAATGGGAGACTTAAGAACTGGAATAGACTGTATTTTGTGATGGATGTTGAGCCAAAGTGTCCTTGGTTACGATTGGTATAATATGAATATTATTCTCTTATAATGGATTGTAAACATGTTCGAATCCTCCTCTCTCGTTAAAAATATGTACGTAACTTTAATTCATATTGAAATACACATCATGAAGATTACTCTTGCATGAAAATTTGAAGATGATGGCATCATTCTCTCCATAGCCGTACCTTTCCTATCTTTGATAAGTTGAATATCAAAAAATGCTGGTATTATTAACGAATAAATATATATATATATATATATATATAATATTATATGTAGATGCTTATAATCCAAAAATGTCCATTCGTCATTTTCTTTTCAACCGTTTGTCCTCATTGAAAAGTAAATCGTTAGATGTTTCAATATGACCACCAAGTGGAAATTTGTTAATCATCTTTCAACATATATTTTGTAAAGCTTTAGAACTTAATAGCATCACCATCCACCACATAGTCCTAATATCTAATGACATGTTAAGGCTCTAAAACCTCATTTACAATCCCTAAAGTCGCTTGTATAACCTACTAACAGTATGATAATACAGATCTCCACATCTCATATAATTTGAATGACTCATAGGCAAGTCATTTGAATCATAATTGTAGTTAATAATAAGATTCCTAGCTTCTGCAACAATAGAACCTGTCAATAGCTTTTTTCAACATCATAAATCGCACCTCTATCGAATAATTCTAACTCTACATAAGAAACAAGTTTCATTTTAATCACTTACAGCTATAAAAATAAAAGAATAAGTTAAAGCCCAACATTTAATATATAAGCACATACACATCCCAAATCAATCATACACATACATTGAATGCAAGTAACATCAAAATAGTAATAACAAACAATCGGTTATTTATCTTGAATTTAGGCCAACAATCAATGATGAGGTACTCATGAGCTTGCCACACTCTACTATCTTATACATATATATAGGTAGATGTACATGTATAAGTTTTTTACTTTATTGTATACATATTACGCTGTTGGTCGATTGACCTCAACACTTAAGAACCATGATCCATAATACCTAAATCTAGTTGTATTGTCTCAACATATGAGTCCATTGGGGAATCTTCACATGAAGATTAATTTGCCCACTAGACATTGATGAGCCTAAGCATAATCAACAAATCAAGTTTAAGGTTGAATACATGTTAGTATGGTTATTCATCTAGCCTAGTAAACACATCCAACAAAATATACATCATGTACATAGAAAGTCGAATCCAAACCAAGCCTAAATCAACTATGAATCTGAAATCCAACAACATTATAGTTAGCAAAATAAATTTATCTCAATCTTTCATTTAATCTAATTCATGTTTTGAAGTAAACACTCTAACTTAACTTAATTTACACTACCTATGGTATCATGTAATCCTATCTAAACTAAGTTCCTAAAGGCTTTAGGACAAGGTAAAGATTAGGTTGTTAATGAAGAAAAGTGATGTGAACCAGAGCCAAAGATTGATAAGGATGGTCGTTAAGATGGGTCAAAGCTTGTGGAAAGCTTGAAAATGAAGGGTGAGAATGCGCACAATCAATAATGAAAGTAAAAGAAGCAGACCCTCGATTTGCTCCAAGAATATGAAGCACTAAGGAACTATTGAGGACTCATGGCTTAACTTGATATGACGTACGAGCTGATCCAATGAGGGTACTTGCCACCTAACTTTGCTTAAGGGCTAGGATAAAAGTGAAATAAGCAAACAAGTTAAGAGTAATTTTTACAAAGAAGTATATTTAATATTAAATGTAAGATGATGATGTGACTACATATTACAAGGGTATTTATACTCGAAAAGTTAAGACATCTTGCCTAAAATAGAAAAAAACTAAAAGGATAATGTCCAAAAGAAGTAATGTATGAGGAATGATAAAGGGTATAATTGAAAATACAACAAAAATGGGTATCTTGTACAATAGATTATGTCATATGATGGCTCGAACATGCAACTCTTTATGGATAGGTGACTTTCTGACAAAAAAGACAATTTGTACAATCAGGTTTGTGATTGCTGAGCCGAGTGTTGAGCAAAGGTAGTAGATCAGCTATTCGAGTTGAGCAGACAATTCTACTGAGGTGAATTTAGCTTGGGCATACTATGTATGGCTTGAATTCGGGTCGGTTAGGTTGGTGGTTGGATGGGCCGAGCTAATGTTCCAGTGTAGCTTAGGTTGAAAGCTGGAGATAATTAATGAGCATGATAAGGCTTAGCTCGGCTAGGGTATCAAGTTGGTAGATTGTAGTAGCTCGGATTCCTCAATGGTAGGATGTAAGAAAAGAATTTACCTAGCTATGCTTTTTGCCTTTGGACTCAAGCTCGGGCTCAGGTCAAGGGTTCGATGGTCTAATTCTTATCATCCCAATTGGGCTTATTGGGATTTGAGATCAAATCTAATTAATCTTTGTCCAAGTTCTCCTTAGGTCGGTAAGGGCTGAGGTTGGTAACATTAAACACGTCCGACACTCTAAAGTCTTTTAGTAGCTCTAGTTAGTAAGCATTGTCATTGACTTTCTAAAGTATCCTGAATAGTCTTTCAGCTTTGGTAAAAAACTTATTCTTCCTCCTATTAGGAACCTTTCTTTGCTCAAGTGTAGCTACACTTAGTTTCCGGGCTGAAACTACTTGGTCTCCAGGCTAAAACTACTTGGTCTCCAGGCTAAAACTACTTAGTCTTCCTTCCTTTGCCTTTCTCCTTTAGTTTTTTGGTGGCTCAATAAAGTTGTTAGGCAACTCACTGATAGATTTACTGGATGAACTAAGCTATGGTCCTTGCTTCTAGATCTTCTTGATCAATGGACAACGTAGAGGTGTGGTCGAAGGATAGTTCAGGGTTGAAACCATAGACAAGTTCAAATGGGTATGCTTAGTGGTGGCACGTATTGTCCTGTTGTAGGCAAATTCAACCATAAGCAAACAGACATCCTAGTCAGTTAAGTTCTTCCCCACTAGAGCTTAGAGTAGTGATCCTAAGGTGTGGTTAACACTTTTGTCTAGCTGTCAGTTTGGGGATGGCAAGAGGTGCTAAACAGTAGTTTAGTTCCTATCCAACGCTAAAGGGTTCTCTAGAAATGGCTTAGAAATTTTAGGTCTCCATCGGACACCATACTCCTTGGCACTTCACACAAGCGAACTACTTCTTGCAAGAACAGAGAAGTAATAGGCAAAACATCATTAGTTTTGGTATAGGGCACAAAATGTGCCATTTTGTTGAACTTATCTACAACAGCTATTACAAAATCTTTGCTTCGGGCATTTAGGTGTAATCCAAGGATAAAGTTCATACTTAGTTTAGCCCATGGTTTGGTTAGAATAGGTAGAGGCATTGCCTTCACTTTCTCTACTCAGCTCTTTCCTTTCTTATAGATAGTGTATCCTTTAATCACATGATGCACGTCATGTTTCACTTTAGTTCAGAAAAATCTATTATTTAGTAGCTCATATGTTCTCTGTTCTCCAAAGTGTCTAGAAAGTCCTCTACTGAGGGCTTCTTTCACCAGTAGCTTCCTAATTGAACAGGTTTGCATATGCAACTTGCCACCTTAGAATAGTTAACCATCCTCCACATGATACTCATTCACCGTTCTTCCTTCTCTATAATGTTTATATATATGGCTAAAATGAGGATCATTCTGATATTGCTTTTTAATGCTTGTGAATCTTAGTAGTAGGGTCTATAACTCAGTGAGAAGAACATGTCTTTTGGATAATGCATTGACAACTACATTATTCTTGCCTTGCTTATATTTAATAACAAAATTAAAGCCTTTTAGAAATTCAATCCATCAGGCTTAGCGTTTAGAAAGTTTTTATTAGCTCCGTAAATATCTTAAGGACGTATGATCTTTGTACATGACAAATTCCTTTAGTAGAAGATAATGTTGCCATATAGGAAAAGCTCAGATCAAGGCCAATAGTTCCTTATCATAAACAAAATAGTTCACTTGTGTTCCTTTGAGCTTCTCACTATGAAAAGTGACAGGTCGGCCTTCTTGCATCAGCATAGCTCCGACGCCAACACTTGATGCTTGGAATTCAAGTGTAAACACTTGGTCAAAGTTAGGTGGAGACAAGACTAGAGCAAAGGTCAATCTTGCTTTCACTTCGGTAAAACTCTTCTCTTCTTTCTCTCCCCACTTGAACACCTTATTCTTCTTTGTTAACTCAGTTGAAGGTGCCACTGGAGTACTTAATCCTTAGATAAAGCGTTGGTAAAATGATGCCCATCCATGGAAATTCCTCACCTTAGCATAAGATGATGGGATTAGTCACTCAACAATGGCTCATACTTTTTCTTTATCGACTCTTAATCCCTTTCCAGTAACCACATAACCTAAGAAGATTACTTTTTTCCTAATAGAAACAACATTTCTTCAAGTTTCCGAACAACCTCTCTGCTCGAAGGATCTTGAAAATGGTTCGGAGATGGTTATATGTATTGCTAGGTTGGCATTATAGCTAAGGATGTCGTTAAAGTAGATGACAATGAACTTTCCAATCATATCTCTCAAAACATGATTCATTAGTCTCATGAAAGTGCTTGGAGCGTTTGATAACCCGAAAGGCATGACCGTTTATTCATATAGGCCATGTCGAGTCTTAAAAGTAGTTGTCCATTTATCCCCTTATCTCATTAAAATTTGTCGGTATCCGGACTTCGGATCGATCTTATTAAGTACTCCCATGCTACTTAGCTAATCCAACATATCGTCTAGCTTCGAGATGGGGTATCGATACATGATCACAATTTTGTTTACAGCTTTGCTATCCACAAACATATGCTAAGTGCCATCCTTCTTCGGTGCAAGCAATGTAGGTGTAACACAAGGGCCTAAGGCTTTCCTTTACATATCCTTTTGCCAGTACTTCATTAACTTGTCTTTAGAGTTCAACAGCTTATTTAGGGTTCATCCGATAAGCTGGTTTGTTTGGTAGGGCCAAGTATCAAGTCAATTTTATGCTTTATGCCTCAAAATAGGGGTAATACTTCTAGCAACTATTCTAGAAATAGGTTAAAATATTCATTAAGCAACTCTTTGACCTCTCTGGGTAACTTTTCTTGATTCTTCAATTCAAATAGTCTCCTGATCAATAAGAAGGTTGGTAGACTAAATCTAATGGTTTCTCGGAATTCAACCCTACTCAATATTAAAGCCTTCTTGGATCCTTGAGCAAGTTTAGCTTGCAGCTTGCTAACTTAACTTGGTGTCATTGGGTTCAAAGTAACCATCCTTCCATCCTTCTTGAACACATAGGTGTTCCTGAATCCATCATGCATAACTCTCATGTCAAATAGCTAAGGTCTGCCTAGTAATAAATGAGATGCATACATAGGCAACACATCACAAAGAAATTCATTAGAATAGTTTTCAATAGAAATCGGTAGCAATACTTGTTGAGTGACATTTAGTGATCCCTTTTCATTTAGCCAATGTAATTTATAGGGCTTAGATGTGAAATGGTAGGCAATTTAAGTTTCTTAACCACGTCGGCAAATGCTACATTGGTGTAACTTCCACTATCTACTATGAGCGCACAAACTTGATCACCTACTTTGCAAGTGATGTGAAATAAGTTCTCTCTCTACTCCTCCTTAGTAGAGGGTTCTAGACTCATCGCACGTTAGGTAACTAGAGTTAACCTATCTAGGTCTTTCGTAAACACATCTTGATGCAAACCGTAATTAAGAATAAACAAAGGCTGGTTACGGAATGGGTCCGAACTTATAGAAAGCTCGAAAAGAGTAAATGGGAAAAGGTATAAAAAGATGAAAACAAAGGATGAAAACAATAAGCAAAACCTACGAACAGCTCCAAAGGATATGATGCACCAATGGAACTTCTAATGATTCACGGCATAATTTGATGTGACATACGAATTGGTCCAATGAGGTTACTCATCACCTAACCTTGCTTAAGAGAAAGGATAAGAGTGATGCCGAGACTAAACAATAGTGTTTATGCAGGAAAGAAGGTACTTAAAAGTGTATTGAAGATTATCTGCTTTTTTTATAACTACAAGTACAAGGGTATTTATACTCGTAAACTAGGGTAACTTGCTCAAAAGGGAAAAGACAAAAAGGACATTTCCTAATGAGGGCAATCTACGTGTTATAAAGAGGCAAAAATGAATATACAAAGAAAATAATCATTGGTGCTACAGATTTTACATGCAATACTGTACACATGGCAATGTGACATTGGCAAGGTCGTTAAGAGATGTGGACAAAAAGTACGAATGCATGGGTTTGTCCAAGCAAAGATGGCCTAGTCAATTCGGCTTTCTCTCTCGGCTTCTTGGCAAGGAAGTGGCCAAGTAATTGGGAGAGTAAACATTAACTCGACAATAGAGAGTAATCATTAACTCGGCATTCACACAACAATGGGCAGTCATACAGCACGTCATTAAAGGTGACTTGGCAAGGAGGTACTTGGCCTTAGCAAGAGTTAGTTAGAACATAAGGATTCGTTATGCTAGCCTCTCTAGTCCTCGAGCCTGGTTGTAGGTCAGGAGCCTCGTAGCTCGATTCCCATCATTCCCTTCGAGTTGTTTTAGATTTGGGATCAAATCTGGATGGTGTTTACTTAATTCTCCGTTAAGGTGATATGGACTAAGGTCGGCGATGTTGAAGGCATCATAAACCCCATAGTCCTCAGGCAATTCCAACCTGTAGGCGTTGTCACTAATTTTCTGGAGGATTCTGAAAGGTCCTTCCGCTCTTGTAGATAATTTGTTTTTCCTTTTGTTCAGGAACCGTTCCTTGTTGAGGTGTAGCTATACCAAGTCTCTCGACTGAAATTGTTTTGCCAACTGACCCTTGATCTTTTTACGCATTCTTCTAGCAGCCTGGTCGATGTGTCGAGTGACCTTATCATAGATATGTTGAAGGGATTGTACCCTAGCCAAGGTATCGAGGTCCTTTTGTGTGGGTGCGGGTATAAGGTCATGGTTGAGGGGCAACTCGGGTTTAAATCTATAGACCACTTCGTAGGGGGTTTGCTTAGTAGTGTCATGTACTATTCGATTGTAAGCAAACTCAACCACTGGTAGGCAGACATCCCAATCGACCAAGTTCTTGCTGACTGTAGCTTAGAGCAGTGAATTAAAGTACGATTAACCACCTCTATTTGGCCATCAGTTTGGGGGTGATAGGAGATACTGAAGAGTAATTTGGTTCCCAGCCAACTCCATAGGGTTCTCCAGAAATGACTTAAAAACTTCAAGCCTCTGTCGGAGACTACACTCGTCGGCACACCGTGTATCCGCACAATCTCTTGTAAGAAAAGAGAAGCAATGGTCGAAGCGTCGTTGGTTTTAGTGCAGGGCATGAAGTTTACCATCTTACTGAACCGATCCACAACGACCATCCTAGAATCTTTTCCTTGGGTAGTTCTCGACAATCCGAGAACAAAGTCTATGCTTAGTTCAGTCTATGGCCTCATCGGAATAGGTAAAGGCATCATCTTCCCTTGTTCAACTTGGTACTTGGCCTTTCTGTATGTAACACAGCTTTCAACTACTTGGTGCATATCTCTTCGCATTCTCGGCCAAAAGAATCGGCCATTCACTAGTTTACAGGTCCTTCTCTCTCTAAAATGTTCGGAGAGTCCTTCGCTATGGGCTTCCCTAATTAATAATTCCCGTAGGGAACAAGTTGGCACGTATAGTTTTCCTCCTCAGAATAGATAGCCATCCTGCACATAATACTCATCTACTATTCTCTCATCCACGCATCTCAAAATTATTGGTCCAAAGTGTGGATCCTCGGAGCACTATTTTTTAATACTTGCAAAACCAAACAGTCTGGTCTGTAGTTCTGATAAGAGCGCATGCCTCCTCGATAAAGCATCTGCAACCATGTTGCTCTTTCCTTACTTGTACTTGATAAAAAAATTGAATCCTTCAAGGAATTCAACCCATCTCGCTTACCGCTTGGACAGTTTGGTCTGACTTCGAAGGTACAACAATGACTTGTGATCAATATATATGACAAATTCTCTTGGCAGTAGATAGTGCTACTACACTTACAGTGCTCAGATTAGTACCAAGAGTTTTTTGTCATACACGGAGTAATTTAGTTGGGGTCCACGGAGTAATTTAGTTAGGGTCCTCGGAGCTTCTTACTGTGGAAGGCAATTGGTTGTCCTTCCTGCATTAAGATAGCGCCTATTCCAATGCCTGACGCATCGCACTCTAGCTTAAAAATTTTGTCAAAGTCGAGGAGTACTAACATTGGGGTAGAGGTCAACTTCTCCTTTACCTTGGCAAAACTCCTCTCCTCTCTTTCTCCCCATCTGAAGTTAGTGTTTTTTCTTCATTAATTTAGTAAATGGTGCAGCGAGGGTACTGAAGTTCCTGATGAACCTACGGTAAAACGAAGCCAATTTATGGAAACTTTTTACATCAGTACAAGTAATAAGGGTCGATCATTCAACAATTACTTGGATCTTTTCATCATCGACTTGCAGGCTTTCTCCATTGACTATATAACCTAAGAATACCACTTCATGCTGGCAACAACATTTCTTTAAGTTACTGAATAATCTCTCAGCACGGAGAATATCTAAGACTACTTTGATGTGTTCACAGTGACTCGGCATGTCGGCACTATAGATCAGGATGTTGTCAAAGTATACTATAACACACTTCCCAATGAGATATCTCAACACATGGTTCATAAGCCTTATGAAGGTGCTCGGAGCATTCAACAAGCCAAAAGGCATGACCATCTACTTATAAAGTCTATGTCGAGTTTTGAACGCAGTCTTCCACTCGTCTCTTAGCCTCATACAAATTCGATGGTAGCCAGACTTGAGATTAACCTTGCTGAAAATTTTGGCACTACTCAGTTCATCTAGCATGTCTTTTAGTCTTGGGATTGGATACTTGTATTTAATTGTGATTTTGTTCACGGCTCAGTTGTCAATACACATCCACTAGGTTCCATCTTTCTTTGCCATTAGAAGTACAGGTACAGCACAAGGGTTGAGACTCTCTCTCATGTATCCTCTTTCCATCATTTCATTGACTTAACATTGAAGCTCTGAAGCTTGCTCGGGATTCATGTGATAAGTTGGCTTATTCGGTAGTACAGTGCCGGGTACTAAGTCAATGCAGTGCTCTATGCTTTGGGTTGAAGGCAACCTTATTAGCAACTGTTCTAAGAACAGGTCAACATATTCATCCAATAGTTCCTTTACCTCTTGGGGTAAATCATTCTGCTCCTTCATTTCCAGTAGTCATCGACCAATAGGAGGGTCAGCTCATTGGCATTAATGGCTTCTCGGAGCTCGGCTTTACTCATTACCAGAGCCTTCTTTGATCTGCGAGCAAGTTTTATTTGTAACTTGTGAACCTCTCTTAGCGACATCAGATTCAACGTGATCTTCTAATCATCCTTCTCAAACATGTAGGTATTTCTATAACTATCATGGATGACTCTCCTATCAAACAGCCATAGTCTTCTTAGCAACATAAAGGAAGCGCATATGGATAGTATGTCGTAGAGAATTTGGTCGGAGTAATTGCCAATAATGATCGGCAATAGTACTTGTCGAGTGATGTATAATGCTCCCTTATCACTTAAACATTACAACTTGTATAGCTTCGGATGCTCAGTAGTTAGTAACCTTAATTTTAAGATGAGGTTAGCTGATGCCACATTAGTGTAGCTCTTACTATCCATGATGAGGGTGCACGTCTATTCATTCAACTTGCAGGCGATATAAAATAAGTTCTCTTTCTGCTCCTCCTCTCGTGAGGGCTCTATGCTCATAGTACGTTGGACAACCATGAGTAGCTGGTCTAAGTCCTTGACATACATGTCTTCCTCAATCAACTCTTTCTCAGCGTTTTCATTATTGGTAAGAACCTCCTCTTCCTCGGGTTCCTCATCCGTACTCTTTATGTCTAACTTTGAGGTGTCTCCTTTAAGGACCATTGTCCTTCGGTTCGGGCACTAAGCAGCCATATGTCTAAAACCCTAGCACTTAAAGCATTTGATTTAGCTAGTCTTCTTGCCAGACCCTTTCCCTTTCTCATATGTATAAGTTGGCACTACATCTTCCGGTCGGCTTTTCTACTCAGCTCTGACATCTATCCTACTTCTCGGCTTATTACTAGATAGTGTTTGGTTACTTGCCTATTCGAGTCGGTTAGTCGATACTCTAGTCATTACTTGACTTCTTCTTTGCCTCTTTACCTATTAGATAATCCTAACAGCTTTATCAATTGTGTCAAATCATTAGAGTTCCACAATGTCTCGGATGTCTCCTCTTTACCTAGTGACAAACCTTGAAACTATTCAGGCAGGTGGTTCCTCCACTTCGCATCTTATCATAAGCATTTAGAATTCTTGAACATATTCATCAATAGTTCGGCATACTTGTCTCAGCTCTTGAAGCCGTGTGAAAGTATCTTAGATATATGTTTCCAGCACGAATCTGTTTCTGAGTACCCTCTTCATCTCAAGTCAAGTATTAATCTCTTGATACCCTTCTTTTCTTCTCATGGCCTGAAAATTCTTCCACCACATGGTGGCATATCCAGAAAATTCAACAGCAACAGTCCTCACTTTCTCGTAATCTTCATATTGGTAATAATCAAACATATGCTCCACCTTGTCTTCCTAATCCAGATACTTGTCGACATTCCCAGACCCATTGAAACTTGAAATCCGAAGCTTCACATGGTCGAATGCTCTAGGGACTCATACATGCTCCTCTTCAAAATACTCTTCTTCCTCCTCATCAAGCTCTCTCAAGTCTATCATTCGCCTTACTCATCTGCTAACTCCTCCACTTTGAAATGGTCAAGTTGGGTTTTGACCTCTAACAGGTTAAGTAGTTTGTGGAGTGTTTTGCGCAGCCTTAGTGGGTTGGCAAGACAGTGCATGAACAGCTCGGGTTAGATCTACCAGGAGGTTAGCTACCTCATCGAGTCTCTCATCAATGCTTTTGGGAGTTCCCTGAGACTAACGCCCATGGTGGACAACTCTACTATCATCACTAGTACCAACATTCATATTTGGGTTTGTCATTTTTTTTCCTCATAGATTCAGAATTTAAACAAAAACTTTAGAAAGTAAACAATTAATAATACCATAGTCAAATGAACTTACTAACTGACTCTATTTTAAACAGGTAAAAATAGAGTTTAATAGAAATCCAAGAAGAGTTAACTATAGTTCACACAAAACCTCAACTTTGATACCAAGATGATGCGAACCGTGACCAAGAACAAACAAAGCCGATTGCGGAATGGGTTCGAACTTACAGAAAGCTTGAAAAGATTCAATGGGAAAAAGGTATGAAAGGGTGAAAACAAAGGACGAAAACAGTAAGCAAAACCCATGAACAGCTCTAAAGGATATGATGCATCAATGGAACTTTCGAGGACTCACGGCACAATTCAATGTGATGCACGAATTGGTCCAATGAGATTACTCACTACCTAAACTTGCTTAAGGGAAAGGATAAGAGTGATGCCAAGAGTAAACAATAGTGTTTATGTAGGGAAGAAGGTACTCAAAAGTATATTGAAGATTATCTGCTTTTTTAATAACTACAAGGACAAGGGTATTTATACCCGTAAACTAGGGTAACTTGCTCAAAAGGGAAAAGACAAAAACGATATTTCCTAAGGAGGGCAATCTACATGTTATAAAGGGGCAAAAATAAATATATAAGGAAAATAATCATTGGTGCTATAGATTCTATATGTCATACAGTACACATAGCGATGCGGCATTGGTGAGGTCGTTAAGAGATGCGGACAAAAAGCATAAATACATGGGTTTATCTGAGCAAGGATGGCCTAGTCAGTCCGGCTCTCTCTCTTGGCTTCTTAGTAAGGAAGGGGCCGAGTAATTGGTTAACTTGGCAATAGAGAGTAATCGTTAACTTGGCATACCACACAACAATGGGCAGTCATACGACACGGAATTAGAGGTGACTCGGCAAGGAGGTACTTGGCCTTGGCAAGGGTTGGTTAGAACATAAGGATTCGTCGTGCTAGCCTCTCTAGTCCTCGAGCCTAGTTGCGAGTTAGGGGCCTTGTAGCTTGATTCCCATCACATCTTCCTCAATTAGGTTAGCATTTCCCTTGATAATCATGGTCTATCGGTTCAGACATTAGGCAATCATGTGCCCAAATCCTTAGCACTTAAAGTACTTAATTCAACTCGTCTTCCTCTCAGATCCTTATCCCTTCTCATAAGTTCTTGGCTGCACATCACAATTAGCTGGTTAGCTCTTCTATTCAGCTTTGACTTTTACCCTTTTAGTTGGGTCAACACCTTGTTGAGCTTGGTAACTTCCTTGAATAGGTTGGCTTGATTGACCAGGTCAGTTCATTAGGGTTCGGCTTAATATTCTACTCCTTCTCTACCTTTTCCTTCGTTTGGCTATTCTTATAGCCTCATGCAATGTAGTGAACTGCTGAAGTTCTATAATATCTCAGATGTCATTTCTCAATCTAGTGAGAAACCTAGATACTATTTGGGTCGATGGCTCATCTACTTCACAGAAAATCATGAGCATTTAAAATTCCTAAACATTATCATCAATAGTTCGACTCCCTCATTGTAGCTCCTGAAGCCTAACAAAAGTGTCTTGTAGGTAGGTATCTAATATGAACCTATTTCTAAGAATCTCTTCATCTCTAGTTAGGTATTGACCTCCCTATATGTTTCTCGCCTCCTTATGGTTTGGAAGTTCTTTCACCATAATGCAACATACCTAGAGAATTCTCCAGTAGCAATCTTCACCTTCTCTTTATCCTCATACAAATAATAGTCAAAGATATGCTGAACCTTTTCCTCCCAATCTAGATAGTCATCTGCATCCTTAGAACCATTAAAACTTCGGATTTGAAGATTCATATGGTTGGCAACTTAGGGTGCTCGAGCTTGCTCTTCTTCCTCATTATACTCTTCATCATCATCATCATCATCTATATCACTAAATCAATCTTTCTTCGTACTCCTCCTCTTACTCCTTCGCCTAGAACTTATTGAGCTAGGATCTGTCCTCTACTTGGTTAAGTAGCTTATAGAGTGTTTTGTATGGCCTCAATAAGTCTATAAGCCATTGCATGAATAGTTCGGGTTAAGTTAGCTATGAGGTTAGCCATCTCATTAAGTCTTTGTCTATACTCTTAGGGATGCCTTGGGGTTGTCAGCAATGGTGGACATCTCCATTATTGTCATTGCTAATATTGACGTTGATACTAGGATCTGTCATTCTTTCGAAAAAACTTAATAAACAAACTTAGAATCTACAAGACAATAGAATCTACCTTCTTAACTTAAACAAATTACATACGTTTTCCTTTACATGAAAGTTCAAACTAGCTATCAATATAGCGAATGCTTGTAAAGAGCCACAAATCTAGTTTAAAAATTACTCTATTTTTGTATACTTGAAACAAGGCAAAATAGAGTATATAACCACATCGAACTATTACTCCTTCTACTTACTCAAACACTCATAGCTAACTTTTACATACTACAATATACTACTACAACAATTACTACATACAAGAAAGTTCAAACACAACTTACCTAAATAAAACCTCTACTCTAATACCAAGATAATGTGAACTGAAGCCAATAACTGATAAGGATGGTTGTTGAGATGGGCCCAAGCTTGTTGAGAGCTTGAAAACAAAGGGTAAGAATGCATGCAATCAACAATGAAAGTAAAACAAATAGACCTTCGATCTACTCCAAAGATATGATGACCAAGGAACTATCATGATGGGAATCAAGTTATCAGACCTTTGACCCGCAATTGAGCTCGAGGACTAGAGGGGCTGGTACGATGAATCCTTCTATTCCAACCAACCCCTACCAAGGCTAAGTATTTCCTTGCCAAGTCACCCTTCATGCCGTACCGTATAACCGCTCATTTTTCTGCAATATGTCGAGTTGATGATAACTCTCCAACACTGAGTCGACCAATTACTCGACAACCTCTTTGCTGAGAAGCTAAGAGAGAGAGTCCAGACTGACTAAACTATCCCTACTCGGATAAGCCCATCTGTCTGTACTTTTTGCCCACATCTTCTAATGACTTTGCTAATGTATCATCGCCATATGTACAGTATCATGTGTAAAATCTATTGCACCAATGATTGTTTTTCTTGTATATTCATTTTTATCCTCTTATATATTACTTCCTTAGGAAATACCCTTTTTGTTTTTTCCTTATTAGGAAGGTTGCCCTATCTTATAGGTATAAATACCTTTGTATTTGTAACTATGAGATCATCAGATTATTCTTAATATACACTCTTGAGTACTTTTTCTTCTTTATGTAAACACTATTTGTTTACTTTCAGCATTACTCTTATCATTTCCCTTAAGCAAGGTTAGGTGGCAAGTAACCTCACCGGACCAATTCGTACGTCATATTGAATTATGCCATGAGTCTTCAAAAGTTCCATTGGTGCGTCATATCCTTTGGAGCTGTTCATGAATTTTGCTTACTATGTCATTCTTTATTTTGCACTTTCCCCATTAATCCTTTTTCGAGCTTTCTATAAGCTTGGACCCATTTAGCGATCAGCCTTGTCTATTCTTGGTCATGGTTCGCAACATATCGAGGACACACAGCTCAACTCAATATGATGGACGAGCTGATCAATGAGGGTACTTGTCATCTAACCTTACTTAAGGGTTAAGATAAGAGCGAAGTAAGCAAATAAACTGAGAGCAATGTTCATAAAGGAGTATATTTAATATCAAATGTAAGATGATGATGTGGCTAGATATTACAAAGGTATTTATATCTAAAAAGTTAGGCATCCTGTCAAAAATGGAAAAGACTAAAAGAGTAATGTTCAAAAGAAGTAATATACAAGGAATGATGAAGGGTATAATTGAAAATACAACAAAAATAGGTATCTCGTATGAAGGATTCTATCATATGATGGCTTGGACACATAACTCTTTATGGATGGGTGACTTTCTAGCAGAAAAGATAATTTGTATGATCGGGTTAGTGATTGTCGAGTCAAGATGTCGAGTAAAGGTGGTAGGTCAGTTGTATTGAGCCAAATTTAGGTCGATTGGGTGGCTGGTTAGATAGTGCGAGCTGATGTTCGAGTATATCTTAAGTCGGTTGCTGGAGACAATTAATGAATATAAGAGGGTTCGGCTTGGCCAAGGCATCAGGTTAGCAGATTGCAGCATTTTGGATTCCTTAGTGGTGGGACATAAGAAAAGAATTCGCTTAACCATGCTTTCAAAATTCTTTCCAACCTTCAAGCTTGAGTTCGGGCTCGGGTCAAGGGTTTAGTGTTCTAATTCTCATCAAAAAGGGTTTAGATACTCGTAGGAGATGGAATACCTAAGGAAAACTATGGTTTGAAACTTAACTCAATCCATCCCAGCTCTTTCTTTCACAAAATGCCCACTAACTAAACTCCAACACCAACCTTCTGAAGAATTAAGATTAAACTTTTGGATCAAAGTTGTTTAAAAATGGTTTTGAATGATAAAAATAGGTTAAGAATTTATGGAAATCATTTAAGGTTAGAAAATTGACTTGATATCAACAAAATAGGAAGAATAAGAAAAGCTTATGTAGGCCTGATTCACTTAATCTATATACATATAAATAAATCGCAAATACTCCAACAAGTATACTGCGTTGGAATCAAGTAATATAGAAAAAGTAAGGTTGTCGATCTCTCGAGGACTAAAAAATTACTAATCTTATGCTAATTCTTATCAATATTCAGGCAATCAAAATTAAATTAATTAATCTAATAATTACTCTAAAACTATTAAAAAGAAAATAATTATGAAAAATCTAAGCAATCAATTGAGAAATACCGGAAAACAAAATCCACCCTAGATTACGCAAATCAAATTGTTATCATGTTATATAGATTAATAGCTATATGGTCATTCAAGCGAAATTATTATACCTTAAAACTTAAGGATTTAAACCCCTTGGTAATTAGTCGGCTTCCGTATCTTCCAATTAACAGTGGACTCTAAATTACAATCATATATCTCCTGATACTATGATTGTCTAATGTCCTAAATCAATTATCCCTAATGTCTTAGTAAATAATCAGTTGCTAAACATCGCATTAATTTCTAGATAATTTCTAATTAATTGAATTAACTTTGCTTCCACATTGATTAATCAAATCAACTAAGAATTTTTAACAAACCTTATATCAACTCCCATATCATTAGGATTTCTAACAATTATAATCAAAATCATAGAAATTGCAATCATAAATCATCCATATATCTCTTAATCCTATAGCATGAACACAATCATTATCTTAGCTATCTAAGGTTTTATCAATTCCTACAAATAAATTTAACTAGCCATGGATTTGGAAGCAAAAACACAAATACTAATTGAAATTGCAAAGAAACTCATAATTAAAAGCATAAGTAATTCATAGAATTGCATAAGAATAATTGAAATAAATGTCACCAATTCTGTATTAAAAAAGATAATCTTCAATTACAACTTCAAATTGGTCTTCACAGCAAAAGCAAATTCTTCTCAATGATCCAAGCAATTCTCTTGAAGAATTCTTCAATAATTAACTAAAAACTATTTTATGACTCTCCAAGTCTAAGGAAAGTGTGTTCAAGAGTCTAAAAAAAAACCTGAAAGTCTTCTAAACTGTGAGACATAAGCTATTTATAAGAAAATTTAGGGTTGATTTGCGTGACTCTCTTTTATTCACGAAGGTCAACCATGAAGGCTAGTGATGTAAGTGCAAGGCTGCCAACGTACCCACTAAGGGCCGCTGGTGTTCATTGTAGGCCGGCTACCTTGAATTTCATCTTGTGCGTGTTGATTCAAACTTTGTTTCTTTGCTTAAAATTCATCTAAATCATCCATAATTCCACTCTTAAATTCTCTAATTCCTGAAATGTCCAAATGAAAATAATTAAATACCATTTCTTAATGATTTCTATAAAATTAATAATAATTTTATCTTAATTTGTACTTTAAAACATGAAAAATATGTCTTTATCAACTCTCCCACACATGAACTTTTGCTTGTCCTCAAGTGAAATAAACAGTATTAAAGAAATCTATCATTGAAAATAGAAAGTTTCCAATTGCTAATCCAAGACATTTGATATTTCCCATTTTTAGACTCACTAATTTATAGTATCTACTGCTCTAACCAAATCGAAATATGTTATTAGAGTACTACAATTGAAATTAATCAGCTATTCTAAAGAAAACAAATTTTAATCCAAGTGTTTAGTCTTGAATTTCTATTTCAAAAGTAGATACTTAGCCCTAGAAGAAAAAACACCCATTTAAACTTTATAGCTGTTAGAAAACATATTATCCCTCTAAGTATTCCAACAAACAAATTAACAAAGTCGTGAAAGCATATGGTATTTGCTCTATCCCTAAGTTTTCTTCCTTTTTATTATAAGCCTTAATTCATTTTTTGAATTGCATTCAAATTTCCATTTTCCATTCCCAACCCAACCCACCCCACCCCACACCCCCCTTCACCTCCTCCTTCTTTTTTTTTTTTTTAGTTCAGATACTGAACTGTTGTCTTTTTGCCTTTCTCATTATAGCGAGTGCATTGAGTTGGCACATCTCAAGCTCATCACCTAAGTGTCCGGGTTTTAAAGGGACCCCTATAAACTCTTCCTTACTCTAACATTCATGTTAGGATACTCTTAACTAAATTTCTTGAGTTATTAGAGTAAAGACTCTCATTTCATCATTTTTTTGAATGCTTACTAAAATTTTTCAGACTTCTTTTATAGGAATTACTAAATTCAAAGCTTCACTTACCTCTTTCACTAAGTGTTAAATTGCCATTAGAATAACTAAAAAAACCATATACTAATTAACTTTGCACAAAAGTGAACCTGTTTACTTTTCACTTAAGAACTTGATGGACTTTTAAACTTCAAATTCTAACACTAAAAACTAGGTAAATTAGGTTCCTAAAGAATTGACTAATTAATTTTAGCTGAGTACAAAAATCTCAACATTGGTGAGTAGGGCACCATAGTGAGTCAATTATTTAAATCACAATCAGATGCTATCAACAATTTCTTTGTATAATCTCTAAATTTAAAACAAGAAATTTAAGAACAAGTAAAGTTCAAGCTAATAGGAAAGTATAATTATTTGTAAACAAAAACTAGCATCAAAATTGATATTTTCATTTCCTATAATTCCTTCCTCTTACTGTAGGATAGATAGTGTCTACATTGTCTTCTATTCAATATTCAAGAGGAAATAATAAAAAAAAAAATCGCAATAATAAGAAATGAAAAACTAGTACTCCCTTTGATTCAAATTTGCAGCAACAATGAAAATTCCAAGCATAAGATCACTACTATCATAGAATTCAGATCTTACCTGTCTCATCAAATACAAAGAAACATGAAATAGCAAAGATAGCATAAAAGTATACTGAAGAATACATTGTAGAGCTAATGATCCAGAGTTACCCAAATAGATGGGTACTAAATAGAAATAACCAAATAGCTAAATAAAAGAAAAAGAAAAGAAAAATGAAAATAAAATAATAAAAAAAATTAGAAGAGCACGCAAATATCTAATTGTCTTTGTCGGTGCTACTATTCTCTACATTAGAAGTCTTATAATGAAACTGCTCTGCAACTACTGGCTAAAAACATGAGATAGCAAACTTCAACATATTAAACATAATAGTCCAAAACTTCTTATTCTTCTTCCTTTCTTTCCTAATTTCATTCCAGACTTCTCTAATTTCAGCACTCAATTGTTCATAACTGCTATCTGGAGGATGAGATGAAGTAGATACTCTAGCAGTAGCAGGAAGATTTTCAAGAATATCTTCCTCATCAACAGGACGGGACCTATTATTTATCTTGACCAATCCCCAACCCCTAAATGGTACAGCAAAAATAGGTTTACATAGGATACCATTGTCTCCCTCCGGCTCTTAAAAAAGCCCCATACCCTTTAATAATGATGTAATATACCCACCACAAAAGATGACATGTGTCGTGGTATCATCTATCTATTATAGATAAAATTTACTATCTCTATTCCCAAATCTATCTAATATAAAAAAATCATACTGTATAGATAAAACATGTCAAAATTGGTTACCTTACTGTGGCTAGTCTTCTTATAGCCGAGAGTATAAGCAAGGATATGGTAAAGTAGCTTATGCTCCATTGCTGAGAAAGTTGTGGTGAGTGACTTTGAAGGAATAAAATCTTCCCGCCTAAGATGAATCAACTAGAACCAAAATCTCTCAGCAAACATATCATTAGGCCAAGAGTTAGGTAAATTGACTTCCTCCTCCTCATATAAACCTAGAAAATAGCCAAATTGACTTAATTCAATAAAATGAATTTCTTCATAAACCTGAAATGTAAAAGTGGACATACGCTCACTTCTCTCCGATTGTAAAGTGGATAAAAAAATCAATGGCTACGTTTCTATAAGTGGGTTCTTTTACCTTAAATAACTAAAACCATGTTTTATCAAGAACTATCTGCTGGATTCTCTCATTCATTCCATACTCTTGCAAAATAGTTAAATCCAGATATTACTGATTCACGAATGTCATCCATTGTAACTTCTTCCTTCTTTTCTTAGCATACACCTGATGTAGGAGTAGATCGCTGCTCGAACTTCTAGAAGACAAAGGGGTTGTCGTTTTCTATTTCTTTCTCGGTTACATCTTCTTGGGTGGTATGATAAATGTGGAAATCACAAATCTAAAAAGAAGAATGGAAATGTGTGTAGAAAGAGTGAAGAGAGTGATTATATAAGGTTGTGGGTATGTAAGAGAAGGAGAGTTTAAGAGAAATCTAGAGAGAGGATTCAAAAGAAAAAATGAGGGAGGAGAGAGAGAAAACCGACATACGTGCTTTTAAAAGCACTGTATGTCAGCACTTACCTCTGTATGCCGGTGGCATACATTGCTGGCATATATGCCTAGGCTGGTTGATAACTTGGTGGCCTTGAGTACTGGCCTTGAATTCAAATTTCACGTTTTTTTTTTTTCTTAGGTTAACAACCTTGATGCCAAAGGTTAGCCTAAAATTTCTTTTATTTAATTAATTTAATTTTAATTTTTTAAATAAAAATAATTAAATAATAATGAATAATTAAAAAAATTAACTTAGTTAAACATGAGTAGTCTCTCATGAAGCGCTTAGTTTATAGTCACTAGCCCAACTTTTCCAATCTTACTGTGGGTTCTCTCTTACCACCATAGTGGTGTCACTATCCATGTTTTTTTCTTCAAAATAGTATTTGAGGAGATGACTATTTACCTTAAAAGTGAAATTGTCTCCTGCCTTTAATTCAATTGTACCATAAGAGAAAACATTAGCTATTTCAAATGGTCTAGATCATTGAGATTTTAACTTACCTGAGAACAATTTCAGTTGAGAGTTGTATAGTAACACTTTTTGACCAGGCACAAAATCCTACTGTTGAATGTTCTTGTCATGCTATTGCTTGGCTCTCTCCTTATAGATCCTAGTGTTTTCATAAACTTTTTTTCTGATCTCATCTAGCTGGTTCAATTTGAGCAATAACTTTTCACCTGTAGCTTGTGAATCAAAATTATGGTATTTTATAGCCCAATAAGCTTTGTAATCGAGCTCTACAGGTAGGTAACATGATTTTCCATAAACAATTTTGTATGAGGACATTCCTATAGGGGTTTTAAAAGCTATCCTATAAGCCCACAATGCATCATTGAGTTTTAGAGACCAGTCTTTCCTAGATGCATTGATAGTCTTTTCTAGGATACACTTTATTTCCCTATTGGACACCTCAACTTGTCCACAAGTTTGTAGATGATACGGGGTGGTAAGTTTATAAGTGACTCCATCTTTTGTTAACAATTTTTTAAATTGCCGATTGTAAAAGTGTGATCCCCCATAACTTATAATAGCCCTAGGTACCTTAAACTTAAAAAAAATGTTCTTTTTCAAAAATTTAATTACCACTCTAGTATCGTTAGTTTGTAGAGCTACTACTTCTACCTATTTCGACACATAATCTACTGCTAAAAGTATATATTTGTTTGAAAAAGATAAAAAGAGGACCAATGAAATCTATTCCCCATACATCAAAAAGCTTAATTACTAGAATACTCTTTTGTGGTAATTCATGTCACCTAGAAATATTCCCGATCCTTTAGCACTAAGCACAAGACATAACATAATTCTTGCAATCACTAAACAAACTAGGCTAGTAAAATCCACAAGATAAAATTTTAACTACAGTTTTTTCCACACCAAAGTGGCCCCCTGCTTCTTTAGAATGATAGTGTTGAATTATGCTAAGTTTTTCTATTTTAGGCATACAACGTCTAATTACTTGGTTAGCGTAACTTTTAAAAAGATACGGTTTATCCTAGAAATAAAATTTCACATCATGTAAAAACTTCTTTTTCTTTTGAAATGAGAAATCATATGGTATGATTTTACTAACCAGGTAATTGACTATATTAGCATACTAAGGTAATCCTCGGATCTCTATTGCATACAATTTTTCATTAGGGAACTTTTCATTAATTGGTGGCTCAAAACACTTCAATTGTAATCGAGATAAATAATCAGCAATTACATTTTCAATTCCCTTATTATCTTTAATTTCAAGGTCAAATTCTTGCAATAATAAGATCCATCGAATTACTAGGTTTAGCATTAGCTTTAGCAAATAAATATTTCAAAGTAGCATGGTTTGTGTATACTATGATCATAGAACCTATGAGAAAAGGCTTAAACTTGTCATAAGTGAATATGAACACTAAAAGTTCTTTCTCTATCGTAGCATAGTTTCTTTATGCCTTATTCAAAGTTCTACTTGCATGGTATATAACATGAAATAATTTACCTCTCCTCTACCCAAGTACTGCTCTATAGCATAGTTGCTTGCATCACATATCATCTCGAAAGGAAGCTCCCAATTTGGTGCAATGATCACTAGTGCCGAAGTAAGCTTTTCCTTTAATAGATTTAATACCTGCAAACAACTATCATAAAAAACAAAAATAGAAACTTTTTCAAGTAAATTACAAAGAGATCTAGAGACTTGAGAGAAGTTCTTGATAAATCTCCTATAGAAGCTAGCATGCCCTAAAAAGCTCTTAACTCCTTTGATTGAAGTGGGTGGTGGTAGCTTCTCTATTATCTTTACTTTAGCTCTATCAACTTCAATCCCTTTGTTTGACACTTTATGACCTAAGATTATTTCCTCTCTTACCATGAAATGGCATTTTTGTCAGTTCAAAAGTGAATTAGTCTCTTTGCACCTTTTGAGCATACAACCTAAATTAGTCAGACATGAATCAAATGACTTCCCAAAGACAAAGAAGTCACTCATAAATATTTCAATAAAATCTTCTAACATATCAGAAAATATAGACATCATACATCTTTAAAAAGTCACGGGTGCATTATAAAGACTAAAGGGGATTCTCCTAAAGGCAAAAGTGCCATAAAGCCATGTAAAGGTGGTTTTCTCCTACTCCTTAGGTACAATATGAATTTGAT
This sequence comes from Lumnitzera littorea, assembly GCA_024138015.1. Lineage (NCBI taxonomy): Eukaryota > Viridiplantae > Streptophyta > Magnoliopsida > Myrtales > Combretaceae > Lumnitzera > Lumnitzera littorea. The sequence goes on from JAMXBB010000011.1 coordinate 23,142,766, forward strand.
TGTAACCAGAATAACCATCTAAAAAACAATAATAATCATGCCCTAAAAGTTTTTCTAACATCCGATCTATGAAAGGGAGTGGGAAGTGGTCTTTATGAGTAGTATCATTAAGTTTTCTATAATATATGCAAACTCTCCACCCAGTTACAATGCGAGTAGGGATTAGCTTATTATCCTCATTTTTAACTATAGTCATAGCACCTTTTTTTGGCACTACCTAAACAGGACTAACCCACTTACTAACTGTGATAGGGTAGATAATACCTACATCCAGCAATGTAAGTACCTCTTTCTTCACTGCTTCCTTGAGAGTTGGGTTAAGTTGTCTCTGTGGTTGTACTGTAGGTTTGCACTTAGCCCCAAGCAATATCTTATGAGTACAAATTAAGGGATTAATCCCCTTTATATCTGCAATGGTCTACTCGATGGCTTCTTGATGCTCTCTTAGAACTCCTAGAGGTTGTTTCTCCTAGTCACCTGTCAAAGAGGAGGAGATAATTATTGGTAAAGTACCATTTGTTCCAAGATAAGCATATTTTAAATGATTAGGTAAAGATTTAAGTTCAAGCACCGGGGGTTGTGTCAATGATGGGACTAGCTTTTGCTTACTGGTGCCTAGTTCTTCATAGTATCGAGCTTTGATTTCTAACATCTATTCCTTACCTTTTTCTTTAGGCTAGTCGTCATCGCTCCATTCATCTAGATCCTTAAGAACAGACTTCATGGTATCCAATCCTGTTTTCTCTTCTATAGAATTACAGATAATCTTATCAAAAGCATCAACAGTGTAACAGGATTTACAATCATCAAAATGCTTTATGGCTTCATAAACATTAAACATTACCTGATCGTCCATAACTCTTAAAGTCAGCTTACCCTATTCTACGTCTATCAATGCCTTACTTGTTGCAAGAAATGGTTTGCCTAAGATCATGGGTACCTTTTTGTCTTCTTCCATCTCCAAGACTATAAAGTCAACTAGGAAGATAAATTTGTCTATCTTCACCAGGACATTCTCGACAATACCCCTTCGGTATTTGATACTCCTATCAGCAAGTTGCAAGGTGACATGACTCTCCTTGTAATCTCCAAGTCTCAACTTCCTGAAAATAGATAAGGCCATTAGATTTATACATGCACTTGAATCAATAAGAACCTTATCAAAATGAAAATTTCCTATAGTGCAAGGAACAGTAAAACTCCCTTGATCTCTTTATTTTCTAGGCAGGGTGGATAAATTTTTTTGAAGGATCATAGAACACTCCCCTGTAAGCATTACTGGTTCGTTCCAATCAATCTTTCTTTTCTTGGTGAGCAAATCCTTCATGAATTTGGCATACGAAGGCATCTATTGAAGTGCTTCTACAAAAGGAATGTTGATTTGCAGCTTCTTGAAGATATCTAGAAATTTGGCGAATTGAGCATCTAGCTGCTGTTGCTTTAATCTTCATGGAAAGGGGATTGGAGGAACATAGGTTTCACTTCTAGTGACTTCTACATTAGTTCCTCTTCTACCTCCATCCCTTTTTTTACCTTCAGAATCTCCACCTTTTCTTCAACTCATATGTCAACTGTTTTTAGTGCTTTTCTACTCCTCAACATAATAGCATTAACACCTCTAGGATTCTCTTCAGTATTGCTGGCTAAAGACCCCGATGGTCTATTACTTAATTGTTGAGAAATCTAATTAATTTGATTTTCTAGGTTTCGAATAGTCGCTTGTTGATTCTGTAGTAAGGTGTCAATCTTTTGCATATAGCTCAATATGGACTCTTCCATTCTAGACTGATTTTGTTGAGGTGGAGAATTCTGAGTAGGCCCTTGCTTCTGGAATCCAGGTGGTGGTTGGAATGCATTGTTCTCATTTCTCCATGAAAAGTTTGGATGATTGCGCCACCTAAGATTATATGTATTCGAATATGGTCCTTGATTGTTGCATTGAAAATTGTTGACAAAATTCACTTGTTCTCCACTGGTTAGAGCTAAGTGATTCCCAGTTAAGCACTCAAGAGTCAAATGTGGTCTTAAACATAACTCACAAAAAACAATAGGTTTAGCATTAAAAGATTGTGTTGAGGTGAGTTTACTTACCCAAGTAGTGAGAGTTGTAATCTGAGCTATTAATTGAGATGCAGTACTGTTGTTACTGGCTGTTGCCACTCCTAACTTACTTCTCTCGTTTTGCCAATTATGTGCACAGGAGGTCGTTTCTTCTATTAGTGCACTTGCTTCGTTATATGTCTTACCCATTAGAGCACCTCCAGCTACAGCATCAACTAGGGACTGTCTTGTCTAGACTGAGATAGAAGATCTTAATCAGGAGATTATCTGCCAATCCATGATATGGGCATTTTGTGATCGCCTTCTTGAATCTCTCCCATGCTTCATAAAGTGACTCACCACTAAACTTGGTAGAGTTGGTGATGTCATTCCTTAATTTTGCGGTCTTAGCAGATGGGAAAAGTCTCCTTAAGAACTTCGATGAAAGATCAACCCAGGTGCTGATAGACTCTTATAACAATGAATGAAACTAAGGTCTAGCTTTATCCTTCAGTGAAAAGGGAAAGAGCCATAATCTGATAACCTCATTTATCACATTGTTCATCTTCACTGTATTGCAGTATTGAAGGAATCTTGCAATATGCTTGTCAGGACTTTCATTGGGATATCCTCCAAATTGATTTGTCTGAACCATCTAAATAAGGGACGACTTCAACTCAAAGTTGTTAGCCTAAATAGTGGGCTTCCTTATAGCTTAACCCATCATTGTACATATTGTATAATCTCGTAATGCTCGTAGAACTCCTTGTATCTGATTATTACCCTTGTTACCTATCATCTCATCTATTCTTCTTTTGTTCTCTCAGCTTAACTGATGCAAAGTGCGTTCTATTTCTAAATTTAGTGGTAGAATTTCAGCACTTCTACTCCTGTGTATAAAACACCTGCAAAGAGAGCAAAAATAATACACGTCGTCAACTGTGCCTAACTTACCAATAGAACTAAAAGGTTTAATATTTCCAGTCCTCGACAACGACACAAAAAACTTGATTCACTTAAACTATATATATATAAATAAATCACAAATACTCTAGTAAGTATATTGGGTCGGAATCAAGTAATATAGAGAAAGTAAAGTTGTTGATCATTTGAGAACTAAAAAATTACTAATCTTATGCTAGTTCTTATCAATATTCAGGCAATCAAAATTAAATTAATTAATCTAATAATTACTTTAAAACTATTGAAAAGAAAATAATTATGAAAAATCTAAAATCTAAGCAATCAATTGAGAATTATGGGAAAACAGAATTCATCCTAGATTATACAAATCAAATTGTTATCATGTTATATAGATTAATAGCTATATGGTCATTCAAGTGAAATTATTATACCTTAAAACTTAGAGATTTAAACCTCTTATTAATTAGTCAGCTTTCGTATTTTTCAATTAACAGTAGACTTTAAATTATAATCATATATCTCTCGATATTATGATTGTCTAATGTCCTAAATCAGTTATCCCTAATATCTTAGTGAATAATCAATTGCCGAATATTGTATTAATCTCTAGATAATTTCTAATTAATTTAATTAACTCTACTTTCACATTGATTAATCAAATTAACTAAGCATTTTTAACAAATCCTATATCAACTCCCGTATCATTAGGGTTTTTAATAATTATAATCAATTAAACAATTATAATCAAAATCATAGAAATTGTAATCATGAATCATCCATATATCTCTTAATCTTATAACAGGAATACAATCATTATCTTAGCTATCTAAGGTTTCATCAATTCCTACAAAAAAATTTAACCCGCCATGGATTTAGAAACAAAAACATAAATACTAATTGAAATTGCAAAGAAACTCATAATTGAAAGTATAAGTAATTCACAGAATTGCATAAGAATAATTGAAATAGATATCACCAATTCTGTATTGAAAAAGATAATCTTCAATTGCAACTTCAAATTGGTCTCCACAGTAAAAGAAAATTCTTCTTAATGATCCAAGCAATTCTCTTAAAGAATTCTTCAAGAACTAACTAAAAACTATTTTACGATTCTCTAAGTTTAAGGAAAGTGTGCCCAAGAGTCTTTGAAAAAAACCTAAAAGTTTTCTAAACTGTGAGACATAAGCTATTTATAAGAAAAATTAAGGTTGACTTGCGTGACTCTCTTTTATTCATGAAGGCCGACAGTGTAAGTGTAAGGCCAGCTTGTAGGCCGGTGGCTTAGCCATCAAAGTTGGCGACATAGCCATTAAAGGCTGCCGATGTTCATTGTAGGTCGCTGCCTTGAATTTCATCTTGTACGTGTTGATTCGAACTTTATTCCTTTGCTTAAAATTCCTTTAAATCATCCATAATTTCACTCTTGAATCCTCTAATTCCCGAAATGTCCAAATGAAAATAGTTAAGTACCATTTCTTAACGATTTTTATAAAATCAATAATAATTCTATCTTAATTTGCACTTTAAAACATGAAAAATATGCCTTTATCAAGACCCAAACAAGACTGATTAACCAGTTCAACTAAGTGGTAACCTCTTAGAATTATAAAGACCAACGGACTAGTTCCTTGCTGCCATTTAGTAGCTTTTTCCCATCTTTTGTATTTCATCCCAAATTCGAATCAAGTTCGACTTCTACTCTAATACACTTCGAGTATCCATCAATCTACCAACAACAGACAATCTACATTCTCACTATAAAAAACTAGCTCCAATAGCAACCTAAATCTTAAACCCACCATAACTTCATGAAAACCATCATAATGAAAGAACAAGATGAAAGGGTGAAGATTACTTTCTTGAAACGGTAAAATACGAGTTGAGAAGTCTAAATGCAAGATAAACTTGGGTGATTAAATTAAAACGCAAGCATATAAATATGGATTTCAAGATTTTAGCTAAGAACTTATTGAAATTGATGTTTTTCAATAAGGTGAGCTTAGAAAAGAGATTTAGGAGCTCAATCTTATCTTAGCCTAGGTTTAACACAAAATTTTCTTGAAGATTATGAACCCTAAAAGTCTTGGTTGATTGAATTTAGGAGATCCATGAGAAGAGAGAAAAATGAGAGGGTTTTAAGTAGTGTAGAAGATAGAGTATTTGGGAACATCTGTAGTTAAGAGCTTAAGAAATAAAGGGGAGTTAAAGGAAAGGGTTAGGGTTTTAGATGGGGAGGCGGGAGGGTCTAGGCTCCTCTTAAATTTACAAAAATACCTTCGAAACTTTTTCTCTTCAAATTTTATGTTTTACACACATACACACACACACACACACACACACACATATATATATATATATACATTTATTAATTTATGATTAGAATAAAGAAAAAATTCAAATTGGATTCATTATGATAGATTTTTCAAAAAAAAAAAATTATAGACATTCTATTATGCCCTAGACACTATTAAGTTGTAATCATGCCTTGTGACAATTATAGACGTTCTATTTATGCCAAAAATTATCCATTTAGTTGCTGGTATAATCTTAATATACATAAAACTCATACGACAAACCGCTTTGAAGTGTTCAGAATTCCACATATATACTAATATTTATATTTATAACAAACTTATATTTACAATAAGACTAATTATAGAGTATTTATAAAAGTATATAAGTATGTGATATTATTCAAAAGTAAGAACCCAATTAGATCGCTTAGATGATCCAGTTGATCCTATAGAAGACAAAAGTTCTAAAAAAACTTAGTCCTCATTAGTTTGGTCTTACTCAGGCCTAAATATACCCTTTTTGCACATTTAGAGGTAATTGCCACAAGGCATGGTTACTTAGATCTTGTAAGCAAATATATAAGTAAGTGAGCAAATCATAGCTTGGTAAGGAGTAGATGGCAAAAAGTATATACAAGCAGAATAGTACAACTAAGTTATCAAGTAATTATTATGTGGAATGCATGAACAAGTATTGTGTCATTAGCATGACGCTATCTGGCTCGTTGTGAAGCTAGAGAAATTTCACCCGCTCTAACTCAAGTTAAAGATTTGCGATATGATGGCTATAATACCAATCATAAAGGCTACAAGGTCCTCTTATGTCTAATTCTAGGCTTATGTAATGGAGACTCTTGCTTTGCTTGTGGTTACCTTCAAACTCGACTCCCTCAACCTCGTTGAGACCTCATTTCCTATCACTTAGTTTAACTGAGAATAGGAAAAGGTTAATTCACTGCAACCTCGTCAAAGGCATCAGAATTTAGTTAGAGAAACTTAACCATCCCCTAATGGAATACAATGTATGTTCATTTATAGTTTTAGTTTGAGTTTCAATTAATCCGGTTAAGGGTGATTAGCCAATTTATAACACATCAAATAAGGTTAACCAACACAGCAAAACGCAGCTTAGCTACCAATTAGCATCTTAGTAAACAAGCACAGGTATAGCATGCACATAAACAACTACTTACAACCATAAGTGAGTATATACTTCAGTCTCTACAATTCTCACTTACTCATACCAAAGCTCACTTCAATATGTCTGGAATGTTAGTGCTTTACTCACTTGAAAGTCTTATATATATCAAAGCTTAGATTCAGTTTTCATACAATTTACAAAAATATTAGGGTTTTATCTAGTTCTTTACATTATTATATAATTTGGTTGAAATATTATTTATATAGTTATTTAATAGAGTTACGTATATATATATTTATATATACACGCTTTATATATACACTTGAAGTATTCTATGGGTTTGTTATCTTCACTTCATTATATTTATATCTTGCTTTTACTTAAGGACATGCATTCACCTTTATATATATATATATATATACACACTTCTTAAGTGTATTATATATATTAATATAGATACACATATATATTCCTATATACTTTAAGTATTATATTTATCATATAGGTTATATTAAATTACTTAATATTATCAAATATACGTAGTTTTACTACTATTTATATTACATCGTCTCAATCGTATCGAAATGTATTTCTCGTTAGTCAAATTATGCTTTAATTATAGAAGGATTGTCTAAGGACAATATTTTTTGTAATATTATAGGGAATATCTGTTTTAGTATCCCAAGTGATCCAGTTTTAATAAAGTCAGTAGCATTAGGTTCGTATGAACTCGGCGATACATAACATGCGTTCTATCTCGATAGATAACTTCTAAAAGGTATATTTTAATTTTTTCTATAAATATATGTCCCTATAATATGCATTATCATATTATGTCCATGTTGTATAAAAAGACTACATTTTATATATTTTCATAGCATAGCTTAATAATATATGCAATATTTAGCACTAACACGTGTATATCCTAACCTATATCATATGATAGCATAAAATATGGTAAACATCCACTCTAATCAGATCTATTCAATATGTATATGTATAATATTTACTCAAATATTTATCATATTTTAACATAGTTTTGTTAAAAACGTGTCTCGGTAAGTAAATTGAGTTATTTAACTAGGAAAATTCATAATAAATAGTTAGGGTCATCAAATAATTCTACAAAAATTCCTATAGACTAAAAAAATATAAGGAGTTCAACTAGCAACTGGTTTCATACTATCAAGTTTATCGCCTATATAGGTAAAATTACATTTTTGCTCCTAAATTATGATTAATTAGGTAAATAATATGATTTTTATAAAAAATTAATCATGACCTATTCTAACATCATTACAAACATTCAGAATCTATTGAATCCCAATTTCATTGATTATTTTCCTAAAATGAATTTATTTCATAAATTGCCCTATTTGTAGCCATTTTTAGGGCTAAAAATGAAATAAATACTAAATATACATAAAATAAAAATCGGGCTACATAACAATAAACTAGATATAATATGTATTCTACAAAAAAAGTTTTAATCTTGAAACAACATAATTTAATATATTTATTTTAAATTTCAAAATTTAGATTAATAGTACATTTGTTAAGTAAGTATATAAAATATTCATAATTTTGCAAAAATAAAATTATAGCATGAAAGTACTTTGAATAGAACTTAGGAATAATTTTTTTTTCCATAATTTTCTGAAATGGTTTACTATTTTTAGAAAATACAAGAAAAATAAGGTAGAAATGAAGACCAATTGTTCATTAAAGCTCTGATGGTTATTAGCCAGCCAAGGGGTTATCAAAAGGCCTTGGCACAAGATGGACTGGTGGTGGCTGATGGGGTTCGTTGTTAAGTCTTGGATAGGTTCACAAACTAGCTTAAGTTAATAGGTTCCCCCTTTTTTTATTTTTTTCCTAATTTCTATTAATTTCTTTTGAATTTTCTTTAAGTATCTTAAGTATCTAAAGTGTGAAATCTAATTCTAAAAGTCTTATTTATATAGGATTGGGGTTGGTTGAAATTTGCTCCACAATTAAGTAATTTTTCCTATATTTTTTTCTTTTTTTTTTTATTCAAGTAAGAAGTGGCCTTAAATTAATCAATCTTGTTTTGATGTAGTTGGTTAAGCTTTTGAGGAGCAACCATGGTTGATTCTAAATTTTTCTAAATGTTTTGTTTGCAAATTGGATAAGATTTGGTTTATTTTTAGTGTAATTATTAATATTATATATATTATATTAATATTTTGTATATTTTCTAATATTTGTGTATATATCCTATATATGTGGTACACGTAATGTGTAATTATACACAAAATTATGTTTCTATCATGTCTTTTATTTTAAAGATATATCTTCTATTTAATTTTGCAAATTTATCTCCTATAAGATATATTTTTAGGTTTTCAAGTTAATTTATGGATATAATTATTATATATATCATGTATATTCATAAAAATAAATATAAACTCATATAGTATAATATGCTATATTCTTCCTTTTTATAGCTTAAATAACTTATCTCAAGTCCTCATTGCATTTTGGATTTGGTTTTAGGAATTTCAATGAGTTTTATGCTATATTAAATAATTATACTTTTAAGGCTAAAATTGAGGTTTTAGAAAATTATTTTTAAAATATAACTTTATTAGGACACTTTGACTAACTTTTTTAATTTAGTCGTAAAGTTTGAACTTAATCTAGATAAGTTTTCTTAAATACCCTAAATATGGATACAATTATCCTAAAAGCGATTTTAGAAACTCATTTCATTTATCAATGTTTCATCGGTCCTTATGGAGGAAAGGCATTTTCTTTCTCTTTTGTCTCTTTTTTTTTTTTTTTTGAAAAATTGCTATAGGATATCTAATATCCATTGCCCATAATATGTCATGAAACATAGGATTAAATTCATGACTTTTAATGTGCAAAATTATCTAAACCATACAAAAAATATTACATCTTTCAACCATAGAATTATCTCAAGAAAAATAATATTTATGAGTGATTAACTAGCTTTTGTGGAGGATAGATTTAACATATGTTATCGGATTATAATCCCATCTTGAAAAGAAAATGTTCACTTAACATTTGTGTTAAGGCTTCCTAAATAACCATGGTTACATAATTATATCCTTGATGCTAATCGACAAATTTTACAAACTTGCTTATAAAAATAAAGCCAGAAACTTAGCTTAATAAACTATGTAGGCATATGTAAACGTGGTTCAAAAGTTATGATGACATGCTATATTTAAGAAGGGTTTCAACATACTTTATATTCTTGTATCTAAGCTTAGAGTCTCCCTTTAAGTTTGCCCTTCAATACCTAATATTAGAAAATTAACCTCTCAGATCTTTATAGAACAAAATGAGTATGTAAGAATCAAGAAAAAAAACTCTCAACACATCATATTCACATAGATTAAATTCAAAGAATAAGCAATGCGATGTAAGTGGAGTGCAAAAGTAGCTATTACATCAATTTCACTTACTTTGGTTGCCTAGCTAAAGAACTCTTACTTAGCTTTCATAGAACTTAGAGTGCCTTAATATCATTTCTCTTTGAATATGGCTCAAATCTTTTAGCTAGCCCTTAACCTCATTCAATTGATTACTCAAGCTAAATACTCAAGTTGTGTACTAGTACTTATTCTTTCCTTTACTTTTCACTAGCCATAAACAAAAAAACCTGGGGGACCAATCTCAATTGGTCGCAATTCGAAGATTATGCCGCATACTTACTATGTCAAATGATCACAAACTCACTAGGTTGATTTCTAATTTATACCACAAACTTATTGGGTCCATTTCCAACACATACCACAAACTTACTCAGGTAACTTTGGTTAGCACTCAATACGTTGCAATGTACTTGAGATCAATAAACTAAACCATAAGTTGTACATAACTGCTAAGCTTAATATTAAGAGAAATGCAAGATGTGCTAGCATCAATATTCCATTGTACTTGATGCAATCTCAATACCAATTCAGTATCAACAACTCAAACAAGTAGCCATACTTTAAGTGTTTTCACTATACATAAGCTCACCCATTTCTATCAATTTTGAAGGGTCTTACTCTTGCACTTATTCATAATATAAATACCTACTGCTTACCTTGCCACTCAAATACCTATTACTCAAATGAATACATGTATATAGCAAAAATGACAAGTAATGTCAGCCTATAGTATACGATCTCATATAGAAATATACATTATAGGTTATTTACTATTAAGAGATCTATTGGATGACAATAAGAAGATTTAGCTACAGTATAGTTAACCGAAACATATGATGACACATTTGATAATACACTTATCATATCTCCATCTCAAAAATTAATCCAATAGTATCATCAGCCTAGCTCAACATGAAAAAACATTATCATCAAATATCTTTTGTAACCATCACTTAAGCATATTCACAAAATTTTTTATGCAAAGTACCTGAGTTTCCTATATGAATTCAACCACTAGTAATCAGCTGGAGAAGCAACAATCCACACAATCAAGCCTGCAACTGGACCCAAAAGTCAATTCCTACACATGAGATCACCTAACTGTAGTTCAGAGAGTCAAAAGATATTGTAGGTAAAAACACACTGTAGAACTTATGAGCTATTACCTTTTTTTCCTTTACACTATCATCTTCATATAGTCAAATTGTGTTCGTTACTTATCCAGTTTTTTACTAATCTTTATGCTGTACTAATTGTCAACTAAATTGTGGTATCAATTTAACTTGATTACATTGACCAATAACACTAGAAAACTCTTTTAAATCTTTAATTCACCCCTAGCTTATAATACACATTAAGATGGCCTTCATTATATCAGACCACCCTTAAGATGAATCTATGATTACTTAAATCAAGATGAACCAACATACATTTCCTCTATCAGCCTTATTAAGTCAATACCATGTAATCTAAATTTCATAGTGAATAGTGAACGGGTCCAAATTACGCTAGAAAAGATTCTGTAGAGTCAGGGATGTATGTACCTTTAATTTTACACATTAGCTTGTTGCAAATATTATCTGTAATGAATATTTTAACTCCCAAAATTACCTAGAAAAAGAAAATGCCATTAATTCATGTATCTGTCCAAAATTCCAAATTAAATCAAGGCAAATGTTTTTATTATCATAGTTTGGCCTTATAAATCATTATAAGTCAGTTTGTACCAATAATTTTAAAAAAGATCCATGAGATTTTCTCTGTTCCATTATTAAATTTCATGAGTCATCATTAGTCAAATTCAACAAATAATTTCATGGAACTAATTATTATGTTGGATCCTAGAAATTAATTTTTTTAAAAAAAAAATAGATAAATATAGTAAATACCACCTGCCTCATATCACAAACTATTTCTGGTTTGGATTCTGATAACAAGAACCAAAGTCTCTATAATACTAATTGGTTCAATTATTTTATTCTTGTTAATTTTTCTATATTTGATACTTCATTTATTTCCCCTTCTTTCTTTATGTTTTCACTGTCTCCTCTTCTCTGGTATGACAACATTCAAAAGGTAAACTGACACTCAAAAGATAAAGCAAAAATGCAGCAACGGAATTCTGTAAGTTAGGCAAAATAAAATACCTTCAATCACCGTATCTTCCCAATTTCCAATCCCCGTACAGAACTTCTAACTATGTCGTTCACTTGCTACTTATTATATTAGCATATTACGGGGTTCAGAAAAGCTTAGCTCCCCAATAACTATTTGTACGGTTCGCAATTTAAGGCCTCACCTATGAAACCGGACACGATATTATACGATTACAATTGAATTCGGATCAATAAAAACCAACACGAATCATAGAAGGATCAAAACTCAAACATGATATATTTAAATTCATATTTGAGTTCGGGTTTGAGTTTTATTTACAAACCCATTTATCATTAACAATTATATAATATTTATATTTGTTATTTTATCTTATTATTATTTTAATTTATGGAGTACTTACAATAATTTTTTATTATGTTATTTTAAGGTTTCTATCACTCTTTTTGGCTTTTATTATTCTACTTCCTAACCGCAAATCTTACAAAACTCTTTTTTGATCAATTTCCAAGTACTTTCTTTTCTAACATGGGCACTCACAAGGAGCATTGACTTCTGGATCCCTCTTATTAAGTTACAACACAGCTAAATAAATGTTTGGGAATGCATATTATCCATAAAAACTTTTGCTAAATAAACTTTTGGTTGTTCACTTATTCAAAAGAAAGAAAAAGGGTTTAAAAAAAACAGAAAAGAAGGAAAAATACTAGAATGGTATCAAAATATTTCTACGAATTACTTTTATTAAATCTATAAATATTTTGTAGATTTATTTTTAACTTTTTAATCGCTAAACAGGTTCAATTTGAGCACGAGATATATTTATTAAACAGATCAAATTATGAATTTAGATTTTCAAATAAGATTAATAAATAAATCGTATCATTGATTGAGATTTTCTAAACATAAACTCATTTGAAGCCACAACAGCTCGACTCACTAGCGTAACTATTTCAAATCTTTATTTTCTTTATTACTATTTTTCCGCTATGCCATGACGAAGTTAGCACACTTAGATATCATAGATAAATAAAGAATCACTACCTGCTCCCAAAACAGAGTAATATGCTTCATTTCCAAAATATGCTAGATGATTCACTCATACCGTACAAAGTTACAACTGAAGATTAGAACATGTAAAATAATTTCAAACTTGCGTTGACGTACTTAAAATCTTTAGCCACGGGTTGTGAATTGCAATCACATGAAAATGAATTTTCTGTATTTGCATTTATTTCCTGGAAATTCCACGGAACGCTTGTGTCCCATGTCTCGTGAAAGTTGAGAGAATTTTGATGTGAAGTGAAGGAGTATATGTTTTTCTTTTTCTTTTTTCTTTTTCCTTTTATTTATATATATTCTGTCCCACTTTTTCTTCACGTGTTTACTAGATGATCTCTTCCTTGCTGGTATGGTACTCAAGAATGCATCGTAGACTTGATTATTGGCCATGCCAATTTTTTCTTTCTTTCTTTTTAATCATTGGAATATGAACACATTTTAAATCAGGTAGTATAGTATATCTGAATAGTTATTTTACCTGCAATATATGCATGGCCCATTCTGATATTATTATCACACGTTTCCAAAATCTAAAATTATATCATTATAAATTAACTAAACTACTATTTCTAACATCTGAACCAGATCATTATATTACATTAATAATAAAATTATTAGCTATATATATATATATATATATATTTCTTTTTAGCAAAACTAACTTGATTAGGTTTCTTCAACTAGTTCTCAAAACCTCGGAAGGTTTGGTCTAGAATGGGTCATCAACTTGAGCCTCGAATTAACATCCTAGAATCGCGGAATGTCATTGTTTTTTTTTTTTTTTTCTTTTCTCATCCAAGAGCAGATTGATTTAACATCAAGGAGCTCAATATCCAACCGGTTAGTAGATAAAGAGCAAGGTAGTCAGTCGTCCCATCGATCGAGCCTCATGGCAGCAAATGTAGGTGACTTGAATTCCACCAAACCTTTTCCCCAATTCGGTCGAATTTCATTCTTTTGGGATCTTTTACCTTCTATTTTATCTTCTATTTTGGGTATTATATGCATATTTTGAAAAATCATGACAATAAAAGATATATTTTTGGAAGTTTAAATAGACTAGGGCATATAGGTCTTAGCCTAACTTGAACTGGTTGAAAGTATTGGTATATAAGTTCATCAAATGGGCAAGCTAGAACTGGCTTGAGGCTTAACAGTTCCTTATTGGTTTCTAATTATGGTTCCATAACTTGTGAACTAGCTTAACCAATTTTTTCTTTCTTTCTTTTTGTTTGTTACACATCCGGTTTTAATTGTACCAGTATTTATAATTTCATATCAGCCTACTGTTATGCAAATTACAATTGTACATATTCCCTCTTAGCATTAATATATGAAAGAATACAAAATTTGTTCATTTACTTTGTGACATATACTTATACGAGAACATAATTGTAGTTGAAAAAGTAAATGAGAAAGTTCCACTATCTAGATATGAAATAATTACAAAGTAACACAACAAAATAACTCAAATATACATTTACATATTGTCATATGCATATTACAATCACCCTTATTGTGTTACTTTTCGAGAAATCTTGACCTATCAAAATAGTTTATTAGAATCAAGTCAATCCAAAAAGTCAAGAATTGAGAAGATATGAAGAGATAATAATTTTAATATTGACACCATATAATCGAAGAAATGAAATTATGGTATTATATATGGAAAATATTCATAGTTAAATAAATATCACAAACTATCTTACCATCTTTTTTTTGGAGCTACTTATATAAATATTACATGATGGATACATGTAAGTATCCATTGTCTTGTATACATTCTTATTGATACAAATATTCAAAAAAGTATTGAACAAGGAGTCCATCAGAGACAAAAGTAATTGTTAGAAATTTCCTTTTTCATTCAAGCAATTGATAAAAAAAAAAAAAAAATTGATTGCTTGTATTGTGATCTAAATTGATATTATATATTTTTAAGAGTAAATTGTAAATATACTATTAAATAGATGATCAATAATTTAAATAGATGATCCGTAATTTAAGAGAGGTAGATATAGGATAATTATTTTACTAGTGTTTTAAGCATTGTAATATTGAAAAATAAAATAAAATTCTTTTACATATTTGAAAAGTAAATATATTTTGACAAATTCAACACAATATTCATAGATTATTATAAAATTCATAATGGATGTAGTTATATTACAATTATAATTTTATTTATTTATTTTCTTTCAATTTTTGTTATTTATTTGGTCGCGGTCAACTCATCGTTCATGATTTGCCATAAATATATTATCCTTTTGTTATTGTTATTCTAATTCTAATACAACCAATAAAGTCAATGAATTTATTTGGCTATATAGACTTTATTTAAGAAAACACCTTTTGTTATTTTGCAATTTTTTTCCATTATTGAATCTGTATTTCGTGTTCATGGGCAATAAAATATTGAAGATTGCATCAACCTAGGATAAAAAAGGAAAGAACTTAACCTTGCATCAGGATAAGATAGGAAGAAAAGAGAGAGATTAACGGACCTTCGCAGAATAAAGAATTTTTTATTTGTCGTGTCATGAGTTTAATGGCCAGAATAGCATCGGGACACCAATCCCGAGACAGCAAATTTTCGTGCTCGAGTTTTTAAATAGTAATGTTGTTGCATGTCTAATTGCTTGTGGAGTGTTTATACGGGGTGTACATGAACAATGCAAATAATGAGTGATAAGAAGTGTTGGTTTTTTTATTTTTTTATTTTTTCATCAAATTTCACAGTGGAGTTCGGACAAAATGTACTGATTCCATTAGCCTAGATAGAGGTGTACAAGTGAGTTTTAGTCCCCAAACCGACCCGTTTAATTCACTTTTAAAACATGTTTGAGTTAAAATTTTTTAACCTCTTTAAAAGCGAGCCAAATGAGTTTAACCCGTTTAATTTACAGATCAAATTAGGTCAGTTTAGATTGGCTTGTTTAATACATTTATACTTTTAGCTTATGAGTTAGGCCGTTTAATCATCTTTTTAAACGGATTAGGATCAAAGTTTTTTTGTTTGTTTAAAAACAAGTTAAATGAGCCTAGCCTATTTAACTTATGATCCAAAATGAACTAAATTGGGTTGATCTGTTTAACCCATTTACATACCTTTAAAACTAGGCAACTGACTACCTCAAGACCTTAAACCTGACAAGTCTAGACTCAAGTAAAGAACCAACCCGATTGATAGGCCATTCTAGCTGATTCACAATAAAGAATTGGCCTATAGCTACCTCTAATTGTAGATGGTATTGTTGTAATTGATCTATAACTTTTGGGATGTATTTGCAATTATCTAAATTAGATATTTGTTTGAATTTTTAGTGTTTCCCCTATTTATCTATAAGACTAGCTTATTATAAATATTTATGTACTTTGAAAATAAAGTTTAATATCTATAAATTCTTGGCATCTACATATTGCATCAACTACTAATTTATGAACGAAAATATGAAGGAAAAATTACAAAAGATTAATGTTATAAATGGTACCTAAGTTTTACCAAAATATGACGTTTACTACCTATACTTTGAAACAATTTTGCTACCTATTAAAGTTTTTATAATTATTTTTGTTATCTATGCTAACCTTGTTAAGTTCTTAGATAAGGGTGAACCAAAAATTAACCCGTAACTATTAGAAGATCGAATGATCCACTTTTTGAAATGAATCACAACACAATTTGCCTTAAGTAGTTATGCTAGCTACTCTAAGGCTTAGGGTTATTCAATAGTTACCTGGTAATGAGTTACGTAACTCCTAACAAGTTACCGCTAGGCACCCTTCAATTTTGCAACGATTATAACATTTAATTCCAAGTTCATACTTATGTCTATGTCAACAAACCAACTTAAATAATAATGAAAAATTCAATCACGTAGTAAATTAATTTTTTCAAAATATATACAGTAAATTGCACTTGACAAAGTTTGGGTACCATTTAAAACATTAACTCAATTACAAAATACAATTATACTTTGGTCCTTTTGCAAATTCAAGACATGTATTTTTTTTTTTTAATAAACACGACTTGTATTTCTTCACTATATGTTAATGCTACTTTGAGGAACACTATCATCTTATGGTTCATCTGGATAATTAAATTAATAAAATAATATTATCAAATTTATTTAATTAAATATTACAAAAAATTAATAAAAATGAAAAGTTTCTAACAATTAAAAAAAAAAGGAATAAAGCATAAAATCTTTTGCCCCTTTTTGTCTTTATCATAAGAGGCTGTGTAACTCACCCACGGTATATAGGGAAATGGGTAGCCAATACTCCCCGAAAATTGAAAAGAAAAAGAAGAAAAACTTAAAAACCATTGGATGATAATTGGATCTTGACGACTACATGGCTTGATTAACGGCCACATGGTTTGATTAACTCCCATTGATTTTATTTGCCTTGCCATCAACTAGTGCAACCTCTAAAATCTTAAACTTTATGCCATTTCTCCTTTAAGATCAAATATTAATTAGAAAAATCATGAAATTAATCATGCTTGTGATTATTTTTACATGATACATTGTAGACAATTGCTACTAATATACATAGTTACCAAAACTCTATAAGATTTGAAATCCAAAATTTCAATATCTAAATAGATAAGTTATATGTATGTGTGTATGAAGCGAAGTAAGTAAAGTTGTTGAAAAAATTGTTTGGTCATGCTTCTTCTCAAGATAAAGAAGCTTTATCTGAAGATATGTTTATTGAACATCCTCTTAAAATGAAAGTTCAAAAGAGATGCTTCTAGTGGAGAGAAGAGTGTCATAAATTCCAACTGGGGGTTCGATTTCCATTGTTACTAGAAGATGTCACTAGAGTATATAGGGGAGTTACTAAGCAAACCAATTATTGAAAGAATAGTCATAAGTAGTTGTTTTATGCTAGAATGGTGCATAAGCTGCCTTCCTTTTAACTATCAAGTAGTTAAAATACGAGAGTGGTTCACCAAAAGGTTTGGCTAGCAACAAGGGCTGCTGATAAGAGGATGGTGGTTGATAGCTACTAGAGCTTCCCATGCCTGTAGGTAAGGGTTTAATCTTATCTAAGTTTGATTAATTACTTAAATGTTACTAAATCGCCTTGGAAATTATGGAAAAAAATATATTCTAAGCTAACTTTGAGCATAGTTTTATGAAATAATTTTGCATGTGTAAAATTCAAAGTAAGCAAACATAACACAATATCGATATGCATATAGGCTAAAGATAGCATTAAAACTTTCAAAGATTGGGCCAGTGCTCTCAAAATATGGGTGATGCTAGGTGCAAGTTGCCATAAGACAACTTAAAAATAAGTCTTAAAAAACACATTTACTTTGTAATAACATAACTGGAGAGTATTTTGATATTAAAAAATGCAAAAAGTGAACAGATACAATGTACTATCATAAAGTACATGATACTGTCAAGAAGTATATAAAAAAGCATATTGATTTTTTTTTTTTAATAAGAGGCAATATATTTTTATAATTACTTTAGGCTTAGAGTCATAGGCATGCATAGCTAACTATATAGTTGACCAAATTGGTCAGTCAACTTAGTCTTGTAATATTCAATCTAGATCTGAATTTGATTGATATTAATAGGCTTATTATGTGTACACTTTACATAATTCGTATGTCATTAGATAATGTGGAAGTTGAATCTTAACATTATGCCGAAATTTTATTTAGAATTAAGTTAAAAAGAAAAAAGAGGAGAGAGGGAGAATCTTGATTTGAATGAGATCTGAATCCTTAATTCACCTGAAAGATATGTTGGCTGTGAAAAATTTTCTTAAGGCTCAATGATGATTGAAATTGATTTAACCCTTCCTTATCATCCTCTTTCTCTTCACTCCGTTGAGACGGACATTGACGACAACGTGGTGTCGTGGAATCATTTTATTGGCGATGGGAACGATAAAAAAGGTCAATGATGGAGACCTAAGTTTAATCCTTATGATTCTCGCTGCCGAAAGTTGGTTTTAAATGCACGCATCTTATCTAAATCCTATCCTTATCGAATTTCTCTATCTCCCATTCATATCCCAAATGCTTCTTTTTTTTCTTTTTTCATTGTCATTTCTACATTTGGAATGTAAGAAAAATTTATCTATGATTTTAGAGCTAACATCATGTTTACTATTTAAATTTTATTTATTTTTTTGATTAGTTATCTAAAATTTAAAAATGAAAAAGTTTTATATAGTTAATTATAAAAATGATCAAAATTTGGATAACGAATAAGTGCTTTTAAATTTTAGATAATTAATTGTAAAATTGGATAAAATTTACTTATTAAATTTAACATTTGCCAAATATTCAAAATATTTTACTATTTTCCACTTGCAAGTGTTATCAATTTCCTCTAGCAAGGATAATATATATATATATATATATATATATATATAAAATTAAGACTAATATATGTTACATATATACATATATATATATATGATATATGTTAATGTTATATGAAAGTTTAGTAGGGATGACAATTCCATCTTTATTAATCACCTACAATAAGAGTTCCCTGGATAAGAATTTGAATGTTAAGTGTTAAAACTTCATTTGCTTAGTGTCATTGATAATATTATGTATATTGTAAAAGTTTATAAGATGTTTTGTATGTATATTTTTACGTTTGTTTAAATCCTTATTTTATAAAATTATTTCCTCTAAGTAATTAACTAAACGGAAAATAAAATATAGGAAACAAAAACAACAACTTGAGCCCTTTATTCCCTGCTGCACAGCATTTTGAAATTATTAAAACAATAAATAACAATCTCATAATAAATAGCAAAAACAAATTAAAGAGGGGAAAAAAAATTGAGAGAGAGAAGAAGAGGCAGCTAAATGATTTAAATGGATTTTTCGGAATTCATACATTAATAAGTCGTCGTACACAAAATAATCAAACCGCAATCTGAATCTCATAGTAAAGTCTCATTGTCTTCGTACAGTACTCTCTCTCTCTGTAGATTAATTCATTCAAGTTCTTACAGGTAAGCTTTAATTTACGATTCGATTGGTTAAACCTGCTGATCAATTCGATTTATTCACAGATCAACACGTAATTCACGCTTGGATTGCTTCACTTTGCATATTGAGTCCAATCTTATGCTATTTTAGTTAGATTTGATACTTATAGGTTTTACTGTCTAATCAATGGATTTATTGTTGGACCATCACTAACCCTCCCCACACACCACCACCAAACCCCCAACCCCACCCCCCCGGAAACCAAAAGAGAAAAAAGAGAGAGAGAGAAATCAATAGATTAATTGTCTATGTACAGCTTGTATGGTTTTAAATTCTCTCTCTTGGGTAATTTATGCTCTCAGATTCAGGCGTCGTTTTTTGAATTTTGTTGTTGGGTCCGCTATTAAGTCCAGATACTAATTAACAGGTTTAAAAAAAGAGTAAAAAAAAAAACGTTTTTATCAGAAGGATAAGTTAATCTTTTAGCTCACTAGTAAGTCTCCGATGCACTCATTAACATTTTTGTTTATCAAATTGCATAAAGTGTTTTTGCATTTACTAGATTGTGGATTGAAGTTCAATCTTGTAATGGTTAATGTATTCATAATGATTTGAGCTTGTCATAGGTATGTGGGTGATTCTGCGTCCTAAAAGATGTTTATTTGATCAGCTATATACCTCATTTTTGTACTTTTTACTGCATTTTGTTGATTTTTTTTTTTTTCTTTTCATGATTCACCAGATAAGAGTAAAAATTATTGTAAAAGACTGCTGATGGAGGGAATATCATGGCCTCTAGATGATGAAATGCATAAGCATTAACCACACAAATATGCCTACTCCTTCGGAACTGGTTTTAATATTGCAACAGCTTGTTGAATTGTATTGATATCTTTGCATAGTTTTCTGGTTAATGCTTTGTCCGTGAAATTCGGTTTATGCGTTGCATCTTATTGTAATTCTAAACTTCACTGGATAAGGGGATTGTTGAGCCAATCCGTGTTATGGGGTGTAAGAAATTGATTTGAAAACTTTGAGCAGATATTGATCAGCAAAGTTGAGTTGCAAAGTGATTTTGGGTTACGTCTAGATATTGGAAGATTGATTATCCAAATATCTGATGACACCAGATATTATATTTGCTTGATAACAATGAGCTTCATCAAAGGATGAGGACTTATGTTTGCATTTCTAGAGTTGTTGTTTTCATGTTGTAAATTGCAATGAATTTCTCTTATCCAATACCAATGGAGCAAAGGGCATTTGGCGGTTTCCTTGGATTCTTCACTCTTGATTTCTATTGTGTGGTGATTTGGGTGAAACCCCTATTCAGTTCCTAGGAATTTTCTTTTTGGTAAATTCAATATTTCCTGGGAATTTTCCTTTTGCTAGTAATGGTGTGGGGTGCAAAATTCCTTTGATACTTTTGGCGAATTGATTTTGAACATGATGCTGCTTAGTAGATAAGGGTCCGACCATCTCTATGTAACCTTGCTTCCATATATTTATTATACCCCATTTACAAATACAATTTAGTGTGATCGAGTCATGACAAACATCCTTTGATTCTTTAGGCGAATTGACTTTGAAAATGATGCTGCTTAGTTGACAAGGGTCCAAGCATCGTTAGGTCACTTTGCTCCCATATAAAACAACCCATTTGCAGAAACAATTTAGTGCTGCCTAGTCATGACATACTAATTTCTCTTGCACACATATATTGTTGTCAAAGTTTCCATTATCTCATGTATTGTGATAAGACAACATGAACGATCCTATTTGCCTATGACCTACTTGGAGGAGTAAATTTAGCACACTGCTTACTGTTTTTATTGCAGAAAAGATGATTAATCTCTACAAAGCAAAGGCGAAACAAAAAGAGATTGCTGAAAATGCCCAAGGGAAATCACCTGTCAAAAAGCAAACTGCTGGGGAGTTACGCCTACATAAAGGTTTCTGTCTCTTGTATGTTAATTTGATCAACCAGTTCCGTTTTAACTTCTCCGTTGGTTGCTCTGTCAACTCATGACCTCTCACTTTTCTCCTCCTTAATGCATAAGATATGCTCATCATGTTGACCTGCCCTTCCCGATATACACATGTGCACATACATAATTGTGGATTGCAGGGGAAAGTTATGTGCTTTGAAACTACATGATCTGAGTTATATTATATGGATATAATAGTGTGAGATATCCCTCAGAATTTGGGTGAAATCATCCTTGCCAATTATGTCATGTTTATTTTGCTTTCAGATATCACCGAACTGAACTTGCCAAAAACCTGTAGTATTATGTTTCCAAATGGCAAGGATGACTTGATGCACTTTGAGGTCACTATCCATCCAGATGAAGGTTATTATTTGTAAGTCATCTGTATGTGTTAACTATTTAATCAATGTTTGAATATATGGGCTCAAAGCAAGCTATGGAAATCTCTTCCTGAAAACTTTCGCAATCTGTTGAATTGTTGAGAATTTCTGGGGCCATACCCAAATACCTATATTATCCTGTAAATTCAGGTACTTGGGTAGGAGATGCTGAGAGTAAGAGCCCAAGACTCTAGTGTGTAATCTCAAGTTCAAGATTTCAGTGACTGGTTATCTTTTTACACTTGAGGCCTGGTGAAGGTGTTTTGTCCGACAGTGTTGGTTTTTGTTATTTCATGATCTCCCTTGCATATTATAAGACCAAACGGATCTTTTGCGTTCTTCAAGCAGTTACACTTGAGTATATTCAGCCATGTTATTGTGAAATCATCTTTCTTGCTTATGATCCTTATGTAGGAAACGGTTCTCTTTGACATAGTTTCTTATGGTTCCTCTTTGACAGTTTTAATGGATATATCTTAACTGGACATTGCTGACTCTTATAACAGCGGTGGATCATTTGTTTTTACTTTCCAAGTTCCTCCCATTTACCCTCATGAGCCACCTAAGGTCAAGTGCAAAACAAAGGTAAGTTAATACACTTCAGGAAATATAGTCATTATCTTCTTTGAACTGCAGCGATGGGAAAATATAGGAGTATTCCTCTTGCAGGTGTATCATCCTAACATTGACTTGGAAGGAAATGTTTGCCTTAACATTCTGAGGGAAGATTGGAAACCCGTGTTCAATATAAACACTGTAATCTATGGATTGTTTCACCTTTTTACGGTACCGAGTTCATCTCGAAAATAAATTTTCTTCAATTTGCCATTCATATGCCTCCATTATATCTCTAAATGTTTTGTGCATTCAGCAACCAAATAATGAAGATCCACTCAATCATGATGCTGCTGCTGTTCTGAGGGACAACCCCAGGATGTTTGAGTCTAATGTCAAACGAGCGATGGCTGGTGGCTACGTGGGTCAGACGTTATTCCCACGGTGTATCTAACCATTGTCCTTTGCTTGGATGGGCTGATACTTAACCAAATTGTAAATGTTATTGAATTTTAAGTTCTGGAGTACATTCATGATAAACGTTTCAATCGAGTGCTTGTATTTTAGTGCAAGCTCATTGATTGCACTTTCTTGCCTACACTTTTTCTCCTCCTCCCTTTTTCCAGTTACCGGTCTTTTCCGAGTGAGCAGGCCTATATAAGTTTGCTACATAAAGAGAACCTCCATTAGACCAACTTCGAGCAACTTTAACTAACCCCTATTATCAGAAACAACAGCCATCAGATGGTTTATTTTTCAAACTCCAGGAAAGTTAGCCTTTCACAATTAAAATATAAATATACGTTGATTAAAGCCTTTAGTCAGACCAATAAATATCCCCGATTGTATTTGTTGAGTCTGTAATGTTTAAGCTATTGGTCACCCACTAGTGTTTTCGCATCTGGATCCTTGTACATATTCCTTGCATCAATAAAATTAAATGGAATACCGAAAAGGTGGGGGAGAAAGGAAGCAATTATGATTTTGATGAAAATATGTAAAATTGCAAAATCTTTATAACAAATATTTAAGAAGCTGAAGACCATATTCAGCGTGGTGATATTACCGCATGACAAGGTAGTGATGGTTCAAAATAACAAGAAACTAACTCAAAATCATTGCCCAAACTACGTATCAATATAAACTAGTACTCACCATATCACATAAGGAAGCCTGCAGGCTGCAGCCATCGGTGATTTTCAAAAACTATCTGCAATCTGTATCTAAGCTGGCTCAACATCACATTTTACAAAGAGCATACTCTACCAATTTGAAGAGACTTGATCTTTGTTAGATGGAAGAGGCTGAATTCCAGAAGGGCAAGTGAAAATGCTCAAAGCTCCTGCAAATGGTTGAGTTCATCTTGTCTCTAGAGCTCTGTTTTAAACCAGTAACTGCAAATGGTGTTAGAGAAGTAATACAAGAACCAACGGGCTTAACTATGAGCAGCAGAGACCATGTTTCACTAGCTGGATCCATCAGGGAAGGGCTTAAGGGCATCCTGTTTTCCATTTACATAGTATTCAACAACAGCCTTCATGCGAGCAAGCTTGTCAGGGTGGTAATTTATATGAACAATAACCGGTTTTAGCCTGCTCAAAGAGGCATCTTTGCGTACAGTTTTAAAAAGGACCTTACTGTTCATAAACAACAAGAAGTCCATTGTTCTCCGGGAAGCATGTAGCCCATCATAACCCGGATATGAAGGGTAAAAGAGTTCCTCATTAAATACTGCTTGATCCCAGGAATTTGGTTCCTTAGAAAGCCGATCTGCCACCCTATCTAAAAGCTCAATTGAAGGGATTGTTGGTCGGATGTAGAAGAAACCAGAATTGTAAACCCAGATCCTCATCGTATGGGCATATCTAGCCCAACCCATGGAAAGCTCGTCAAAGACATCATCATAACCATAAGCAGTACGGTTGTCGTGACCATCAGTCATAGATTCCACATCAGAGTCTCGATAAAGATGATCGAAAGGATTTTGCAAGTAGATAATGTCAACATCCGAGAGAAGAACGCTATAACCAAGCTGCAAGAATTCCCTCAAAATACGAAATTTCAAGCCGGAGACAGCATGGTTCCCTCCTGTTCTCCCAATTGAATCGATTTTGTCACCAGGGTCTCTCTTGTATACAGGAACATCATTTAACTCGCAAAATTTGGCAATAACTTCATCCAGAGCAATAACCAAATAATTTGGTATTCGTACTCTTTTAATGTTAGTGAACCAAACCTCTAACATTTCCTTAATATTTGAGTTTGCAAGCACAACTATGAGCTCTCTCTGAACAGCAACCTCCTCCAATTTTTTTGCCAACCTTGGATTGACAGAATCATCAGGGACAACGGTAGGGTTAGTTCTTAAACCCTTGACCGTACCAAATGCCCCAGCTATATGCTTTTCACCCAATGCAAGAACTTGCTTCTCTGCATTATCTTTCTCTTGTTCAGCTAACTTGAGTTTTGCAGTGAGCTCATTGAGCTGCTTTTTCAACTCAGCATTCTTTTGTGACTCAGCCATGTAGTCGGATTTCAACATGTTGATTCGCTCAGATGATTCACAGGATGAAGACCCAACCTAGCAGGTGATTAGCAATGGAGAGATTATCATTTTCCATTTGTTGAATTGCAGCACAAATGCTAGAACATGTAAACTTTGCTACGGTTACAAAGCTTGATTTCATTTGAATTTGACCAACCCTCATTGGTCTTTATTCATCGATAAGTTGATGCAAAAATAATAGATGTTGTAACTTATTAAACATCTCTTAATTATGTAGATGCTCCTATTTTCCAAATTAATACTGTCTGCCGTCACACACATGCTCAAACCCAGTTATTTCTCCAATAGAATCAACGTGGAGCCACTTTAGGCATATGCTAAACCTGCTTTTCAAGCTTGATATCATCTATTCAGGGTGGCCTTATTTCAAAGTGACAAAACTAATTGAGAAATTACAGCCATATCATATGCGCCATTCCATTAAGTACTATGCATTTGATAGTCTTGATAGCACAGAACACAACAAGATCAAATAAGCTAAGACTCATAGAACAGGATAAAAAAGATATATTACATAAAAAATCGTCTTATTTTTTGTTTCTACTCATATTACAGCTTATGATATCCAGCCAATACCAAAAAAATACTATTTTATCAAACTTATATTCAAATATTTCAAATATAAATCATCTCAAAATAATTCTGAATACAATATTTTGTCTAATCTTTTCTTATACTCATTCTAATGCTTATAATATAGCATCGTACCGATGCAAAAAATGAATAAGTGCCATTTCATCCTATTAATATATTCAGTGATCTCGAATACCACATGTTAGGGTATTTTCTGCTCCCATCAACTGTGCAAAGAAAATTCACACAATTTTTATAATATCTAGGATGCAGTCTATTATTTATGAGGATTTCGTTAATGAGTTCTCATGCATTACTTTAGTAACTAAAAATGAAATTCCACATGTTCTGATACGCTCGGCGCACTTGTAAATTTTATAGTTAGCTTAATGACATTGCAGAAACTTAACAAGCGTCCCTAGGGCTGATAAATTAACAACTTCAACCATCTCCATGCGTATAACACTACTACGTGTGATAAACATCTAACACAATGCTCTGCTCTATGCCTTTCTAAAGCATATCGCAGTAGCCCATACAGGACACGGGAGGGAGATAGGGAAGTTTTGTCTGAATTTCAGATACTGGCGCATGTGAATATTCAACAATGCTGATCCATAAACCATCACCTTCAACTAATACTACGGTATACATATATATATATATATATATATATTACGCAACGCATTTCCTCTAACTTCGAATCCTTGACGCAAATAAACGCGAATTAATCAAAGAGAAAGAGGAGTGAGAAATCGGAACCTGGGAATCGGAATTAACGAGGCGGTGATTTTGGATTTGGGGGTTAGGGTTAGAGGAGAAGAGTCCATCGGGGTAAAAGAAAGCTAAGACGCATCCGATTGAGATTCCGATAGCAATAGCAATGAAAATTCGAGACGCGCGATCTGATTTTCTCATCGAACCACCCTCTCTTCGATTCATCATCGCCTTCTTCTTCTTCTTCTTCTTCTTCTTTGTCTGAGTTTTAGCATAAGAGAGGAGGAAAATCGGTCGGAGGTTCTTCACTGGGGAGTCAGTGGCTTTTTCATTATTTTGTTTTGTTCTTTTTTGGTTTTTGTTTGTGTGCGTTTTTTCTTTCCCCTTCCTCGAAAGAGACGAAAGTTGATAAAAGCACGAAGAAACAGATGTACCGGATGGAAATTCGAGGAAAAACGTCGTCAAAGAAGGAAATGGAACAATTATTAGAATAAAGTTACCAAGAAACGGAAATCTTAAGTTATAAAAATTTGACGACATCTGAAGGAGGAGATTCATCTATGAATTAATTTAACTGGATGGATACTAAATGAGTCACTATTTCCAAAGCGCTAACAAATAAGCTTCCTGGGTAGGCTAGTGTGTCTACTCCTAAGTCTTCTTATTAGTATAATTAATTGAAATGGATCTTCTTTATTTATATTTTTTTATTTTTTTTAATTTATCATCTTAAGATCTTGATACGTATAATTAATAGTCGAAATTATAAAAAATATGATGACGTTATAATGACATTATATTATATTTTAAAAATTTAGACAATATCAACTATTGATTTATAAATCGAGAGAAATTCAAGAAAGATAAAGGAGAGAATTTGAATATGTGATTATAGCTTAATGTTAGGCAAGCACATTTATCAAATCTGTAGTAATGGATTAAGCCCACGTGTCCATCCTTCAAAGACTTTGATTATTAACACTTATTAGATCTCTATTATCTAATCGATAAATTCAAGTTTGAGAATTTAAAGAATCTAAAATTAAATTATAGCAAATAATAAATTATCACTAAGTAAGAATTGTTCAAGAACTAAGCAAAAAAGTAATAAAATTATAAATTACATCAAGATTTACAAATCGTATCTAAATTTTTGCTTCCTCTAGATCTAACATATGATTTCTTTTAAAGATAATATAATCGATTCTTTAATTTTTCTTAACTGGGAGAAGTCTATATTAAAATTAATCACTTTCTCAAGCCAATTAATTTTAATTTTAAAATCACTTATTAAAATCTCTTCTCAATAACATGATCTAAAATCGCATTATTACATAACGAATTCTTTACACTATAATTCAAAATTCTAGAAAGATATTGCAAATTATCTCTAATCTTGTAACAATCTTCATTGACTATGCTTAGATCTAATCTTATAAGAAATATCTCGATTATCTTATAAAATATCAAATTTTAGATTATTACCCACAAAAATAATAACCTAAATCATGAAGTATACATAGTTGAACCAAGAAAAGACTAAAGAATTAAATTAATCAAATAATAATCATATCATATAAGTAGATCTAGATTCCATAAGACGTAGATACCAAAAATTTACTCTCTATATATCATAAAATAATAATCTAAAATCCAAGTATAGAAAGAACTAGAAGTAAGAATCATAAAATCCACAAAAAATTAAATCTTGACGTCTTATTTTTTTCTTGCTCTCTTGAATGTTTTCAGTTTGCCTAACAAAGCTTTATGAAAAAAATTGTGTGTGTTACAAATGACATGATAGTATCCCTCAGTTGTGTCCTTGATTGAGATTGGCTTTTCTCTCTTTTTTTTTTTAAAAAAAAATTGGGAATGACACAACCGAGAACATAGTCGTGTCATTTGATCATATCACTGGTTGTGATTCTTGAAACTAAGCTCTAAATTCGCCTGAAAACAACACGATCATATTATTCAATTGTATGGATCTTTAAGTCTTCATAACTTACTCATTTTAGTTTTGATTTGAGTAAAACTTCTTTTTATCTTCTCATTTTCTCGTGTAAATTGTTTTAAAACCTAAAAAACAAAATTGTAGTTAATTAGGTATCATTATCTAAAAATAAACTCAAATATAAAGTGAAAATCAGGAAAAATCAATATATAAAATATATATAAATTGAAACTCATCTTAGCTCATGAGATCTTCCATTTCCTTAAATTAAATAAACAATAAAAAAATAAAAATTGTGTTGTTTAAATAGATATGGCAAAAGCTTATGACATGATGAAGTGGCATTTTCTAAAGGTTATTGAGGGAATTGTTGACTGGTCTCTTACTACCTCAAGACTACGCTATGCTTAAGGAGAAGTACAAGAAGACATCCAATGAGTAAATTGAGCTGGTTACCTATGCCAAGCTACAAGAGGTAGATATGTGGTACTTACCTTAGAATAATTTCTAGTTCTTCACCATCCTTTTGACGTTATGATTCAATTTGTCCTTTTTGTAGGCCTATGCTCACTTGGTGAAGACCCTAGACCACAAGAGAGCTTAAAGAGAGCAAGTAGCTTAGTTGAAGGCCATGGATAGTTTATCCAATAGCTTTGCTTATGCTTCCTATAATAATGGATTTACTCTTATGGAGGTCCAAGAAAGTCAAGGTTAAACTTCATCAAACGAAATAGGCTTTGGCAAATCCATCTAGAAACTCTAAGCCTCCAAGCAAAAGGTAAAGAGTTTGGAGCTAAAACTGGATTTTACGTCTAAGGAGGTTGAGAAAGCTTAGTCTAAGGCTGTTGCCATGAAGTCTAATAATGAGTGGCTTAATGACTAATTGATGAAATTGACTAAGGAGTTGGAGGAGGAGAAAAGCAAGTACTAAGCAATTGTAGACTTAGCTAAAATCAACTAAGATAAAGAAAGGGTCAACTAAGAGGAAGTAGCCCCTTTACGCAACTAGTGTCCAACCTTGAAAGTGGGAAGGTCATCTCTAATGAAGTGCGAAAAACGATTTTTGACTTTATCTTCAAGTGCAAACAATGGGGGGAGTTCCAAAAGGACTAATATTTCAAAGGAATTAAGGAAGCTAGGAGCTTCATCTCGAAAGCTGATCCTAGCCTTGAACTCTATTGCCTTTCTTTCGTGGATTCCCTTCCCCAAGATCCTGATTTGAAAGATGAAGAAGACTTTAAAGACAAGGACCATGATGCCGCAGGCTAAGGTTAATTGCTAAGATATTGCCCCTCTTACTTTTGCTCCTACTACTATTGCTCTCGACCCTTTTGGTTCTAACCTCAAAAGAACCTTATGCTGAAGGACATAGAGAAGCACCTTGGGACTAATTAGGTTGTTGTTCATCCCTTTTTTTGGCCATGATTTGACCTTGTATTTATGCAAAATAGGCTTATAATTAATTTCTTGGGAATGAATGTTATGGCTTAATTCTTCCATAGTTTATTATTGTTGTATTAATAATTCTTAGTTGATTGTTTCTCGGACTTATAAGCTTGTTGGGTTGTCACTAAAGCATGAATTAGTTTAGGTTCTAAGCCTTTAATCAAGGATTTCCTAGCATTTGCGCTTGAGCTTTTTTATGCTATGCCTTTTCAATGGACCTAGCTTCTAAGCTTTAGGCTTCCAATTTATAACCAAAGTTTACCTTGGGCTTTTGAACATTTTGAGCTTTATGGCTTAGCTCCGAGGTTTTCCTTGTGCTGTAGTGCCATTTAAGGTATCTCCATGCCTAAGGTTTAAATGTTGTCACAAGGTGAAAATTTTCTAAGGCATTAGCTTGGTCCTATCACTTTCCTTAGGCTGTATGGTCCTTGAGCTTCAAAAGCTGGTCCTAGTGCTTTCCTTAAACTTTATGGCCTTCGAGTATTTGGAGCCTATTATGCCCCAAAATTATAGAGTCACAACAGTTCTATCGTATAAACCAATCTATGATAGTAACTAACCTTACGGTCCTTATCATAGATTTAATTTACATAAGGCGTTCATGACTTCTTGTTTTGAAGTAAATAATTTAATTAAGATTTAAACTAAAATTTACCTAAAAAGTTAGAACTATTACTTATATATATAATTACATTTATATTATCTTAGAATTCCCAGCAGATTCTACCTATTATAATAGTTTACTAAATTACATATCGTACATCAGTTCACATACTTAAAGTACTATTAAGACATTAAAAAGACTTAATCATATAGTTATTTGATCTTCACTCTCCATGGCTTCAAAAGAGAATGAACCTCCGGATAAGTGTATCACGACATATCGGTCAGAATCCAAAACTTGCAAAAGAATCTATATGGGTATGAGAAATTACTGCTCAATAAGTTAAATTGGAGACTTATGAATGTATACAAGTACAATCAGGGTTATCAAGCAATTATTTACATGAAATGCAACAAAAAAGTGTCATTATATAACATAGTCTGATCCATTGTGAAATTAGAGTAATTTCACCATCTCCAATCTGGGTTGACAAGTTTCCGTTAATGCAATAGCTTACAACCAAACTTAAGTTTGTGTAATGGAAACACTACTCCTCCTAAGATTATTCTTTGAACCAATGCCCTCGTTCTTACTGCGACCTCTTCTCCTGTTACTTAGTTCGGTTAAGGATGAGGAAAAGATCTTTATGCTTTCCAGCGCTATCTTTTTTGAAAGTATCAGTGTTTAGTTAGAGAATCTTAATGATCCCCTAAAGGGTTGTAATGCATGTCAAATTATGGTATTTAGGTCAATTATAGTTAGGTATAATTTAGAGTGATCAAACAATTTTACACCGATCCATAAACATCACTCACCAAACACAAAATAGGATTTAGCACGAAATCGGATACTCAAGCACATGCGTACAAAAATGTGTACAGAACTACTTATAAATACAATGAAATACAATCTTAAGTCTCCGAGTATTCTAAAACAGTACTCCAAAATACGATGAAGTATTAAACCCAATTTACTTGGAATCTTTAGTCACTTACTCAACTAATCATAGATCGACTTGTTTCCATGTGTTCTATAATATAAATATGCTCTTTAATATATATATCTTGATGATATATATATATATATATATTATATTCTAGGTTATGATTTAATTTAATTCTTTATATATATATTATTTACTATTGATTTATTCTAAGTTAGTTTTGAGTTTAGTTTTCGAATTCGATTCTGATTCAGGTTTTAATTTAGTTTTAACTATGAGTATTATACATAAATTCTAAAAATATGTTTTGAATCCTAATATGAAATTAATTACATTGGGCTCGAGTATTCTAACTATCACTTTTGGTCCTAAATCAATATTCTATTTTACCTGGTATACTTTAACCTTTATTAGCGTATCGAAATTATTCTTGATATGAGAAAATTTTATATTTTTCATATAATTACCTAAATTTTAGTTTGTATAAGATTTAATACGTATTAATATTATTATTATATTATCCAATTTAACCTATTATTTTATATTTATTATAATCCCAACTTTACATTTTCTTATACTTACATATATTTACTACAAAATTCCCATAATAATTACATTTAATACTCCGAGTGCTATGATTACGTTACTATATCAAAGATTAGCATCCTTAAACATCTAATTACACACTAAATCAGCAATTAGTCATTTAATTACTTAATTAGTCCAAATTACTCATTTTATTCATCATTTTAGGGCTTAAAAATTACTTAAAATTTTTAAAAATTAATTTTTTTAAAAATGACTTCATAGCATTGTTTTATATCACTTAGGTAGTCTACAGAAAAAAAAACTGAGCTTAAAACTATGCTCCTAAGCCTATTTATTTTTAACGTGAAACATGTTCGGTTTTGCATGATTTCTTAAGCACCTTATATTTACAGATATAATTAACCTTAATCAATATTTTTCCCTAAATCTATATGCAATAAAACATCAAAATAATAAAATTCATAATTTTAGTAATTTATACAAAATTAGGTTGAATTTGGGACTCATCGGACTTTTGGGTTTTCGACCACTAATTTCGGTCTAATGTGTGTCGGCTGGTCTAGGCAATCGGTTTAGAGTGTGGTGGTGGTGGTGGTGGTGGTTTGTGGGTTCGGTCTAATTGCTCCTACTGTACAGAATTTTTGTAAATTTTTTTAAAGCCCTAATTCTTTCTTAATTTCAGTGCTCTCTAATTTTCTAAGATTGCAAACTAACCAAATTAGCTTCTAGTGAGATTTGGCTATTTGTAGGGCTCTTGTGAATTTTTGGTACATTAATTGGACTAGACATTTGCTTTATCTTCTTCCAATTTGCCTTTTTAAGTGTGTGAATTTAATTGGTTCAAATTTTTTTCTTTTTCCTTGACTTGCCACGACTTAAATCTAGATTATTCCCCACTTCTTTGATTTTTTTATGATTTTCTTTAATTAGGTGATTTTCTAGCAATTTTCAAGTATTTTAGATAATTTCGTATATTTTCATCTATACATAAATATATATAGAGTACAAGTAAATACTTCTAAATATTATTTATGTTATTCTATGATTTTTAGTATATATATAATTTCTCTTTAACGACTTATTAGTTATCGGAATTCAATTTACTCATTTTCCATAAATAACGGGTATTATACTTAAAATTTGATATTATAATATTCTATAATTTTATTACTTATTTTCTTAAAACTGATGGAGTCATTTTTTACTAATATTTCTAACTTTATTTTATAATTTAGGCTCAATCGGATTTTTTAGCCGATAGCCTTAAACTTTACGTACTAAATCCGATTCTACAGTTACAAAGCTTACATTTAAGGCTTACAAAGCCTAAAGCCTAAGGACTTGGTAAGGTGTTTATATAAAATTTTCTAAGGGCTTTAGGGATCTAAATTGCAAAGTTAAGATCCGTTGCTTTCCTCAAGCTTCATGGCCTTTAAGGGTACCTCAAAGCCTATGGATTTAGTAAGATTGTTGCATCAAATTTTCCAAAGGCTATAGTTATTTGAGCTTCGAAGGGCTTCATGGTCTTCGACGATATCTCAAGGCTTATAGATTCAGTATAACTATCATCTGAAATTTTCCAAAGGCTTTAGCTTTCTAAGCTTCGAAGCTTGAGTCCATTACTTTTCCTAGGTACTTTGGCTTCATGGCCTTTGAGGGTGCCTTAGAGCTCAAGGGCTTAGCGTCAAGCCTGAATTTTTTAGTTTCTATTTAAAATTGATTTCCCCTTTTCCAATTAATACTAAACCTTAATCCATTTAATATTAATCATCGACTAAAGAAATTGGAAAATTCCGATTTTTTATTTAGGAAAAAAATTTTGGAGTCGCCACCCGACCAAAATCAGGAAAAGAAAAAGAAACCGTAATCAATTGGATAGATTGATTACGATTTGGTTATCGGTCTTTGATTTCAATTTGAATGAAGAACTAGAGGGTTCTAAGTTCGGAGGCTAATTTATTAAACTCTAACAGGTACCACTATCTATTTACCGAAATTAGGATTATTCTTCTAATTATAATATTTAAAATAAATAAATAAATCAAAAGAAAAAAGAACCTAAGTTTTTATAGATTTTATCGTTACCTCAAAAGTGCTTACGTACTTGCTAACTAGGATCAGACGACCGTAGTTCTTTCTAAAAGCTTTAATGTGTTGGTTGATTTTACTTTTTGAAAACTGACTACGTTTACGTTTTAATTGATTCTATCTATTTTAAAAAAAATCTAAAGGTCTTAACTCGTAAGTGATCAAAAAACTCTCTAAGATGTTATAATCTTCTTGTGAAAAGTCTCTTTTTGGTTAATTTTTATTTCTAAAAATAATTTTCTATGTGAGGAGTTTTAAGAAAAAACTTATTCTTAAAAAAATCCTAAGTTTATATATATATCCATACTTATATTTCTACTGTATTTTAAAAAAAAATCTAAGGGTCGTAACTCGTAAGTGATCAAAAGACTCTTTAAGATGTTATAATCTTCTTGTGAAAGGTCTCTTTTTGGTTAATTTTTATTTCTAAAAATAATTTTCTATGTGAGGAGTTCTAAGAAAAAACCTATTCTTAAAAAAATTCTAAGTTTATATATATATCCATACTTATATTTCTACTGTTAACAACTATCCACCTAAATTATTGAAATCATATGACAAACTTCACATAAAAGACTACTAAAATTTTCCTACAACTAATATATTCATATTCGTCTATACTATATTAAATAACTAAAGATCTAGATAATAATAATAGTATAGTAATAGTAAATAGATAAATAATTAATAAAAAGAAGGGATTGAAGATAGCTGCCACGTGTGTGAAGCTAGCTTAGCGCTGGAGCATTCGGTCGTGATCTTCAGGCTGTCCAAATTACAGTATAGTCAAGGGATGGCTGTTGTCTTGCACGTGGACGAGTTTGGCTAGTGGCGATGGACGGTGCAACAGCGTAACTATGGGTAGAGCGGCGATACTACTGTGCGTGCGTTGTTGCGTGTGAAGTGGGCGTTGTTACGGCTACTGAAGTGTACCACAGTGAGCATTAGGCATGCGTTGATCGTGAACGTATGTGCTGATTGTGTCGATGGAGGGCTGCAGTGGTGATCGCGAGTGTGTATGGAGTTGTTCAATTGCTGCTGGGATGGTACAGTTGAGGGACGGCAGTGGTATGGAACTGCAGTGTTGTCGGCGTGTTATACAGTGGCGAGTTGGAGTGTCGCGTACTGTATGTTCTGACGAAGAGGATGGTCTACTGTAGCGTTACGGATCGGGTGCTGTCCGTGGAGTATGGTGTTGCTGATGGAGTGTTGATCGTTAGTGGTTCCTTGTGCTGTGTAAGTTGCGGCCAGCTTTATTGTTGTGTTGTGGTTGGTGCTGTGCTTGGCTTAGGAAGATGGACAGCAGAATGTGGCGGTGAGAAGCTAATTCCTTGTGGTTGTTTGTTAGTCGGTACGTGGCCTGCAGTGGGGGTTTAGAGTGCTCTAAGTGTGCGTGACTGATTGTATGTGCAGTGAGTATTGGTGGCTACTCCAATTATAGTTAGGTTGATGATAAGGAGTGGTGAATGGGTCTATCTGTGCACTGCAGTGTGAGTGTGGATTGTTTGTTTCGGCTGATTGGTTGGTGCCATTGCCGAGTATTTAGGCTGTGGCGTGGAGCTATCAGTGTGCACTGCTCAAAAGTGCTGTAGGTGTCCAGTTGAGGTTGATGCGCGTGTAGGCAGTTCGGTGATGGGCAGCACTTGTCGTACTGTCTTTAGACGTGTCTGGTTATGAGCTTCAGGTCGTACGAAAATGTGTTGCCACAGCATATAGCAGTAGGTCGTCTTGGGGCGTTGGACTGCAGTGTTTTGACTGATTGTACGATATGCTGTATGGACATTGGGGCTTGGCTGTGCAGTTCAATTTCGCGTGTTGTGAACTAAAGTTGGCTTCACTGATTGTTGTATGCAAGGATTAGAGAAAGAGAAATTTTTTCTGAAAGTGTGTTTCACAGTGAAGGATTTTCACTTCTATTGGGGAGTGTATAATATAAAAACCAAACCAAATCATATCGAATTGTATCTATTATATTTAATTTGATAAAAATTAAACTAGATCCGAATTAATTCAAATCTGATTTAATAAAATCAAACTAGATTCGAATATTCTCTAACTATTAAATTCAAACGAAGAAGATTTGATTATATATAATTCCGCTTATTTATCTTACTTTTTATAAAAGATAGAAAAATAAAAGATATATAAGTGTTTTACAAGATTCAAACCTATGGCTTCAAATTATCTCTATATCAAATACTCTGTTGTTTATCTATTAGGGCGTTGACCTGTGCCTTGACATTCGATATAATTAAATTGTACTTAAACTATGCGAATATCTAAAATAATTATTTGGACTAAGCTAAAGCTAAAACTAAAACTATTTGTCCCTAAAACAATTTACTTCCTAAAAAATATTTTTAATTTTTTTTTCTCATTTTTTTTGGTATTTTTATCATTTATCAATTTTTATTATTTTTATATTTTATTATTATTATTATTTATTTTTTCTATTTTTTTATAATTAGGACCCTTTTAAAAAAAAAAATAAAAAATAAGGAATACAGAGGAGTAAAAATTAGGTGTCTATACTTGGTAAGATAAAATTTTCTAAAGGCTTTAGTTATCCTAGCTTTAAAGGTCAAATCTGGTCCTTTCTGTTACTCCTCGAAGTTGCAGAGTCGCAACAGTTCCACCGTGTAAATCATTCTATGATAGTAACTGGCCTCACAGTGCCTACCATAGACATGATCTACACAAAGCGTCGACGACTCCTCGCTTTAAAGTAAACAGTCCGATTAACAATTATACTACAATTATGATAAATATTACAAATTTCTAATAAACATAAATAATTATAAGTAAGTTCACAGAGCTTTCCAGAAAGTTTTACATAATCACCACAGTTTACTAATTTACAGAATAACTATCAGTCTTTAATCTTTAACTACAAAGTCAGTCTAATTACACACTATACTAAGTAACTTGATCCTCACACCCCTGGCTTCAAAATGACTAACCTTTAGGTAATTGTAGGGCGGCATAGTACTTGAAGTGATCACAAATTAAAACCTACAAAAGGATCTATAAGGGTATAAGCAACTACAGCTCAGTAAGTTGAATTGGAGACTCATGAATGCATACAAGTACAAACAGGGTTATCAAACAATTATTTTCATGCAATACAACAATCAATGGTCATCGCATAACGTAGTCCGGTCCGTTGTGAAATCAGAGAAATTTCACCTGCTCTAATCCGGGTTGAGGAGTTCCATGTTATGCAGCAGCTCACAACCAAACCCAGACTTGTGCAATGGAGACCTCGCTCCTCCCGCGACTACCTTCGAACCATTGACTTCACCCCCACCGCGACCTCCTCTCCTGTCACTTAATTCGACTGAGGATGAAGAAGGGACTATTTTGCAATCCTGCACTATCCCTTTCGAAGGGGTCGGTATTTGGTTGGAGAATCCTATGTTCTCCTAATGGGTTGCAATGCATGACATTTTTAGGGATTAGGGTCGACTAAGATTAAATTCCATTTAGGGTGCTCAAACAATTTCATACCAATTCAATTAGTCACAAAATCACTCACAATACAAATTTCAGCACGAAGTCAGATATATCAATCACATGTGTAAACTACTTACATTCATAATCATATACATGCCTAAGTCTCCGAGTACTACAAAACTAGTACTTTATTACAATAAGTAATAACCCAACTTACTTAAAATTGCTCGATCACTCGATTCTTTAGTCGCGAGCTGATTTGTCTCTAGGTGTCCTATAATACAAGTAGGTCTTTTTAGTACTTATATTTTATGGATTCTTATTCTAATTCATAATGTAACTCATTTTCCCCATGTATACCTATAACGCACTAATGATTCGTTGTACTCTATTTCGAGGTTCGACTCCTAAACTAGATTCTAGTTTTAATTCCTAAGTCTTAAATAGGCTCGAATCCCAATGTAACATTAATCACATTACGCTCGGGTATTCAAATATCCTATTGGGTCGTAATTTGGTATTCTAAACTATTCGGTACATGCTAACCCTAATTGAGGTATCGGATTTATTCCCGATGTGTGAAAATCTTATATTTTAAGATATTTACTTAAAATTAAATGTTATTTCAGATTTATTATTTTTCTGATTTCTATTATAATATTACCTAAATAACTCTAATTTTTAGATTTATTAATTTACAATTTCACATATTACTAATTTCTTACATTACTTAGCTAATTTCCCTAATTAACCATACTTAATACTCCAAAGGCTAGAATTAGGGTTCCACTTCAGAGATTAACATCCCTAAACATATAATTAATATCTAAATTAGTAATTAACATCCTAATCACCTAATTAACCCTAAATCACCCAATTTTTCCATCATTTTAGGGCTAAAAATTAACTTAAAATTTTCAAAAATTAATTTTAAAAAAAATGGCTTCATAGCACTGTTCTACATCATATGAGCATCCTATAGAAAAAATTTGAGCTCCAAACTACACTCCTAAGCCTATTTATTTTCCGGTTTAATCATGCTCGGTTTTGAACAATTTGTTAAGGACCCTATATTTCCAGACATAATTAAACTAAATAAATATTTTTCCCTAAATCTACATATAATAAAACCTCAGAATAACAAGTTTCATAATTTTCTGGGCAAAATAACTAATTTTATAAAATTATTCAAAAATTGGGGTGAATAAGAGACTAACCGGTTCGAAGCTTTTTGGCCGTCCAAACCCGGTCCAAGGTTGTCGGCCGGCTCAAGCGGTGGTTCTAGTGTAGGGTAGTGGTGGTGGTTCGGTCCCAGGTGGTGGTGAGTGGTAGGTTTGGTTCACTTGCCTAATCTGTACAGTTTTTTTTTTTTTTTATTTTCTGGATTTTCTCTCGATTTTTTCAGTGTTCCAATTTTTCTCAGATGCTAAACTGACCAAATGACTTTTGAAAAATTTTCCCCTATTTATAGACATTTGTTGTAATTAATATGCATTAATTTTGACAAGACTTTGCCCATTTTCCTAAATTTTTTGCTTTTAGGTTGTCCAAATTTTATTGGTTGATTTTTTTTTTGTTCATCCTGACATGCCACGACCTAATCTTGATTCATCTTATCCTCTTCTGATTTTTTCTGATTTTTCCATAATTATTTTATAATTTTCTTTAATTATTTGCTTAGTTTTTGGCCAATTTAGGTAATTACGCGTATTTTTATCTACACGTAAATACATGTGGGATACACGTGAACATTCCTAATTATTATTTTGGTTATTCTAAAATTTTTAGTATACATATAATCTATCTCTAGTAATTTTTTAGTTATTAGATTACACTTTTCGCTTTTTCGGTAATTAGTACTTATTACGCTTAAAATTTGACAATTTTATAGTCTCTTGTTTTACTACTTATTTTCTTAAATTTAAGTTTACGGGGTCATTTTTACTAATATTTCTCTAAATTGTTTATAATTTGGGTTTGATCGGATCATTTAATCAATCGCCCTAAACCTTTGATTCTAAGTTCAATCCTACGGTTGCTTGGCTTGGCTTGGCTTTAGGGCTTACACTTTCCTTGGGCTTTATGGCCTTGGAGGGTATCTTAGAGCTTATGGATTTAGTAAGATTGCTATATAAAATTTTCCAAAGGCTTTAGATATCAAAGCTTCAAAGCTTGAATTTGGTGCTTTCCTCGAGCTTTATTGCCTTCAAGGCTGCCTTAAAACCTATGGATTTAGTACAATTGTTTTGGAGAGGATTTATGTGACCTTGGGTTTACACTTAAACGGGCTTCATAACTTTAAAACAAACTATTATTTATTATTGTAAAACCTTGCAAAATACATCTATTAAAGATATAGTTGAGGATTATCGGTGTAGCCTATCCTATTGTCTTACCTTCCTAACCTATTTACCTATTTCCCCCCATCTTACCATGCTCCTGTGGCCTTCATGCTTTAGAATAGGTTTTGGACCACTTCTAAAGCCTTTACATACAATTATCAGGCTAGTACTTGGTTGCTTCGGCATACTCTTATCCTGATTGGAGTTCGAAACTTAGCCTTCAAATGCAAAGGAGAAGTAGTCATTTAGAAGGCTATCATGCCTAATCTTAAGAAGATAACATTGAAGGGGGAACTTGTTTACTACAACAAGCTCCATAGGGTAGAGGGTAATGTTGTCACCATCGTCGAGCTCTAAACCTAGGCTAATGATGCCCTTAGGTTATACAACTCCATTATTGTAGCCTATAAGTTAGTAATGGTAGAGCTTCATTTGACATGGGAATTTCATCCTTGTTTGGTCATAAGTATGCTTAAACAAGATATCAGTCAAGCTTCCAGTATCTACCATCACTTTAAAGACTTTAAAGCCTGCAATCTGGGCATCAATTTCCAGGACATCTTAGTGTATGATTTCCCTCGAAGGTCTTCATCAGCGAAAGAGATAGAAATATCGACCCTAGGCCTTTTCTCCCTTACGTACATTACTCTTTTACCACTTAGGTTGACCTTAAGCTAAAAGCTCTTGGTTACTAGAATGTGTGCCTCTAACTATGGTGTTGATGATGTTGTTGGGGGCTCAGCTAGCATGACGATCAACACCTTTTCTCTTATTGGCCACTGAATTAATGACTTTAGCCTATTTGGATATGGTGATTCTTGGTATCACTATGATCGGAATCTAGGTTAAGGATGTAAAGAAGAATCTTAAAGGGGAATCAGATTCCCATAGATGGTGCTAAGTGTTGACTTTAAAAATTTATTAGTAGAGATTTGTTTCTTAAGCCTTAATTGTTAGATGTATGATCTACAAAAGAGAACACTGTGAGAGGTGATTTGAGGTTGTCTAATATGACCATTTTGATGCTTAAGTCGGCAAGAGAATTAAGAAGAGTATAAAATCAAAAGCATGGGTTTAGATGGTTTACTTATAGGGGCAGACCCCTACTTATAGTAATGAGATTAAAAATATACTAAGAAAGTAGATGTAGATGAACTCTAAATAGGAAAGTATATCTTCCCTAAATTAGGTAAGTTTCTTGAAGATGATGCAGTAGCTCTTAAGTTAATAGTCCACATAGGTTTGTATCTCTATCGTATGCTCGTAAATGCCCATAGTCCGACTTGCATGTTGATCCCCTAACCTTTAAGGGCTTAGGTATGAGAAATAAAGACAAGCTCTTGCCTACATAGGGATGGAAATCGACCTTCGAAAAGGTCAGGCACGGTCCAAGAACCAAGCATGGGTCGAATCATATAGGGGGAAAGACGAGCTTAAGCCTACATAACTCATAAATAGGCTTGGATAATTTGACCCATAAAGGAAGAAGGTCGAAATGGGCCTTGCAAGGCTCAAGCCCAAAATTTCCTATCAATGGATGGATTTTCAAGTTCATTTAGATTCATTAGCTTATGTCATGTGTTACTTCATTGTTTGATAATTTGATGTTGAATGGTAAAAGAATAATACATATTCAACCGTTTAAGGGAATTGGGTTGGGTGACCCTCTGTTGCTTATTGGCTGATAATTTATCTCACATGATAAATAAAGTAAGTATTGATGGTAGTGTATGAGGAATTAGAATCAAGGACACTAGTCCATTGCTAATTCATTTGTTTTTGGTAGATGATTCTCTTTTTCTTGTAGAAAGTAATAAATTAAATTTTCAGAGATTGGAAGAGATGCTTAATTAGTATTGCATTTTTTTGTACAAAAGGTTAACTTTCAAAATAGCTTTATGGTTTTTAGCAAGTCTACACTAGATTGAAAATCAATATCGAGAATAGCCCAGGTAAGTACCTTTGTTTGCCTACTTCTTGTGAAGATCAAAGATTCAAGCATTAGCTTATGTCAAGGAAAATGTTGTTCGTAAATTGTAGGGTCAGAAAAAAAAAAATTTAATTTCTATAGGTGGTAAGGAGGTCATCATTAAGTTGGTGGCTTATGCCATTCCGACTTATTCAATGGGTATCTTTTGTTTTCCTAAAAAATGGTGTAGAGAAGTAGATAGCTTTGATTTCTAATTTTTGGTGGAGTGAGAGTAAGCATAGCAATAAGATTCACTAGAATGATGGTAGGATTTAACAAATGCTAAGGAGTTTAAAGGTCTTGGATTTAAGGACTCAGCAATCTTTCAATCAATCTTTGTTGAATAAACCTACATGGCAGAGTTTTGCAAAATCCAGGTGCTCTTTAGGTTCAATTGATCAAGGATCTTTATTTTTGAAATAGCAACTTTTTCAATACTTCTAAGGAGGGTAGAGCATCGTATGTTTGACAAAGTATTTTATCTTGGAGAGCGGCTTTGAATAAGGAGCTTATTTGGAATATGGATGAAAGAACATCGGTAAAGTTTTGGTATGACCCTTGGATCCCTTCATTACTAGATTTTAAACTTTCTTCAGAACCTGTTGATGCTAGTCTGGAAGATGTGAGAGTAGCTAATGTTATGGATCATGACACTTGTAGCTGGAATCCAAGTCTCATGGTAGATAGACCGTCAGAGGAGGAGATGCAAGCTATATTGCGCATCTCTATAGCTTCTGTTATGTTGTGTGATAAGACCGTATGGGAGGAGAGAGGGATGAGCTATTCTCAGTGAGAAGCTGTTATCGTTCTTTATTTGTAATATAGGGAGTCAAACTCAAATATTACCATCCGTTTCGCATGATACTTCTTCTCGAGTGAGGAAATTGTTATGGAGTTTGAAGTGTCAACCTAAATATAAACATTTACTTTGGAGGTTTGGCTTTAATACTCTTGCAACTAACCAAAACCTTTTTTTGCAGTAAAGTTTTGGCAAGCCTGTTAGTCCATTTTACAGCTGTGTTGGAATTTGGAACACATCTTCTTTCATTGCCAATAGGTTCAGGTGTTTTGGTTTAGTGCATTAAATCTACGCATTGAAGACTAACACATCAATAGATTTGATTTTTGGATTCAAGATATGCTGCTATCCTCATCTTCTACTTACTTAAGCTAAAACATTTTCTGGTGCAAGCTGCTGTTATCCTTCAGCGTTTGCGCTGCATAGGAATCATTGTGCATTCAATAACCAACTGCCCAATCCAAAGATTGTTGCTTTAACAATACAGAAGGGCTTTGACAAAAATGAATTAGCAGCACACCCTGTTAAGGATCCTATAGTTCACGAGCTTGAATCTACTGTAACAACTGGAGCACGCATTGGTCTCAATCCAGCATATCGACAAGAACAATCGCTTGTCACAAATTAGTCACGATCCAATCAGGCTTGCTCTTTGCAGAATTCTGACATGATATGAAGATGGCAATGTCCTCTTGCAGATGTCGTTAATATTAATTGTG
Organism: Lumnitzera littorea; assembly: GCA_024138015.1. Lineage (NCBI taxonomy): Eukaryota > Viridiplantae > Streptophyta > Magnoliopsida > Myrtales > Combretaceae > Lumnitzera > Lumnitzera littorea. Next base: position 23,186,394 of record JAMXBB010000011.1, read on the forward strand.
ATGGCTTTGTTGGTGAATGTCGTGGACGTGAAGGCATAGGAGTATGTGTCGAGATGCCTTTACCAATTTGCTCAAAGCAACTACATTCTGTATTCCAATCGTTGATGTGGATATCAATGAACTTTCGGCTATAAGAGAAGGTATGAGGATCGTACGGCAAGGGGATGGCAACAAGTTGAGAGAAAATTGGACTCCCTGAATTGCGTTAAAGCTGCTACTGCTACTACCCCTTCTACGGCAGGTTGGTTCGTAGCTTGAATCTTCAAAGATATTCTCCACTTCAAGGCTTTTTCTTTTTTTTTTTTTAATTCCGGCGTCATGGGAATGCACGTGTGCATTGGTTCGCTTCCCATGTTAAAATTGGGATGAATTGTCCATTGAACTAATTGTTGTTTGTTGATTGCGTGTAATTTTTTAGTATTTGTGTGAATGGATTTACATAATAGTACTGAATCGAAAATTTAATTTTTTCAATATGGTTCGATTCAAATTAAGTTGAATAGTTCGTAGTTTAGTGTGAATTAATGAACCGAACCATAACTATTTAAAAAGAAAAAAGAAAAAAAAAAGAAAGAAAACTGGCCAATTAAATTTATGCTAAGTTTTCTCTTCTACTTTAATTAAATACAAGAGAAGGGCAATCCAAAACCACACGCAGACGTTTTACTTTAGAAAGATTGACCAACTTGTTCTAAATTAATTATACTGCCAGTCATTGGAGAAAATATTTACAGTGCGTATAATGCTCACTATCGATAAACTTTCTGACGTGTTAGAGTAAATCTGTATCTCTACAATGGGTATATCAAAAAGATAGGCATCTAGTACAACTAGAAAAAAATATTTCACCTGAAACAAATAATAGATTCAACAATCATCAACAGTAAATCGTACCCAAATTTCTGAGTAAGAAAAACTAGAGAAAATGTGTTACCTGAAGGAAAGATGATTTTATCATGCTTTATGATTATTATCATGATCATTAAATTAAGTAGGGGATACTTACAAGGCGTCTAAAAATACTGTTTTTTTTTTTTTTTTTGGTTTTCCAACTCCGGTGTCCAAAGTATTCATTTTTAGCAAAATTCACAAAGTTTTTTATACATATCACCATTTACCTATTCGAGGTTTTTTATATACTACGGAATGCATGTGCAAAATTTTGAAAGTAAAAGTTTATTATTAATCTTGGGTCTATTACCCAAATCGTAAACCGAATCAGACTGAATTATGTTTTGTAGATTTAAAAAATTTATGAATTATAATCATATTATTAGATTCAAATTTAAAATAAAATAAATCATAATATAATTTGATTCAGAAGAACGAATCATACGAAACTACGCCGACTCGAGCATATGTGTGATTGATTGACGAACTGTAGTAATATTTCATTTTTACATTGCAATAATTTAATTGCAAAAGCCTTAAATCTCTATGTACTTCGGTTCCATTTCTAATATCTGAAATCTTCCAACCAAAGCCCCTTTGAAAGAAGAGTTAGGTTATATTTAACTATTTGAAGACTTAAGTGAATGCTACCTAAACTATCACCGGATCACTCAATGATTAACATAAGATAACGGAATTAACAAAGTTTAGCAGAAATCGACATTAAGTTTTTAAAGGGATGTGTATAAGCTAGTATTTTTTTTTCCCAAAATATAAATTAATATCACGTTTAATATATGTAAATTGGCTAGAACAGAATCACGATTCTAGATTTCATTTTTTTTCTATATATTTAGAAGTGTATTTATAAGGCAGAATTGTAAAGATTTTACTTTTGAGAATGTGGAATTGTGATTTTATTCCTCACTCATTAATTATTGTTAATTATTTATTTAATCTTTAATATAATTATTATATCTAATAATTAAAGGTAATTTTTATAAATACTACTAGATTCACATTCCAATCCTTAAATATTTCTAAATATAGGAATGAATTTGCAATTCTGATTTTGATTTCATTTCTCTCTATCCAATTCTAATTTAGTTCATTCCAAATTATTATGTAATACTAAATATGATATAATAGTTTGAAAGAACCTCATTGGTACGTGAGTTTGTTGAAAAATTTAAGACTAAACACACGAATTTTAATGAATTGTATTTCAAGTCCACTAATCCAAAAATTCATATCATTCCAATATGGGAATTATTTGAATCATATCATTAATTCAAATAATTACTTCAAATTATTATTGGACTAAAATCATTTTAAAAATTTTTGCTTTTGAGCCCCTCTACAATATCTATTCTTTTTATTTTTTTTGCCAATCGGGAAGAGGAAGAATTTAAACCTTGTTTTATCTTGATGAAAAATCAATGGCCTGTTATTAGGTTACAATTAACAATATCTATTCACATACACTTTTTCCAACACATTCTTTAATTTTTTTTATTTGTTTAATTAATATATTTTGGTAGATGATGTAAGAAACCAAATTTGCCTTATGCTTAATTATTGTAGGCTTATTGGGAAATTCTTCTTCATAACATTCTAATTTAATCAGCGTAGTGGAACGGCAATTAATGGTTGCCTCCTCGGACGGCTAAAATTATTTATAATGTATATTGAATTATATGAAAAGGAATATAATTTTTTATTAATACGTTTGCAAATATATAAAATATTAATTATAAAGATAAAGTCCCACAATTTGTGGCACCCTACAATAAAAAAATTCAAAAATAAAAAGAAAAGAAAAAAAATAAGTTCATTCTATAAACATATTTTTGGTATTATTTCATTTATTATTTTGATGGTATCAATTCAGCCCTTAATCTTATCATTCATTTAATATCCATTAAATATAGACATTAACAATACAATCAATTTAATAGTTTAAATTTAATAAATATTAAATTAATAGTGCTACATGGAGTGTTATTAGTCAAACAGTGGACGGACAGTAGGAAAGTAAAAAAAAAAAAAATGAAAGATCAAAATGTGGATGACATGATATGCGTACATGGCTAGAGCATGACATGAATAATCTAAATTTTAGGGTAAATGATACAGGTCGATTTTAAAAATATTAAAAATTATTCCTGCCCCAATTTTTCCAAGAATCTTTACTTAATTTCTACCAAAAAGCAAAAGGAAAAAAAAAAAAAGCCGTACTTGCTCCTCGAAAAGCTATTGTGACAATCTAACTACACATTTCAGTTGATGTGCTTTAACGTAGCACTGATATGATAATTGATTATATATTTAAATTAATAAATATATTTAATTAAATAATTAAAATGAAAAAAATAAATAAATGACAAAATAAAAATAAGCAAAAGAATGATAATATCTGTTATTTTCTAGCCACCCCAATACTATAGGTGGTTTCAAAATTGATAGAAATATTGGGGGGGTCTTGCAACTAACCATAGACCACCCCTAGGCTTCATGTGTCATGGGTGATGTCATGGGTGATCACCACTAACCCAAAATTATTGAAAAAGGAAGAAGAAATGACCAACAGCCATAAAAGTCAGGTTCTTAATGATTTTGCCTTTTATATATATATATATATATATAATTGTTCTTCTTTAAATCTTTTTAACTGGTTTACTCACGGGTGGAAATGATTTGATACAATCTCAAAAATCATTCATGAAAATGTCAGAGATGGATTCAATGCTTTCCTAAATAATTATAATCCCACATCTCATGAAAGAAAAATTTTCAAAAGAAACGTTATATTTTATTCGCATTGGAATATCTTGAATCATGACTTGATGGTTTGACTATAAGCTGAATCGAACATCAAATACAATCAATTTATTTTGGTGAAACTCTCGGGGTATCAAAAACTGTGGTCATTTTCTAGCCCCGGACCAGCGAGATCCAAAGGCATATATTTCGATTTTTTGTATATATTAATGTTCTGCAACATTAATTATTTAAATAAATATAATGAATAGTTGCATTAGCTTTTTGAGAAGTATTGACTTTTGAAAAAAAATATGGTGTTTGTGTAATTTTTAAAGTTCTTGGGGTTTATCCATGTAATTTATCTAAATTTTAACATACAACCATGTTTGGCATCGAATTAAACTTGTACTAACGCACATGCGCCAAAAAAAAAAGAAAGGAAACAAGACATTTCAATTTTATATATAATCTTAAATATAAAAGAAACCCTAAGTAACACTAGGGAGAAAAATTGTAGAGTTTAGATAATAAATATGTGAAATATTCGTTAATATTAATTTTTTTTATTTGTTTATGATTTTCTTGTACTGTAATCTTCAATCTGAACTACTAAAGTGAGAACCTCTAATTTACATTTTTTATTTATTTCATTCTTCTAGTTTTATTGAAGAAATTTTAATTGTTCAGTTTTTTTTTTTTATTATGTTTATATTTTTGAAAAATCACCCAAGCTTCTAACCATTGTAAAATTCTCTTGCGTTTACCTTCACATTGGTATAAATTCTTTAGGGCCTTGCTTGCTTTCAATTTTCTAATGTAATTTCTAAAATTCTATTCATTGGAATTTGATTAACAGTATGATGTTTGATAATTTATCAAGGATGGATATGGAATACTGCCATCTTTCTTGGTTAAGTAAAGTAATATTGAATTATAAGCAAACAAGACGAATAGATTAATCGATGAGAGAGAGAGAAGATATGGAATTTAAAATAGGGAACCTCGGTGTACAAGGCTCATCCATGCTATATTTGATTCCATAGGCTTGAGTGGATATTAAGAGTCATAAAATGAGTTTTGTATAGCAATTTTTTAAAACTTATTGTCTTAAGGTAGGGCGTATGCATTATGTCCTATTTATACTTATCCTAAAACCTAGGAGATCTTAGAATCTAAGAATGAGTGGGTATATAATGAGTAGAGCATAAGACTTTATTTGTACCATATATTGGTCTCTAAATATTTTGGAAGCAGAACTTACTTTATGAAACCTTAAAACTACTTTGGAATGTATAATTTGTAGAACTTACAAAATATAGGATATCATATGAATTTATAAATTGTTTCTATCCTCACATAAATTTCAACCTTATATGTTTTCTTAATAACAAATTTTGATTGTACTTTTTTCATGCCAAAAAATTGACTTTCAAATATTACATTGAAACTAAACGTTAAATGGTTCCTTTATTAGCAAAGCAATTACATGTCAAACACGTAAGGGTATGCACAATAAAAGAAGATAAAAACTCTCTAGAACTAACAACAGATATTGACTTTTACAACTCAAAGTTGTTATTCTAAGGTTTCGGTTCTACTTAAAATAGATAAAAGAATAAAGTTAAAATTAATAAACATATCTTTTTCTTGTGGCAGTAGGATGTGAGTAAACTAAGATTGGCTAACATTTTGATCCAGAGAAGAAGAGGCAAAAAGACATTAAGAGAGAGGTAAAATAAAGTCATGCTACTAGGAGAGAAGTCAATAAGTTTTAGGTTTGGGGTTATATTGGGCTTGACTCATTTTCTTTTAACATAAATATAATATATATATTTTTTACTTTTTTAGTTTTCTTAATAAAAAAATATAATATTAATTTTTATTTATCAATCTATATCATATTATTTAATAAATTTTACAAGATGAGTACAAAATACCTTGAACCTATACCCTATATACCTTAAAGTATAGTAGATTATAGATTTCGAGGTAGGTACATTATATTTAGACTCCATACATATACTTTACCTTACATGAGAAGGTTTTGGAAAATTGCTATTTAAAACCTATCTTCTAATCCTTAATACCCATCTGAAATATATCTGGTTGAGTAGCATTGTTTGAATACATTGTATAATAGGATTACTCATTTATCCCTTCTAGAACTTATGCTCTAAGGTAGAATCCTAAACCTAAAACCACTCCTTTTGTATCTCTCAAGTTTTAATAATTGTATTTTACGACTCGATGCAATCTGGTTTAGTCCTTAGTTGGATTTGGTTCTTTTCTGTTCTATCAATAGCCTTAGTTCATGTATTCTTTTTTATTTTTTTTCATTTTTCAGCAGTTTATAAATATGATCTTTTTTATCCAATGGCAAATGGAAAGAAGTTACTTTTAAATTGTGAAAATATAGTAGTGATGTTGCAAAAATAAACTAGGATATTTGTAGATACATATTTAAGACCATTAATCAATTATGGAAATCAATATTTTGGCATTGGCATAGAAATAAAAGAAAACTTGTGAAGTTGGAGCTTTTGGAAAAATTAAAAAAAAAAAATTATGGGTCCTATCGATTATCCTATACCTTATGAATTTTACGTTACATTTTTTGAAGTGGTTTTGAGGCATTATAGAGTAGGTTTCGGTTCAAAAAATTTAAATATCAATACTTACAAAGTAGCGTATAAATAGAGTTTCAGATCTTATTTATCTCATAGTTACTCGCCTATAATTAGGAAGTAGATAAACCGATAATTTATATGTTAAGGTACGTATATTTTGACAATTAAAATCATAATAATTGAATAAAAAGGTATAGTGTTCCTTATAGAATTAATTTAGTAATTTATTTTCATTGTAATAAAATTTCTAAACAGTTAGTGTGCTAAACCTAGTGTACCAAGCAAGGCTTTATGGTATTGTTGCCCATCATCTCAATTCCTAATAGGGCTGGAAAAGGAAAAAAAAAAAAAGCAATCAAATTGGAAAATTACTTCTTTTATTATCGATTTGGTTTACAGTTAGGTCCAATCCTATACAATTGGTTTGTGCTTCAATTTAGAAAAATAAATCGAAATAAACCGGTTAATTTAAAAAAAAAAAAAAAAAAGAAAGAAAGAAAGAAACAGATAGCTGGTCCGTAGCCCACTTGACAGTTGACGTATCGGAGCTTCTGTTTCCATTTTTACTTTGTTTTCTCTTTATCTTATCTTCTGTATTTTGGTCCCTCTATGTACATTCTCATTTCTCTTTGATGAAAGCTTACTGATTTAAAATAAAAATGTTTCTAATTTATTCTAAGTTGTCGTTAATGAGAAAACTATACATTTTACATTTTCACATGATTGTCTTTGGAGTGATTCTGCGACTCATAGATATCTACAAAAGCTACTTTCTCCTCGGTTACTCAGCAATTAATCTGGACAAATGCTATTTACGAATTTACTCTATTTATTTTAAATAAAAACTTATTATTCCATAGCACTCTCTTAGAACTGGAAGAAATATAAGGATTTATTTAGTAGGAACTATCATCAGAATATAATTACCAAAGGAAATGAATAATCAGAAATTATACTTTGATATAGAAAAATCCGATGCTTGATAATATTGTGCCGTAGCACATTTGCGTAAATTGCTACTTTAAATAACATTGTGAAGCATTCTTGAACTTTATTATTATTAAAGAAAGCTTCAAACAAGAAATCAAAATCGAACTGAAGCATTCTTTTTGTTTTGAAAAATTAGTAACTGAACTGTACGATTAGATTTTATTTAAAAGAAAACAAACCATAACATTAAGTTTGATTCGGTTAGGAAAGGAAAATCATACTCACCTCTAATCCTAATCACTTTTTATATAACATGGTGTGGCTTTAGAAAGCATATGAGAAAATTTCTAGACATCCAAGAGTCACTTCCCCTAGCCCGTCTTTAATCAAATAGGAAACTTGTTAATCCCTCACTCGTAACCCCTTCAAACCCCCCCATCCGAATTCTCACGATCATATTATATATATATGCTCTAGATGGTCAATTTGCGATTACATTTTGTACCATTTGGTTTGGAAAAAACTATAAATTCATTTCGTGTTTACTATATATATGCAATGAAGCCTTTCTCTTTTGTTGTTATATAACCATTTCAACCTAAATTTTATGTATTTATGTTTATTTTTAATTTTTTTATGTTACCCAAGATAAGATAAAAAAAAAAAAAGATCTAAAAGCATCCAAAGATTTAAGATCTAAGTATTCAATTTAAAAAATAAAGGACCATGCACACACGAAACAAACATAAATAATGTATCTATAATTTACCTTTCATTCATTTATATACAATATCTTGTGATTAACAGGATACTACATGGAATAGGAATATTTTACTTCTTCCAAAGCTTCACGCGAAGGAATAACTTCCCTGAGCTAGTTGCCAAAAACAAAATCGGGTTAAACGAATCTGCTGCTTACGTATGTGCATTCATCGGTAACTTGCACAATCATGGGAATACGAGCTCATTCTAGGATCAAATCTTGTGTGTTCATCTCAAAGTTCCTTAAATACCCGACTAAGTTTATGTTGTCTGAACATCTCTCTCTCTCAGCCACTAGAAAATGAATACAATCTCACCATTCCTAAGAAAAGCTAGATCGTGTACCATCAGGAACTCCACCATAACCTGACCTATACATCTGACTATGTAGTTATGTACACTAATGCCTTATATTCCCAGAAGCAATATATGAGTAATTAATGCCAACTAAGAAGACATCAATCTTCATGCTCAAACTCTGACTCTGCAGTTTCACTCCTTGGACCTTCGATCGCTGCAGTTTCGCTTCTTGGACCTTCAATGGCCCGGTGAACTGGAACTTCTGCTGGGTTAACGACTTCTTTAATAATTTGTTGTGCTGATCCAAACCCAAAAAAAAAAAGAAAAAAACAAAGCCATAAGAGTTACTGAAATTTCAATGAATAAGCGTACAGCTAAAATTCTGAAAAAGGAAGCAAACATTTCATACATTATTCTTTTGATAGAATACATTTCCTACATGATAATACGTTTTATTACTTCCGTAGAAAACAGTAGAAATAGGAAATTTATTGTGCATACAGGTCATTGATAACCTTTTCAGCAGGTGATTCAGATAAAATGAACAAAAGAGGTCACATATTAGAGCACTATTTCACAAAATTAAGTTGACCCAGAAAGAATACTTGTGGCATAACATGAGGTGGTCCAAGGTCAAACCTGATGTCAGAGTTGCGGTAAGGAGTTTTCTTGCAAACAGAAGCTCCGTTTGGTGTGCACTAACAAACTTGCTCTGAAAAATCGACATTTATTGTTAACTCCATATTCTAGAATCATGATATCTGTTCAACTTATATATTGGGCTAGATCCAACTCGTTATGCTGCAAATATAGGAGCCCCCAGAATATTCATGGCATCACTTATTGTTAGAACTAGGAACCATCAGATCAAACAATTCAAATGAGACAGGATGTTCAATAAGAACCAGGTCGGCTCTTTTTATGGGCTAAAAAACTGATTCATTAGAATAGGCATTTTCTTCCAAACAAAAAGAAAATGTGAAATTTTCCTAATAACTGAACTAGGAGGAGAGCAATAAAATACCTCTCTTCCTATATTATGTAACTCAAGATGATACAAAGTTCTTACCAGTTCACCATATACAAACTCCACAATCTGGTCAAATCTTCTTTGATGTCTCAACATAAAAGGGCGGAGGTAATTTGAATATAACTGCTTTGCACCCTGTCACATAGCAGATAGCTCCCTATTGGTTATTTCAATTAAATATGCCCATCAATGGACAATGAGTTCTATATTTTTGTTCTGCTTTCACTCCAAAGAAATATGACCAGATAAAAGGGATCTATGTTTTTATTCTGCTTTCACTTCAGAGTAGTATGACCGGGTAAAAAGGAAAAATTTTCTGAGAATATTTCCATCGAACAAAATACAGCAAAATAGACAGAATGCAGAATATCAATGCACTAGGCAATCGCAGTAGCCCCAGTGCCAGGTTTAGCAATAGCATTAGGTAGCAAGAGTGGAATGTAGTTGGACTTACATTGGCAGTTGGAAGTTGCAGCCAGACCAGAAATGCAAACTTCACATAATAATAAGCTGGAAACCTGAAGGTGCCCCACACCCCACAAACCCAACCAAAAAAAAAAAAGAGGCTAAAGGTTATTTGATGAGCTGAAACAGTTGACAATTCATGCATTGATGCGTAGAAGCATCACTGCACCACTGCAGAAAGGTTTGAAGGAGAAACTCGGTAAATTGTTGAAATAATAACACACAAAGAAAGAGGCCACCCAAAAAGAAGCAGTCAAATCATATTATCTGAAAAGAATGACATCTTTATCACAATTCATAGCAAATATATATATATGTTATATTTAACCCCCACAAGCATTCGATGATGAGAGAGCTAGTACAAAACTTCAAGGAAACCCATGAGGGGACATCATAATACAAAATCAGTGGAAGCAAGAAGAGGTCCTCATCATGCTAAGATCTGAAGGCATCAGGATATTAACAGGTTCAGAAACCATACCACATAACCAGATCACTGATAAGACTCTCATCCAGGTTAAGAACAAGTAGAAAGAGCAAGTTACACCAAGTAATTTAACTATTAGAACTTAAATCACGATCACTTGAAAATCATCATAAGCCAATATTATCAGCCTTTTTTCAAATAAGTTGAGGTCACATGACTATTCACATAACTCATGATTAACTTTTTCATTTATCATGAATGTAATATTAAATCAAGATAAGCCAAAAAAGAAGAAAATTATAAATGCGTTAGTGTAAACAACTGCAGAAGGGCCTGGAGAGAGAAAGAAAACAAGATTATGTTCGCTAAGACTAGCACTGCACAAACATGCAGGAAAGGTTCACCCTACACCAAACTATTTGGGGATGCATCAAGACCTGCACTAAGTAAATTCTCAAGGCAGGATTTGAAAAACCTCTAAAAGAGTCAATAGATAATATATTACAGATGCCACCAATGAGGTAGTAGTAATGCATCCATTTTATTTTATTCTTTTTCCTTTTTTTTTTTCCCCATAGTAGATTCTCTTTTTCATTTTTGTTTTCATGGAGATGCATGGCAATAACTGGACTGGCTACCTTTGGGAACATGAATCACCCTCTAAGACGTGTAATGGCTGTGTATACCTTGCCATACCCCAGAAAGTTGTCCTATGTGGGATTTGATCCCCAAAATCTCATTTCAGCTGTCATGAGAGCTCTTGAGTCTTAATTGCTAGGACAATTGTTGATTGCTAGGTTTTTAAAAATAAATTGTTACTTTAAAAATACTAATATTGTGAAATAAATGAATTTGAATAATGTGACATAAATGAACTTGAGTTGACAAACAAAACAATGAAGACAGAGGGATATAATACATTAAATTTCTAGGTAAAAAGGAAATGCATCTTTATTATAATAAATTAAAAAAAAAAAAAAAAGAAGAATGACAAAACAGCTATGAAATGCAGAGAATTTACCAGAAAAGAAGTTTGTCTGTAAACACTTCTGCAACACTAAAAGTTCCATAAGCTGCAAAACAAAAGGTTGGACATGAAATACAGGAAATAAAATAAACCGTGTTTTGTTGGTAAGATCATGTACTTTTGACTACAGGAAACTAAGGGAAGCCCTGTTCCAACTTTATTAGGTTATGCATGTTTCATGCCAGATAAAAATAAATTTAAGCAATATGTGGGATTTTAGAAGAGAACTCTTTCAACATGCTTTTATGAGTGAATACAAGGACAATCAATAACTTATCATACTGTTGAGAATTGGTTTCCAATTCTTGGAGATTATCATGCAAGCATTCATCTACTTTACAGCAAGAGACCTTTTCTTCTCCACATCCTAATCTGAAGATGCATCAAAATTCAATATGAGGATAAAGTAGAATAACCAGCTCTGGCTGACCCATAAACCTCATAAATGGCCATGCTTCCATAGAAATAACAATTTAAGTGAATGGTTGTAATGTTCGGCCTGTAACAGAAACTAACTTTCTTCTACCCATGGAAACAATAGCTAATGGAAAACTCATCAATTTATTCTTTCCCAAATATAAGCAAGACATATTTAGTGCTATATACTGAAAGCACCAGAGTGAGGCCTGCCTATGCACACTGCCAAGCAATTTGTTATAGCAGGCCGAGTCGCAACCAGTTTAGGGCCCCCACAGGAACCGTAAATATAGTTGGTGGTGGATCAACTGTAACAGGAAAACTTTCAAACTATGTAAACAAGACCATGTCCAAGGACCTAGTCTTTCTAATGCATGTAGGAAGTCTTCCACACATGCAACTGTAGGAAATTAGTGTGCTCTACAGGGTCTACTCCCCTGTGCCCCATCCAAGCAATCAGAAGAAAAAGAGATTATAGGGAGCTCTTTACTTCCTTTCCATTTAACTTGAATCATTGCTACAGATAATCCGTAGATAGGACAACCAGCTATCTCTCAACAAAAAGCAAACTTTCAACTCTCACAGTGAAAGCTTGAACAGTCATGTTCATACATCAAATCAATCAAATTTTTTGAAAAGATGAATTAAAAAAAAGTGATTTCACATGCATGTAATGAACTAATGATGCAAAATATACAAATAATAATTGAATTAACTTGCCTGCTGCTAAGAGCCCTTGATTATTATTATTACTCTAAGTATAAGCAGGTCATCAAATTAACCAAAAATGCTAAAAGCACAAAACAGGTAAAAACTCCAAAAGCTACCAACCTGCCCAATAGAGAAGCCATCTCTGTTGTTCATTTTGATCCTTCCTCTCAATAGCTTTAAAAGTTGAATAAACAGGTAAAACAATACCCACGGAGCAGCTGTTTAATCAATCCAATATGATCATTCCATGTTACTAAGGACTTCACCAAAAATTTACGGACTCTAATGACCATGGTCTCTCACTTTCAAACAAATCTGTCAACAACCTAGCTACTGCAACAAAACATACTGAACAGATCTAATGTGCTAACCAGTAATTCTCAATTCAAATTGCATGCAGCTTACCATGCAGTCCGAACAACTATGTTGGAATTAAGTGGATAAAGAAGTAGCTGTAATCCCACCTGCATCAATTTAAGTAAATCAGTAGTGCCAGCCAATATATTGCATGTGCCATCACCATCCAGGGGATTGAAATTGGAATGCAATACACTGCTTAAAATTTGTGAACCACTGTCACCATTAACCAGTATCTTCTCAGGATAACTGAAAATTAAAGTACTTCGCAATTGAGGAGATGATTTTCCAATATTCATGTGCATTAGATGTATTGAGAGAAATAAAAAAGCAGAATAAAAATGTGCAGATACAAATTATCTTTGAACCTACTGGTTGCATGTGATCTTTTACTTACAATAAGTATTCATAGACGTCCTAAGATTACTTGAAACCTTTAAGTTGCATCCAAGATCCATTCATGCTTATTCTTGAACAATTGCAATAACTTAGTTCTTCATAGACATAAAAGGTGAGATCTAAATTCCAAAATATAACAATTCCAAGTTGAGATTTTGTTTGTTACAGCAAGGTGTTTTGGCAGAAAATGGCAAAATTTCCTCATAAAAAAAATAATAATGTACAAGAAATTAATCTCCATTGGTTGACGTAATTTTGTCAAACACTATTGATTCCTAATGACATTGCCAAAAACAGTATAAACAGAAAAGATTCACTTCTATTATAGAAATTATTCTTCTATTTCAACAGAATAATCTTTTTTAACCAATTATAATCTTCCGTTAAAAACTATAGCCTTTTTGGCCATTCATGCTGGAAAAAATTCCAACTTTATTAAGTCCCTCCACTGGGAGTTTGACATAGAGGTAAAATTGTCCCACAGCAGCCCCTATTTTTCCATGTGTCTGCCCCTTCTCTTAATGTGTCAACTAGGGAATTGCTGGAGTTGTGTGATCCAACTTCTGCTCGTGTTAAACATCTAATGGCGGGAGTTGCTAGAGCTAAGTGGTTCCATACCACCCGAATTTTGCTCTTCCAAGTCTATGGCCAAAACAAGAACAGTAAATTTAAGGAATGTGTTATAGGCACCCGTTAACACAACCCAAAAGATTCCTTAATGCAAACGCCCCTTCAGTTCTGACTAGTGATTCCATTTCCATCCAACCAAACAAACCAACCCTAACTGAAATCCGCAATCCTTGTTAAAGATACAATATCAGTTTCCTGAGGAATATATTGAAAGAATCAAGCAAGTTATTTAATCACCAGTACTGATAGATTCAACAAATCTTGCAATAATCTCCTCCAGTAACCCTAAGTTCAGTCTCTAATTTATGTTGAGTAAAATACATATAAATAAACTATACTTAATTACGCAACATAAAAAAAAAAAATCCCATCAGTAGTTAAATAGAGCGTAATCGAAAAAATGTCATTACCTCGCTCGCCAACGCCATGGGATCGGGAGTTTGCAAGTGAACAGTGAACAGAGGGGAGAGAGGGGGAGAGAGAGAGAGAGAGAGAGAGAGAGAGAGAGAGAGAGGAGTATTGGAGGCTTTTCGACGTGGGCTGTAGTTTTGGGCCTACGTCCAATTTATTGGTTCCTTATTACTGGCCCGAGGTACTTCGCGTTATTTAGTTTCCAGTTTCCGTACGTACCTAGAAAGCACAATCACGCCCCGGGGAAAGAAAATAAAGAAGAAAAAGGGATAGAAATGAGGTAGTTAAGTGGTATAAATATGGCATTTAAAACAAAATGAAACGGGTTTAAATTTCTTGTTTTTTTAATCGAATTTTCATGAATTAGTGGTTTTTCCTTCCATTTTTAATTGAGTTTAGTTAATTTTCTTTATATTGATATTAATAATAAAAAAAATCTATACTATGATAAAAAAAAATTCATTAAATTTATCAAACTAATTTCATATTGGTATATTTTTTCCATACAATTTTATTATGTATTTATTTTTTGTATGGATTTCTATGTATGAAGTTTTGTTTCTCTAACTCAAAGGTTGAGTATTTGGCGTTTAAGTGCAACTAGTATATTTTATACATTTGTATGAAGTAATAAAATTGGTCTTTTTCTAACAACATACTCATAATTAGCACATTCACCATTGTTAGGAGCTCCAACTTCGTATCGAGGTTAAAATCAATATTATCACTATCCTCAATAGCGATATTATCATGCTTTTTTAAAAAAAAAACTAGGCTTAAAATTATTGGAAGAATTCCTTATTGCAGAAGAAATTATTCTTTCTTTGATCTTCTAAAAATCTTATTCTACTTTGTGAAAGTTACATAGAGGGAAGTTTTATTATTTTGGTATTACATGTGAAGTTGTAATATATAATGTAATTGGAAAAAAAAGAAGAGGAAATGCAACTATAGTTTTTATAGAAAAAATAGTTTGATATTTATAATAAAGGTTTTTTTTTTAACTATTATTACAACCATTGAGAATAAGGGAATCGAAACTTGGTCATTAGTTTAAGAGACTAATATTTGTATACGCTATAAAGTTGCAGGCATACATAATAATATTTGGCTCTTTAGAGTTATTCCATACCTGGTTATGGTGGTTACTACCTCAATTGTGGCAGTTACTACCTTGCTTCTCTTTTTCTTTCCCTATTCTACTAATGATAAAAAGCTAAATGGATTATTGTTGTAATATCATAGCATATCATCATTGCAAAACAAGATATCTATGTTACTTGCATTAAACTACTAATTGTTAGCATCTAATCTCCATTAGGAAAGTTTTGTACTTTGATATACATATACCATTCTAGTCTTCTATTTTATAACCATCTCAAAATTCACATTTTGTTTTGTCTATAATCTGGTTTGTGGCGTCACATAGTAGTTTGTATTGTTGTCTACTTCTTTTTATTCATATCCCCATTAGGTCTTTGTTTAGTACTCACTCATTTTCTAATCATGTTTGTCTGTACATAGGAGTCTTATTTATTTCCTTCTCTGTGTTTGTAATTTGTTAGTTA
The DNA here is from genome assembly GCA_024138015.1 of Lumnitzera littorea. Classification (NCBI taxonomy): domain Eukaryota; kingdom Viridiplantae; phylum Streptophyta; class Magnoliopsida; order Myrtales; family Combretaceae; genus Lumnitzera; species Lumnitzera littorea. The sequence goes on from JAMXBB010000011.1 coordinate 23,202,109, forward strand.
CTTGTCGTCCTTATTAGGTATGGAATTGTTGGCATGCTCGAGCAAGGGGGCCAATAGAATTTGGTAACACTAAAGAGACTGCTTAAGATAGCGTGCAATTGGAAGAGAAAATTGAAATAAGGAATGAAAATGAAATACTCAAGATTGGTAGAATAATCTTAGACAAATCACTTAATAAGAATGGGGTAATGAATATACTTCATCGTACATGGATAGACTTTAGTAAAGTCAAAATTTCTACTGTTGGAATGAATCTATTCTTGTATGCACTCAAAGATTATGAAACTGCAAATTATGTTCTATGTAAAGGTCCTTGGAGTTTAATCGAGCATTATTTGGTCGTAAAGGAATGGAAAGAAGGATTGAAGATTGAGGATGTGGTATTAGATACCATTTTATTTTGGGTGCAAATATACAGTCTTCAACTAAACCACTTGTCATGTATCGATACTAATAGACTAAGACCAAAAATTGGTTTAGTTGTTGGTGTTGATCTAGTGGTGTTGCTAAATGGCATACGTTAAAGCTTCTTACATGTTAAAGTGCAACTAGATTGCACTAGGTGCTTGAAAGTTTGGTGTTTAGGTTGATAGGAAGGACAACAACAAATATTGGGTAAGTTTTAAGTACGGGAGATTATTGTACTTCTACTTTTAATGTGGTAGATTAAGCCATGTTAGTAAAGGTTGCTCTTACCTAAGAATGTTGTAAAACATTGTGGCTCACATATGAAGGCAATCCCATTGAGAGATATTAGTGTTGAAGTGGGCAAGAAGGAGGAGAAGAAAGGAAATAATGTAGATGGGGGGAAGCTTAGCACTAGACTTAGTAATGTGGTGCACTTAGAATCAGGTTTACAATGTCTCAACCCAAGGAATGATATTCAGCAAATGGCTAAACTTGCCCCTATACATGCCATACAAAACCTATCAACCTCTAGGATGTACATGACAATGACCTGCCAAACTCTAACTTCTGATAACTAAACTATTCCAACCAACATTCCCTCTAACAAGATAATATGCCCAACTGTCTAACCTAATCTTAGTCCTACTTTTATTCAATTCTCAACTTGCCTAAATACTTATCTTACCGTATCTGCTACCTAACCAACCAACCTAACCTTGCATCACTTAGTTCATTAAGCACTACGTTGCAGCAATTGATTGAGTCTGAATTACCTAGTATGATGTACCATTGACCTTAGAATACTGTTTTATCTTCCTTTTCTAACTTAGTCAATCGGCATCAACCTATGAGCTTAGCATGGCAGTAGAGTTAGGGTGAGAAAAACTAATTCAGATGCCACCTGATGAAGAAGAAGATGAAAGTGAAGGAAGAGTTATGGTGAGAATAGGAGGGGATGATAATCAGAAAACACTAACATAGGCTTTTTCTAGGTTAATAATTAAGCGACTTAAGGAGTACAAACTAGAGGATAGTATGTCTAAAAAAGGCAAAATAAGTGATAATTAGCAGCAATATGGTAAGAAATTGAAGCTAAGGAGGAAGCATGTAGGCATGAAACGACAAGCTAATAGAGGATTAAAAGTGAGAAGAGGGAAAATATGAGTTGTGGTGGAAGAAATGGTTGAATTGTATGAAGTCTTGATAAATGAAGTAAAAATAAGTAGCGGTGGTGGCTAGCCCTCAATAGCCATACGTTAGCCAGGATCTACTTATCTTGGAATTGTTGAGGGTACGGGTTTGCTTCGACAATTCCTAATTTGTAGGACCTAGGCAGAAAATATTGTCCATGTGCTATCTTTCTTATGGAAACGAAGAATGTTGAAAGCAAGTTAGAAGTCGTTTGAAATGGTTTAAGGTATCTTGGTAATATCAATGTTCCCCCACAAGGGTCAAGTGGTGGTTTGCTGTTATGGTGGGTAGATGGCTTGAAAGTGACTATCCTTGATAGTTGTAGATGATATATATGTTCAAAAATTTGTATGGAGGATGATATTGTTGTTGGACATTTTATTTGTTGTTTTGTTCCTAATAATTATTCGAAAAAAGTAGAGTTATGGAATACATTGGTGGAGTTGTCGAGGCTAGTGGAGGGTTTGTGGATTTGTGTTAGGGATTTCAATGAGATAACTAGTGATGAAGAGAAGTTAAGTAACAATAGAAGATAGATTGAGGCATCTAAAATATGATATCCTAAGTGAAATCTTCATGATTTGGGATTCATTAGTCAACCTTTTACTTAGTGTAATAATCAACATAATGGGGTACTCATTAAGGAGCATAATGACAGAGGATTGAGCTCTATTGAGCAGTTGTAGCGGTTTTAAAAAACATGAATCTGCTATTGGGTCTAATCATCTAGCTTTGGCTATTAAGTTAAACGCAGTAGAAATAAAAGGTAAGAAGATGTTTCAATTTGAAAATATGTGGAGATTAGAAGAAGAATGTGGGCAGATTGTTGGAAATTGTTGGGGCGACACTTTTAAAGAGGCTGATTTAGCCTAGGTTATGGATAGACTCAAATTCTACAATAGCTAGCTTAATAAATGGAGTTGGAAGGCTTTTACCAATAATAAAAAGCTTATAATAAAGTTGAAAAGCAAATTGGTAATCTTACAATCTTAGAATGATGAAGCTACTATTGAAGAGGAGGAGAAGATCCAAACATAGATCGAAGAATTATGGTGCAAAGAAGAGCTGTACTAGCACTAGTGATCTTAAGTTAATTGGCTTTTGTATGGGGATAAGAACACGACATTTGTCCATCATACTACAATGGGTAGATAGAAGAGAAAAGAGAATTTCAAATTAGAAAGAGTTGATGGCATTATGGATAAATTTGAAAATGAGATTAGGAATATGTTTGTTATCCATTATGACAAATTGTTTAAATCGGGTGGCTAATGGAATTTTAGCAAGTGTTTGGATTGGGTTGATGAGGTGATAAATGAAGATACGAATTTTAGTTTGTGTATACCTACTTCTATAGAAGAGGTAAAAGATGTGGTCTTCTAAATGAGTGCTCTTATGGCCCCTGGTCTAGATGGCTTCTCGAGCATCTTCTATTAGGCTTATTGGAGTTCAGTTAGTCCCTTTATCATACATGCAATTTAATCCTTCTTCTTGTCTAATAAGTTCCCTCCTAGCTTCAACCATACTAACCTTGTGATGATCCTAAGAGTAAAGTCCCATACAAGTCACACAATTTAAACTGATTAGCTTATGTAATAATCTGTATAAGATAGTATCTAAAATACTAGTTCATAGGTTAAAACCTTATAGTGCTTTCTTATTAGGATGTTTAATTTAAGATAATGTAGTAATTGCACATGAGGTATTTCATTATTAGAAAAATAGGAGGAGAGGCAAAAGTATTAGTTGTGCAATTAAGCTTGACATGAGTAAAGCATATGATAGAATAAAATGGGGCTTTTTGAAAGAGTTTATGTTTAGGATAGGATTTACGAGGAAGTGGGCAGCATGGCTAATGGAATGTGTTATGAGTGTTAGTTTTGATTTTGTGGTTAATGGAAAGCAAATATGAGGTGTATAGCTAACAAGAGGGATATGGCAAGGTTATTTGTTATCGCCTTATTTGTTCATCATAGTTTCTAATGTTTTTATCTAGAAGAGTGTTAAAGACTGCAAATCATGGTTAATTAGAAGGAATAACTATTAGGCTTACTTATTTAACACTAAACCACTTATTATTTGTAGATGACTTACCTTTTTTCATGGATGCAAAACCAGTGAATGCCAGAGTAGTAAAGAATATTTTGTTGGAATATTGCTATGCTTTTGGATAAGAGATCAATTTTAGCAAATCCTTTATTTGCTTCAATAAAAATGCTGTAGTTGATGTGATATAGAAGATATGTAGAATTTTTCAGATTCCTAGCATTGAGGAACATAGGTGGTGTTTTGGATTGCCTATGATATGGCGAAAGTCCAAGTATAGGGCTATGTAGTTTATTAAGGAGAAAATTATTGCTAAACTTCAAAGGTAGAAGCAATGATTATTGACAACAGCTAGTTGGAAAATCTTAATTAAGGCCATGGCATGTGTGATACTAACCTATTCAATAGGACTGTTAAAGTTTCCACATCATTGGTGTAAGCAAGTTAACTCCTTATTCGCTAAATTTTGGTGGTGTCAAAGGATGGATGAGAATAAAGTCCATTTGGTGAACTGGGACAAGTTGTCAAAAATTGAAGGAAATTGGAGGAATGGGGTTTAAGAATTTGGAAGATTTTAATCTTAGTTTGTTGACTAAGTTAGCATGGAGGTTGCAATAGAATCCTATTGCATTGTAGACAAGAGTGTTGAAGGGAATCTAATTTCTTAATGGTGAATTTTGGTTTGTACAAAAAGGTAGAAAGGCCTCCTAAGGTTGGAGTAGTGTGCTAGTAGGTTGAAATATCCTCTTTGAGGGAGTAGTGTAGCATGTTAAAAGTGGCTGTGATGTCCATGTTGGTAAGGATAGATGGATCCTCCAATTGGGTAGTCCTTAGTTGTCAAATGGGATTATATTGACCCAACAATGCAAGTTTGCAATTTGATGGATGAGAGTAGTAATGCATGGAACTTAGATAACGTGAAACAATTTTTGAAAGATGAGAAACATAGGGCAATTAGGTTGTTACCTTTGTTCTCCTCTATTAGTAAGGATCGTCTCATATGGTTGTTTAATAAATGTAGGATGCTCTTTATGAAATCCATGTACCATTACCTACAATCAACAAAGAATCTGGCCGATAAGAACAAGGCGTTTACATCTTTTAGTATACAAAAGTTTGAATGAAAGAAGCTTTGGTATGCAAATACCTTACTAAAGGTACGAGACTTCTTCTAGCGAGCCCTATCAGGCTCACTACCATTACTGGAAAATGTTTTCAAATGTAGAGTGGTAACAAACCTTAATCGTTGTTTTCTGTAGTGGTGTGGAGATAGTTGAACATGTCCTCTTCGGTTGTGAATGGACATATTATGTGTGGTTTAGGACTTTGGACTTAAGATTTGCTAGAAATAGTATCACCTTTCTTAGATTATGGTAGAGGGAAATAATGTCTCAAGTAGACAAAAAAGGAGCTTAGTGGGAAAGCTTTGTAGCAAAAGTCATGGAGATTACATGCTTTTCATAGAAGGAATGATGCAACTGTGTCTTAATAATCTAAGTCCTAACACTTGTAGAGTGGTTCATCAATTGAATAGGTAGTGGATGGAGAAAGATTGGGCACAATGTATTGCAATTCCATGCATAGACACTACTAACCAAACATATCATGGCATAGATAGTAGTTTCAGTAGCCACGTCATGGTGTAGGGGGTTGATGGTGTGATACAGTTGAGCTTCAATTGCGATGGCTTGTTGAACTGCAGTGTTCGCAATTAGAGTAATAAGGGATGTCAATTGAGTAGGGTGTTGTTGTAAACCTTGTGGATTTTCAATAACCAAAAGCGAAGTTGGATAAGAAAGTATCTAGATAGTTCCCAAAAACACTTAAACATAATAATGGAAACCTTAAATAAAAGAATCGAACCTTAAATGTTAAGCCAAAACCCTAGAGGAAACAAAATCTTTAAACCCTAACTTTATGAGTAAAACCTTAATACTTGAGAAACCCTAGAACAATATCAAAACCCTAAAAAGATTGCTGAGCCTAAATCGAATAACCAAATACCCTAACATGACAAATAGACCCTAATCATAAGGTTAGATCAATCGTTAAAAGTAATCGAATTTGTTAATTATCTCAAACCCTAAGTTTCAAGCGCATATGCAAGTTAAATAGCTATAAATAGATACTAAACCTTAAGGAAACCTTAGGTACATGTATAGAATACTTGGATTATTTAAAGTGTAGCATCAGAACAAGACATAACCATAAACATGCCCTAATTACACTTAACCAGCTTAATTATACCTAGTCACTACTAATTACCCTAAGTAAACCCTAATCCAATAATCAACTTCTATTACATCTTAATTAACAACAAATCAAACTCAATTAAGGACTAGAAGACAATGTATTAATGAGTAATAAATACCTTGTCCTTGTAAGGGGATAAGATCTTTCCTAATTAAGCAAAAAGGCAACTTAGTATATGGTTCCCAAAAGAAGCATGTCCTTTCTTACCCAAAACACTTACCATTTGTCCTCCTCTCTCTCCCCCTTACGTTGGCTGCACATCCCTACCCTCACTCTCATTTTCATTTAAACTTCCTCACTCAACACTGCTCATAAATCATTCTCAAAAACTCTTTCAAAACCCTCCTAAAAACCAACCATAAAACACTTCAAGAAAATCACTTTTGGCTATCCTATAACCCTATCACCACCAACTACCCTAACACCACCACCACCACCTTACCAAGCCACTGACCACTAAGACCTATGCCACTCTCACTCTCTCCTTTAGTTAGTCGATATACATACACATACACACTCTTATACACACATAACTCTAATAAGTGACTAAGTTGAATTTCTCCCTATTTTCCTTAAGATTCATTGTAGTTCCTTACATTTTAGATCCTTATATTACTATATACATGTATAACATAGTGTCTTAAGAGAGTATAATGAAAGTTAGGTTAAGGTAATGTATGAGTTAGACTAAATAGTTTAAGTAGTGACATCAACATATAGTGAGAGTTGGTAGTTAGCAAGCTTTAGTAATGAATCAACAAGAAAAACCCCAAACCCTCATTTTCTTTAGTATGCCGCCACCTTCACTTAGGTATTCCCAACTTATTTTCTTCATATTTGATAGATACACAACTTATCTTGGAAGAAAACATAACTAAAATGAGGGAAAAAGCACTAAAACATGTAGTATGTAAGATGTGTAATGAAAACCCCACCTTGGACACCACATACATGATGGGTTAAGATTTGTATGCTTTAATTTATTAGCTTAATGGCATGATTATTTAGTGATAAGTATGATCTAAGACTTGATTAACCAAGTTAAGTAAGGCAATAAGGAGTTAGGACCTTAAACAAGCTTAGTTAGTGATTAAAGACTTAAAAATAGTATTAAGGGCCATCTTAATGATCATGACCAGATTCATAACTTAGTGAAATATGGACTAAGCTTAGGACTAATGTTGGGCTTAAGTCTAAAAAGACAAGTAGGATTGGGCTTAAGGTGTTAAATTGCAAGAAAAGCCTAAAAAGTCCTAAAAGACCCAAGTTTAAGGCCTAAATAATTGAGTGACCAGATCTGGACACTATCTTCAAAGGCTTAAAATAAGTTATTCAAGAGGCTCACTAAATCCTAAGGCCCATCCAAGACATCTACTATAGGCCTCTTAATTAGTTGAAGTCCTAAACTTAAGAAAAGAGCTCGCTTAGGCCAATAAGAGCAACACCAAGGCCTAAGATGAAGATTTAAAGTGTTAGGTAGAAAAATTTCACTTAAAATACTTAAAAGGAAGCTCAAATTATTAATTACAAGGCCTAAGATTAAAAGCTAAGCTCAAATCTCAAAATTAGGCCTAAGCCCTAAAGGGACCAAAACTCACACTTTTGGCTTGTGAACTTATAAGGCCTAAACTAAAACCTTGCTAACTTAAAAGCTCAAAAATTATCTTACCAAATGAAAGAATACTAAAAAATGACTATAAGATCATGAAAAACAGATTTAAAATGAGGAAACTATGCCTAAAATACGAAAGCGGTTAAAATGGGAATCTAAGGCAAAAAACATTGATAGTTAGTGTCATCTCAAGATCTTTGTTGGTATGGAAATGAGTGAGATTAGGCTTTGCACAGGTATATGAGCCTGTAAAAGAGAATATAGTGAGGGGGCACTAGGGGGTTGTCTAGTGTAGTAACTCTAATGCTTAAGTTAGTCAAGTCTTTGGAGAGTATGAGTACTCAAATAGTATATAAGCTCAAGTACGTGAAGTATCAAGTAATTTACCATTAGGTGTTGGCTTAGTATTAATAGAGGAGTAGAGCCGGTAGTTAGAGAAGAGTTAGTTGGCAAAGTTACATTTATAAGTGTTGAAGATGTTCGAGTTGAACTACATTGACCTGAGCAAATGCGATATACTTGAGTAGACTACCTTCTAAGCAGAGGTGAGTGTGACAGTTCTAAGGTAGAATGTAGGAGTACCGACCTCCTTAACCATCAAAGGTTAAGAGTAGTTGGCCTTCCTTTAGGTTAGAGTAGAGCATGCATCTGTTAAACTAGATGGAAGAATCAAGGTGGAAACTTCATGACCTAAGCTAAGCACTTTGAGCCAAGACAAGAATACAGTGAGTTGTAACTCACGATAGAATTGTAGAGTAGAGGTGTTGAGTAGACAAGGCCGAACTAAGTTGACCATGGCTTGAGCCAATATAACCTATTTGATCTGAGGTGTATTGCTGTTGAAGTACCAAATAAGCTTTCTTGTAGAAGTTGAGGGGGCCTTAAGGAAACATCCTACGGAAGTAATTTTTTAAATTCTTACATTATTGTGCCTATTTTTAGTACATTTAATGCAATGTGATATGTGTCCTATTACAGCGGATTTGTGTACAGTTGTATGAGCTTTGTCTTTTGAATGTGCCTGTTTGATCAAAATTGACTTTATATGTCTGCATCGTAACATTTTCTAGGGATTTGTGCTTATACAAATCCTTATAACCGTCGATACACTTTCCAAAGTGTTCAATCTATAAATACCACAATTGTTCAAAGAGATTAACTTTTTGTGATTTCCTTACTTTCTCACTACAAGCCTTCTTCTCTCTTTTCATTAATCTTCTTTGAAGCTTTATTTCTTGTAAATTTTTCTTTAAAGTTCTTCATTTCATTTTATTTCCTCATCATGTCAAAGTACAACATTACAGACTTTGAAGCCACAAAGAGTGATCCTCCTTGTAGAGGAGAGGACAAAGTGACGTTATTAGTATAGTTAGATGAGAACAAAAGAATGGCGGTGGAGGCACTGGATAGGTCAAGGCTTATCAATGCCATCTTGAGAGATGCTTGTGTCTATCCCCCCTTATAAGGCTAAGGATTTGTTCACCGCACTTAGGATGGGTAAGGGCCCAAGCAATCAAACTAGTTGGAGCAAAGCTTTTGCTCCCAACTAGCTTCTAAGCAACTTTGTAGTTAAGCCAATTCTAGGTTGGATAATACAACCACCAAGGAGGGATGAGAGGGTACCCTTAATGTCAAGGAGGCATTTTGCTGTGTTTGAGAAGTATCTAGAGTATGGGCAGTGTCTCCTTCTGAGTGAATTTGAAAAGGAGCTTTTTAACTTCTACTAGTATAGTCTGGCATAAGTCCCTCCTAATGGATGGAGGGTGTTGAAGGCTTTCTAAGGGCTTTGTGAATACCTGGTGATCAGGGCTACCCCCGAGCTCTTTAACCATTTCTACATATGGAAAAGCTTAAGTAAGTGGTTGTACCTTTAGCTTCATTCGGGGTGAAAGCTATTTAGTGGCCTTGTGGACTTTATAAAGGTTTGGCAGGATGACTGCCTAATGGTCCAGTTGTTAGAAGAAGCAGACTTTTAGAGAAAGTGGACCGAATTCGAGCTTAGAAGGAGCTTGGGCCCAATGATGTCGAGGCCACAAGGGAGATTCAAGCCTTCATGGCCTTAAAAAATGGCAATGACATAAACATTGTGGAGACGATAGAGAGATACTTTAAATATCCGGTCTCCAAGCTCTTGCCTAGCATAAAGAAGGCTGTAGTGAAGAAATGGACGTAAGGTATAAGCTTGTTTTTCACGAACGAATTCATCTGTCATGCTAGTGTGTAAAGTTATGCTTTGTCTAACGTCTTCCTTAATAGAAATGGTGGAAGGATCTTTCTTATTCATACCAGTTACAGTAGAGTCAGTGAATTGTGGCACTTTGTAGTTTTTTTTTTTCTTTTTATTTTACTGACCACTTGTTTAACTCCTTATAAGCAAGAGATTGGTTAAGGAGATTCCCTGTCCTTTGGCGACCAAATTATTATGGCATCAGTAAGCCCGATCAAAGCTGACCATGAAAGCCTCTTATCCTAAAGGTAAGGTCGTGGGGTTAAGGTCAGGGGCTAGAGAGACTAGTAGGGTCGAATCGATTGCTCTACCTTAAAGGATTCCTTTTGGTCTCTAAACAGAGCCGTTAGCTATCGATCCTGTGAGTATAGTCCTTCCTTCCATTGTCTCTATCCCTACCTTGACGCCCATTACTATGGAGGATAAACCCACCGGCATTGAGGAGTCGGACATGGTGATGCTTGTGCCCTACCCCCCTTTTTAACGAGGGTGAGGAGGAGGGGGTCGAGGCCACCCTTTTGAGTTAGTTTGGTAGAGAAGAAAGGTGATAGGGATTGAGAATTGATTACACGCTCTTGAGCCCAAGGGCCCTCTCAGGTGGTCCATCGAGCTGTCTAAAGCGAGTTAAGTACCAAGGAGTAGTGCTTGCATCAATCTGATCTACTGAGCTACTTCGCTCTTTATGCTATCCAAAGCATTGCCGAGGTGTCCAATCGATGTACCAAACCAAACCCTTCATTGTACATTAGTCCAAGTGCCAAATCTGAATACAACAATCTCCACGATATTGAGGCAGAGCTGAAAACCGTTAGGAGCCAACCAGCCGAGGTTAACCCCACTGTAAGCCGTCCCTAAGCTACCCCCAGTCCAGCCTCCGTAGTTAGGGTGCTGAACTTCTGATGCCGAATAGACTTGAACAGTGGCCTACCCTTGCTTGGATCACAATATTGTTAGAATTGCAAAGTAAAAATGTGCGTATGTTATCCTTTTTGACAACCGTACTATCCTTTCTGATAGATGACATTTATTCCACACGATTTCTTGCTTTCCTTGAAAATTATTTTCCTTTTATTTAGCAAATAGGGACTCATTTTTGTAATTATCTATAACATAGAACTGGCTCTAATAGGGTATTATAAATAATCACATAATGTAACAGCTGCAGACATATATACAGAAGAATATACTAAACTTTTCACCCTCCCTTAAGCTAAGTGTTCCCTTACTTACTCTTGAGCTACTCTTATCTAGCCTATTTAAGCATGGACTAGTAGCGAGTAACCTCCAGCCATACTTATGCGTTATATCAAGTGTGACCTCAGCTCGTGTGAGGCATTGGTGCATCATATCCTTCATCGATGCATGGGAACCTCTGCTCACTCTCGACTATCATTTACTTTTTCAAGTTGTCTTGTGGCTTGGTCCTACCCCTTCGGTTACACGTGATATTGGATTCATGTGTTCATCCACGAATTCGTATCAAAAGGCCTTTAAGATTATTGGGGAAGCGACGCTTGGGGTAAAGAAGAAGAAGTCGATAGGGAAGGTGCCCCTTAATTGGGTAACCTAGTATGAGTGGCTTGAGGCTCATCCATAAAGGTATGTTAACAACCTTGGCAATAAGTTTTTTGACATCCTTAACAAGTTCCAGTTTCTAAGGATATTGTTGGACTCGTTTAAGGATGTGCCATATGTCTCTTAAAATGAGGAGATCTACCATAAGTCTGAGCTTGAGACTAAGAGAGTAAGGGGGAATCTCTTAAGGCCAAAGTAGGATGTTCGAGGCAATGATATCACATTATGCCACCAAACTCTCAACTATCAAGCCTCGATAGGGTCTTATACCTTTACTAACTAGGTAATCTTTGAAAACCTATCGAGGGTGGGAGGAAGAGATCCCATGGAGATGGTGGGTCACTTAAGATCACTCATTTAACAAGTAAGCCTTCATCTCTTACAATTGATGTGCTTCCTTGTCATCACTAATCTAACCTTAGTTTGTATTTCTTTGCGGTACCATGGCTAGGTATTGCAATAACTTAATAATTACGATGCCCTGCTGAAAGAGGTAAAGGGATTTTGAGCGGTGTTATCTAGCATCGAGAAGGGTTGGAGGGAGGTAGAATCTTCCTCTAGTAAATATATGGATAAGTTTATCAAGGCTAACTGGTGCTTACACTACTCTTATGTGCAAATGGCTAGGCTTAAGGTGAAGCTTCAAGAGGTCAAGTAAGGGAAGGCCAAAGTTGAGATGAATGCCAAGTAGGCTGACGACCTGAGGACTTAACTTGATGATGAGTAGAGGACCAAGGCTTAACTCTCTTAGAAGATGGAAGAAGAGTGAAAGGCAAGCAAGGGATCGAGAAAGAAAATGTTGAGTTAAAGGCGTTAGTCTCCAGGTTGAAGATCGAGTTGGTGATGAAGGCATCAGATTGTGATAGCACTAAAGTTACATTGTTGGAGCTGGTCAATCAGAAGGTTGGGCAAGAACAGCAAATTGAGGAACTTTAGACAATAGCTTAGGAGATGAAGGAGATCATCTCCAAATTGGAGAGTGTGAGCCATTGCTAAGAAGGCCACCACAAATTTTTAGAAGACGAATTGGTAGTTGGAAGAGCTTGAGGACATCTCTACAAAATGCATTCAGTATACAAGGAATGAGGTGCTCTCCTACCATCCTTGGCTCGATTTGAGCTTCCTTGGTTAGTTGGACTCACCAACTTTCGAAAGAAGAAGGCAGCTCAAGCGTGAGAGAGAGAAGTTGCTCAGGCAACTAACGAAGTTCGGGGCTCCCCTTTTGCTGTCAGGTTCGATTAAGAAACTTCTACATTTACCTCTTGGGGTACCTAGGAGCTCAATTATCACTAGGACTTACTGGAGCAGATTTAAATTGAAATGGGTCCTTTGAGATATCGAAGAAAATTAAAGGGAAATGGTCCACAATCGAACAAGAATAACTGACGTGAAGCTACTCGGAGGATGTGACTCACCAACAAACATAATACGACTTGACACCTCACTTAATATGATGCACAAGTTGATGTTAAGGTCCACCCGCTACTAATCCTAAGCTACTTTGCAAGATTAGATAAGAGTGTAAGGGGTATAGACTTAGAGATGATTGTCTTATAAGAATAGAATATTCAATATTAAGATGTAAGTTATCTTCGGCTTATAAGAGAAAAAGACTATCTATAATAAGTCCCTAGGGTAGCATTACAAATAAAGAAATTACAAAAAAATATTTATAAAAAGGGAATTCTTAGTATATACAAAAAGGGTAAAAAGGATAACAAATAAAAAAAATGGAAAAGTAGTTAAATTTTAGACGAGGTGGACAGCTGGCAATTTAACATTGGTCCCGTACGAATATTCTCTAAGCACAGCAGGTAGGAAAGGTCCGAAATGTTGTGGCACGAGGGGGGTGGGGGTGAAGGAGAGATGGTGGTATACCGAGAGAAAACTACTCGACCATTTTAAGTGAGTCTCTCGTCACTTGGCAAGAGATTCTCGGCAGCAGTTGGTTGGAGTACTCGGCATAGGGTCTTCGGTAAGGGAATGGTCAGCATCATTACTACTGAGTGTACAGATCAACGTATGATAATGTGAGGAGCTCAGGGAGTTCAACTACCTTCCTTCATTGTACAGTTTCTCGTTATTAGCAGGTTACTGAGAGAAAATTCTTCAGGAGAGGGATTAAAAGCCTCAGAGGCGCATGTGAGTAATTGGACTGCTATCCAACAGTGCATCAGTTCCTCGGAGTTGTTAAAGATTTGCCCTCAAATCTTGGTCTTTGTCATCATCGGGCACATATGGAGTTAAGTTGGCAACGTTGAATGTAGTAGACACGCCAAAACCTTCGGGTAGCTTAATCTCATGGGCATTATCATTAATGTGCCTTAGGAACCTGTAGGGTCCATCTGCTCTGGGTGATAGTTTGCTCATCCTCTTACTAGGGAAGTGTTCTTTGCTAAGATGGATCCAAACAAGGTCCCTAAGAGCAAAAACGATTTGTTTCCTTCTGCATCTTCCCATTTCCTTCTGTTGGGCCACAGTTTTGGCTAATTACTCGGCAATTCTTTGGTGCAGCCTGTGAAATTGCTCTGCACATAGCAGGCCGAATTAACTCTCCCCTTGTGTAAACGGATTGTTAACTAAGTCTAAGGGTAGGTTAGGATTAAGTCCATAAACAACCTCAAATGGCGATGTTCTAGTGGAGCTGTGAATTGAGCGATTATAGGTAAATTCAATGACAGGCAAGCATAAACCCTAGTCATGAGAGTTCTTTCCAACAGTGGCATGCAGGAGACTACTGACGGTTTTGTTAACTACTTCAATTTAGCCATCTATCTAAGGGTGGCAAGAAGTACTAAACAGGAGCTTAGTGCCAGGTTTCCTCCATAAGGTTTTCCAAAAGAAGCTCATGAATTTGGAATCATGGTTAGATACAATACTACTTGGCATTTCATGTAGTCGTACAATTTCCTATAAAAAGAGGTTAGCGATGAATGAAGCATCATTAGTTCTATGACAGGAGATGAAGTGGCCCATCTTGTTGAACCAATCGACTACCACCAAGATCAAATCATATATTCTCAGCTGTGTGGAAAGCTGAGTATGAAATCCATGCTTATATTGATCCACGACCGCTTAAGAATTGGTAGGGGTGTATATTCTCCATAGAACTCTCTCTTCTTTTGCATACTTATAAACCTTACACCTTTCTATTATTCGGTGCACATCCTTTATCATCCCAAGCTAGTAAAAATGCTCCTTCAATATCTCAATTGTCCTTTTTTCCCCAAAATGCCCAGTTAGACCCTCGGCATGAGCTTCTCGAACCAGTAGCTCGCTTATAGAACCACTCGGTAAGCATATCTGCTTGCCTTTCATCAAGAACTCTTCACTCAAGTAGAATATGTCCATAGCTCCCCTATCACTGCACTTGGCTACTAAAGGCCCAAAATGTGGGTCATGGTCATATCGATCAGATGAAGTGCCAAATCCAAGCACTTTAGCTTGTAACGTCGTGATGAGGGTAGGATGATGAGAAAGTGCATCAGCCACTGCTCTTATACCTGATGACATAGCAAAAGGTCTCTAGGAACTTGATCCACTTGGCGTGATGCCAAAAAAGCTTCTGCTACTCGCGAAGATGCTTGAGAGATTCATGATCAGAATAGATGATGAATTCTCTCGACAACAGGTAATGTTGCCAATTCTAGAGTGTATAAACAAGGGCATAAAACTCCTTATCGTAGGCTGAGTAATTCAAGGTAGCACCTCGAAGTTTTTTGCTGAAGTAAGCAATAGGTTGGCGCTCCTGCATAATCACAGCACCAATGCTAACATCGGACACATCACATTCAACTTCAAAAACCTTCTTGAAGTCTGGTAAGGCAAGTACTGAAGCAGATGTCAACTTACACTTCACATCTTCAAAACTACTCTGGGCCTTTTCTATCCATTTAAACTCAACGTTCTTCTTGGTTAGTAATATCAACGGCGCAGTTATGGAACTGAAGTTCCAGATAAATCTCCGATAAAACTAGGCTAGGTCATGGAAGCTCCTGACCTCAGCAGCACTAGTTGGCGTAGGCCACTCATTAATGGCTCTAACCTTTTCCTCATTAACTCGAACTCCATTCCCTGAGATGACATATCTGAGGAATATAACCTCGCTCTGACAGAACGCACATTTCTCTAGGTTGCTGAATAATTTCTCGACACGGAGTATGTTAAACACCAACCTCAAGTGTTTGATATGAACGAGAAGGTCAACAATATAGACTAGAATATCGTCAAAATAAACTACAACGCATTTGCGTATCAAGGTTCGGAGTACATGATTCATGAGTCACATGAATGTAGTCGGTATGTTAGTTAAACCAAATGGCATAACGATCCACTCAAATAGACCATCTCGAGTCTTAAAGGTTGTTTTTCATTCATCTCTCGGTCTCATTCATATTTGATGATAGCCACTCTTTAGATCTATCTTCGAATAGATATGTGCACCATGTAACTCATCAAGCATGTCATCTAACTGCGAGATCGGGTATTGGTACTTGATAGTAATCTTGTTGATGGTACGGTTGGCAATGTACATCCTCCACGATCCATCTTTCTTTGGTACTAGTATGGTGGGGATGGCACATGGGCTCATGCTCTTACGGACATATTCGTGATCTACCAACTCATCAACTTGTTTTTACAGCTCGGTTGCTTGTTCAGGATTAAGTCTATAAGCAGGTCGATTTGGCAGGGTTGCTCTAGGTTGAAGATTAATGTAATGCTCAATTCTTCTAAAGGGAGGTAATCCTTTCGGCATTTTGGCAGGGAAGAGGTCAGCAAATTCCTGAAGTAGCTTTAACACTTTAGCAAGAAAGTTCTAGGCCTCTCTAACCTCTAGGAGTCTCCTGACCAAGAGGAGTACATAGTCCTCGGCCATAACCTCTTGAGTAAACTGAGCTCGAGAAATCACCAAAGACTTCTGCTGTAGAGATCTAACAACGTTTTCCTAGGCTTCTTATACTTCCTTAGGACTTATCGGTGTTAATATAACTTTCTTCCAGTCCTTTTGAAACATGTAGGTGTTTTTATACTCATCGTATAATACTCTCAAGTCAAATAGCCATGGTTGGCCGAGTAATATATGAGATGTACACATGGGAAGGACATCACATAGCACCTCATCCCTGTACCTATCACCAATCATAATTGGCACCTTGACTTACTTGGAGACGTGTAATCTTCCTTTCTTGTTCAATTAGTGAATCTTGTACGGCTTGGGATGTGGAAGAGTTGGCAAATTCATAGCCTTAACTACCCCTTGAGTTATGACGTTGGTACAGCTCCCTCCATTAATGATCACAATGCATAACTTGCCATTCACCCAGTAATTCGTATGAAAGAGGTTCTCCTTCTACTTATTCTCATTAGCCGCAAAAGTACTGAGAGATTGCTGAACAACAAAGTAGCACTTTGTTCAACCCTCAGGGGGTATCTTGGCCTCTTGATCTTCCTCTAATTCTTCCAGCATCTAATCAGTTGCCACTTCTTCCTTTCCTTCACTTGCACTTTCTACTTCAAACTAGGGCTTATCCCCTTTGATGGTCATGACTCGGCGGTTTGGACATTGATTAGCCATGTGTCCATAGCTAAGATGCTTAAAACATTTGATTTCTTAGGTTTTCCATCCTGACCTCTAACCATATTCTCTTTGGATCTCAGGTTCCTCAGTCTTGCTCTTACTTCGGCCTTTGTTTGGTCGGTTTAACATATGACCTTGGCATTCAACCTCAAAACTGTTTGATGCTCTATTACTCCCTTGTCTACTTGGTAGGCCATTCCTATTCGGCATTAATGCCTGGTTGCTCGATATTCGGTTAGCTTAGTTTCGTTGTTACCTTTCAACTCTCTAGGCTACACGGATGGTTTCATTTAGAGTTGTGAGGCTCTACAATTCCACGACGTGGCCAATCTCGACATGGAGTCCCGAGATGAACCATGTTATAGTTCGAGTCTTAGGCTCGTCAACAACATACTGTATCATGAGCAATTGAAACTCTCGGACATGGTTGTCTACGGATCTGTTACCTTGCTTCAAGTCTTGGAGTCATTGGAAAGTGTCCTATTCATAGTGTTTGGGGATGGACTTACTCCTCAAAATTCTCTTCATCTCGTTCCATGTATAGACTTCGCGTCGGGCCCGCAAATGAACATTTTGTAGCTTTTTCCACTACATTATCGCATACTCAGAATATTCTTTGAGGATAATAGACGGGAAGGGTCCGAAATGTTATGGTACTGGGGGGATGAGAGAAATGGTGGTATGCCGAGAGAAAATTACTTAGCCATTTTAAGTGAGTCTCTTGTCACTTGGCAAGAGATTCTCGATAGCAATTGGTTAGAGTATTCGACATAGGGTCCTCGATAAGGAAATGGTCGGCATTATTACTGTCGAGTGTACAGATTAATGTATGACAATGTAGGGAGCTTAGGGAGTTCAACCACCTTCCTTCGATGTATAGTTTCTCGTCATCAACAGGTTGCCAAGAGAGAATTCTTTAGGAGAAGGATTGGAGGCCTCGGAGGTGTACGCAAGTAATAGAACCGTTGGCCGATAGTGCATCACCTCTACTTTGGCAGCTCGACAGGAGATTACCCTTTAAAGTGCTTCTCAAGGTCAAGGTGATCCTCCCATTGACTTAAGTCAGTAGGTTTAAGCCCTTCCTACAACCTAGGCTTAGCCATCTTAGGGGCTACCAACGGATCAGCCTTCTAAGCAGATTCAAGCACTGGATTTTTCGAAATTGCCGGAGTTTGTTGATTCAATGCACTAATTATCCCCCTTCCTATCGTCTTGTACTTCAGGTCGGGATGCAAACCTTAATTTTGTATATCCTTACTTTAGTAATGGAATTTGAATTTCTTCATGTACTTTATTTTATGTACTTCGATTCTTATTTAATGCTTTTCACTTTTTTGCTCAGTTCATTGTAACATAACTTGACTATTGAAATTATTCACGCATAGGGAGTTCTTTGTTTGTATAAAGGGTGTTAGCCCTTATTAAAGTTGCTTTAGGGGGTTATGTCAGTGGCATTCTAACCTGTCCAGCTAGTGGGAGTTCCTCAAGTAAGGGGTGTTTCCCCTTACAAAGGTTACTTGAAAGGGGTTAGGTTAATAGTATTTCAACTTGCTTGGTTGGTAGGAGTTTCTTAGGTAAGGGGTGTTTCCCCTTACAAAGGTTACAGAAGGGGTTTAGGTTAGTGGTGTTCCAACATGCTAGGAGTTCCTCAAATAAGAGGTGTTTCCCCTTATAGAGGTAATTCGAGGGGGATTGGGTCGGTAGTGTTTTGACTTGCCGGGTTGGTAGGAGTTCCTTAGGTAAGGGGTATTTCCCCTTTTAGAGGTTACCTGTGGGGGTTAAGTCAATGGCATTCTGACTTGCCTAGTGTGATACCCCTTACGTGCTTAGAGGGAGGAACTTTAACCATTGAGATGCCTTTTGGTGTAGCAGCTCGGAGTACATTGAAACTCTGGAGTTAAGCGTGCTTATGTTGGAGCAATTTCAAGATGAGTGACCTTTTGGGAAGCAGCTGCACTAGGGGACAAAACCGTGTGGCATTTTATGCCAAAGTAGACAATACTTCGGTGGAAAGAGTTTCAATCGGGTCGTTATAGAATAGTATCACAGTAATCCACCAGCTTGAAGGGCGAAGCCATGCTTAGTGGTTGTCTTGGATCTATGTAACGAAACTGACGAGGGCATCAATTCTATAAGGAGGGTAGATTGTGATACCCCTTATATGCTTAGAGGGAGGAACTCTGATCATTGAGGCGCCTTTTGGTGTAGTAGCTCGGAGTACATCAAAACTCCGGAGTTAAGCATGCTTATGCTGGAGAAATTTCAAGATGGGTGACCTCCTAAGAAGCAGCTGCACCAGGGGACAAAACCGTATGGTGTTTTACGCCAAAGCGGACAATACCTTGGTAGAAGGAGTTCCGGCTAGGTCGTTATAGAGACTTAGAACTGTCATACCCTGAAGTGATAGAGTTGTAATAGTCTTGGCGTATAAACCATTTTAAGATAGAAGCTGACCGCACAGCCGCTATCTTAAACCTGATCTACATAAGGCATCGACGACTAACCCGCTTTGAAGTAAATAGTTCATAAATTAAATAAGTTGTTTACCTAAGAAAGTATGGAAACATATACATACACTAAGATTCAAGTATTACAAATAATGTTTATAAGGTTTTATTGCCCTATACTTCTTAAGTAATACATTATTTGAAAATAAAAGATTCTAAATATGAGCTAAGACCTTAAAGGTATATATGTGCTTCAGATGTATTTCCTCACTCTCCAGGATCTAGCAGTTACTAGCTTTAGGGTAAATTATAACTCGCTTCTTAGCTAACACCTGCAACAAAGGCTATAAGGATGTGAGCAACCACAGCTCAATAAGTTAGGATGGAGACTTAAAACTATACCACACATACAAATAAGGTTATCAACCAAATCATTAGGTGCAATGCATGTTCAAACAAATACCATTGCATGACGTTATTCGACTCATCATGAGATTAGAGAAATTGCACCAGCTCTAATCCGAGTTAAGGAGTTACCGTTAATGCAGTAGCTCACGACCAAACCTTAGCTTGTGCAATGGAGACATCACTCCTCCTACGACTACCTTTGAACCATTAACTTCACCCTTACCGCGACCTCCTTACCTATCACTTAGTTCAACTAAGGATGAAGAAGGGACCAATTATGCTATCCAACGTTATCCCTTTTGAAGGGGTTGGTATTTGGCAGGAGAATCCTAGGTTTCTCCTAATGGGTTGATATGTAAGTCTGATTTATGTTTATAGGTCGTATATTTGATTAAGTCTAGTTTAGGGTGATCAATCATTTCATACAAATCATAATATAAGCTAATCAACAAATCAAAATCATATCATCAACTTAGAACAAGCACAATCAAGTACAATTTCAAGCCTCCAAAATACAACACTATATTAATCCTAACTTATCTCGACTCCCCGCTTGCTCATTTAAGGTGAGACTTGTTCAGTTGATTGCTAATGATCTCTATAATACCAACATTGTCTCAGTTTTCATATAATTGTTTTAGATTAGTTTTTATCCTATAATACTTATTGTTATATTTGGTTTAGGGCTTAATATGTCCAATTATCTAGGTTATCAAATCTTTTACAATTATTCTCGATTTGGGGTTAGGTTTGAGTTTAGTTTCCACATCGATTTCTAAATTAGGTTCTAGTTCAGTTTTTAAGTACCGTTTTACACACGAACCCTAGAAACTCATTTCAACCCATAATGTGAAATTAATTACATCAATTCCAGATATCCTAAGTACCATAATTACTCCTAGTCAGTATTTTATTCTACCCGATACACTTGAATTCTTATTAGTATATCGAATTTACTTTTTATGTGAGAAATTTTTACATTCTTCATATAATTATCTAAATTTAAGTTTTCTATCAGATTTATTATATATTCCTATTATTTATATAATATAAATTTTTATTCTAATATCTTCTATTTATTATATTTCCAATAATTGCATATTATATATTATTATTTATTATGTACATAATACACATCTAATATTTCTATCACTCTAATTACCATCTCCTAACATCAATTAACATTTCAAAATATCTAAATTCATCCAAATTAGATTTTATACCTAATTATCCTAATTTATAAATTAACTTAAAATTTACTATTTTTCCCTATTACTTATTTACTACATAATTACCCTAATAATTATATCTAACACTCTAAATGCTATAAGCATCATACTTCATTAGATTTCAACATCCTAAAACATATAATTATTCACTAAATCAATAATTAACCATTTAACAAAAAATAACCCATTTTCTGCATCATTTGAAAGCCTAAAAATTATCTAAAAATTTCAACAATTCATATTTGAAAAAGGGCTTCGTGGAACTATTCTATATTACCTTAGTAGTCTACAGAAAAATTTTGAGCTTCAAACTACACTCTTAAGCCTATTTATTTTTAATTCTAAATATGTTCGATTTTATTTAATTTCTTAATCACCCTATATTTATAGACATGATTAAACTTAATCAATATTTTCCCCTAAATCTACATACAATAAAACATCATAATATCAAATTTCATAATTTTCTAGGCAAAATTAGTAATTTTAATAAATTTTACAAAATCAGGCTGGAATCGGACTCACCTAGCCGTTGGAATTTCGGCCATTGGCAGCGGCCCTAGGGGTGTCAACTAAGTTGGGCAGTGGTGGTGGAGTGGTGTAGTGGCAGTTGTTCATTTCTAGGTGGTCGTTGGATGTGGGTTTCCTTTCAAAGTCCTAGTTGCATATATTTTTTGTAAAACCCTAATTTCTTCTTAATTTCGCCTCTCTCTAATTTTCAACAATTCCAGACATAAAAAATGAGCTTTTGAAAAATTTGGGGTATTTATAGAGGTCTTGGGGAATTATTGTGCATTAAATTGATTTGACAATTACTTTATCTTCTTTCAATTTGCCTTTTGTGTTGTTCTAATTTAATTGGCTGAATTTTTTCTTTTTTTCCCTAGCTGCCACGACCCAAATCTAGATCATTCCTTATTTTTTCTAATTTTTCTTTATTTTTCCTTAATTAATTATGAATTTTCTTTAATTATTTAGCACATTTCGCGTATTTTAAGTAATTACGCGTATTTCTATCTATATGTAAATTCATATATAGTACAAATAAATATTCCTAAATATTATTTAGGTCATTTCATGATTTTTAGTATACATATAATTTATCTCTAATAGTTCGTTAATTATCAAAATGTATTTTACGTATTTTCGATAAATAACGAGTAATATACTTAAAATTTGGAAATTTTATATTCTTTTATTTTATTACTTATTTTTCTAAATTCAAACTTACAGGATTATTTTTACTAATATTTCTAACTTTACTTTATAAGTTAGGTTTGACCGAAACTCCGAATAGCTAGTTGTAAGGTTTATACCCAGTTAGTGGGAGCTCTTCAGTTGAGGGGTATTTTCCCTTATAGAGGTTACCTAACGAGGGTCAAGTTAGTGGCGTTCCGACTTGCTCGGTTGGTGAGAGTTTCTTAGGTAAGGTGTGTTTTCCTTTATAGAGGTTACTTGAGGGGGGTTAGGTTAGTGGTGTTCTAACCTACTTGGTTAGTAGGAGTTCTTCACGTTAGAGGTGTTTCTCTTTACAGAGGTTACCTAAAGGGGATTAGGTTGGTAGCGTTCTAACCTACTTGGTTGGTGGGTTTGTTCACCCTTTAGGGGTTGGGACTTAATATGGGAGTAAGAGAGAAAAAAGTAAACATAGACAACTCAAATGAGAAATAGAACTTGAAATTCATAATTTTGAAATGACTTACATGATTGAGCATTAATTAAAATATAGTTGTTGAGTCTATTTTTCGGTTTCTTTTATTTAAAATCAATTTCTCATTTTTCAATTAATACTAAACCCTAACCCATTTAATATTAATCATCGAGTAAAGAAATTGAAATATTTCGGTTTTTTATTGAAAATGATTTTTAGAGTTGCTATTCGATCGGAGTTGGGAAAAAGGAAAGAAACCGTAATCAACTGGGTGGATTGATTACGATTTGGCTACCGGTCTTAGATCTCAATTTTAATAAAGAACTAGAGAGTTTCGAGTTCGGGGGCTAACTTATTAAACCTTAACGGGTACCACTATTTATTTATCAAAATTAGGATTATTTTTCTAAATTATCTTTTTTAATATCTTTAAGAAAAGGAAACAAAAACCAAAAGAAAAAAGAACCTAAGTTTCTACAGATTTTATCGTTGCCTCAAAAGTGCCTACGTACTTGCTGGCTAGGATCAGACGATCGTAGTTCTTTTCGAAAACTTTAGTGTATTGGTTCTTTTTTTAATTTTTAAAAACTGACCAAGTTTACGTATTCAATTGATTTAGTTTATTTAAAAAAAAAAAATCTAAAGGGGTCTTAACTCTTGAGTGTTTTTTTTAAATACTTTAAAAATCCTATTTTTTTAAAAAAATATTTTATTAATTCTTATTTAAAAAAAATGATTCCCTATGTTAACAATTCTAAAATACCAAAACCTAAAGATTCCTAATCTAATACACACATACGCACACATACACACACACACACACACACACACATATATATATATCCATATTATTTCTATTAAAGAAACATTTTCTTAAATCAATGCTTAATAATAAAGAACACTAATGCTAAAAGCAATATCCTAAATTATTATATACATAAACTATGATAACTCACTAAGGATCTAATCAAATAATAATATAATTTAATATAATGATAATGATAAATAAATAAAATAAATCATCAACCGAACCTGACTTCAGTTAATCGGTAGAGTTTTGAACAGTAGTCGTAGACTTATGTTGTACTTGGTCTATGCGTATTATTGAAAGTAGTCGTACGAAGTAAGACGATGATGTATCGTGGGTTAATCGGTAACTTGACTGGAGTGTTGTAGTGGGGGATTGCGTGAGAGAGGAAAAAACTAGCGAAGAAGCTTCGGGTTTGGTTGCTGTTGCAACAAGGACGTGCTGTGCTTGAACTGTGGCCGTATGGGAGTAGATTGCTGCAGTGCTCTGTTGGCGATGAGGATGGAGCTGTGATGACCGTATGTCATGGCTTAAATCTGCTGGACAACATAGACTAGTTAGGTGCAGCAGTAACAGTGGCTGTATAGTTGAGTCGTGCAGTGTGGTGTGTGATTCGGCGCGCTTGGTATTGATTAACGAGGAAGACGTGTTCGGTGTTGTTGTGGATGCTGCAGTTGTACGGAATTGGGCCAGGATAGGGGATTGTAGCATTGATTGGTGAAGTGTGGATGGCATGAAATTGTTGTGGTGTTAGGGTTTAGTTCGTTGGCCGTGTTGATGTTTGGGCATATGATTGATGTGTTAAACTTACTGCAATTGCCGTAATAGTGTTTTAATAGTGAGGATTTGGCCTCTATTGTCCGTGTTGCACGGGTGTGTACCGTGTGGGAATTTGGATTAGCAATGGACGTGTATAGCTGATCGAAGTTGCGATACGGATTGTTGACGAAGGTTTGGCTTGGTGTTGTTTTTTTATGCTACTCGCTATTACTGTTGTATGTGTGTGAAGTTATCTGTATTGGTAATGGTGGAGTGAAGTTGCTATGGATTGAAGAAATAGTACAGTTGAGGGACAGTAGTGATGTTTGATTTGAGAATGACAAGAGCAAGTTAGATAAGGGGAAATCCTAAAAGTTAATTGCTACACCCCTTTTAATTGTGTGTGTGCATTTATAAAACCAAACAAGATCATATGAAATCATATCTATTGTATCTAATTAAATTAGATCCGAATTCTTTATATCGATTCAAATCTAATCAAACTAGATTCAAATGATTTTGATTAAATATGAATTTCATGCATTCAAATTGCTTTTTTGTAAAAAAGGATAGAAAAATAAAAGATATAAAAGTATCTAACAAGATTCGAACTTGTGACCTCAAACTCATTCCACGTTAAATACCCCAATGTTTATCCATTAGACTATTGGCCTATGCCTTGATTTTTTAGTAAAACTGAATTGCACTTAAACCATGCGACTCACTAAAATATTTATTTGAACTAAGCTAGAAGTAAAACTAAAACTATTTGTCCCTGATATAAGTTACTTCCTAAAAATCTACAAAATCTTTATAACTTTTTCTTTTCTTATTTTTTGGTATTTTCATCATTTGTCAATTTTTATTATTTTTATCTTTTGTTATCTTTTTTTTTTTAGTTTTTATTTTTTTGAATTAGGACCCTTTTTAAAAAAAAATAAAAAATTAGGATTACGGAGGGGCAAAAATTAGGTGTCTACAGCTGCTTCTCTTTGTGGTGATGTTTGAATAAAACCTTATCACAAAGACAAAAGAGACACCGTTTTTGCCTCGGAACGACTCTATCCTAAGGAATATTAAGTCGTTTGATGATGATTAGTTTGAAACAAAGAATAGCAAGGGTAGTGCCCTTGTAGGCTGGCAAGAATTCCTAAAAAGAATAATGAGAACTTAGTTATGCCTTAATGACCTGATTAGCCAAGGTGGTTAAAGTGCCCTTTGAGCTGGTTAAGACTTAAAGAATGAAGAAAACTTGGTCGTGCCCTAATGAGCTGACTAACCAAGGTGGTTGAAGCGTCCTTTGAGTTAGCTAAAACCTAAAGAATGAAGAAAACTTGGTCGTGCCCTAATGAGCTGACTAACCAAGGCGGTCAAAGCGCCCTTTGAGTTGGTTAAGACCTAAAGAATGAAGAAACTTAGTTGTGCCTTAATGAGCTGACTAACCATGGCGGTCAAAGCGCCCTTTAAGTTAGTTAAGACCTAAAGAATGAAGAAACTTGGTTGTGCCTTAATGAGCTGATTAACCATGGTGGTCAAAGCGCCCTTTGAGCTGGCTAAGACCTAAAAAATGAGAAAACTTAGTTGTGCCATAATGAGCTGACTAACTAAGGCAGTTAAAGCACCCTTTAAGCTAGTTAAGACCTAAAGATAATGGAACTTAGTCGTGCTTTAATGAGTTGACTAACCAAGGTGGTAAAAGCATCCTTTGAGTTGGCTAAGACCTAAAGATGAGAAAACTTGAATTGGGATAGCACTTGTTGAGCTTGCTAAATTCCTTGAAGAAATTACGGGTTGGGCAATGTTCTGTGAGTCGGGCGACCGAGAGCCTAAGAAACTCTGGATTAGGACTACGCTCTATGAGTTGGTTAGCTCCTTAAAAGATTATGAATTGGGTCTGTGCTATAGGAACCAGCTGTCCTAAGAGTTTTTTAAGAATTAATTGTTTTTAGAAATCAATCTGTCATCTTTATGGGGAAACCAAATGCAAATGCAAATGCAATGTTTTATAAGGCTTAGAACCACTTACCTGGTTTTAGTGATAGTTCCTAAACAGTCAATTGTCTTATTGAGCAATCCAATTAGAACCAACGGTTTTGACCCTTTCCATTACTTTTTCTTGTTCTTGCTCTTCTTCTTCTTCTATCTTTTTCTGTCTCTTTTTCTTCTAATTTTTCTCTTCTTTTTCTTTTTTCCTTTTTCTCTCTTTTTTTCTTTTTCTTCTTATTCTTTTTTTCTTTTTTCTTTTTTACTCTTTTTTTTCTTTGAAAGTAATTTAAGCCTAAAATGAATGTAAAACATCTTCATCTCTTGAGCAAAGATGTCTTGTCTTGAATTTCCGATCCAAACATCAGTTTTTCGTATAAACCTCTATTCTTAAGCTAGTTTCTACTTATGTACCATGCGTTACTCTTTTTGAACATGGCCTTATCTTGAAAAATAGAAAATAAGTCTCCCTTTTTTGGGGGGTGAACCGTAATAAAGTATTAAAAAATTTTTATCAATAGACATCACTTTAAGTTAAGTGTTTATTTTTTCTTGTGTGTAAGGTTTATTTGGATAGAGGATAGAGTGAGAAATGGAGGCTTTTAGTGGAATGAAAAAGGGGCTAAAGATATTACCTAATGTTGATGACCACTAGGAATACCAACTTTGCATGTAGAAAATGAAAACGAGACCGCAATAATGGTAAGATTGTTTGCATTTCATAATTTGAGCAAAAATTCTATTGATTTTCAAGGATAGTACATCTTTAATGCATCAGCGTTTACTAGGTCCCTCAAGTTCGGACCATTCATTTGAGATAAGATAATAGCTCCCCCAAGCAATACTTTCTTCATAATGTAAGGCCCCTTATAGTTTAGAGAAAACTTCCCTCTTGAATCATTCGTATTAGGCAAAGTCTTCCTCAGCACCATGTCTCCTTGCTCAAAACTTTGGGGTTGTACTTTCTTGTTGAAAGCCTTGGCCATTCATTGCTGATAGCAGATGTTGTGCCATAAAGCTGCCAACCTCCTCTCGTTAATTAGATTCAACTACTCAATTCGCTTCTTTATCTAATCAGCCTCATCTAACTGAGTTTTTGACAAAATCTTGAGTGATGGAATCTCGACTTCTACTGGCAATACTGCCTCCATCTTATATACGAATGAGTAGGAGGTTGCCCCTATTGATGTTCTGATAGAAATTTGATAGGCCATGAGAGCAAATGGTAACATCTTATGCCAATTTCGATACGTGACGGCCATCTTCTAAAAAATCCTTTTGATATTCTTGTTGGTTGCTTCCATGGCTCCATTCATTTGGGGTCAATAAGGAGTAAAATTTCTATAAATGATCCTGAACTACCGGTACAACTCTGATATCAATTTATTGTTCAAGTTCATACCATTGTCAATAATAATTGTCTTTGGTGTACCGTACCAAACCAATATGTCTCTCTTAATAAACTTGACCACTACTCCCTTCGTCACACTAAAGTAGGATGAGGCTTCAACCCACTTAATGAAATAATCAATAGCTATTAGTATAAATTGGTGCCTGTTAGATGCCTTTGGAGTGATCGGGCTAATGATGTCTATCCCCCACATTGAAAAAGGCCATAGCATAGATAATGTATGCAATTCTTGAGGTGGAGCATTTATCTTGTTCGCATAGATTTAGCACAAATGGCAGTGTCTAACATGTCTGATGCAATTTGCTTTTATAGTTAACCAATAATATCCCATCCTCATGATTTTCTGGGCAAGCATGTAGCCATTCATGTGGGGGCCACATACTCCTTCGTGCACTTCTTTTATTAGCACCTCTGCCTCTTTCTCATCTACACAATGTAAAAGCGTACTGTCAAATGATCGTTGGTACAGCGTAGACTCGCTTATCAAGTACTAAGCAACTAATCTTCTAATTATTTTTTTATTCTTCTTCTTAGCCTCTTCAGGGTACATTTCATGTTGTAAACACATTTTGATATCATAATACCAAGGCTTTTTGTGACATGAACTTTCCATTGCCAAACAGAAAGTGGGCTTTTCTTCAATTTCAATCTTAAGTGGCTGAATCTCCACTCCTCTCGATATCTGGATCATGAATGCCAAAGTAGCGAGAGCATCAGCAAATTGGTTCTGAACCTTTAGTACATACACGAATGTAATCTTTTTAAACTTGCCTATCAACTCGACCAAGTGTTGCCAGTAAGGTACTAATTTGGGGTCTTTCGTCTTATACTCACCCCAAGCTTAGCTTATGATCAATGAAGAATCTCTATACACTTATAATTCCTATATCTCCTTAAACAATGTGATTTTGAGTCCCAAAATACACACCTTGTATTATGCAATATTATTAGTATACGGGAAAGCCAGTTTCATAGCCATTGGAAATCGTGTACCTTCAGGAGACACCAGAATTGCCCTAACTCCACATCCAGACACATTAGCTGCTCCATTAAAGAACATTTTCCACCTTGAAGGCTTTTCAACTACTTCGCCATTAGAATCATTTTCTGCTATCAGGATACTTTCATCAGGAAACTTAACTTGTGCTTCTTAAGAGGTATCCTCAAAGGGATTCTCTACTAATTGATCTGCCAAGGCTTGCCCCTTAATTGAACTTTGGCTCACATACTTGATGTCAAATTCTATCAACAACATCTACCACTTTAAAAGTCTACCGATAAGAGCCGGTTTTTCTACTAAGTACTTCAAAGGATCGTATTGTGTTATTAACTTAATTTGATGGTAAAGTGTATATTGTCTGAGTCGATGCATGACCTAGACCAATGTACAACAAGTTCTTTTGGCTTCTGGGTATTTCTGCTCCCCTTCTATAAACTTCTTGCTTAGATAGTAAACAACCTGCTCTTTCCCTTCTTCATCCTTTTGACCAAGCACAGATCCCATGGATTCGGTCATTATGGTTAGGTACAAAAACAATGGCTTTCTAGGCTTAAGAGCTACTAACACTGGAGATTTCATGAGGTACTCTTTGATTTTTGTGAAAGCCTCTTTGCATTCCTCATCCCAACTGATCCTTGCATTCTTCTTTAATAGCTTAAAAAGAGGGCGGCATCTGTCTGTTAGCTGCGATATGAATTGGGCTATGTAATTTAAACGCCTCAACAATCTTCGTACTTCCTTGAGTGTATGTGGAGGAGGCATGTCGATTATAGCCTTAACTTTATCAGGATCAACTTCAATACCTCTTTGGCTAACTATGAATCCTAACAATTTTCCTGACGTTATGCCAAAGGTACACTTCTCTGGATTCAACTTCAACTGGAACTTCTTTAGTCCATTAAATAGCTTCCTCAAGTTTTCTAAGTGATCTTCCTCTCCCATGGATTTCGCAATCATATCATCAACATACACTTCTATCTCTTTATGTATCATATCATGAAAGATTGCAACCATGGCCCTCTGATATGTTGCCCCTGTATTCTTAAGCTCAAATGGCATCACCTTATAGCAGAACGTTCCCCAAGTTGTAACAAAAGTCATCTTTGTCTTATCTTCTTTGAACATCCGGATATGATTATATCCCGAAAAACCATCCATGAATGAGAATAGATGATTTCTGGTCGTATTATCTACTAAGACATCAATATGAGGTAATGGAAAATTATCTTTAGGCGTTGCCTGGTTGAGATCTCGAAAGTCTACACACATTTTGACTTTCCTATTCTTCTTCATTATTAGAACAATATTAGCTACCCATTCCAGGTAATCTAACTTCTAGTAGTTTCTTCACTTCTTCTTTAATTTTCAGCAAGACGTCAGGTCGAAACCTCCTCAACTTTTGCTTTTTTAGTTTAGCATCTTCTTGTGTGGGTAAATGGTGGACTATGATCGACGGGTCCAACCCTGGCATATCTTCATACAACCAAGCGAACACGTCTTGATATTTAGCTAACAATGTAATCATTTCTATTTTTTTTTTCTCTTTTTTAACTCCCTCTAATTTTTAGATTCTTAGGATTTTCTTCATTCCCTACATTAATTGTTTCAATCGGTTCATCAACAGTAATTCTACCCAGTTTATGTTTTTGCCATTCCTCTTGTATATTACTGTGGTCATCAATATCGTTCTCGACGACTAACCCAGTAGTGCCGAAAGCGATATCGATATTCTCATTTTCTACCTGTACGAGATATTCTTGGTTTTTGCTTAGTTCATTGGATCTGAGCAAAACACATAAAGAAAAGTGTATGTAAGTAAAAGAGAACTAAAACACAACATAGGAAAGAAACGAACTAAGATCTTATTGAATAAATGGAAGTGGATCTCAAATGAGATAAAGGCCTAACTAATTTTGAACGAAAGGTTTGATGATACACTCGAAACGATGACTATCAAAAATAAAAATTCAAAAAATACTAACTACAGGTCACCCTTTACCCTTGCGAAGGCCTGTTGCCATTCGCCGGGATGGAGAACTAGTTATTCAAATGGTGCTAGAACTTATGTAGCAAGCTTGTTGATCTTTCTTTACCAGATTTCAAGGTTTGAGTCTCTTCCCGTATGAATGTCTCAACTAGCGGTGGAAAAGTCATCAAGGCATGGTATAATCTGTCGCTTCTCTTGCCCTTCACTTGTTTCTTTTGGAATTCTTCTACTAAGGTATGATTGTAGCCAAGGTTGTAGGTGGCGATTTGGCCTTCCTTGAACTCTATTCTCTTATCTTCTTCTCTCTTGGGACCAATAATCATGCTTACTTTTTCAAACATTTGTAAGCCTAGCTCTTTTTGCCCTTCACTTCCTATATAAGGTATGGCCATTTCCTTGTAAATTTCGTAATCTTGGTCTCTCAAAATTGTAATCACCTGGCCATTTGAGATAAACTTCAGCTTCTAGTGCAAGCTCAAGGGTATGGCCCTTGCAGCATGAATCTAAGGTCTTCGCAAGAGTAAGTTGAAAGATCTTGGAATGTCCATGACTTGGATTCGAATAGTGAAGTGTTGAGGGCTAATACTTACAGATAAATCTATTTCCCCTATAATCTCTCTTGTAGAACCATCAAAGGCCCTTACTGTTATGGAAGAAGGCTTAATTGCAGACGTATCGATGCCTAGCAAATCCAAGGCGGCAAGTGGATAGACGTTTAGTGATGATCCGTTGTCAATGAGTAATCTGGTGATGATTATGTTGTTACTCCTTACCATGATAAGGAGCGGCTTTGTATGCTTGTTCCCTTCTTCGCCTAATTCTTTAGCTAAAAAAGAAATTTGATCCATTGCGAGGGAAAAATTAGTAACTAGTCCCATCTTCTCAATTGGAATTTCACGAGGGACCTTCACCTCCTTTAAAGTACGAAACAAAGCTTCCCTGTGCGGTTTAGATGTGATCAACAAGCTCATCAACGATATTTGTGCAAGAGTCTTACTGAGTTGGTCCATGATCTTATACTTACTCGACTTGATCATCTTGATAAAGGTCAATAACCCCTTAACATATTCAGCTGTCATCTTATCATTCGATTCCCCTAATATAGCCTTCCTCTCATGCTCTTCTCTTAGGTGGTAAATCTTTCCCGATCAAGTAATGCCCCCTACCAGAGGACTTGATTTCTCTTGATTTACTAAGTGATAGTTAAATGGGGTAGCCTTGTAATTTTTTGGTGCTAACGGTACGTGAAATGTGTACCTCTTCACTTTTGGAGCTTATTCGCTGGTATAGAACTCAAAAACCTTAGGCTTCTTACCTAAATTAATGACGTTGATGATACAGTCACAAAAAATCATACCAATCATTGGCTCGTAGTTAAGTAGGGGATTATTATTAACATTAGGAGCCGGGGCTTCTACAAAATCTAACTACACTATCCCTTCATCTATCAAGTCCTGAATTCTGTTCCTTGGTCTCCAGCATACATTAGTTGAATGCCCCACTTATCTACAATGGTATTCACACTTTACTGTAGGGTCAAAGATTTTCGGCTGGTATCGATCGCTAAGAAGTTCATACCTTATCAAATTATCCCTTCATAACTTCTCGATAACTTGACTTAAAGGGATTAGTATCTTGGTAAATTGTCTATAGGTCCAGTTAGCTTGAGGCTGGTCTCTGAACTGTTGTTGAGTCGAAGGAGGATTCGTCTTGAAAGCAACTTGAGCATTTGGTTTGACATTTGAATTTACCATACTGATCGTAGATTCTTTAAGCTTGCTGCTGGCTGGTTTAGGATCGGATGACGACACTAGTAGTCTTCCATCTACTGGCTCTTGAAGCTTACCGGAAGAGACATTGCTTTCAATCCTGCACCTTGCTGCTACTACTTCAGCAAAACTGGACAAGGCTTACCTGATGATATGGGAGAAGTAGGGCCTTTCCAAGGTATTAATGAAAGCCGATGTGAGCTCCTTCTCGATAGTAGGAGTAGAGATTCTTGAAGCTAAGGACCTCCACCTTTGAGCATATTCTTTGAACAATTCGTTATTCTTCTTCCGTAGGGCAACTAGGTCCATCATAGTCGGAGCTACTTTTACGTTAAATTTATATTGTTCATAAAATGCTCTAGCAAGTTTCTCTCATGTATTTATCCGGTTCAAATCGAGCTGGGCATACCAAGTTAGGGCCGGTCCGGTCAGACTATCTTGGAATGTCTGTACCATAAGGGAATCATACTAAACATATTTACCCATCTTCCTAACATACAGCTTGGTATGGAGCTTGGGGCAGCCCGTCCCGTTATACCTTTCAAACTTTGGTACCTTAAACTTCTCAAGGTGTGATCTGATGTTGTATGAGGAAAACTCGGTGATCCTTACCTGTTTAAATCCATCATACCCTACAAGTGCTTTCATCTTCTCAACTATCTATTGGGTTAGTTTCTTTTCCAGTTCTTTTAAGCTGTTTGTACTAATCCCTTGGTCAACTGGTCTCAGGGTTGCATACGTGTCAGGTTCGAAGGTCGGGTTATCTTTTGGGTAGACTCCTTCTGATTTGAATGGGTCTTTTTGATATTCATGCTCTGCTTTAGGAGCCTACGTATTCTTCCCATAATGGGTCTTGGAGCTTTCTTCATTAGTTGGTGCTGTGGCTCGCAGCAAAGCGATGTTATTTACTAGGAAGCTCATTTGTTTTGCCATCTTCTCTATAGCCCTTTCTATGGAATGAAACCTCAGCTCGGAGGGATCATTGATTTCAGGGTCTCCGTCATTTCCTTAAATGGTGACCATCCTGGTTTGGGAACATGTTCTAATTGAACTTCTCTGAAAGACTTAATGTTTGGGAGCTATCTTGAAATTTTACCTGAATTGTTCTGCCAACTCAGCAAAGGGTTAGTGTATATTACATTTTTCTAAAAAAGTTATTAAATGTATAAATGCAAGATGCGTGTCATATGAATGCAATGGAAAATTATGAATTGGCAAGAGACCTTTGATGTGGCGAAACTTAACTAATTTTTATTAATTTTTGCAATTATGAAGCTTTACATCACTTATTCTGTTCAGAAAAGGAATTCCAAAGAAGAAAGCATTAAAAGAGTCTAAAATCTAAATTCTAATCCTCCTATGGCTAGTAGGCTCATCTTGCGTCTTTTCTTCTTTCGAATCTTAGAAGCCTCCTCTTCTTTGCCCTTAGTCCTCTTTAGTTGTGTTTCTAATGCCTTTATCTTCTGGTGATACTCCTCGCAACGGTTTTCTAACTCCTACTCTCTTTTACTCGTTCTCTTAGGTTCAGTTTCAACTTAAACTTCTCCCTTCTCTTTGTTGTCTTTCATATCTTTTAAACCTTTTAGTTGGAGATAGAGAAATCCTTTGGTTGTTTGGCTCCTGCCTACTATCCCCTTAGTGGTATGGGTGTACTAAAGAGCTTGAATGCTTAGGAGCTTGGCTACTTTATCAGCTACCAATATGCCGGGGTCATGAAAGTCTAATGAGACGGTTTCTAATGATGGTCTGGAGATCATGTCTTCAATGAGTCCATTGGTTGGGATGTATCCGGTGCAAAGGTTGAAGTTGATTAGGGGCATCCCTTTGAAGTCTTCACACCTTCTTATCATTTCCTTGCTTGTAAACCACCTAGGTGTCAACAATAACTCTTCCACTTTCATACTTTAAAAGTATTGGACCCAGTAGCGGCTAGTTATATTTTCTAGTAGCTCAATTCTTTCTTTAAAAGACTTGATGATATCGTATTGCTGGGTAAACTTAGCCCGGTTGAAATCAAGTTGGTGACTTCTCATGTGGCTAACAAACTAGACCACTAATAGGATCATATTAGTTTTCAGATCTCCTCGTTTCTTTCTCTTGAGATGGTTGAATGATCGAATTTGCTTGGCTAGGAGGGCTGGGACATATGATTTCCCTTTTAAGAAATTGAGTTATGAGTTCTGCGATTCTGAAGTAGACTCGGCGTCTATCATCAAGGAACAAGATAGTATTGAAGACCACCAATATAAAAGCGTTGACTCATTACTGATGCCATGCTTCTAAGTTTGCACAAAAAACCTTCCATTTGTCTCTATATTTCAATTCAATAGAAAACCAGTCCATGACATCCTCTAATTGAATGGTCTTTCCTTGATTTAGAACCCGATTTATCTCGGTTTTTCTAATTCCCAACAACTTGCTAAAGGTCATTGGTGCTATAGCTCCTAAGTCTAGGACACAAACATCATCAGTGATTACAGGGGCCTACAACAATTGGGAGTATTCTTCTAAAGTTAGGCTTAGTTGATGTGGGCCCATACAAAAACTGGTGGATTTGAACTCCCATAGGTGGACTAAGGCCCACACTAGAGTGATGTTCACGTGGATCTTCTACAGAGAGAAGATGGGCCCAATCCTATTCTTGATAAACTCTTGCTTATCTGGGCTGAAGAGTCAGAACCACATTTGAAGCAGTCTTTGAGGCCAATATGGTAGGTGGACATGAATTTCTTCAAAGGGCTCTTGACTTGATCTAACCATGCCTATGTAAAAAAAATCGAAATTACAATTACAATCTTATTCTAAACTTTATACATAATTATTACAATTTATTTATAGGGAATTGTTACAACTATAACTTCACAACTGTCCTTGTACATTTAGATTTGCCACATCATAAGTTCTTGCGATTTTTTTGAAAGAAAAGTTTTTGTGTAATGCAAAGGGTGGGTTCTAAAGGTTCTTAAGTTCTATAACCATGGCGTTTTTTCAAAGCAACGGTTCTATGGTCGCATTTGAACTTGAGTGGGGTAACTTAATTGGCTTTAGAAGGTGGTTGCCTCATAACATCCGAAGCTTACACAATGACCTCTCTCTTAAGGTTTTAAGATGGCCTAGTTTTGACCATATCTACCATGCAATTATGATGCAGAAAAATAGAATAAAAGTAAACCTCCAAAACTACCCCCTCAAATAAACTACAACAAAAAAAATGATGTTAATAAAAAGAAATAAAATAAACAAATATATAAAATAACATACCTAAGTTCTTTTTTTTTTCTCCTTTTTATTATTAATATTTTTATTTATTTTTATTTTTTTAAAAAATAATAATAATCCTATTTTCGGTAAATTCTAATGGTTAGCCGTCTAGCGTCCCTAGTAGAGTTGCTAAACTGTCAAGTCTATTTTTCTATTTCTTTTATTTAAAATCAATTTCTCATTTTCTGATAAATACTAAACCTTAACCTATATAATATTAATCCTCGACTAAAGAAATTGAGAAATTCTAGTTTTTTTTATTGAAAATGATTTTTGGAGTTGCCACCCGACTAGAGTCGAGAAAAAGGAAAGAAATCGTAATTAATTAGGTGGATTAATTACGATTTGGCTATCGATCTTAGATCTTAATTTTAATAAAGAACTAGAGAGTTTCGAGTTCGGGGGCTAACCTATTAAACCATAACGGGTACCACTATTTATTTATCGAAATTAGAATTATTCTTCTAAATTATCTTTTTTTTTTTAATATCTTTAAGAAAAGGAAACAAAAACCAAAAGAAAAAAAGAACCTAAGTTTCTACAGATTTTATCGTCGCCTCGAAGGTGTCTATGTATCCACCAGTCGGGATTAGACGATCGTAGTTCTTTTTGAAAACTTTAGTGTGTTAGTTCTTTTTTTAATTTTTGAAAACCAACCGAGTTTATGTATTCAATCAATTTAGTTTATTTAAAAAAAGAAATCCTAAAGGGGTCCTAACTCTTGAGCGTTTTTTTTTTTAAATACTCTAAAAATCCTATTTTTAGAAAAAATCTTTTTATTAATTCTTATTTAAAAAAACGATTCCCTATGTCAACAATTCTAAAAAACCTAAATCTAAAGATTCCTAATCTAATACACACACACGCGCGCGCGCCCGCACACACACACATACACACAGACACATACATATATCCATATTATTTCTATTAAAGAAACATTTTATTAAATCAATGCTCAATAATAAAGAACACTAATGCTAAAAGCAATATCCTAAATTATTATATACATAAAGTATGATAACTCACTAAGGATCTAATCAAATAATAATATAATATAATATAATGATAATGATAAATAAATAAAATAAATCATTAACTGAACTTGACTTCAGTTAATTGGTAGGGTTCTGAATAGTGGCCATGGACTTGTGTTGTACTTAGTTTGTGCATATTATTGAATGTGGCTGTAGGAAGATAAGACGGTGATGTATCGTGGGTTCATCGGCAACTTGACTGGAGTGTTGTAGTGGGGGATTGCACGAGAGAGGAAAAAATTAGCGAAGAAACTTCGAGTTTGGTTGTTGTTGCAGTGAGGACGTACTGTGCTTGAATTGTGGCTGTATGGGAGTGGACTGCTGTAGTGCTCTGTTGGCGATGAGGATGGAGCTGTGCTGACTGTGTGTCATGGCTTAAATCTGCTGGACAACGTAGACTAGCGAGGTGTAATAGTAGCGGTGGCTGTATAGTCGAGTTATGCAACGTGGTGTGTGATATGGCGCGCTTGGTATTGATCAATGAAGAAGACGTGTTCGGTGCTGTTATGGGTGCTGTAGTTGTACGGAATTGGGCCACGACAGGGGATTGTAGCATTGATTGGTGAAGTATGGATGGCATGAAATTGTTGTGGCGTTAGGGTTTAGTTCGTTGGTCATGCTACTATTCGGGTGTATGATCGGTGTGTTGAACTTACTGCAGTTGTCGCAGTAGTGTTCCAATAGTGAGGATTTGGCCGCTATTGTCCATGCTGCATGGGTGTGTGCCGTGTGGGAATTTGGATTAATAGTGGACGTGTATGGCTGATCGAAGTTGCAGCATGGATTGTCAACGAGGGTCTGGCTTGGTGTTGTTTACTTATGCTACTCGCTATTGCTGTTGTATGTATGTGAAGTTATCTATATTGGTAATGGTGGAGTGAGGCTGCTATGGATTGAAGAAATAATGCGGTTGAGGGACGGTAGCAGTGTTTGATTTGAGAACGACAAGAGTAAGTTAGATAAGGGGAAATCTTAAAAGTTAACTACTATACCCCTTTCAATCGTGTGTGTGCATTTATAAAACCAAACAAGATCATATCAGATCATATCAAATCATATCTATTGTATCTAATTAAATTAGATCCGAATTCTTTATATCAATTCAAATCTAATCAAACTAGATTCAAATGATTTTGTTTAAATATGAATTTTGTGCATTCAAATTGCTTTTTTGTAAAAAAGGATAGAAAAATAAAAGACACAAAAGTATCTAACGAGATTCGAACTTATGACCTCCAACTCATTCCACATTAAATACCCCACTGCTTATCCGTTAGACTGTTGGCCTATACCTTAATTTTTTAGTACAATTGAATTGCACTTAAACCATGTAACTCCCTAAAATATTTATTTGAACTAAGCTAAAACTAAGACTATTTGTCCTTAATATAAGTTACTTCCTAAAAATCTCCAAAATCTTTATAATTTTTTCTTTTCTTATTTTTTGGTATTTTCATCATTTGTCAATTTTTATTATTTTTATCTTTTATTATCTTATTTTTCTTTTCTTTTTTATTTTTTTGAATTAGGACCCTTTTTAAAAAAAAAAAAATTAGGACTATAGAGAGGTAAAAATCAGGTGTCTACAATAGCCAAAGGTTATCAACATTCCATATGCACGGAATGAGCTTGTCATCCAGGCTTTCTAATCTATATGCTCCATTCCCTAAATTTTCTTTGACTATGATTAGGCCTTCCCAGTTGGGGGTTAACTTACCCTGTCCTTCTCGTGAACCCATGGCCTCTAGCTTTTAACAAACCAAGTCGTCGAACTTGAGCTCTTTTTGTTTGACCTTCTAGTTGTAGTATCTAGTTGCTTAGTACTAGTATGTAGTCACTCGAGCTATAACGAGGTCTTTGATTTCTTTGATAGTGTTGATGGTGGCTTATAGTAAGGACTTATTGAGGATAAAATTGAAGCTTTGAGTCCAGATGTTAAGAAGCTTGAGCTCGATGGGGAGGATTGCCTCCAATCCAAACGCTAGGTGAAAAGGGGTTTTGGCTGTGGATGTACGATGGGTGGTCCTCTACCCCCACAAAATGTTAGGTAGCTCGTTTGCCTAAGTGCCTTGAGCTCGATCCATTCTCTTCTTCAAGCTTTCTAAGATGACCCAATTGATTGCTTCGACTTAGCTGTTCGATTGAAGGTGGGCAACTGACATGAAGTGCGGCGTGACGTGTGCTTGGTGCAAATTTCCTTAAAGTTAGGGTTATCAAACTGTCACCCATTATTTATGATGAGGGCATAAAGGACACCAAATTGGAAGATGATGTTGTTTCGCACAAAGGATTTAATACTCCATTCAGTAATCTTTACTATGACCTTAGCCTTAATCCACTTGGTAAAATAGTTAACAGCAACAATGATGAATGGTCGACCTCTTGAGGCCTTCGGGAAAGCATTAAGGATATCAATGCCCCATTAGGCGAATGGCCATGGACTGGTTAAGAGTTAGAGATTACTATTAAGGGCATGGCTAGTAGGGGTGTGCTTCTGGCATTGGGGGCACTTCTAAGCTATAGCCTTGGCATCGGGTCTCATGGTAAACTAATAATATCCGAGTCATAGGGCCCAGATGTAGAGGTCTTGGGATTGAGTATGGTTGTTATACACTTTAACATGTAGCTCTTCCACAACGTATAAGTCCTCATCTTCTTGGAGGCATCTAAGTAGGGGGAGGATGACCTCCTTACGGTACAGAACACTATCAACTAATGTATAGTTGGTGGCATGGTATCTTAGCTTCTTCGCCTCTCTTCTATCGTCTAAGAGCATGCCCAGCTTGAAGTAACTCCGGATAGGATCCATTTAGCTCAGCTTTGAGGTTGCTGTTGTAAGTTTTAAGACTTTTGTTAAGCTTAGAGTGATGCTCTTCTTCGGTAAATACTCTATGAAGATCTTCTTATCCTTCACCTTGGGCTTTTGTATCCCTGTAGAGGTGAGCTTAGATAGCCAATCCACTACTGAGTTTTCAAGTGAGGGGATCTTTATGATGGTCCATGAAGCAAACTCAGCTAGAAGGTTCTTTACCTTCTCTAAGTATCATGCCATAGTGTCGTCCCTAGCCTCGTATTCACCTTAGACATGTTGGATAACTGGCATAGAGTTCAAGAACACTTGTAGATGCTCGGTGTCAATCTCCTTGGCTAACTTGAGACCGGCTATCAGGGCCTCATATTTAGATTTGTTGTTATTGGTGTTTAACTTGAACTTGAGGGCATAGCAAACTGTGATCTTGTATGGTTCGGTTAGAACAAGACCCGTACCTCTACCTCCTGAGGTGGATGATCCATCAATGTAGAGAGTTTACACCAATTTGTTATCCCCTAGTAGTGCTTCCTCCTCTCTTATATATTTGATTACGAAGTTAGCCAACACTTGTACCTCGTAGGCCGCTCGTAGATGATAATGGATTTCCTTCACCATCCGTCCAGACTCATCCAACTTCTGCGGCATAGTACGTAGTGGCTAGTTTGTAAGCATAATGAGTTAGTATGCCTAGAAGTAAGGCCTTAGTCAACGTATTGAGATGACAATGGCTTGGGTAAACTTTTTTGCTCTAGTGTACTTGACCTTAGGCCCTTAGAGTATATGGCTAACATAGTATATAAGCTAGTGTACTTTCTATTCAGTTCTGACCAGTATAGATGTGAGTGTCCGGTCGCTTATGGCTAGGTATAGATACAATTCCTCCCCTAAAATAGCTTTAGAGAGGACAGGAGGGTATGTAAAGAAGTCTTATAGCTACTTAAAGGTTACTATGCACTCTAGAGTCCATTCAAAACCCTTAAGATTCTTGAGGATTTTGAAGAACTTAGTGCATTTATCCACGTTCTAAGAGACAAACTTACTTACTATGGCCACCATGTTAATGAGCTTTTGTACATCTAAAACTAAGGTAGGGGGCTTCATATCCTTGATGGCATGTATCTTTTCATGGTTAGCCTTGATACCCCTCTAGGTGACTAGGAAGCCAAAGAATTTGCCCAAACCAACCTTAAATACGTACTTCTAGGGGTTTAGCTTCATGTCGTGTCTTCTCATATGGTTAAAGGCTTCTTGAGGTTCTTGACATGATCGCCGGGCTACTTACTCTTGACAATCATGTTATCGATGTATACTTCCATATTGCCCTCGATCTGAGGCTTAAACAACTTGGTCACCATTCGTTGATATGGTACCTTGTCATTTTTAAGGCTGAAGGGCATGATAGTATAGTAGGACGTACTAAAATCGATGACAAAGGAGGTATGAACTTCATCATTCGAATTGATCTTTATCTGGATTTAACCTAAGAAGGCATCCATAAAGCTTAATAGGTGTGCCTTGAGGTAGAGTTAACTAGCTAGTCGATCTTAGGGAGAGTGAAGCAGTCTTTCAAGTAGGCTTTATTGAGGTCAGTATAATCGACACATATGCGCCACTTCCCGAACTTCTTCTTGACTAGCACTATGTTTGTTAGCCAAGTCAAGTACTTCTCCTCCCTTACAAAGTCGGCCTTAAGTAACTTCTACACTTCTTCCTGTATTGTGGCCTGCCTCTCCAGGGCAAGGTGCCTCTTTTTCTATTTGACAAGCTACATAGTGGAGTCAATATTGAGGCTATGAGTTGCTAGGTCAAGGGAGATCTTGAGCATGTTCAATGTTGACTAAGCAAACTTATCTAAGTTGGTCCGAAGGAGGGTAACTATCTCTTCCTTCACCTTATAAGGAGTCTCGATCCCGACCTTAGTGGTCTAATCGAGAGAAGGACCAATCTATACTTCTTTAGTTTTTTCACTTGGCTCACCTCTTTTGGTTGGCTCCTCCTACGTATTGATCTCTAGAGTAAAGACTTCGTCGGCTTTTGCAGCCCTGACATCTCTTGAGAGAGCTTCTGGTTACATTTACAAACTCCTACCTTAGTAGGGATTAAGAATTTAGCCTTTAGGTGAAAGGATGAAGTAACGACCCTAAACACATTCAAACTTGGTTGTCTTAAGAGAGCATTGTAGGGGGATAGGTAGTTGATCATGATGAACTCTACCGGTCATCGTGCAACGTTGTTGTCATTGCCAAATTCTATGTCAAGAGTGATGATTCCATTGGCTCGGATAATATTCTTATTGAAGCCAATGAGATTATAGTAGTATGGCTTCATCTTGAGAGGTAGTTTAGTCCTCATCCTTTTGTATGTGTGCAAAAAGAGGATATTAGTGGAGCTATTGATGTTTACCATAATCTTGAGGACCTCAAAGTTAGCAATCCTTACTCCTATAACCAGGGGATCTTAATAGGGGGTGTCTACCCCCTTTAAATCTTCATCAGAGAAGGAGATCCAAGTATCTAACTTTTGTCTTTTCTCTCTAATTGCGAACACCTCGGATGGGGCGTTAGTTGAGCCATTAGTACTAGGAGAACTCCCAGGTACAGCCCCCTAACAATTATGTTTACAACATTATTGGGGGATCAATTGTTGCAATGGTCATCATTCTTCTTTGCTTAGGTGCCCTTGGCTCTCCACCTCCAAGGTGCCCTCCTCTACTGGCTACGTATTCACCATATAAGCCCCGCTGAATAGCATACTTGATTGCATTTTTTAGCTAAAAGCGTTCATCTATGGTATTGTCGTAGTCGGCACGGAACTAATAATACTTATCCAAGTTTTGATGACTAGGGTTTCCCTTCTAATAGGATTTAGGGTATTGACCCAACTCAAATGCTAGAGCTGAGCTCATCTACTTCTCACCTGGATGTTTTATTTGATTACTTATTTTTATTTGTGTTATTTGGACATTTTATTTCTTATATTATTCCTAAATTACCCTTATGTTTATTTTGTTCCTGTAGGAATGCCACTAGTGAATCCTTTTAACCCTATTATTTATAAGTTTGCCATTAAGTATAAATAGAATGCATGTATAGGGTTTTAGATAGATTTTGACATTAATGAAAAAACCTTTGAGTCTTTTCTCTTAAAAAACTCTCTCTCTTATTAGCTCTTATCAATTCCTTTAACAAGGATTGTCACGAGCAACCTTAGTTATCTCTTTATCTATTATATCAAAGTGATGATTAGGCCATATAGGATCTAGTTGGTGTGTTATACCGACTAGGTGGCTTACAGATTCGTTAAATTCCTCACTAAACCCTTCACTAAACCCATTCTATTCTATTTTCGTTCTTTTAGTAGGATTGGATGCACCTCGATATCATCGCTCTTATCAATTCTTGGCGTGGCATATCATATTAGTATTAAAGCTTAAGGTTCCGAATAGGGCCAAGGGCTTTTTGAGTCACTTAGTTTCTACTATGTGAGTACTTGTATCCACTAGTTTCTATTTGAGAAATTGTTGGTTTATATTGTGACATCGGGAATTTATTTGTTGGGGACTAGCTTGGTCTTATTTCAATACGTTGGAAACTTATTGACTGGTTTATCTACCATATTCCTTTCTGCATGGGTTTTCTGACGAATTGGGTCGTTGTTTCTTTCACAGAGATAACGTATTTGTTGTTAAATATATATATGCAATATTTTGTGACCCACAAGAATAAGATAGAGATTGCTGTAGTGTTTGATTTGGGTATGACAACAAAGGGGTTGTTATTTTGAACCCAAGCAATTGTAGGTTTCCTAAGTTTTCTTTGAGGAGTTCAATTCATCTTATGGGTATGTGCCTCATTTTCACGTGAGCATGTAGTAGCAGTATTTGGTGTTTGATTGTGTGCTGTAGTATTGGTGATGGAATATTTTGGGTGTTGTAGCTAGGGTTTGGGAGTAGCTACTGCACATTGCTTGATTCGTGCTCTAGATCTAGTTAAGGACACCCATTTCAAACATTGAAGCACTCATTAGGGTTTGTTGGGTATGTTACTATGCTCGTGCGAAGTTGTAGCAGTAAGCGGTGGTTAGAGCTTTGAGTGGCTATTAGCGTTTTTGGTTGTGAGGTGGCAGTAGTGAGTAGCCTTTTGATTAAGTGAAGTGGTGTACAGGGTGATTACCATAGTAACTACCGACATAGAGTTGATGTGTTCTGTATTGTGTAGTGATGGTGGAATTGTGTTAGCGGTGGTGTAGATAGTAGTGGGTACTGTGGTTTCATGTCATGACAGTAATTGAGAAATTGTGTTAGTAGTGAGTTGGTGTTGAGGTGTTTGGTTCGTGATTCTAGAAGTAAACCTAAATTGTAGAGCCTTGTTGTCGAGGATTATTTGCTAGTGTCTGTAAGCTTTTAGTAGGGTTGTATCATTGGTGGTCGGGATTGTATTAGTGTCGTGTATTGTTGTGAAC
Organism: Lumnitzera littorea; assembly: GCA_024138015.1. NCBI lineage: Eukaryota > Viridiplantae > Streptophyta > Magnoliopsida > Myrtales > Combretaceae > Lumnitzera > Lumnitzera littorea. Next base: position 23,246,019 of record JAMXBB010000011.1, read on the forward strand.
TATGGATAGTGATGTTATGTTGGCTTGTGTAGTGGTATTTTACGCAGTTGTATTGGTGCTTGAAGTTGTTCCGTCGTCTGCAGCATATAAGTTAAGGCATTGAGTGATTAGGTGCCAGTTGAGAATTGAAGTGGTGCAATTGCAAGGTATTGTGTTCACTTTTCGTGCCGTCGAGTTATTGTGTGTGTAAGTGAAGGTGCTAAGGCCTTGTGATTGTTTGTGCCGGCGTGTATAGGGCGAAATTGTGCTCGAGCTACTGCTTGGGTTGGATCGATTGTGCCAGGCTTATGTTTATCAGTGTACCAAACTACTGTTGATTTGTGCCGAGCTATCCTCAACCTGGTGCGAGGAAGTCTGAAGTCATTAAGTAGTGCAATTGGTATTGGACAACTTCTGAGCCGAGGTGAACTATCACCAAGATAAATTAAGGAGTTCTTCAAGTTGTTTTAATCCAAAGCACTGAGTTGATTCAACCTAATAACTGAGTTGATTCTAGTTTCCGAGCTAAATTGAAATGCTAAAGTGAACTGGAGTAGTGATTCGAGCTCTGAGCTACTATGATTTGAAGTGCCAACCTAAGTAACTTTTGCCAAACTATTTAAGCCGAGGCGAAGGGTAGTATGTAGAACTAGTGCATGACTTATATGGGTTAACGTGAGTGTGGCGGTTGCTGTGCTGAGCAGAACCAAGTGTTGGCAAGAAGCCAAGTTGCTAAGCTTAGGTACGTATTGGGCTATCTACTAGAAGCCCAAGCTGGAGTATTGATGAGCGTTGTTGCAATCCGAGCAAGCTCGTTCAGCTTGTGTATGTATACTAAGCGAACAGTAGTGTTTATATACCGTGATATAGTCGAACAACTGCTGTTGTGTGACGTGATATTCGTGTGTTCGTGCCAAGCTAAACTAATCAGTGTCAAGTGCCAAACTAAGTAGTGGCCAAGTGTCTAAGTGAAAAGTTGAAAGTGTATCGAATTGAATTATTCGTGTGAGATTGTTACAATTCGAGCTCCTGCAAAGCGTAGTTAGAATTGCTTTAAATTTATTGAGCTGAAAATTGTCAAATCGAGCAATTGTTAAACTTATCGAGGTCAAGACTAAGGATTGAACAGTGAACCATTGTGCGCTAAAAGAACTGAACTATACTATTGCATGGTCGCCGAACTGATCTAAGTAAAGTGCAATGCTGATCCAACTGCTAATTACATAGGCGATGAGCTGAAGAGCTACACTGCCAAGATGTTTTATGCCAAGTCGTGTGGGAGTATAAGGTTAGATTTGACAAGGGCTACTGAACCAGTTGCCGTTTGACCTCCACTATTGAGCTATTGAGATCCGTGCTACCAAATTTCAAGATTGCCGTGTTGTTTTCTTTCAAATTAGCTACTGTCCGATTTTAAAAGTGTCAAGTTGCCACGAGTGTCTACTTCTGTAAACAAGCATAAGCTATGCAAGTGATATTCACTTTGTAAGTATGTGTCGAAGGGTAGAAGCGATGTGTGCGTTGAGATACCGAGCTGACTGAATTTAACACCCAAACTATTGTTGGAGTGTAAAGCTGCTGACTTTACATTTTGACCGAATGCCGAGCTGAATTGATTATAGGATTCCAAGTTACCAAATTGAAGTGTCTGGATCGAGCTACTGTGAGATCTTCATTTGTTGTGCTAAACTTTTGTCAACCATTCCATTGCTGCATTGTTATATTGTGTACCGAGCTGTTTTAGAAGTGTGTGCATGCCAAGTTGAAGTATGTGTATTCACTTGCCATGTTGAAGTTAAAGTTCCTAAGCTATTGCAACATGTTCCGAGTGGAACTTGAGGAATCCATGCTACTGTGTTCCCAAGTTTTTGAACTGTTCTGATGCGTATAAGCTAAGTGCCGAGCACGTGTGAGTTAGTGTCAAAGTGTTTCTACATGTCTCTAAGCTTATGCATGTATAAGTGTGATTGGTGCTGCTATCCATTCTTTAAGAAAATTGTGTTTTAAACAAATTTGGTCGCTACCGAGCCATTGTGTCATGTAAATTTGTGCATGCTGAACTAAATCAAGAATTGATCAACTAATTTGTTCGAGAAATTACCGAGCCAACTATTGTGCAAATAATTTCCAAGCTGATTGAAGTGTTGTCCATTGTGCCTATTAACTTTTCAAGTTGTATTTGCTTGTACTGAGGTGGTGTTAAATTCAAATTTATCCGATATGGTCAGTAGGGCTCAACATAGAAATCGTAGTATACAAAGCTTGAGGGCGAAATCTTATTACCAAGCCTCAAATCCTATTTTCCCTTATGTGTTGGAACACTTAAAGGTTATACTAGCTAAGGTTGAGGAGATTAAGGAAGAAAGAAAGCAACAAACGATTACTCAATCAAATAATATTGAAGAGGAGAAAAAGGAAGGACAAGAAGTGTTACTGCTTAGCACCCTTATTCCTAACACAATCCCATTGCCAATGATACTTGGTACTATTGACAACCCTAAGTACTATTGTATTAGTCTTTCACATGTCAGACTCTTCTATTTTGATCCATTATTAAGGTTGTTTAGAGGTGAAATATGTTGCAGTAGTATTGTACCTGTGAGATGCTATAGAATGTATGTTGGTGTTTTCTGAGGTCATGGTGATAGATATTCTTATGTGGGTTGCATTTTTCTTATCCTTAGCACTCTTGCATTGGAAAAATTTAAAGTGTATGGATGGGAGGAGAAAGAATTGAGTTTGTAACGCCAACATTAAGAGAGCATGAAGCTTTAAGGATTCTTAAGGTAAAAGAGGAGTTTGAGATCTTACATGTTCAAATTCCTTGAGCTCCTAACATGATGTTTGGGCCAAAAGTTATGTTATTCCCCTTCATTGACGATTGCTGGGGCTACTTGAGTGAAGTTGACTAAATACATGATGAATGGAAGGAAGGATCCTTAAAGAAGAGTTTGATCGATTGAGCTCATGATAAATAGAAGGAGCATGGGTTGATGATAACACTGGTGGAGGAGTTGGTGTACTTTTCTATATTTATATTTCATTTTTATAGGTTGGTATTTGATGTCAATAGGATTTGGAGCCACTAATTACTAAGTTTCGGGTCAAAACTTCTCTAAGGGAGAGGGAGTGATAGCATTCAGGGTACCAACCTAACCCAAATGCTAGAGCCAAGCTCATTTACTCCTTATTTGGATATTTCATTGAATTACTTATTTTTATTTATGTTATTTGAATACCCTATTTCTTGTGTTATTCCTAAATTACTCTCATGTTTATTTTGTATTTACGGGAATGATACTAACGTATCCTTTTAGTCCTTTTATTTATAAGTTTGCCATTATGTATAAATAGAATGCATGTATAGGGTTTTAGATAGATTTTGATATTAATGAAAAACCTTTTAAGTCTTTTCTTTTGAAAAATTCTCTCTTATTAGCTTTTATTGATTCCTTTAGCAAGAATTATCGTATGTAACCCTAGCTATCTCTTTGTGCATCATATCAAAGTGATGATTAGGTTGTATAAGATTTAGTTGGTGCATCATATTTGTCTAATTGGCTCACGAATTTGCCAAACTTCTCATTAAACCTATTCTAGCTTTGTTCCTTCGGCAAGATCGAACCCACCCTGATACCGTCGCCCTTGTTAGTTCTTGGCATGACATATCACCTTCATCTTAGGGGGTCTATGCAGCAGGTTTCTATTCTTTACCTTAGAATAGACTTAGGCAATGGGTAGATTTAAAGGGGTGTATTGTGTGTAGATGGGAGGGAGAAGTAGGTTTTGCTCAGCTTGGCACTTTTTATTGCTTGAGCCTTCCCCCTTTACTCTACTTAGCACGGTTCCATTGAGGTGTTCTTTTACGAACAATCTCTCCTTGTCCTTTCCACTCGACCTCTTTTAGTTGGCAACGCGCCTAGTGCGAATGTTGTCTTCTTGATCCATGTATTTCTAAGCCTTATTCTAGAAATTAGCTAAGGTCTTTGGCTTGCTCTTCGCAATTGATCGAAAGAAGTCTCTTGAAGGTTGGATGTCGAGCTGTATGGCATGGACCACTACTCCCTTGTCCAATTGAGGGATCTCGACTACAGCATTATTGAATCAGGCTACATATTCTCATAGAGTTTTGCCTTTACTCTGCCTTATCAAATACAAGGATGATGTGTCCTTAGAGGGGGGCTTGCTAGCCCTAAAGTAGAGGTTGAACCTTCACCCCAACTTGTCAAACGAGCTGATGGAGTTCTTGGGCAAGTGGTTAAACCATGTTTGAGCTACTTTCCTTTAAGTGCCTGAGAAAACCTTACACATTAAAGCATCCCCATGACCATGAAGGTTGATGGGGGTGCAGAAGTGGAGGAGATGATAATCAAGAATACTTGTGCCGTTGTATTGGTCCAGGGTCAGAAGCTTATTATTTAGGGACAACAATTCGTCCTAGACACCCCTAGTGAATGGGGTTTTGTTATTGGCGACTAGCGGATCACCAACTGCTTTGCTCCCTTATTGCTCAAAGAGCTTTCTCACAATTGCATGAAATTCATTGAGGTCGGTATCGTCTACCAGATGAGCTTGATGTATTGTAGAGTGCACCGGTAATTTGTAAGAGTCGGCCACCTGCTTATTGCTAACCAAAGCTCGGCTATGGGTAGTCGAGGACCTTGTTTGCTATTGCTACATGGGGGGATTAAGTTGTTGATCCTTACCATTTTGCCGGTGGTGGTGGTTATTCTACATTGTGTGGGCATTAGAAGCTTCACCCGGGAGGAAAGCGTATGGAGGGGTGGGTTTGTGAGCTACACCTCTTAGCTTCCTTAAGGCGAGTGCGGAGCATTCTATTTTAGGTAATAAACTCCTCAATTAGGTGCTTTAGGTACTTTAAGCTCTCCTCTAACATTTCCCTTAAGAAGGGCTGGTTCTTAGCAAGCTGTTTATTCACCAACTGGTGGTTCTCAAGGTTATTGACATGAGATATGATGGTTAAAGGTGGTGTTTGGGAGTGTTTAGTGTGTTTAGGTAGGAATTTGGATCAGACTTCCAATAGATGGTGTCAAATATCATCTTAAGGTTTTTAGGGGTATGGATATGAGTAAGATCGGGCTTCATGCAAGTGTGTAAGCTAGCAAAAGAGAATATAGTGAGGGAGCATTGAAGAATTGTTCAGTGTGATTACTCCGATGCTTAAGTCAGTCCGAGTATGAATACTCAAACAATATGTAAGCTCAAGTGTACGAAGTATCAAGTAATTTATCATTAGGTGTTGGCCTAGTATTTATCGAGAAGTGGAGCCAGCAGTTGGAGGGGAGTTAGTGAGTAAAGTTACATCTTGAAGTGTTGGAGAGTAAGGTTGTAACGTTCAACTTAGTCCATAAGTGTATGAGGTAGTTGTTGACTTAGTCCTTCAGCCTTATCTAAAGTCCTTTAGCCATTAGAAGTCATATATAACTAGATGGGTCATGTTTTGGGCCTAAGCCGAGGGTAGCTTACCATAGGCTGTGAACCTTGTCAAGTCGAGACGAGCTTGAGGAGCTCATATCCAAAAGGGCATATCAATAGTTAGTACAAGTAGAATACTTATATACTTTAAATGTATTCTTTAGGTGATAAGGACCTTAAGTTTGACACAGTTAAGAAGTATTAGGACTGTTAGATTCCATAGTAGAGTGAGTATATTGACCCTTGTCTTATCTTATTTGTGGTTGTAGTGTAGAGCGCTATTTAATTATATGTAAAAAATGAATATGCTTGGGGTCGAGATTATATGCATGTGTTTGATTTAGATGTACTTACTTGTTAAAAGACAATAATATATCTAAATTATGGATTGGATACTACATTAGTAAATAGGGCCTTAGATTGTTTGTCATATATATTTGGTTGGTTACTTGCAAATTAGAATAACGACCACTTTACCTTAATAAAAATAAGCTATGCATTGCACTTTTATGCATTTCTGTACAAGGCATCAGCACCATGCAGTGGAGCGGGAGATCATGCATTTTAGATCCAGTATTATTGTTATTATTATTATATGTATTATTGATTTATACGATGTAATCGTGCGACATGTTCTTTTCTCGATCTTTGGGATCTACTTGGCTTTAAAAAGTGTTGCCTTTTGCCTAAGGCTGAGCTATGTCCATTGCTTTGGGTCTATTAAGATAGAGATGAATATGCTTGGATGATAGATGTAGAGACCGGGTCCTGATGTACTTAAATACTTCATAACCCAAGTAACGATGGGCATAGTATTGTGCTTTATGCAGTCATCGACAGACTGCGTATGATGTTGCATGTCATATGCTTATTTGCATTGCACATGCATGTTAATTCACTTGCTTGTTACTTATTTATTGATTGGATAGGAATGTTACTCACTGAGCTATTGTAGCTTTCCCCCTTATAGTTTGTTATTGCAACAAGATTTTTGGTTGGTGCTGGGCTATGGGATGCTTGAGGTTAGTGCTACTAACATGGGGATTATTAGCGAGAAGAAGAGAGTACGAGTGGTCACTTATGTATTATTTGGACTCTTTAAGCTTATTTACATACTTTAGTATGTTAAGTAGCATAGACTACTAGTATTATTCTATTTTGGACCCGTATGACTTAAGTTAGGGGAAACCATGAACACTACCTTTATTTTAAGTAGAATTAGATACTATAGTTTAACTTATATTAAATGCTCTATTATTACTTGATACTAGTTTTCGAGTGGAAGTTAGGATTTTGAGACACCTTGTATAGTGTACTGAAGGTTATTGATCAAGAATGGTACTTCATCTTGGATCTTCCCATAATATATAGTAGTATTATCGGAACTTGACCGCCCTTTGGAGTTGTGACAATTGTGGTGAGTGAGGGCATTTAGTTTTGTGTTTGCTATGGGGTAAAGCAAAGAGGGAGGTGGAAGGGCCTTTCCTAATTAGGGGTGTACAATTGTACGGCCTGTGAGGGTTAGGGATCAATGCTGTTAGGGTAGGGTTATGAAGAGAGGTGCCTTAGTTGCAAAGGAAGTAGACAGTAAGGAGCCTATCCTTATGGTCTTTTTTTTTTTTATTTTTTTTTTATTTTTTTTTATGGATCATGGATTGATGAGGCCTGATGCACTAGCATATCTACTATTGTATTGAATGATAATTATGAATTAATTTTGCATGCTTCAACAAGTGTATATACCTATAATCCTGAGATGGTAGAATGCTATGCTCTCCTTTTTTCTATTAAATTAATTTAGCCAGCAAGTTGGAAACGTATGTGCCGTGTTACGGATTTTTTGAATTTATTTCATGTAGCTACGAGTCAGAAAAATAGTCTTCACTAAACCTCTTTACTTCTTCTAGAAAAAGTACAACGATAATTGTTATCTTTACAAGATGCTTCTACTTGATTTATGCAAGTTAGTAGATCTCTTAATCAACTAACAAATTTGGCAGCTAATAATATAAGAAGGGGAATATGGCCTTATGACTAGTGGTTAAACCCCCCATTTGCTCTTCAAAGGCTACTTGAATTTATGTCTTCAAGATGTCTATCTCTTGTACTTACTCTAATTGTGACTAATTGTTTAATGAATCATTTCCTTTTGGCCAAAGGAAAAAAAAAAAAAATGCTACAAAGTTATTTACACCAAAAAGTTTCCTTACAAATTATAGACTATGCAAACTATATGCCTTAGGCTTAAGACGCCATAATTACTACATGTTACTACTAACTAATAACACGCTAAGACTTTAACTATAGGCTATCATGTCCAATAACATAATAATTTGTCTTCAAATCATTTCATAAAAGTCCTCTATTTAAATTCAAAATTAACCAATATGGAACATCCTTAATTCATAAACAAAAGTTATAATAATAATCGATCAGAAATATTCCAATCAATGTCTCATCATTTGTTTACACTAACCATTAACTAAACAACTAGTTAATTTTGTTTTTCCTTAAATACTTCCTAATTCATATTTTATTCTCATTATTGTATACTTAGTAGTTGCTCTCCTTATCCTGGTCATCTTAATTAACTTCTCCAAATCCATCAAACTCTATATTTACCACTTGAGTACCTACATTTATAAAGATAAGGAATGAGCTACTTCTTATATAGGTACCACAAATACTAGCACATGCCATGCATTGTACTGTTTACACATAAATAATGCTAAGTACAAAATCACAAAAATTAATATCTTAATTTTAAATCAACATACAATAAAGGGATACTCATGATCCCAATCATAGGCTCTTAAAATGAAAATGCCATCAATGGCCTCAATCAACTACTAACATTGGTTCACCTCTCACGGCCATAAGACCTTCTTCACACCACACTCTTGACTTGCATGGATTCACCATCTCATGGTCATGTATCCTTAAATCTATTTTGAATTATTTTTGGGTGCAATCAATTCAACTAGGAACAACAAAGGTGGTCGAACTCACGATTCCACATAGAATCGCTAAAGGGTCTACGGAATCAAAATGTAATATAAGTTTCTACAACTTATGTAAATTAGCTTTAAAAATGTTACATATATGCTTATAGTAGGTATAAAAAAAAATTGAAATACATGATAGAAATAAGGAAATGAAGAAATTACATTCTTTTTCCAAATAGAAAAATTCTTATTTTAAATCTAACATTCATGAAAAAAGGATAAGTAGAATTCAAACTAATTTTTTTCTACTATTTTGTTTGAAAAGAAAAGCGATGAATAAAAGAAAACCTAATATTTTAACTTATTTTGAGTTATTGATGGTATAAACTCAAATATATGTTTTTCTCATAAACTTTTCCATTGTAGTTAGAACCGGAATGAAGGTTATGAATATCGAATAAGAGACCAAAAGGGAGGGAAAGAGGGAAAAAAAATTAGAGTATAATGATTTAGCACTTTAATAGTTAATGGAATATTAGAAGCCTAATCATACTTTTTCATTTTTGGCTCATTTAACTCATATACGTAGAATATGTAAAATCAATTAAAAATGTAAATTTCTATAAGAAAATGATTTTTTTTATACTAGTTAACTCAAAAGAGTTTTTTAAAATCATAAACTTATAGAATTGCATAAGTAGATTTACGATTTTGACAACAATAGGGATAATATCACTCAAGGATTATAGGGGTATGCCTTAGGAAGCCATTATTGAGTTGAGCCATACATAAGCAACAAAACAAGTTATTAATTACTAGATATATGTTAAGATCAATTTATCTCTATGCTTAACATGCATAACTAATACACATGTTAAACATGTACATAATTTAGCACAATTGTAATCAACTGTTTTGGTAATCGATTCAATGTCCACACTTGAAGTATAACACAAAATTATAACTTATTTTTACTAATCTATTTTTTTTTTTCCACATCATAATTTGATTATTCTAGGTTCACTAAACTTTCCACTAATCTACTTTAGATGGTATAAACTAGAACATATTTTACGAGTCCGTAATTAATTCATGCATACTTAGGTAATTTAGATATAATTTTTTTTTATTAATTTGGTAATAGCTAAGAAAAGGAAAAAGGAAAATAAATGAAATGCCCAAAATAGAGGATAGCATGGTCATGCTTTAACTTGTGCCAGTCAACATATTATATAGCAAAACCATGCTTTAACCCTTATTGGTTATTATGGCCTTCAGCATGTCGTACACAATTCCATGCTATCATTACTTTGCAATCGCCACTTTTCCTTTGATCCAAACTTCACAATTTACCCCAATAATCACCCAATTCAACATCCACACACTAAAACTTATCCAGAACCAATCCTAACATGAAATAAAGACATTTAGATGTGTCTTTCAACCATTTTTTGATCACAAATCAACAAGAAATTGGTGTAAGATGCTCTTATCTTAGAGAGACTTGTAACAAATCAGCAATTAATCACATTTTAAAGAATCTTACAACTTAAAAAAAAAAAAAGGAGATATTAATTCCACTTTCAATACAATCTATAAATTCATAGAATATAACTTACCTTATTGTTCTTCTTATGCGTTCTTCCTGATAAGGGAGAGCTTTGTTGCACCAATGAATATACTCTTTAAATAATAGGAGGAAAAATAACTTAGGGCTTCCAATAAACCTTATAAATATTGCCTTGGTCAATTTACTAAATTGCCTTAAAGCTTAACCCATATGTAATTACAAATTTGTGTCACTGCATTTATTTTCTTTTATTATTAAAATTTTATGAGTTTTAGATTCACTCTACCCTACCCCACCCACCTGCCTCCCCCCCCCCCAATATGATCTATAAATCCATAGAATATAACTTGCCTTATTATTTCTCTTGTGCATTGTTCCTGATAAGGGAGAGCTCTGCTGTACTAATGTATATACTCTTTAAATAATACGAGGAAAAATAAATTAGAACTTCTAATAAACTCTATAAATATCGCCTTGGTCAATTTACTAAATTGCCTTGGAGCTTAACCCATACCTAATTACAAATTTATGTCATTGCATTTATTTTCTTTTATTATTAAAATTTTATGAGTTTTTGATTCCCCTTTACCCTTCTCCCCCTTAATTCAAGAACTTTCATCATTGAAAGTTTTCCAACTTCCTCCACTTTTTTTTTTTTTTTTCCGGTTACTCTATTATACTTGAACTCACTTGGAAGTTTTTCTTCTAAGGTTCCATTCTTATTTGCCTTTAAAGTTCCATAAAGTTGTCTTCCGCTTACTTCGTTGACTACCTATACTTCCCTAATTGTTTTACTTCATCTTGCATTTAGCCTAGTGATCATCATTTAATCTTTTTTACCTTTCATTTTATACTTCTTCAAATGTGAACTTCACTTCGTCTATGTTTCTAGTCTAAACTAATATTTTCTTCTTGAATACACATTTTGATTGTTTTTTCTTAACTATGATAAACGAACTCCTTCTCTCCATCACCTATATGTAATTATCCTAACTTCCTTCTTTACTTAGATCTTCTTGGATTCATTATAAATCTCTTTGCTTGATTCTTCCATCAAATTTCCCTTTTCTTTATGTTGCTTTTAAGATCTTGGCACACTTGATCACCTTCGTTCTATGATATCCACCTTCTTTTATTTGAGTATTTGTCCCATTATAAATTCATCCTCAAGTTTGTTGTTAGTCTTTCAAAATAAATATTGAAGCACTAACCCCAAAATCTCCTTTACTTTGTACTCTACTGTGCTACTCTAATGTAATTTAGTGATAAATTTTGATTGTCTTATTCATAATCATTCCCCCATTATTTTGTTATCTCTACCACAATGACTTCTTGATTTATTATTACCCAAAAGCCTCCAACATAGTTATTTTACTTCTCATGTCACAAGATTATACCTAATATCTCCTTAAAAAAAAAATAACACTTACACATTGATGTCCATCCACTTTCATTCACCACTTTTTTCTCCATCTTCCTCATTCCATATGTCTTGCAACTCTTCTATTTGAAATTAGGGTCTCCAAATCCTTCCAACACTCGGGGATTAGATCATCACTTATGATTCTTCTATTTTCTAAAGGTATCCTCCAATTCATTACCAAATCCAATACTAATTAACTAAGTTATTCCTTTATTCACTAATAGCTCCAACTTTATTTACTTTTGGTAGCCTCTTAATTTGACTCCTCTATTAACTGTATTATAATATCTCAATCAATAACACATTTAAACTACTTAAGAGCTTTCACAACACATCTGACTTTAGCTATCGCTAGCGGAAGAAAAAAGTTATAACTGTTATCTTTATTTTATGAATATAATTATTTTAGTTGCATTATTATAACTTACTTGTTGTAATTACAATTTATTATTTTTTACTTTTCATTATTTCACGAGTTAGTAGATTACCTTATTTATTTTAAGGATTAATAAAATTTTGTTATCTTTACTTAATATTTACAATTTATTATCTTTGTTCTTCATTGTCTTAGGATCTTATTTTTAAATAATTACTTATGATTTACTTACTTTTTTAATTACACATTCATCACTTTGTTAGTTCTTCATTCAATTTCTTTCTATGATTATTTTCTTATTGTTATTATTTATTGTTGTTTCTGAATTTTGGAATTAATATCTCATGTCACTTAGCATAATTACTCATATAAGCAAGGTTAGCAAGTCTTAACGTTTTACTGAATTGGATATAATAAAGACACAACCAATGGCTTGATTGAATTCAATAGGGCTCAATAAGATAAAAGAGGGTGATTTTCAAGACATAACGAATATGACATGAATTTAAATTGAGGAGATGCAGATTCACTAATTCTATCTTGTATGTGTATGTACTAAACTAAATACACAATATTCAATTCCCCTTTTTCTACTCTTTCCATTAAGTGTTTTTAATTTGTTACATATTTCTTCTTTTCTTGTCTCCTAATGGTTGGAACCTTTTATTAAAAGTGTGATATATTATAAATTTTAGATAGAAATTTCATAATTATTAAGTCCTCTTAACATTTCATTAAATGTTCATTAAGGAAATTTTTAGTGGGAATGTCATTGATATGATTGTCACAATTGCTATTAATTTATTCTTGTCGAGGTTATCATTGTTGCTATTGATTTTTGTTATTGTTGTTATTATATTGTTTCTTCGGGATGGGATAAAGTCATCACAAGTACTTAAACTTTTATATTTTTTTATTTAGTACCTAAACTTTAAATTTGTTTTTTTTAGTACTTAAACTTTTTAAGTAAAATAAAATGGTATCTTTGTTATAACAACCGTTATTATAAAATGTTGGAATAATAATATAAGTATATTAACTTTTATTTTAGTGCGTAAACTTTATTTATTTTTATTTCATTTTGGTACTTAAACTTTTTAAAGTAAAATAAATAAGTATTCTTCATAATAGGTGTCATAACAGATATCCTAATTTTGGTATTAAAATGAATAAGTTTAAAGTTTAGGTATTAAAATGAAAAAAATATGAAAGTTCAGATACTTCTAGTAGTTTTATCTCCTATAAGGACATAGCGAGAAAGTTGTTTTACTTTTTAATATGTTCAATGATTACTATTGTCATTAGTGTTGTTGAATATTATAGTGGTTATATATGATCATTATTTTGTTATATAAGTATTGTCATCTATAAGGGAAGGAGTGTAAATGAGCTTTCATGCATATCTTGAAATGTGTTGCTATTTTATTATTGTTCTATTTTATAGATTTTAAGAAATTGGAAAATATGTTAGATGTTGTGGCAATATGTAGGTGTTAAGGTCAATTACTCCTTATATTTGTAGTTTTTTTTAATATCAAACTTATATTTGTAGTTTAAGTTTGTCTATTTTTATCAAAAATGGATTATCTCCATTTATTTTCCTCAATTTACTCAATTAAGATTTTGATACGTATAATCAATGGTTGAAATTATAAAGAATATGATGACATTACATGATATTTCAAAAGTCTAGATAATATCAACTATTGATTTGTAAATTTAGGGAAATTGAGTGAAGAAAAAATGGAGAGGATCCAAGTCTATTTCTATCTTCTTTTTGTATAATTTCAAATCTTTTTATTTTGTTATCTTTTCATAGTTAGTTAGAAATAACCATTATTTATTTCTTCTTTTTTAGCTACCATTTATAATTTAATAAGTTTTTACTTTGCTAATTAATACAAATTTTTGAAGGTTTATAAATCTATTATACTATATCTTTACTCATAAATATACCTTTTACCATTCTTATAATCAATCAGGTTTAATGTGCAATTAAGACAACTCATTAATTATTTAATTAAATATACCTTTTTACCATTCTTATAGTTATTCTGGTTCAACACACAATTAAGACAACTCATTAATTACTTAACTTTTATGGCCATTCTTATTGTATACTAATTGGTTTTTTATTTCTCTAAGTAATAATTCATTAATTGTTAGCTACTAATGGTTTTGTAGGTGTCTATAACTTGAAAATTATAAGTTATTGATGTTTATTATATTATCATATCTTATAGGGTAAGAGAGTTAAATTATTATGATATTTTAATCTACCCTAGTTGCATATACCTATTTACTTCTACCAAATGATTTAATTATTTCCATTATTAGGGCTTTTGGTACCTCTATTATTTTTAAATCATGAGTATGATGAAAATAATTAAAGTTTCCAATATAACTTAAAATATATAATAGTAACCATGAAATGAAATATTACTTGCAATCTAAAGAAATACAAATAATGTGAATTTTAAAGGGGAAAACACATAACCTTTATCTACCTGCTCTTGCCATCTCATTGTTCTATAAATCTTCTTCCTAAGTTTTCTATAGATTATAAACATAAACTCTAGTATCACTTAAATTGTAATGTCCTAAACTTAGGACTCAATAGATTGTCATGTGTCATTAATAGCAAATAACATGATAAGGTGCTAATTAAAGTCTATAATCTTCAAAAACATAAGAATTTGTCTATAAATCATTTCATAAAGATCCTTTACTTAAATATACGAACAAAAGTTATAATAATAATCAAATAAAAATATTCTAATTAAAGTCTCATAATCCTTTTAAAACTAATCACTAAACTAAAAAAATAATTAATTTTTATTTTTTTTCTTGAATACTTCCTAATTTATATCTTATTCTCATGGTCGTATATCAAATTAATGCTTTCCCATCTTAGTCATTGTGATGAACTTCTCTAAATCCATCAAACTCTATAATTACTACTTAAATACTTGCATTTGAAAAAAATAACGAATGAGATACTACCTAGTAAGTGAGTACTATAAATACAATACATGTATGCATCATACTGCTCACAAACAAATAATATGAGTATAAAATCATAACCAATTAATATCTTAATTTTCAATCAACCCACAATAAAGGAATACTTATGATCTTGGTCACAAGCTCTTAAAAGGAAAATGCCATTAATGGCCTCAACCAACTACCCATATGGGTTTGTCTCTCGGGGCCTTAACACCTTCCTAACATTACACTCTTTATCAATACAGATTCATTATTTCATGGTCCTAACACCTTCCTTAAGCTCACTATTACTATTGCCGTGGGTTCACTTTTATATAGTCTTGATACCTTCTTAAATTGATATAACTTCACTAGATTGGGTCTTGTATCCATAAATCTATCCAAATTATTTCCAAACGTAACTCCACTAAGTACAACATTACTTAAGGACCATAGGAGTACCCCAAGGAAACCATCATTGGGTTGAGTCACATGCAAGCAACAAAGCAAGTTATTAATTACCAAATAAAGTCCAATTTATCTCTAAGCCTAACATGCATAACCAACATCTATGGTAAATATGTACTTGATTTAGCACAAATGTAATCAACTGCTTTGGTAATTGATTAACATCTAATAGCATAAAATTATAACTTATTTTTAGTAATCCCTTTTTTTTTTTAACTTTGCAGTTTGATAATTCTAGGTTCACTAAACCTTTTACTAATTTGTTTCATATGATATAAACTAGAGTATATTTTACTAGCCATTAATTAATTCTTTTGTATACTTAGGTAATTTAAATAATATTTTATTAATTTCTAATAGGGAAGATAAGGGAAATGGAAAATAGAAAGGAAAAACCCAAAACAAAGAATAGCATGACCATGCTCTAATCATGTTGGTCAATACGGCCATTAGCATACTATGCACAATCTTTTCCTAGCATTGCTTTCCAATCTCCACTTTTTCTTCAATCCAAACCTCACTATTCACTTGAACAATCACTTGATTTGACATCCACATATCGAATCTTTTCCAAAATCAATCCCAACATGAAAGAAGATAGTTATATGTGTTTTTCAACCATTTCTAATCACAAATCAACAAGAAATTGGTTTAAGATGCTATTGTCTTAGAGTAACTCGTAAGCTAGATGGGAAAAACTGATAATCAATCATACTTCAAAAGACTCCTAAAACCTTCACAAAAAGGCCATTTATGAGTAATTCCATTTTCAATATGATTTATAAATCCATAGAATATAACTTAACTTATCATTTCCCTTGTATGCTATTCCAATAAGATAGAGCTCTACATGAATATGCTATTTAAATAGTGGGAGGAAAAGTAATGGAGGCCTTCCAATGAGCCATATAAATATCCCCTTGGTCAATATACTAAATTGCCCATGGAGCTTAAATCATAACTACAAACTTATGTCACTATGCTTATTTTTCATTTATTATTAAAATTTTTTTGGGTTTTACACAAACTCTTTTTAATTTAGTGGAGTTAGCAAATATATATTTCAATCACAGTGCATCTAAAATGAAGGTATGTAAATTTTTGACATGGCCATGGAAAGTTTCATACAATTTTTCATGCCTTCATAACCCCAAAATTTCCCAAACATAAAGGAAGGCCTCGGCCATACTATGCCTGCACCTGCCATTGAAGCCGTCATGCTCAGGCTCATGCAGGCCCATATTTTGTCAGAGCCCATGCTAAGCAGGCCCATCACTATGTTTGTGTTAATATTGGGCAGTCTTGCGCATTGTCGTGTTAATACGCGGGTTCGGCCCATCATGTCATCTCGTCATGCCAATTAAAATCAGTAATAACACAGATCTTGCTTCATTTTATCCGACTATCGGTGTCTAGATTTATGTTTAGTACAACATGAGAAAAAGTGCATGGATATGGAATCGACAACTTCTTAGAAGTTAA
Organism: Lumnitzera littorea; assembly: GCA_024138015.1. Lineage (NCBI taxonomy): Eukaryota > Viridiplantae > Streptophyta > Magnoliopsida > Myrtales > Combretaceae > Lumnitzera > Lumnitzera littorea. The sequence continues at coordinate 23,262,683 of JAMXBB010000011.1, forward strand.
AACTATTGAGCTTGGTGTTAATGGAAACTTTCATAAACTTGACTGCACATATGCATTAAGATGTAAGATTACATTGAAAGTTATCTGAAACCAGACATGAAAGAAATTCTTAAAACTTCATCGAGATCAATATTCCATGATGCGAAACAATTCAGCGGTTACGTTGAGAAGAAATGAAAGGGGGCAAATAAATTGGAGGTTCTTTTGTTTATTAGTATTATTAGAGAAAGATACACTTAATCTTCAACGTTTACCTCCAACTTTTACAAGGTACAACTTCCTTGAACTCCATTAAATTCCACATCTATTCTAGACACATGTTAGCTTCTAATAGTTTCATAGTAACTAATCTAACAAAAAAAATATATATATATATATATATATTTAATCGCATATAATTAAAATAATTAATAATATGAAAGATTAAAAAAAGGAGAATTGCGAAAAATTCTGTGAACCCTAGCCATCTTGGTGGGGATGGGTTGGGCCACCCTTGCAGATGTTAATCGGCCAGACCCCAACTTTGGGTTGATTGACTAATGCCGTTCAACCTAAAAAGTTTAAAATTAAAACGTATTATATTTAAATTCTATAACATATTCAATTTAGATTTTGAATAGAGGATGTATATTATTATCTATAGTAGGCTTTTGAGAATACTTATGTGATTTTGTGTGTTTATGGCAAGTGTTTAACGTATATTTTGATATTGATGATTGCTTATAGAGAAGACAAAAATCATTTGTATTTCTAATGATCTTAAGTAGAGGAAATTATGTGAATGTGGAATATTTTTTAGCATAATAAAATGAAAAATGTGGCTTAGAGATTTTGTTATTACACATGATTAATGCTAATTATTAAAAAAAAAAAATGGTGGTTGAATAATAAATTTTCTAATGACACACCAATTATTTTTTATTCCATACATTAGTCAATTTTTTTGTGGGTCTAACGCGAAAGGTAAAGACAATAATTTATTGTCAAGTGCTCACCAGAAGAAAGCTAGTTGGCGATGGATGCATCTGGTATATTATACACCGAATGATGTAGATGGGATTTATCAAGTTGATACTTGTCTGCATCCGGTATTATTATAAGTTCGATTTATCGAATTCTTATGTAGGCTCTTCCAAATTTCACTGTCCGAATCCTCTGTATATTGTACGTATAGTTTATAATATTAAACTGAACGGGTCCATTTTTGGTATATTCAATATATATATATATATATATATATTTTTTCCTAATTTTTTTTCTTAAATAAAACTTCTTATCTGTATTCATCCATCTGGATTATCAAACGATGTTTTTTTTTTTTTTAAGGCAACAAACAATGTTACTAACATTCATCCACTAAGTTACCAACTAGTGAACATAGGCGAAATATGTATCGAAATTGGAAGTTATATACGGCTTTGTGGTTGCGGTAAGAGTTGCATATATGTTCTAGTCATTATGGGCATATATTTATTATTAATACGTTTCAGGAATTAATATATAACTTTTTTATATCCTTCACAATTTATAGGAAAACTGATCTAAGGGGGCTCTAGAAAGCCCTTTGGTGAAAATGAAATCCATTAAAAATATATGACAAATTAGAGTATTCGAGAAGAATGAGTTATTCTAATTGGTTACCATCACAATTGTTGATTAGTACATGAGAATGACTTCATCTTTAAATGTGGAGCTTCTCTCATTTCTTTTGTGGAGCATAATAATGCGAGTCGAGTTTTAATGACTTTGAATATGCAACATCAAGTGGTTCGAATTGAGAAGTCAATTGCAGGAATTGGATTAGAACACCAAGCAGCTCCAAATTCAAGGCTTACCATTGTAGCAAACAAGAGGAAAAGATCATTTTTACCAAAATTTACAAGATTATTTTATTAAAATAATCCTATAAGTTGTTTGAAAGAGAATGCTTTTATCGAAGGAAACGTCCGAATTTAGTCCTCTGTGTTTGTAATCTTTTTTATTTGAGTTCTCAAGATTTAATTTTTTTTATTTTAGTACTCAATATTTGCAAATAAATCTCCATTAGTTTGTCATTAGTATTTCCGTTAGCAATGGCACATAACACCATTTGATTGGTCCAAAAAAGTAACGTAATCAAATAAATTAATAATATATTATTTAAGTTAAATGATTGAAACAGAGTCCCAAAAAAATTAATCTATATGTGAAACGGGAAGCATGACACAACAATACAAGACTAGGTCCCGCGTAAATCCCACAATGGGGCAACAAGGAAATTTCAAAGGAAAGGAAAATTTTGAAAAAGACTTCATCTTGATAAACTCAGGCTCAACCATTATCCTATGAAGGATATGGTACTTGAAACGGAAGTAAAATACTAGAGCTTGCGTGCACGCTTACGTGATTCTTCAGATGAATTTGTATACGTATGTTTCTATTAGTTGGTATTACTAGGATTCCAGTTAAATGTTCTGTTCGTCATGACATTTTTGGACACTACATTAAATCAAGTAATTTACACGATTCTTTGCTCGTGTAATCTAAGTGATCTTGCATGTTCCTAAACCATATTGCTGTTTCAGACAACATGGGATAGATCATGAAAGAATTGTGAGATCGAAATTGAAATTACCGTGTCTTACGGATTTCAAATCGCCACCTCAACACGGTGTATTTGGTAATCAAGAGCCTCGTTTCTCGGTAGTTCAATTTTATAAAAATTATTCTGGACAAAGTAGATCTGCCCAACCTCTAGAAGAAAAGATTGATTGAGTAATACAAGTTATGTATTATATATACGTGTTGTATAAATATTGATAGATGCTCTTGCAAGAAACATGGGAATATTCATAAATATTAGGAAGATGATTGCAGCTTACATAAAAAATGAAGCTTTTATGGTAAGCACCTAGGGTAACAACGGTACATGGAAATGACCAAGAAAGGGTAAATAACAAAGTATAAACTCAGGTCATGCTTTAAAAGGGTAATAAGGAAAAAATACAACAAAAGGAATATAGTATAATGTTAGAAAAGTAAGACATATGTTATGACACTGTTGGTGCTATACTTTTGACAAGTGACTTGGTCTTTGCTAGTGCAACGACATTGGCCAGTTAAGGAGTTGATCAGTAGGTTAGCATCTTAAGGAAGGAGCTTGACAATTGATAAGTTGGTAGAAGGAAGAGATGGTTGAAGCTTGGTGATAGGGTCTTCATTAACTCAGATCAAGGTGTGGATGGGATGATCCATAAACGAATCCAATCAGGTGCCACCCTAGTAATGAGACTTGTCTTCAACTAGTTGCAAAAGTAGCATCCATCTTGCTAAACCTTAGAGGCCTTAGAGTCTTACTTTGGTAATTGGTATGGAGGTTGGCAATCCATTATCTCCTTGAGGGTGTTGAAGATTTGCCATCAAATCCTGTTTGACTTCTTCTTCTAGTACATACTATGTTAAGTCGATGATGTTAAAAGTTAGTGACACACCATATGCTTTGAGTAGCTTAAGTTCATATGCATTGTCATTGATTTGTTGGAGGATCTTGAAGGGGCCATCAGTTTAGGGTAAATGCTTGTTTAATCTTTTATTCAAAAATCTCTCTATGCTAAAGTGGACCCATTACTATGTTAAGATTGTAAACAATGCTCTTTCAACCCTTACTTCCTTGCTTTTGTTGTTAGGCTATAGTCTTGGCTAGTTGCTCAAGGACCTTCTTGTGTAGCTTTTGGAAATCCTCAGCACGTTTCAACCCTTGTTGGCTTTCTTTGGTTAAGGCTTAACTAGAGATCATATCCAAAGGTAAGCTTGAGTTAAGTTAGTAGATGATCTCAAAGGGAGACCTTCCTATTGGCCTGTTGATAGAGTGATTATAAGTAAACTCAATGATTGGCAAGCATAAGTCCCAACCACTTAAAATTCTTTCCCATAGTTGCTTGGAGTAAGCTTCCAACCATCTTGTTAACCATCTCGGTTTAGCTATCCATTTGGGGATGGTAAGAAGTGCTAAACCTAAGCTTGGTACTAAGTTTCTTCAATAGGGTCCTCCAAAAGATGCTCGTAAATTTATGATAGGAATCAAACATCTAGACCTTTAATTAGAGCTTGAGCTTGAGGTCTTGAGGGACTAATAAACAAATTCTATTGTTCCAACCAACTCCTACTTAGGCTGAGCTGATCCTCATTGTTGACCAACTCTATATGCTGAGCTGAATAACTTCTCATCTATTTGAAATCAAGTGTTAATTTGAAAGATGCACTACTGATAGCTCGATCCTTTTACATGTCTACTTGACTATGACCATGCCAATTAGTAACTTAGCAATATTGATGTCGAAAACCCTAGAGCATATCCAAACCCACATCTCTTTAGAAGAACCCCTAGGTCTATTTGGTTACTCCGCTCGGCAATCCATAACTTGACCGTACAATTTGTTTGCTTATGCTAGAAGCGCCCCCTAGTGATCGCTCACCATGTATCTAGCCCCTAAGTGAAAGGATTTGCTGTACCAATACTCAATTTCTTTGAATTTTCATCTATACCCTTCATTATTCCTCATACATTACTTCTTTTGGACAATACCTTTTTTGTCTTTTCCGTTTTAGGTAGGATGCCTTAACTTTTCAAATATAAATACCCTTTGTAATATATAGCTTATTAATCATATGATATTAAAGGTACTTCTTTTTGTGAGCTAATGTGCTTACTCTTGTCCTAATCCTCAAGTACAACTAGGTGGCGAGTGACCTCATCGAGCTGCTCATGCATCATATCGAGTTAGTTTTATGAGTTTACAGAGTTTCCTTAGTGTGTCATATCCTTGGAATTGTTCATGGTTTGCTTATTTATCTCATTTTCTTGTTCCTACTTTTGCGTCTCATCAACTTTCACTTTAAGTTTTCTGCAAGCTAGGACTTACCTTGACACTATTGCCCTTATCTGTTCTTAGTGTGGCGTATCATCTGGCATCTTGATATGATACAATGGTTTGAGGAACTCCATAGAGTCACATTATTTTCTGCAAAGAGAGGTTATTAATAGATAATGCATTATCAATCTTATGGTAGGGGATGAAGTGACTCATTTTGCTAAACTGATCGATTACCACTATAATGGAATCATGTTGTTAAGTTATTTAAGGTAGTCTAAGCATGGAGTCTTTGCTTAGATTGGTCTAAGGTTGTTTAAGTATAGGCAAAGGTATGTATTCCCCATAAAGCTCCTTCTACCCTTTAGCATGCTTACATACTTCGCATTGTTCTAAAACCTTTTGAACATCCTTCATCATTTCAAGCTAATAAAAATGTTACTTCAATAGCTTATATGTCCTCTTTTTTCCAAAATGGCTATGCGGGCCTCTTGCATGAGCCTCCTGGACTAATAATTCTTGTACTAAGCTATTTGGCACACTTACCCAACCTCCTTTCATTAAGTACCCTTAGTTTTGATAAAACCAGTCCAAAATAATTTCGGACTTACACTTGGCTACCATGGGCCTAAAGCATCTTGCTCATATTGGCTTGGAAATGTACCAAACTCAAGTATCTAAGCTTGTAAAGTTATGATAAGTACATGCTAGTGTGATAAAGCGTTAGTGCCACCATTGAAATTGCTCCTTTTGTATTCAATCATATAAGAAAATGTCTTGAGGAACTCAACCCATTTAGTATAATGTTAGGAGAGTTTCTACTAACCTTTTAGGTACTTCAAGGACTTATGGTTTGTATAGATAATAAATTCTCGAGGTAGCAAATAGTACTGTTCCGTTTAAAGAGCTTAGATGAAGGCATAAAACTCCTTATCATATGTTGAGTAATCTATGGTGGCTTGATTGAGAATAGGTGACAGGATATCAATCTTGCATGAGAATTACTCTAACGCTTACATTAGAGGTGTTACGCTCAGGCTCGAATACTTTCTCAAAATTAGGTAAAGGTAGTACAGGGGTTGAAGTCAACTTAGACTTGATTTCTTCAAAACTCTTCTAAGCCTTCCTTGACTATTTGAAATTAGAGTTCATCCTGGTTAGTTCAGTTAATGGTGTAGCTACTAAACTAAAGTTACGAATGAACTATTAGTAGAATGAGGCAAGACCATTGAAACTTCACACATTGGTAGCATAGGTCAAGGTTGGCTAGTTAAGAATGGTTTTAGCCTTCTATTGATCTACACGAATGCCACCATCTAATACAACATATCTGAGAAATATAACCTTGTTCTACCAAAGGATGTCAAACTACTCTTAAGTGCTTGACATTAGATGGGAGGTCAACATTGTACACTAGGATGTAACTAAAGTAAATTACAACACACTTACCAAGCACCATCCTCAGTACATGATTCATGAGCTATGTAAAAGTGCTTAGTGCATTTATAAGTTTAAATAGCATGACCAACCTCTTGCAAAGACCATCTTTTTTTTAAAAAGCTATCTTCTATTCATGACCTAATCTCATATGGATTTGGCAGCCACTCTTCAAATCATCCTTAAAAAAGATCTATGTATTTTATAGCTCATCCATCATATTGTCTAGTTAAGGTATTAGGTATCCATACTTAATAGTAATTTTGTTATACATCCACTAAGACCCATCTTTCTTAAAAACTAGAATAGTGCGTACAACACATGAACTTATACTTTCATGGACATATTTGTGGACACCCCATTTTTGCTACGCATTATTTAGGATTCTTTTCTTTTTGACTTATTGGGTTAGGTTTAAAAATTATTATTTTTGAAAAAAATTAAACATTAAAAAAATGCTGAAAATAAAAAAAAATAATAAAAGTATCAAGTCGAGTCAAATCGCTTAAGGTCGGATCGGACAATGGTTGAATAAGTATGTGTGATTTAATAAATTAAGAGTCTTTAAAATTTTTAGCCTAATAAAATGGATATTTTAATTGGATTAATTAAAAGAAGACTCAAGGTTTACTAAATTAAGAATGTGTTGAAAATTTTTAAGCACATAACAGAGTAAATTAGGCCAAAGCTTGAAAATAATAATTAAAGTTAGCCTAGGGTTAATAATTTAGATATATTTTAAGTGCTTATCATATCCAAAAAAGAACAATAGCTTAGTTGGTTAGCTTATACATAGGGGAGACTAAGGTCATGGGTTTAAATTCTTTGTTGCGTGTTTGGGGGATTTTTAATATATGTCACGTGTTTTTTTTTTAATTGTTTTTCTTTTCAAAATCTTTAGATATTTTTGAATAGAATTATGATTAGATAATTCGACAAACTAACAAATCTACGTAGATATTGTTATATCTTATGAAGACTAGATTTGTTAAGCTTTATCGAGATTGAATCTTCACAATAAAAGATCCAAAAAATTAAAATAATTGCTTATAAATAAGTGAGATTTTTTCAAGGACCAGACACTATCACAATTTTCTTGATGTCATTCCCATCTTCATTAGACCCAACTCACATCTCATGTACACATGCAGACCATTTACTCACGTTTGACATACGTAGACCACTCACGTCTTACACACACTCATGCTCATACACAAACCACTCACATGTCACCGTACATACAGTTTCCACACACCATAGTCTACAATTTACATCTCACGCACTTCCACTCGACGAACAGTAGTCCACATATGACAACGGTTCACATTTAGTAGACTTACACCTACATGACTAGCTGCATCTAGCGCTACACATCTTACTACACTACAGATCGTGACAGCAAGCACATATGCACACTAGACACCCAGCATCAAATCACACGCTATGTACACGACGCGACCGGATCCATGTGATTATTCCTTTTGGATTCGCTCATTTCAACAAATTAGGTAAGTTAGTTCATTTTCTTTTTTTTTTTTATGTTTTTAGTTAATATTATTAGTTTATTTTCTCTTTTTTCTGTTTATTTTTTGTTAATAGTTTTATTAGTTTATTTTCTCTTTTTTCTGTTTTTTTTTGTTAATAGTTTTATTAGTTTATTTTCTCTTTTTCTGTTTTTTTAGTTAATAGTTTTATTAGTTTATTCTCTCTTTGTTCTTTTAATTAATAGTTATATCTTACTAACTTTGTTTTTCTTAGCGCAGGCTATTGGTTTAATTTTTGTTATATGCCATTTTTTAAAGAAAAAATTGCTTTTTCTTTTTAAATACAAATTGCATCCTTTTCATAAAACTTGCATCTTTTCACATAAATTAGATTTTTAGATTAGATACATATCTTTTTCGAGAATCATATCATTGGTGAAGATATGTATTTAAATTACATATCTAAATCGTAGATTCACATAAATCTTCCATGTGGGGTTTAGAAAAATAAATTTTTGACACATAGTGTTTTCTTTTTAAATAAAAATTTTAACTGAAGTCTTTTCAAAAGATTTGGTTAGTTAGGTTTTTTTTTTTAAATAGATTCATGTAGTTAAATCTTTTTAGTTTTTTTTTTTTAAATAATAAATTGTTAAATAATGTAAATCTGACTTAATTTTCAAATTAAAATTAATTAACCCACTAAATATTTTCTAAAAAAAAAGGAACTATGTTGGTGGGTACGTACGTACCTTTGGGGCAACTATAATAAAACCATAATTTTTTTTCGAAAATTCGTAATAAAAATCATTAAAAAATCATTTTAATTACATTTTTGTATGTCCTTAAATAGCTTAGCATTTTTAGAAAAATTATAAAAAATAAAAGCTCATTAGTTTATTTTTACATAGTGACTTAGTCTTAATAGGTAAGCCTCCGAGTTTAGATCTTCTAGTTAATTTTTTTTTTCAAATTTTTTTTTTAGAATATTTGTAAACTAGTGACTAAATTATGGTTTTCTAACTCGAAAATCTTAATTTGAATTTTACCTATTTTACTGGTTGGTGACTCTAAAACAAAATATTTTTTAAACATTTTTTCCAAAGAAAAATGTTTTTCCTTAGTTTTATATTGAGTAACTTATATTAAGCACATGCGGATTGTGCTTAATATAAGTTAAATTAAGAAAAATCGAAATATGACTCAATAATATCCGCGATCAACTAGTCCATTGATTTGTTTCTTATGCTCAACTACTTGCTTAGGATTGAGCTTATAAGTAAGTTAGTTAAGTAGTGAAGCTCTTGGTTAAAGATTGATACTATGCTCAATACCTCTTAGAGGAGGCAATCCCTTCGGTAGCTCTTTAGGAAATAGGTTGACAATCTCTTCAAGGAGCACTTAGACCTTGGTAGGTAGTGTTCTGATCTCTCTTAACTCCATCAACCTCAATAATAAGAATACGTGATCATTTGATCTGGTGATCTTCACGAATTCAACTTGGGAGATCACTAGAGACTTCTTCTTGGTGGTCTTAGAGATCTATGCCTAGGGTTCTTGGACTTCTCTTAGGCTCATTAGGTTTAGCATGACCTTTCGACCATCTTTCTAGAACATATATGTATTATTGTGTCCTTCATGAAGACCTTTAGGTTGAAGACCTAAGGTTGGCTTAGAAGTATGTATGAAGTGTACATAGGTAAGATGCCATACAATACCTCATCCTTGTATCTATTGAGTTCTCTCATCACTGTTTTAATGATAACAGAAAGAAGCTAAGGATATTGAAGAAGTGTGTTAATTGTGCAAATATTAATTAATGTTAAGTCTTTATTTAGGTTATGACTTCAAGAATCAGGGGCTAATTCATAAATGAAATTAAAGGATCTAGACAGAATTAGAGTTTGATAGTTCAGGATAGATTTTAATGATTTGAAGGCCCAACTCTATTTGTTAGATATATTTAGGTAATATATCTAATGCATTCTACTATAAAGACTTAACATTAATTAATGAGGTTAAATTAGTTTATTTTTATGACAAGATTATTTAGACATGGATCTAATAGCATATTTGTTAGAGGTATTTTTATCAAATAACTAACAGATCTTTTTGAAATAATTGATTCATATTAATGTAGATAAATAAAGAATTTCGTGGAAAATAAAAATCATATTTTTTTCTCAAGCTCAAGTCACCATGGATGTATGGAACAACTACAAGATAAGGATGAATTTTGGTGGTTGCTATAGATTTTTATTTTTCAAACAATCAGGTAAAGAAAATTTTTATAGAGCTTGCGAATAAAAAAAAATCAGATTTGACTATATGTTACTTGTGTAGAGCAACAACAAGAAAGATATTAGAAGATTTATTTTCAAATTCAAGATTTATCAAGCATGAAGATTTTTTGCTAATTTTTAGGAGTCCATATTAGTAAGGAAACTCAATTTCTTCTAAGGATATTCTCATGGTTGCAAAGTTGAAATAGAGATAATATACAAAGACAAGTGAAAACTTGAATATACTTTGTAGCAATAGCCTAATGTTTAAATTAAAATCAAACAAGAAAGGAGATTTAACTTCCATAAATCAAGGACAACTACCTCTAACAAATAAATCAAGCTATTCTAAGATATTTCAGGATTTGTTAGAGATCACTCCAAGAGTTCAGCAAAGAGACGTTAGACTGAGAGAATATATAAATAAGATAGTTCAAATTTTCTAAAGACACTGATTTGTAACTTTCATCAACAAACTTATACTCTTGAGAAAATCTAGAGATATAATTAGAAGCTATATCAAAGACAATACTATTTATTCGATTTTCTTATTCTGTTTTTGTTCCAAGCCTGTATTTTGAGGAACATTATATTTAATCCTCATACCTCTGTAAATCTCATTTTGAAGTGTTGGTATTGTGTATTAGAAGAGATTTAACATTATTTTGTAGATCTGTGATTTTCTAAGAATAGCCAAGTGAGATAGCATATGAATTATACTTGTTTTCTCTCTTGATTGAAGTATTGAAAGTAGATAGTAGAACAATACTGATATGTAATATTGAATCTCCAACAGTAGATGGAAGAGTATAGTAAACATAAGGCCAAAGCACTATAATTCTTGAGCTTAATCTTTTCAACCTTATTCTCTTTTGTTTTGTGTTTTTATTTATTATTCATATATTGTTTCATGCCAATCTTAGAAAAGTAATCAAAGAGGATACTTTTTAATAATGTTTTGCAAAATGATTAAATTTTCTAAGTAACCAATTCAAACACACCCTACCCCACCCCCACCCCCCCTCGTACTTACTTTTGCGACCTACATTTAGTATCAAAGCTTAGCTTTCTATCATCTAGTGTTCTAAGATCCATGGTAGAAAACAATATATCTTTACTACAAATTGCGTTTCTTATTTTGATGATATTAACTTTACCTACTAGAAATGCGGGTTAGAAACTTATGTCAAAGCAACTAATTTCGATTTATGGGAATTCATTGAGTTTAGAGATACTGAAATTGTAATTGGTGGAGATCCAGTGCTTATAGAGGGTAAGAAAAGAAAAATTGAGAAGAATTATCTGGCAAAAAATTTGTTATTGATGATAGTAGCTCCATCTTTATACTATCTTATTTCTTCTTGCAGGATTGAAAAATATAACTGGGATATCTTGAGTGAGACTCACGAAGTAGCCACAACAATTAAGGACACTCAGATCAATTCTTTCCTTCAACAATATGAATTGTTTATGTTTTGACGAGTGAAAAATACATGATGTTTTCAATCGCTTTACTACTATAACTAATGAATTGGTTTTGCTTGGTGAAAAGATTAATGACTTTATTCTTATCCGAAAGATGCTAAGGGTTTTGACTAAGTCTTGGGATGTTAAGAAGATGGCGATTGAAGAAGCTTAAGATTTATCTAAACTAACAATGAGTCAATTGAGGGAAAAACTGCTTACTAATAAGTCTTATATCAAGCATATGAATGAACTAGACAGTAACAAGAAGATAATTGTGTTCAAGGCTCGTGAAATTGAATCAGAGCTTGAATTAGAGATAAATTTAGAAACATATGATAATGAGGACATAACTTTAATAGCTATGAGGTTAAACAGAATACTCAATAAAAGAGGTAAGAAGAAGTTTTCCAGTAAACGCTGTTCTTCTAATTGTTCCAAATGTGATGTAGAAAAGAGTTACAAGGAAGAGAAGAAGGAGAAAAAGGAGTTGGTGTGCAACGAATGCAATGTGCCCGGACACATTAAGTATCAAGGTCGATTCTTATTGAAGAAACTAGAGAAGTACAAAAAAGAAATAGAAAGCATTACTGACTACATGGAGTGACTTAGATGAATCTGAGACAAATTCAAAGACCAATTCAGAAAAAGAAGAAGAAGCTAACTTATGTCTCAAGGTTATTTCTAAGGTAACTTCTTACTTTAAAGATGAAATGCTTGAAAGTGTACGTAAAGCGCTTGAAAAGGCTTCTGTAAAGTTGACTCAACAAAATGATGAAATTAAGGCCCTAAAAAATGATAAAGATGCATTATTTCAATTGAATTCCTTACTGTTTGATGATAATTATATACTGAAAAATATAATGAAATTCTTTAAATTGACAATGAGAATCTAAGAATGAGTCAAGAAAACTTAGAAAAAGAAAATTTAATTTTAAAGTAGGAAATAAAGGAATTGAAAGTTAAAATAGATGGTTTGTCTAACACAATTGACATAACATTTAACAAATTTAATGAAAGTGACAAAGAGTTGCAGTTGCTATTATCTTCACAAGGATAGATAATTCTAAAAATGGACTTGGTTATGAACACGGAGAAACCTTTAATTCAACTAATGAAATCACATTTGTTAAGGGTAAGAAAATAGTTGGTATTGAATTTACTTGAGAAATCTAAGTCTGTTGTGTAAGGCAGTGGGTATAACAAAAGATACCTTGGTCAAAATAAGAAGTATTCAATCAAAGGTATATTAGAGTCAAAATTAGAGGCTACTCAAGTTGAAATATGAAGAATTAAGTAACTCATACGTATTAAGTATTTAATTCTTATGCATGCTTTTTTTATAAGAGACCTAGTCATATTGAGCAATATTGTTTTTATAAACTGAGCAAGCTTAATAACCAATAAGTTAAGACATTGAATAATACGGGCTTGAATCTTGATAGACCTAAGCTAGTTTGGGTTCTAAAGAGAACTTAACCTCATTTTGATGATTACAGGAACATGGAATAAAATTAAAAGGAACATGGTACCTTGATAGTGGGTGTTTATATGTTAGAAGATGCTTCATTGTTCACAAGTTTAGAGTAGAAAAAAAGAGATCATGTCAAATTTGGAGATAATAATAAAGGGAAAATAGTCACAATTGGTAATATTGGTATTCCCCCTTGTACTAGAAAGAATGTGTCTTTGGTAAGAGGCTTAAAACATAATTTATTAAGTATCATCCAACTATGTGATAAAGGCGATAAAATGGTGTTTAATCAAAATAAAGCAAAGGCATATGATAAAAATGACATTAAATTGTTTGAACATTTTTGTAAGAAAAACTTTTATCTTATTGAACGTGTTAAAGTAGAAATTGAAAGTTGTTTTCTATCTGTTTTTGATAATGTATTTTTGTGCCATATGAAATTAGGGCATGTTAACTTTAGTCAATTAGATAATTTATCTAAAAATAACCTAGTTAATGATTTGCCTAAGATGAATATAAAGGATGATGTTTGATGTCCAACTTATATTAAAAATAAGATGAGTACTGTCTCACACTAATTTAATCATGTTATTTCAACAAAAAGACCATTAGAACTCTTGCATCTTGATTTGGTTGGTTAACACTTACATTAACTTTGGGTGGAAATAAATATAGTCTAGTTATAGTTGATGACTTTTCTCAATGTACTTAGGTTCTGTTTGTATGGCATAAAAGTGATGCCTTTCAAGCTTTCGAAAAGTTTTCAAAACAAGTTCAAAAAAGAAAAAAAAGGCTTTTCCATCATTAGTTTATGAACTAATCATGGAAAAGAGTTTGAAAATGATGATTTTACAAAGTTTTGTAAACAAAATGGTACCACTCGCAAATTTTTAGCTCCATACACTCCATAACTAAATGGAGTAGTAAAACGTATAAATAGAATAATCCAAGAAATGACATGGAAATTATTAAATGAAAGTGGTGTAGTACAATATTTTGGGTTGAAGTGATCTCAACATCTTGTTACATCATTAATTGTGTTCATATAAGGCCATTTACCAATAAAATGTCATATGAGCTATACAAGGGTAGAAAATCAATCGTATCTTATTTTCATGTATTTGATTCTACTTGTTTCACTAAGAAATATAGTAAATCTTGGTAAGTTTGAGGAATGAGTAGATGAAGGCATAATCTTAGGCTACCCTTATGTCCACTTCAACAAGATTAGATCTAAATGATATAGGTAAGCAGAAGTTTAATTGGATTTTGATTGTACTTAACTGCTTTATGACCTGATATATTATTCTGTGTATGTGGCTATGCTTGATTCCAATCAAAACCAATTGAAACACACTTATCAACTATGAGATGTATTTTCAAGTATTTTTCTTGCACAACTAAGTTGGAAATCTAGTACCCAAAAAAATCAAAATTTTCATTTGATTGGTTACTCGGATGCTGACTATGTAAGCTGCAAGATAGGTATAAAAAGTACCTCAGGTACTTGCCAGTTTTTAGGAGACAAGTTGGTTTCTTGGTCTACTAAGAAGCAAAACTCTATTACCCTATCTACAGTTGAAACTGAGTACATTTCAATTGACAATTGCTGTGTACAAATATTATGGATCAAACAACAATTATTTGATTATGGCTTAAATTTGAAAAATATTCCTATATAATATAACAACACAAGTGCAACTAATTTAGCAAGAAATCCTCTACATCATTCTAGGTCAAAACATGTAGAAGCGAGACATCACTTTATTAGGGATCGTATTAATAATGGTGACATTAATATAGAATTTGTTTCCATAGATAATCGGTAGGTTGACAATTTTACAAAGCCTCTAGATAAAACTAAATTTGAATATATAAGGAATGAAATCGGTGTGTACAATTCTTTTTCATAAAAATTTTGAGTCCATTAGCTTATTATATAATATCTTGTATTATATTATTCATATTACGTATGTAATATCATTTAGTTTAAAATAATTTTTGATGTTTGTTTATCATGGTTTGCTTATGTTGTGTGTATTTTATTAATATTTTGCTTGTATTAGTGTTTGTGTGTTTAGATAAAAGCACTTGTTATTTAATGTATAGTAGATTAGTTTTTTAAAATCCCTATAGCTAAAATAATGTACCATAATGTACTATAACTAATTGTTATGTAGATAAAATTAAGAGAATTTATATTTTTAATAAAACTTAATTACATAAAATTTTGAGTCATTAATTTTTTGATTACTTAATTATCCCCTATAGTACTGTTATTATTATTAAATAACGATACTTTTTTTTTCCTCTCACCTCATGTGAGTTGATCATGTTTACATAAAAAACCCCACTATTTCTTGTTTCGTGCTTGTAAGCTCTACGATCAATGATTGCCCTCTCTTTCTAACATCCTTTTTTTTATTCTCTCTCTAACTTCACTCCACTCTTCCACTTCCTAGCTACATAAATGCATGATCACACTTTCCACTTTTTTAAATTTCAATTTCTTTCTCTCTCAGTCACTTCATTAATTCAAGTTTCTCTCTCAAGCTTTCACTCTCTCTATCATCCCATTCATCTTACAATCTCACAAAATTCAACAATGGCACCTCGTAAGTCTTCTCATTTGGGTCTCAAAACAAAGAAGGACCTAAAGAATACCAATAGACTCCCTACTCTCTTGTTGATGAGCCATCTGATTCAAATACCAATATTACTTTGAATCAGGAAAACTTAACTCCCAATCAAGAAAACCCATTTGCAGAACAAGAAAACTTTAACTCTAACCAAGAAATTTCTTGATCTAAAAACCCTAACCTAACCTTACTAGCAAAAGGGTGGAAGTAAGTGCAAAATACAAGGAAAATGAGAAAATTTTAAGGGACTCAAGTTCTTCAAGTGAAGAAGTTGCAGAGATTGAGGATGATTTTTAAGGATGTAGAAAGTTTAGAGAAGTTAGAAGCAAACTTAGAAATTGAATTAGGAGATGAAGAAGAGACAATTGGAGTGTAATATGAGCAAATTATGGCTAATAAAAGAACGGTAAAACTTAAGACATTCTATGTTTCCACTACTAAACAGAACCAACATATTGAGTTGTATGTTTTTTATTTTGATTATTTCAAGAAAAATAGTTTTTACTAGGATGATTTGTAGATGTTTGGGCTCTAAAAGTTTTTGTAATGTGGAAGTAGTTGTTTTGGAGAATTGATTTATGAGTTCTATGAGAATCTTGACATGAAAAAAAGGTATAAGTAGGTATCGAAGTTGTTAGGACAAGATCTGGTGATAACTAAACATGATATCTTGAAGTGTTTTAAATTGCCCAGAATGAATAATGATAAGCAATTGATGAAATGGAGTAGTAAGGAAATTTTTGAGGAGCTGAATTAGGGTGAAAGAATATGGCCTGGCAAAGAAGTTAGTATTTTTAATTTTAGGTTGATACACAAACTTGTAATTTACTATATTCTTCTTAGGAAAGTTAGTAATACTAGCATATCAAAGGAAGATGCAATGATTATTTTAGCCATGCTTAGAAAGAAAAAGCTCAATGTAGTAGCTCAAACAATCAGGCATGCCTTTATGACCAAGAGAAAAAGGCCTTATGGAAATTTGCTAGTGAAATTATTTGAGTATAAAAATTTGAAACTCCCTAAGGTAATAAAGAAGGAGATTCCCATTAAGGTAATTGGTGATGCTCATATTAATCATATGGAGATCAATGTAAAGAATACAATTTGGTTTTATGATGACTAGGCATATTCTATATGCATGAAAAGCATAAGAAAAACAAGTTGCTTAGGTCATTTTTTGAAGGGGAGCATTTAGAAGCCAAGTAGATTGAGAAGGGTAAGAAAAAGAGAAGTAGGAAGGATTATGAAATGACAATAGGTAGTAAATTTAAGATCAAGAAATGAAAACAAGTATCTAAATCTAAGGAAGATTCACATAATGAGTTAGAAGCAAGACTTGAAGATAAGTTTGGTGAAGCATGCTCAAGCAGAGGATTGACTAGAAATAAGGTTGAATACATTGTTGAAAAGAAAATGGACTGGTTGCTAACAAAGTTGTAGGGGGGTCTTAAAGAATAAGTTGAAGCTACATCTCCTAAAACATCACCATCACTTGATACAACCCCAGCTGGACCTTTTACCTAACCACAATAAGATGTCCTACCAATTAATGCGTTTTTGAGGTCGTATACATGAAGAAACACTATAATGGAAGGAGTAGAAAGAAAATAAAAGAAGATTAGCAAATCTAGGCAGCTACCAACTGGACATGATACACCAATTGATCCTGCTCGGCTTACAATTTACTGGATATGATTCACTGGTCAAAACTATAGGATCACTCACCATTACTCCTTGCTAAATGGAATAAATAAGAGCTAAAGGAAAAATGAGAACACTAGGGTTGATTACAAGGAAACTTGTAATAATATGATAATGTGATTGATGTTTGCGTAAAAAAATAAATGGGGTTTATATACTAGCCTTGCTAGGGTTACAAGCATACATGGAAAAGACAAGAAGCATAATTTAGAATTGGAATACATGAAATATACTAAAAAAGGTAAAAAAGATATAGAATATTATGTACAAAAAAGTAAAGAATCATTTTAGACTAATGTGCTGGAAGACATGTATCATAGGGTGGTTGGTGCTATGAACAAAAGCGGTCCTTGTTGATGTGGAGTTTGGGATAGTCTTGTGGTTATAGAAATAAGGTTAAGGAACATTAGGAGAGGGTTTGACAATTGGGCAGATATGGTCCTATTTGGATCAGAGTTCGGATATTGAGAAATATTTGCATTTTAGGTTAGCATTTCTTTAGGTTAGATGTTTTAGTAGCTCAGCTCGATCAGACATTTGAAGCCAATCTACTCAAACGTTATTTGGGCCATAGTAAGAGCTTAGCGATAGATATGGTTGCTTGGCAAGTTGGTATATCTACTTGGTAAGTGGGCATACATGTTTGGTAAGTTGGAAATTGTGTTGGAACTTATGAGAGCTTGATGCTTGGATTGACGGTAGTATAGAACATGGAGATTAGAATAGGAATCTTCGTCTTGAATGGGGTTTCGAGCCGATATTCTCTACATGAGTGTTTGGAGTCCTTTAGCTTAAAAAGATTTTTCCCTCAAATCTAAAGTGAATTTAGGCTCTTGTTTTGTATTGGCATCTGCTAGGTCTTCTTCTTCTAGTTGGTGGGGAATTAGGTTGGATACATTGAAGGTGGAGGAAACACCATAGTTCTTAAGCAATTCAATTTGGTAAGCATTGTAGTTGATTTTTTTTAGGACCTTAAATGGACCATAAGTTTATGGAGATAGCTTACCCTATCTTAGGTGTGGGAATTGTTAATGCTTGAGGTGAATCCATACTAAATCTCTTGGTTTAAAGGTTACAGTATGACGACTATGACTACCGATCTCTTGTTGTCTGTAATTGAACTTAGCAATCTTCCTAGTAATGGACTGATATAGCTCTTGTAATTCTTGGGCTTGAGTGACTCTAAATTGACTCTCTTTAGCAATTGCGGGGGTACTAATTAGAATTAGGGGAATAGTAGGGTTGAGGCTATAGATGATCTCAAATGGAGTCTTTCCAGTGATACTATAGACAATTTGGTTGTATATAAACTCCACAATTGGTAGACATAGATCCTAATCCTTTAGGTTTTACCTATGATAGCTTAGAGTAAATTGTCTAGTGTTCTGTTCACCACTTTAGTTTGGCAATCGGTCTAAGGATGGCTACTAGAGTTGAATATAAGTTCAATCCCATGTCTTTTGCAAAGAGTCTTCCAAAAATAACTTAAGAATTTTGTGTCACAATCTAAAACAATAGTCTTCAGCAATCCATGCAGTTGGATAACTTCTTACAAAAACAAACTAGCAATATATAAAGCATCATTAATCTATGACACTAGATGAAGTGGGCCATTTTATTGAAGCATCCACTACAATAAAGATTGAATCCTTTCCTTTAGGTGTTTGGGGCAACCATAGGACAAAGTCCATACTAAGGTTAGCCCAAGGTGAGGTGGGTGTAGGTAGAAGCATATACTCTCCATGGGGCTCTCTTTTTCCCTTAACCCTCCTACAAATTTCACAACTATCAACTACCTTATGGACATCCTTGGCAAAACCAAGCTAGTAAAAGTTCTCTTTCAATAGGTTGGTTGTTTTGGTCTCTCTAAAATGACCAGATAATCCACCATTATGAGTTTCCCTAACCAATAACTCATGAGTGGAGCATCTTGGTATATACAGCGTTCGTTCCTTGAATAGATAGCCATCTTTGATATAATAGCTTCCAATAACAACTCCTTCTTTGCATTACTTAAGAATAGGACTAAAATGGGTGTCGCGACCATACTGCTCAGTGATAAGTGAAAATCCTAGCAATTTTATCTACAAGGTAGTTAGCAAGGTTTGCCATCGCAACAAGGCATCAACGACTACATTGCAATACCTTTCTTATCTTAGATCATATAAGAAAAACCTTTCACAAACTTAGGCCACTTGGCTTGTTGCTTCAAAAGCTTGTTCTGACTCTCAAGACACTTCAAACATTCATGGTTAGCATAGATTACAAACTCTTAAGGTAACAGGTAGTGTTGCTAAATAGTAAGATCTTTAGAAAGAGAGCATAACTCTTTCTCATACATGGAATAATTCAGTACGGCACCATTGAGCTTCTTACTATGGTAGGCAACCGGTCCTTGTTCATATATTAGAACTACACTAATGCCAATACTTGATGTCATATCCCAGCTTAGTACGTAATATACTATCATACAGGAATACCTGTTGAAAACATATCTTAACTTGCTAATTCATCAAAAGACAACTTTGTTTACATGATAAAGGGGTTACTACATCGGAGTTCAGCTAAATATTCAGTTACAACTTATATATAAAACATAATATTTACATCAAAACGTGAACTAACCTTTTCTTTTGTCTTCTTCACAATAGTAAGATTCCTAACTTAGTACAGGTTTCATATAAAAGTCATTGACTTCAACTCGTGCTTTTAATATACATCCCCCTTAGTGTTGGGACCTTTACGACGGTATTATCTTGAGATAAAACATTTATCCCCTTAGCTACTGAAGTTGAGTGAGAGTGGATAACAAAAAATACAATATAGATAATATCGCATATCACAACTGAAACATTTCAATTATAATTCGCAGGTTCAACTTCACATATGCATTCGCCTAGTTAGGAATTTATTACTAGCAATGCAACATGCTATGCTTATACAAGTGGCATGCATCGGTTTTGATATCCTATACATTCTAATTTTCATCCAGTTAGTTGATATAGTTGGGCATTTGGATACAATGTCCAGGAACCTATGGGCAATAAAGAGCTG
Source organism: Lumnitzera littorea (assembly GCA_024138015.1). Taxonomy (NCBI): domain Eukaryota; kingdom Viridiplantae; phylum Streptophyta; class Magnoliopsida; order Myrtales; family Combretaceae; genus Lumnitzera; species Lumnitzera littorea. The sequence goes on from JAMXBB010000011.1 coordinate 23,283,068, forward strand.
CCTAGGAGTAAGACCCCCACTAAATTATACTACACATTATAGTAGTTTACCAATATAAAACAGGGCAACAAGAAATTGCTTGGGAGTAGGACTCTTAACTTTGTTTTACAAAATTAGACTATACGTTGTAGTTCACCAAATCAAAGAGGCAATAATGCCAAATTAGACCATATATTGTAGTCTACCAAATTTGACTATAAAAATAGTCAAGATGTTCGGGCAATGCAAATTTATATGCTTCTAAGAAAATTGAGTTCATAAAGCCACGATTTTTATTAATCACTTGGAAGCCTCTTTTTGTAAATTCTAACCTGCAGGTCCCATTTATGCCATGCCATGTTATGTAGTAACAATTTAGGAATATTATTTAGCATAATCGGTGTTCACATTTTATTTAACCTAGTTATCTGATTCTAGTTTTCAAGCTCTCCTTAGCGGAAATCTTCTCACTTAGGGTTCACTTAGGTGAATGCTTAAAAGATTGAGTTAGCAATCCTTCAACTCTCTAAGTTAGTACAATCATTTGTAAACACCACATTAACACCCAAAATAACAGCATTATAGTTTGACTAAGATACAACTATCGTCATTCAAAATCACCACATTAGTATCCACTATAGTAGCATATTAGTTCACCCAAGATATACTCATATTTAATTAACATAGCATCAAACAATACGTAGAGTTATGAGTAGCAATATCTCAATTGCAAGTAGAGGTTAGATCTACTTACTTGGGCTTAGTAATAGTGTAAAATCCTAAACTTCACCATGTGGTCTTTCCTTACTTATCACACCTAAGAAAATATAAACACAGTTTCTAAGTCAAGTACCGATCAAATCCAAATTCTCATAAACATTCCTTACTGTATCTTTAAACTTCATTTAATCGTATCTTACTTATTCCTTATATGTTTTCGATAAAATTTGTATCGTCATGATCACTATTTTGAGTATTATTAAGATATCTTAAGAATCAAGATTGATCAATATGGTTAAAAGCCCAAAAATACCCCTTTCCTACTGCTGACTCGATAATTCGTTACCTTAACTCTATAATTGACTCGAATAAACTTTAGTTCTAAATTGAAAACCCTAAAAATTATAATTTCCAAACTTATCCAACAACCCTTAATATACCTAAAGTTTTCATTTGAAATGGATTTGATAAATGTTTTAATAGTACTAATTATTATATTACATATTAAGTTAATATATAGGTTTATACTAGGAAAATACACAATAAATAGTATACAGACCAAATTAATTTCATGAAAAATTTTATAGACTCACAAAAATATGTAGTTTAATTATTGACTATGAATTACACCAAACTAGCTATTTTTTTTAATGAAAATAGTAGTTTTAGCTCCAAATTATGAAAAATTAAGAAAAATAAACAAATTTATATGTGAGATAAAAAAGCAAAGTGTTCCAAATTTCTTTTTAAATCTCTAGAAGTCAAAACATACAAGGTTCATTCATTAATTTCATCGAAAACTAATTGTTTTAATAATTTGGTAAAACTGGTAGTTTATCCAAAATAATTATAAAAAATAGTAAACATACTTAATTTAAAAAATTCTTACTATCACAATTAAATATGTATATTAGGTGTATTATATACAAAAATTGAGCTAGAAACAACATCATTTAATATTTATAAAAATGAATTCAATTTTCGTCCAAATGGGGCATTTTCTTAAGGAACTTATATTTACACTAATTATTTAAATAAAATAAAATTACTAAATTAATCTACACATAAAATAACTTTAGAAAACCAAGTTTCATAATTAACTAACATCATTTGCTCTATTTAGAAAATTAAGAAACTTTTAATTGAAAATTTAGTTCACCTAAATTGATTACTTCTGGCTGCCGCCTTTGAATCATCACACCATGTTGGAAGAATTTCTCTAGCAATCCTATGTTGGGTCTCTAAGTCACTCTAAGTTAGGTTGTGGATAGCCTATTGAACCGCCTTAGCCTAATTCTGATTCTATTTCTTGTTTTATTTTATTTTATTTCTAATTTTTTTCAATTTTCTAAAATTATGTTCTTATGTTTTCAAATTTCTAAAATATTGTAAATGATGTTTGGAATCTTATTTATAAGCTTTAGGATTTTTACATATCAAAAAGTGAAATAACATATGTTATTTCCTCCTTTTCCAATATGTTAACTAGGCACCATGTGTCACTTCCTTATTAATACTGTAATGACTTATGTTTTCAAGTCATTCCCATGCTACCAAATCACTTGGTGACTCATCTATTCATTATTTTAATTAATTTTCCTTACTTTGATTATTATTATTATTATTATTATTATTATATGTATATATTTAATACATATAATGCATTTCATATGTAAATACATGTATATTATATATGATTCAACTTCATTTATCATTTTTATAAGTTAAATAACTTATCTCTAATATCTAGTTATATTTAAAACTTCAAATTTTACGTTTTTGATATTTATTGGTTTTATCAATAAATTAATTTTTTTCTTAAATTAATTTTTTATATAGCTTATTTTAAGAAATTGACTTTACTTGAATTATTTCATCTAACTTTTCTAACCTCACTATGAAGTTTGAAATAAAACAAATAATATAGCCTGACGCCCTAAATTTAGGGGCTCAACCTTAAGGTTATTATACTAGTTGGAAAACTCGGGGTATTACACCTAATGTATTGCATTCTAATTCAAAAGGTTTGTCAAAATTCGATAATGATAAAATATGGGCAATAGTGAGCTTCTCTTTGATCTCTCCGAAGCTTTGTTTAGCTTAGTCATTTAATTGGAATCCCTCACTCTTCTTTGTTAGCTCAATTAAGAAGGCTGCAATTGTATTGAAGTTCTTAATGAACCTTCTATAGAAAGAAGTTAGGCCATGAAAACTTCATACTTGAGTGGCAATCCTTGGTGTTGGCCATTCCAAGACAGGTTAGATCTTTTCTTCATTTGCTTATATTCTATCTTTAGATACTACATACCCTAGGAAGACAACTTTGCATTGGTAGAACATGCACTTCTTTAAGTTTCCATATAACTTCTCAGCTCATAAAATGTCACAAATAGCTCGAAGGTATTGAATATGGCTGTTAGGTTGGCATTATATAATAAGATGTCGTTAAAGTACACAACTACACATCTTCTAATCAAAGGGCGCATCATACGGTTCATCAGTTGCATAAATGTGCTCAATGCATTTGTAAGTTTAAAAGGCATAACCAACCATTCATAGAGACCATGCCTCATCTTAAAAGCAATATTCCATTCATCTCCAAGTCTCATGCGAATCTGGTGATAGCCACTTCATAGGTTAATCTTCAAAAATATCTTGGCATTATGAAGCTCATCTAACATGTTATCGAGCCTTAGTATTAGATATTTGTACTTGACGGTGATACGGTTGATTGCTCGGCTGTTGATATATATACACCATGAACCATCCTTCTTTGGGATGAGCAAAGCTATCACAATACAAGGACTTATGCTCTCTCTAACATAACCTTACTCTATGAGATCATCTACTTATCTTTTCACCTTGGCAATTTGCTTAGGATTCATTCTATAGGTAGGTTGGTTGGTAGAGCAATGCCTGGTTGTAGATCAATATAATTTTTAATGCCTTAGACTGGGGGTAGTTTTGTAGGCAACTCTTCAGGAAACAGGTTGGAAAACTCATCAATCAACCTTTGGATCTCATCAAGTACTTCTTCAAGGTCTCTTATCTCCAACAATCTTCTAATCAATAGGAATATAGGCTCATTGGCCTTCTCAACAACTCAAAGCTCCCTTTATCTCATCACTAAAGCTTTTTTTTTTTACTAACTTAGGTGAGTTAGTTATAGGTCTCATTTACTTGGTTTGGTGTCATTGGTTGTAGCATAATCTTATTTCTATCCTTAACAAAGCAATAGGTGTTTTATATCCATCGTGAGTAATACATTGGTTGAACAACCAAGGTCGTTTAAGTAATAAGTGTCAAGCTCCCATAAGGGTAATATCACACACCACTTCATCCCTATATGCATCCCCAACACTAAAAGGTATGGATACTTGCTCTATGATGTATAGAGCACCCTTATCATGAAGATAATATAGCTTGTAAGGTTAGGGGTGCTTAGAGGTTGGCAATCCTAATTTTTGCACAAAGGATTATGTTATAATGTTGGTACAACTTCCTCCATCCACAATTATGGTGCACAATTGTCCCTTGATGGTACACTTTGTATGGAATAAATTCTCTCTCTCTCTCTCTCTTGTTTTCTTTAGAGTACGGCAAGGGGCTCAGCATTTACCGCAATAATACGTTCATCACTTCTCCCTAGTCGACATAGACGTAAGTCTCTTCTTCCTCTTTGGCTTCAACTTTTCTAGCATTCTTCTCCTCTTCTAGCTCACTCTTGTTGGTGCTATCTACTACATCTCCTCTAAGCACCATAGTACATCAGTTCAAACACTAAGCAACCATGTGTCAAAAACTTAAGCATTTAAAGCACTTGACCTCACTGGTCTTCTATCTAGAGGTTTATCCTTTCTCATATGTCTTTGGAGTTAGCCTATCATCAATTTGGTTAGGCTGGCCTACTTGGCTTTGTTAGCTTGCTTTGATATTATTACGTCGGTCATATCTTTCCTTAGCTCGAAAGGGTCTCCTTGGTTTGGCTTGAGTAGGTCGGCGCGGGATGAGGGCTTGAGAAAATGTTAGCCTAAGTCGATTGGGAGCATTTTTGTACTTTTCAACCCTCTACACTACCTTAATGGCCTCTTCCAATGTATAGAACCTCTATACTTCTATAACGTTACAAATCTCATATTTAAGTCCAAAAATGAACCTTGACACTATGCGAGCTTCGGGCTCATCTATGTTAACTTAGATCCTCAGCATTTGAAATTCTCTCACATTGTCATCAACAAATTGACTTCCTTGGTAAAGTTCCTACAACTTTGCAAACATGTCTTGCAAATAGGTCTTGGGCACAAACCTTCCCCTCAATAATCTCTTCATTTCTTCCTAAGTTCTTATACCTCATCTTTCATCTCTTATTATAGTCGTGCTTAAACTCTTCCACCACATGGTAGCATATCTAATAAACTCTAATGTAGTGAGTCGCACTTTAATAGCATCAATATACCCATAGCAGTCAAACACTTTCTCAACCTTCTTTTCCTACTCTAAATATTCATCTGCATCTTTACTTCTATTAAAGGGTAGGATCTGAACCTTAACATTATCAAGTCCTGAAGGGCCTTGGTGTCCTCGTTCTTATGCTTAATAATATTTGGCCTCTTCTTCTTCTCCATACTCTTTGACATCTATTTACTCATCAACTTCCTCCTCTATCTCCTCCAACTCCGACCTTCGTCTAGCAACTCAGTCTACTACTCCTCCAGCTCAATGGGGTCAAACTAGGCGATTGGCTTGGCTACCTTGGCCATAATGCCACTTTGGAACATTCTTAGGTGAGTTATGATGTAGTACACCTTATGGTTGCTCCTTATTAACCTGCATTGCAGTAACTAGACTCTCAACAAGGTTGGTAAGTCTACTAAGCTTATCATCAATTGACCCAGGGGTGTTATTACCATTCTGACCTTAACCAGCATGAGCACTACTACTCTAGTCACTAATAACACCTTAAACACTTGAATCTGACATAGTGTAATATTTATCTTAACAAATTAACAACACAACTCATAACAACACTTTTACTTACTACCTAAAACTTTACTAACTCACTCTAACAACCTCAACACCTAACCTTTGCTTGAATAGAATAGAAATGAACTTACTTTATTTTCATAGTGAAGAATAGAGTAACACTAGGAACTGCACTTACCAATACACAAACCTTTACTTCACAGCTCAACACTTTAGAACTTAGTTTACATGAACACACTATAGTAGTGATGGAAGGAACACAGTAACCACTAATAGAAAACATGAACCAAAAACTTTACTACGACTTCACACATTCCCTCTTAGAACCATGCTCTAATACCTCTGAAGTTTATGCATCTCCTGGGTCTTACACATGGAGAAACACCACAATGGAAGGAGTTGAAAGAAAATAAAAGAAGATTAGCAAATCTGGTAGCTACCAACTAGATATGATACACTAATAGATCCTGTTCGACCCACAATTCACTAGATCGAACCATAGGGTCACTCGCTACTACTCTTTGCTAAAGAGAATATGTAAGAGTTAAAGGAAGAATGTTTTACTAGGATTGCTTACAAGGAAACTTATAATAATTTGATAATGTGATTATTGATTACGTACAAAAGTAAATGGAGTTTATATACTAGCTTTACTAGGGTTATAAGGATACATGGAAAAGATAAGAAGGGTAATTTACAATTGAAATACATGAAATATACTAAAAAGGGTAGAAGAGATAGAGAATATTCTATACGGAAAAGTAAATAATCATTCTACAATAATGTACCAAAAGAGACATGTTATTGGGTAGTTGGCGCTATGTATAGAAGCAGCTCTTGTTGATGTAGAGTCTAGGACAATCTTACAGTTGTAGAAATAAGCTAAAGGGATGTTGGGAGAGGGTCTAAAAACTAGGTAGATTTGGTCTTGTCTGGGTTAGAGCTTGGATATTGAGAAATATTGGGATTTTGGGTTAGCATTTCTTTGGGTTGGATGTTTTAGCAGCTTAGCTCGGTTAGACGTCTGACGTTGGTTTACTCGTATGATATTTAGGCCATGGTAAAAGCTTAATGATAGATATGGCTACTTAGCAAGTTGGCATATCAGCTTGGTAGGTTGGCGTGCATGCTTGGCAAGTTAGAAACTGTGTTGGAACTAATGAGAGCTTGATGTTCGGGTTAGCAATAGTGTAGAGGATGGAGATTGGAATAGGAATCCTCGTCTTGAATGGGGTTTTAAGCTAGTATTCTCTACGTGACTTCTTAGAGTCCTCTAGCTCGGCTGTGTATGACTAGTCTAATGAGTTGATTCCTATCAACAATTCTTGAATTTGTGGAATCACAAATTCTACAATTTGAAAAATCACCATCTATTTAAGATGAACAAACTCCAGTTCCTTCAGCTAAGCAACTTTTACTTGTTCCAATCACACATTCTCTAAGAGTTATTCAATCACTTGCTATTGCTCCATCTTCACCACCTCAAGAACTGTCGTTGCATCTAATGTACCATTTGAGGATACCATACCTCAAGTTCCTTAACCTACTATTCTGTAGCTACCATGGAAGGATCCCATTCCACCCTTTTCTAGTTCCTCTAGTAGGATCAAGAAGAGTTGCCTTGGAAAGAAGAAGTGATTTTTACTAGTTTGTAATTATTCTATTTATGTTTTTGATGTATCAATATCTCTTCTAAGCCAAAGTCATATTTAAAGGCAAAGTTTGATGTAGTCAATTATTTGTCAAAGAAATATCAGTGTTTTTGTTTTCCATTTAAAAGTTCTTTTCCCTAGTTCTCTTTTATATCAAATTTAGGGGAAGTTGCATTATAAGATGATAACAAAAAGTGGGAGAGGAACGAGAAAAATATTGAATATAAAATATTGATTAATTAAATTAAGTTGACTGACAAACTGGTACAAACTAGTATATATGATCTATTATCATAGTTGGGAAATTTGAAAATGACCTTTAAGAGATTCTAATAATATTTGTTTATTTGGTTGCATCTAATGTAACTTGTATAAAACCTTACATATCTTAATTCAATATTTTTCTAAGAAAAGTTTTGTTATCATCAAAAGGGGAGAATGTTGAGTTTTCTCATCACTATTTGATGATAACAAAAAGAAGTTAAGGATGTTTAACAAGTGTGTTAAGTGTGCAGGTTATTAATTAATGTTAAGCCTTTATTTAAGTTCTAATTTCAAGAATTAGAGACTAATCTAGAGATGAAATTAGAGGATTTAGATAGAATCAAAGTTTGACAGTTTAGTATAGATTAAGTGTTATATTAGACTTCTAATGATTTGAAGGCCTAGCTCCACTCATTGGATATATTTAGGTAATATATCTAATGCATTCCACTAAGTTGGACACAAAACGGAGACTAAGGAGGTTAAATTAATTTATTTTTGAGACAAGATTATTTGGATAAGGATCTAATGATAGTTTTATTGAAAGTGTTTTTACTAGATAACTAGTAGATCTTTTGGAGATAATTGATGCATATTGATGTAGATAAAATAGAGGATTTCATGGAAATACAAATCATATTTTCTTCTTAAGCCCAAGTCAACGTAGATGTGTGGAATGAATACAAGATAACAATGAATTTGGCGGTTGCTACAGATTTTATTTCAAATTCAAACAATTAGATAAAGAAGATTTTGTGGAGCTTACAAATCCAAAATAATTAGATTTGACTATATGTTACTTGTGTAGAGCAACAAGAAGAAAAATATCAAATAATTGATTTTCAAATTCAAGATTTATCAAGAATGAAGATTTGTTGTTGATTTTTAGGAGTCCATATTAGTAAGGAAACTCAAATTTTTCAAAGGATATTCTCGAGTTTGCAAAGTCGAAGTAGAGATAATATACAAAGACAAGTGAAGACTTGATTATACTTTTAGTAGTAGCCTAACATTCAAATTAAAATCAAACAAGAAAGGAGATTTAGCTTCTAGAAATCAAGGACAACTACCTCTAATAGATAAATTAAGATATTTCAAGATTTTCCAAACATCACTCCAGCAAAGCGACATTATACTAGGAGAATATATAAACATGATAGTTCAAATTTTTTAGAAATACTGATTTGTAATTTCCATCTACAAACTTATACTCTTGAAAAAATTCAAAGATACAATCATAAGCTAAATCAGAGACAATACTATTTATTAGATTTTCTTATACTATTTTCTTTCTAAGCTTATATTTCAAGGAACATTCTATTTAGTCCTCACATCTCTATAAATGTCATTTTTTAGTGTTGGAATTGTGTGTTAAAAGAGTAGACATATTGAACTTGTTTTCTCTTTTGTTTGAAGTATTGAAAGTGGATAGTAAAATGACACCGGTGTGGAATACCGAGTTCTTAGTAGTGGAGCTAGAAGAGAGTAGTAGACATAAAGCCGAAGTACTATAATTCTTAAGCCTGATCTATTTTATTTTATGTTTTTATTTATTCTGTATATATTTTTTCATTCTAATATTAGAAAAATAATCAAAGGGGATACTTTTAACAACGTTTTCCAAAAAGATTAAATTTTCTAGGTAACTAATTTATCCTTCCCCCTCTTAGTTACTTTCGGGACCTACAATACCTATCTCCAATAGAAATCAGTCCTTGTACTTACATTATAACCAAGAGTTTTCCCTTCTTATTTAGCTAATATCTTGTATGGTTAGGGATGAGAAGAGTTTGGCAATTTCAAAGCATTTACCACCCTTTAGGCAACAACATTTGGGAAACTTCCTCCATCAACAATTAGAGCATGCATGGTGCCTTTTACTCTATAGTTTGTATTGAAGAGGTTCTCCTTTTGCTCATTGTTTTTAATCATGGTAGTACTAAGTACTTTGCCGACGACCGTATTCAAATATTATCTATGCTCAAGTTAGGCATAAGCATTGAGGTCCTCCTGCAATCTATCTAACAAGTGTTTTACCTTGACTTCTTCTTTACCTTTACTGGTACTTTCCACCGTGAACAGAGGTTCTTAACCTCTAATGATCATGGCTCATTGATTCGAACATTGGTTAGCTATGTGTTTGAAACCAAGACATTTGAAAGAGTTAATTTCTTGGGTCTTCCTTTTAGAGCTCTAACCCATATCCTTCTTCACTTTAGTCTCTCCAGTCTTAGCCTTCCCTCCACTATTATCAAGTTGAACTATGTTGATCCACATTAGAACTATATGGAGGTTGGCTCGCATTAGGTCATCTTTGGGGAACAGATTGGCCTATTAAAGTTTGGTTGGCTAATAGCATTGTCATCCTTTTACTCTCTACGTAATTTGAATGGCTTTATCCAAAGTGCCAATCCTTTATGCTTCAATAAGTGTGTGAAAACACATACTTATCTGAAGGATTTCTTTAACAATTATATATGATTCAATAGATTTTTGAGCCAAAGTATATGAATTTTCATTAAAGTTACATATAATTTCTCAACACAAGTGTAATTCATATTCTTTGTGTTTTAGAGCTCAAAAGTAGTATATTTTTAAAAAATTGAAGCTTTCTGTATTTGATCTTGCAAGCCCTAAGGCTACCATGAGATGGTAATCTCATTCACGAAGCTAGAAATGAAGAAAAGAAAAAATGGAGCTAGAACTATTGGCTTGATGGTATCCGGCAACCATCCTGCCATTAGGTGATAACCATTAAGCTAGTAGACTTGCTGGTATCAAGAACAGAATTTTTGCAAGTATCACATAGAGTGGACTATACTGGCATGATGGTATGTTACTATCGTCATGATGATATACAAGACCCTTGAAGCAAAAATGCACCGCTTAAATAATGAAAGAAGAGGAGCTATGGATGACACTAGTCCACTATCATGACGGTAGCAACATACCATCATGTTGGTAGTGCCTTGATACAAAAACTTCTTCTTTTTCATTTTCTATAGATCATGCTTTGCATTTTCTAGGGTTTAAGGTTTTAGTTTTCACCACTCTGTCCTCTTTAGGCTATCTTAGGTTACTTTTATGGTCGTCTTATGATTTCTACAGTACTTTCTTATATTTTCATGATTATAGTGTAGAATTTTAATAGATTTTAGCTCTTTTCAAGGTTTGGGTTTATGAATTTCCATTGCATCCATAGAAATTGTTGGGAAAATCTTAAAGAACTCCATTGTTGGGGTTTAGGAACTCAGTTTTGTAATGTTTCTCATACTTTTTCCATGTTTAATGTAATGTTTATTTTCATGTTCATATGTTGAATGCTTATCCTCCATGAATGTGATAAATAGTACTTATTATGCTTATGGGTAGTGTATGAACATGATGAAGTAGTTATGGCTATTGATGTTCTTGTATTATGATAGTGTAAACTTGGAATTTTACTTAGTTCTATGATATAATTAGGTATAACTCAAGTGTTTATTAATATCGAGTTAAATAGCAGTTCTGATACGTTGAGCCTTCTCCCTTGTTATCTTAATATGGTTTAGATACCGTAATAGGATTTGAAAACCTTGAATAGAATTAAGGATTCCTAATTTAAATGGGTAATTCTTAAGAATTAGGGCTCAAATCTTTGTACTCACCTTGAGCTAAAATTTGCTAGGATAAGAAATCAATTCTAACATAATTATTTAGGTAGTAATAGGACTTGAATAACTGGGTGATAGTGTAGATGAGAGATTGATAATACAATACTCCTATTATATAATAGAATTTACGAAACAAAAGTAGGATAAATTCTATGAGCGTAAGTCAAATCCATGTTTAAACTATCATAAATACTCTAATAGCATGGCTACAACGATCCTAAAAATGATTGTTTATTTGTTACTCATACATTTTTTTATAGAGAAATTCACATCCAAATAATGAGAAATTGCTAAAATCCACGCTTAATTTTATTGTAGCTTTTCCTTCTATTTTAGGTAACTTGCATGTTCTTTCCTTAGAAATTATTGAATTGTTTCCCTAGATTAGAGTAGAGATAGTAGAATCTAGTACTTAGTTATCTTTCTAAATTCTATTCTTTCCTTCTCCATAAAATATGAGCTTGATTACTTTCCCTATACTATCAATTGACTAGTGCGCTTGTTGTTAGTTTGCAGATTCTACTAAAATTTAATTATTTTTGTTCCATGCAAGTCCATTGATAGTATAGTATTCTACTGTTATTAAAAAGGGGTAAATTTTTATTTGTACATGACATTAATGGAAGTGAGATCACGTCACCAAGTTTTTGGCACCTTAAATGGGGAAGGCAATGAAATTGAAAGTTAGCTAATATTAGATTACTATTTCTCTTTGAGATTAGGTTTAGAGTAGAGTAAATTTAGTTGTAGTTAGAGTTAGTTTTGCATGCTTAGAGTAGAATTGCATGTTTGTTTCATTAAGAACTTTTTACTGCGTTGATTTTGTTGCTTTGTAGGACCTATAAAGATGATACTAAAGATTCCATTGGTTGTTTGTTGAATTGATAAACCTCTTGCCATAGGTTATAAGGGGTTGAGAGTTGTATTGTTGGCGGTCTTAAGTGTTGGCACTTGTCAAAAAGAAGAATGGAGTTTATGAGTAATGTGTGTTGGTAATGTAGAGATAAACATGATCTTATTGATTGTCTTGAATTTAATCCCAATAGTTCACCATCTACTACCTCAACCACTCACTTTCCCAATGTTCTATATGGAAGATATGCAGAAACCATTCCTGATTACTCTTCTTTTGTGATTTGTAGGAATTGTAGAGGAAATCATTCGACTCATGAGTGTAGGATTGGGAGACCCGTCCTAAACCCTCTTTATCATACCACTTTTCCTCAAAATAGACATTATGAAATGATCATTCCATCTATATTATTGAGCCATAACACTCCTAAAGAGGAAAAACCTAAAGGGAAGTCCATTATAGAGTTGGCATATGAAAGTAGACATTAATATCCTAAGGCATATGCTCAAATCCTTCAACATATGGAAGAGATGGAAGCTAAGTAGTGTATGGAAAATGAAAAACTTAAATAGTACAATGAATTGAGCCTTATGAAGAACAAGTGGTTAGAAGTGATGACATTAAAGAGCCTAGACCTAAAGGATGAATGAATGTTAACCATGACAAGGACTTTAAAGGAGAGATCATTAATGGAGGTAAGGTAGAAGATGAAAAGAAAGAGTGTTGAGAAGTCGAAGTGAATTTGAACAACCATGAAAAAGAAGCTAGCTAGATGAAGAGAAGGAGAAACCAAAGGAAAAGAGAATTGTTCAAGTAAGTTTCTTTACGAGTTTAATGCTTCTTAGTGAGACAAGGGAACCTACTATTCATTTTACCTTAGAAGGAGAGAAAGTAATTGAAGAGGATGAATGGAAGTAGGTAATTGAAGATTAGACCTCCTCTTCAATCACTGATATAGAGGAAGATAATGAGACTGGAGAGTATGGGATGAATTGGTGATTGAAGATAAGAATTCCTCTTGAGCCAGCCAACTGGTTTGGAGAGATTGAGCTGAAGTTAGAGTACCAAGAGCCTATAAGGTATATTGTAGAGTTTGAGTTGGTACCTATCTATATATTTTCTCTATACTAAAACCTATTTTTATTAAACTTAAGGGAGTTGAGATGATGAGAAATGGAGTGATGAAGAGAAGAAAGCTCCCCTTATTGGTTGTAGCTATGCGCAAATGGGATACATTCCCATGGGATCTTCATGAAGAAGTTGGTAGTTTAGCTTAAGGACTTAAAACCTAAGCACTGGATAGGAGGTAATCTACTAGAGTTTTATTTAGTTTCCATGGACTTTCCTTTAAGTTGTTCCACTTTTGTTTTATGTTTTCAGGAAGATAGCAAAATAAGATACTTTAAGATAGTTTTTTGTTCTTTTGTAGATCTTTAAAGAGGCTTGAGGTTATCTTCGAGAGGACCTGAAGAGAGAAAAGAAATCATGACAAAGCAACTTGGCTTAATTCTAGGGTGGTCTTATTCTAACCTTACCTTTCTAATTTATATTTGATGATAAGTTGAAATGATATGAGAAATTGAAGTTAAGGGTAAGGAATATATGGAGTGAATTGAAGCTATAGTTGTGCTTTGCTGAATTGATATTATGTTTGTGCTGAGTGTTTGGTTGCTAAGTCTATTTTATTTTCTTGAAATTTTTGAGTTGTGTTGAAAAAGAGTAAGCAGTTTTTGTTTTTATTGTGTTCATGAATAAGGAACAAATGGAGTGAACTTTTTACATTACTTTAGAGTTAATGGATCAAATCTTTGGATTAGATTGTTACCCTTTGTATTTAACTTTAGATTCATGAGTTGAGAATAAGATAATGCCACTAGTTAGGGTTAGGCGTTTACATTTCAGAAAATTGATTTCCATGTATTGTGCTCTTTGAATTTCTAAGTGGCTAAGTGTAGTGTTAGAGAAGATGTTGAAATTGTTTTGGTCTTCAAAATAATTTTGCAATAAAAAATAGAATGAAAATAGGCGAAAATTTAAAAGTTGAGGATAAACCTGACCGAAAACAAAAATAGAAAAGAAAAAGAGAGCATGAGTGAACATATGGGGCGCTTAATAAGTGCTTAGCCCATCCTTTGGAATGATGAATTTTGAAAAGGGTTCATGAGCCCCTAGTGTGTACTCGGGGAAAAGGTGAGGAATAAAGAGCTCTCTTGAACAAAAGTTCGAAATGCATGAGTGAAATATGGGCATAAGTAAGAAAATTGAAAATTTTTGGGACATCTAAGTAAAAAACAATTCAATTTTGTCATTTTTTTTTTCTAAATTATGGTTAGCTTAAGGGAAAGATTAGGGTTATATACATGTCGATCAATCTATTAATTGTAGGGGCCTTTCTTTTCTTTTGTAGCAACTTACTTGATCTTGAGTTATCCAATCTTGAGTTAAACAAGAGGCTTAACTTTATGGACCATAGATTAATTCATTCATTCTCTTGGATATGTAATTAGGCACACTTAATCATTTACTTATCTTTCATGAACAATTAATTGCTTGCTAAAAGCTAAATTAAAAAAATGCACAACTCAATATATATAAACTAGAGAATAGACTTAATAACCAAAGAGTAGAGAGTCCATCTTTTTCCTAATGTTTTATAAGTGGTTTAAACTTGTTTGAGGACAAGCAAGTTATAAAGTTGGGGGTATTGATAATTGTATGAAAACAAACACTTATCTAAAGGATTCCTTTAACTATTAAATGTGATTAAATAGATTTTTGAGTCAAAGTATATGAATTTTCATTAAAGTCACATTTAATTTCTCAACATAAGTGTAATTCATATTCTTTGTGTTTTAATGCTCAAAAGTAGTGTAAATTTAAAGAATGTAGGCTTTTTATGTTTGATCTTGCAGGTCCCAGGGCTACCATGTGATGGTAGTCCCATTCAAGAAGTTAGAAATGAAGAAAAGAAAGAAAACATAGAGTTGAAACTATTCCCTTGACAATATCTAGCAACCATCCTACTGGTAGGTGAAAATTGTCAAGCTAGTACACTTACAAGTATCAATAATAGAATGTTTGCAAGTATCATATAGAGTAGTAACATATTGTCATACTGGTAGTGCCCTAATATAAAAATTTCTTCTTCTTTATCTTCTATAGATTTTGCTTTGTAATTTTTAGGGTTTAAGGTTTTAGTTTCCACCACTCTGTCCTCTTTAGGCTATATTAGGTTACTTTTAAGGTTGTTTTATGATTTCTACAGTACTTTCTTGTATTTTCATGATTATAGTGTAGAATTTTAATAGATTTTAGCTCTTTTCAAGGTTTAGGTTTATGAATTTTCATTGCATCCATGGAGATTGTTGGGAAAATCTTAAAGAGCACCATTATTGGGGTTTAGGAACTTGGTTTTGTAATGTTTCTCATACTTTTTCCATGTTTAATGTAATGTTTATTTTCATGTTCTTATGTATTATATGTTAAATGCTTATTCTCCATGAATGTGATAAATAATGCTTATTATGCTTATTGGTAGTGTTTGAACATGATGAAGTAGTTATGGCTATTGATGTTCTTGTATTATGATAGTGTAAACTTGGAATTTTACTTAGTTCTATGGTATAATTAGGTATAACTTGGGTGTTCGATTAATATTGAGTTAGGTAATGGTTCCCATACTTTAAACCTTCCCCTTTGTTATCCTAATACGGTTTAGACACCATAATAGGATTCAAAAACCTCGAATAAAATCGAGGATTTCTAATTTGAATGTGTAATTCTTCAGAATTAAGGCTCTAATTTTTATACTCATCTTGAGATAAAATTGTTTAGGACAAGAAATCAATTTTAACATAGTTATTTGAGTAGTGATGGGACTTGAATAACTAGTTGATATTGTAGATGGGAGATTGATAATACAATGCTCTTATTACATGATAGAATTTACGAAATGAAAGTAGGATAAATTCTATGAGTATGAGTAAAATTCATTTTTAAACTATCATAAATACTCTAATGGCATAGCCACAACGATCTTCGACAATTATTTATTTGTTACTTGTGCATCTTTTTATAGAGAAATCCACATCCCAATATTGAGAAATTGCTAAAATCTAAGCTTAATTTTATTGTAGTTTTTCCTTCTATTTTAGATAACTTGCATGTTCTTTCCTTAGAAATTGCTGAATTGTTTACCTAGATTAGAGTAGAAATAGTAGAATCTAGTACTTAGTTATCTTTCTAAATTCTATTCCTTTTTTCACCACAAAATACAAGCTTGGTTACTCTCCTCGTACTATCAATTGACTATTGTGCTTGTTATTAGTTTGCAAATTCCACTAAAATCTAATTATTTCTATTTGCAAGTGAGTTAATTGATACTATAGTATTCTACTATTATCAAAAGGGGCAAATTTTTATTTGTGCATGACATTAGTGACAGAGAGATCACGACACTTGCTTCCACTACATTCCTAATCTTGTATCTTGGGTTTGAAATGAAACTAATAATGGTTCTGGTCTTAGGCTCTTGTACATCAAAATAGATTATTAACATCTGGAATTCCTAGACATGATCATCCACACTCTTGCCATTACCACTTTGCTCAAGTTCTTGGAAGCACTTAAAGGTATCCTATTTATAATGCTCAAGAACAAACCCTATCCTATTTATATTGCTCAGGAACAAACCAATTCCGTAGGATACACTTAGACAACCTTCATCTCATTCCAAGGTATGGTCTCACGATGGCATTGCTAATGTGTGATTTGCACTTTCTTCCACCACATCACCGCATAACCAAAAAATTCCAATGCAACTAAGTGGATCCTCACTGCATCATTATAATCGTAACGGTTGAATATCTTCTTGATCTTCTCTTCCTAATCAAGATATTTGTTGGCATTACTTCTCCTACCAAAGCTCGAAATTTGTACCTTGATATTCTCCATTCATTTATGAGCTCAAATATCTCTCTTGTCAAAGTCATGGAACTTATCATCTTCCTCATTGCCTTCAACCACATTTTCCAACTCAATCCTCCTCTTAGCTTAATGGCCATCTCTTCTTGTTCCCCTAGCTCAATGTTGAGCTAGGTAATGCTACTTGTCTATCTCTTATTGTTAATGTACTCTTCAACATGCCTAGAATAAGATGGCGATTAACTTAATCAGCTTCAATAGGTTAGGCATCATTGTGGACCACTATAGTACAATGATTTCCAACAATTTAACACATTAAGGTTGTCATATCTACAGTCGTTGTAACTAAGTCATCTATCTTGATAAGCTTTTCATCTATAGTGTAGAGAGTTTGGTTCCCATGATGTCCTCTATTAGGAACATCACTTTTGACGTCTACTATACCGCCGTGAGCACTTAGAGTCCATATTGTCACTAAAATATCTTAGATATGTCATAAGGATTCAATACTACACCCAATAATCTAATATTGCATCTTGGTTGTAAGTGTAACAACCACCTATAACCGTAGTAATCTACTCTGATAGATTACACTCATCTTCAATACTCAAACTACTCAACTACCCTTTACAAATCATACCCCATAAGGAAAAATCATAAACACAAAATAAGGAAGCCTATAATACACCGCATCGGATCATGTAACAGAAATTCGCTCTATTTTTTAATGCCAAAATAGAGTACAATAGAGTATTACACAATAATAGCTGAGCATACTCAACAATGGCTACATCACAACAACATCATAACTACGAATACATGACTACACACCACATCACTACAAAACACATTAACCTTCATGAGTACAACATATGAATACACCTTCAATTGAAACCTTGAGCTTTGATATCGGGATTATCCTAGTAGTTTTGTTTTCACTAAGACTTATCGTAGTAAGGGGATGAGTCCCTTAACGTATCTAAGACAAGAGAATGGAATAAGAAACTAATGATAGCCACATGAAGCCACTCTTTGGATAGGACTCACTAGAAAGCACAACATAATTTGATTCTCGCTTAATATGATTCACAAGCTAAGAGACCAAGGTCTACTTGCGACTAATCCTTAGTCACTAATAGAATTAGATGAGAGTTTGAGGAGAAAGACTTAGAGAAGATATATTCTTTTTTCTCTCTCTTTTAATTTTTATTACCACATGTTTTGTTTTGGTTGGCCTTAGTAGGTTTAAGACAACAACTTGTGCTCATGCATTTTTGAAAAATTATATTAGAATACCCTTTATATTTATGTTCAATAGGGGTGGGCAAGTAACCTTATTGTCCATGGTACCTAGCCATACCTTACTTGATTGGGTAGGTTTTAGGTGGGCATTAAGAGTTACGAGATAGGCTCTAGGTGTAGATTTTCTAAGACTTGCTTCTCTAAGGTAGAGGAAGGGTATAAGGTCTTCCTATCTTACCCTTGTATTATAAGGTATAAAGGATATAGGTTTTAGAGCGTTATGTAACTACCTTGTAAAAACATATCGAATGATATGAATACATGAATAATAAATAATGATATTATATTTTTTAATCAATAAATGTTCTAGTAAGAAGGAAGGAAAAAAAAGAACCTATGGTTATAAGTTAATAATCTTAAACACTTAAACCTAATGCCACCTATTTCATTTTACATTTTTACATTCACTCCCTTTATTATTTCTCATTTGCTAAATAATAAGATCACATAAAATTAAAATAATGAAGGTAGGAAGAATTACTTTTTTTTAACTTCATATATTTTGGTTCCATAGATTTTGCATATGAAAAACTCATAATATCATATACTAATTACTTTCTACTATTGCATGAACTTGAAGTTGATAGGAAGAAAGACAAAATTTATAAGTTCAATAAGATACTATATACCCTATATGTTTTATAGGATATAAGTTTTAGAGTGGTTTTAGCATGTTATAAGGCAAGTTCTGGTTCTAAAACTTAGGAACCTGTACCCTATAGGATAGGGTATGGCTTAAGCTTCAAACCTTACCCTTTTTGTACCTACTCACTCCTAATGTCAACTGCCAATCAAATTCTTTAAGGGATTTAAATGACTCAATTAAAACATAGAGAACCTAATTGAATTTTGATATAAATATGGAGAGCTTCTAGTGCACCTTTTCTACGCATTTCATAAGGCTTTGGAGATTTGTTTTGCATGCCTTTGCAATGTTGTTAATAATGTAATTTACATTTTTAATACAATTTATATAATAAAAATTTGATTGTATATTGTATTGGTGCTTTACTTTGGTTAAGATCCAAATAATTGATGTTATATTTGCTTGATGAGCACTTAATTCCTTCTCTCTAAAATTGCGTATTAGACTCTTTAATCTTTAAAATTTTATAACCATTTTGCCCTTAAAAATTGATAAAAGAGTTAGAAAGAACTAAAGAAATAGTTTTATATAACAAAATATTCAAGAACTAAAGAAATAAAATAAAAGTTCTCTATTTTATTAAGACTTGTATGTTATTTTTTTATGTTAATTTTCACATTGTCAAGGGAAAAATAATAAAATGAGCCTCAAAATATGTTTTATAGGGATTTGATAGTGTAAATACTCAATAGAAGTACTAAGTATACACTATACATGCAACAAATTGGAATGTATGTAAATTTTATCCTTTTACTCATGCTATATGCGAACTGATGGATTCATGACACAAATTAAAAATGACGATAAGTTTTCTATTAAAACTAGATTAACAAACAAGTAAAAGCCAAGTTTTAATTTTATTAGAAAGGCTTATTATAAGCGGATTATGAGGAAGGGACTTGATTGACATTTGAGCATGATGATAGAATTAGATATAAGTCATCAATACTTCCAATAGAGTGCATCTTTTTAGTGAAAGTTCACTTAGATTAATATAAACTTGGGGAAAATTATACCCAAAAGGATTAATGTTTGAAATCAAATTCAAATAAAGGATGGAACTTTTACATGGTTGAAGTAGAGGATCAATGTTATAATAAGTAGATTAAACAATGATCGAACTTTCAAGTTATTAAAATAGAGAATCAAATGCTTGAACCCACTATTATAATACTAATTCTTTGTTTTAACTATTTAAAGTTTGATCATCTATTTAACCTTAATTCTAAATGTTAATTATCTTGTATATGGTTCCTTTACTAGAAGCTCCATGTTAAAGTAAGTCTATAAAAGGATAAAAGAGTCTTTGTTTTGATGGTTAACAACTATCTTTTGTAACACTTCTTACATTTCTTTAGAGGAAAATTCACATGTTACCAACTTATGTTTTGTAGTAATAATACACCTTTTAATTAAGGATGCAGCTGGGTAGATTGTCACAGAGTAACCGACCTATCCAACCAACTCAATAAAAACAGGTTTTAGGATATGATTAAGAATCCTATAGAGTTTAGGGTCAGGTTTTGGGATTAAAAAAAAATCGATGGAAAACCTAACCCTATAAGAAAGAATAAATCATTTCATTGACTCTATCTTACATTTTATTATTAAGAAGATTAATAAGCATATTAAGAATTCGTTTATAAAAATCCTTTAAGAATATACTAATAATGGCTTAAAAAATCAAAATCAAAATAAAATATTTTATGTAATTAAGGTGAGGTAATTCGATATTAGGTCCATGATGAGTTTAGGGGTGAATTTTATTAGTAGGAGGAAAAACTCTATAAGATTCTGACAAATCTGAAATCTTATAAGGACAGGTTTTGGTAATAAGAGTAAAAAGTAAAAACCTTATAGGATTTTTATAAGGTTTTGGGAAATGCTAAACCCTATAAGGGTAGATTCAGGTATTATAAAATCTATCCCAATCTTGCTTTGGTTGCATCCCAACTTTTAATATGACAATAAAAGTCATATATACATGGTATGGGCATAATTGTGCATACGTTATAAAACCATGTTTATTACTAAGGCACCTGTTTTAGGTTCTAAGGTGTTACATCAATATTTCAAAAAACTCTTCTTTTTTTTTTTTTTCAATAAACTCATAACTTTATCTCAGAATTCCTTTTATAAAAGTTCATTAATATATAATTTTTAAATTTTTATAAGTCCCAAAAACATACTTTTAACCAATTAAAATTTTAAAAAACAAAAAAAGAAAATAGAAAGATGTGAAGAAATTGCTCTTTGTCATAAGGACATCTCTTCATAAAGGAAGGTAATTTATAGGTTAAGTGACTCTGCAACTGTTCCTTCTATCTTGAAATTGGTGCTAAGCTACTAACATGCAACAAAGTCAATCTAATCATTTTGTATTCATTGGACCTAACTAGACCCTACCACAAGGCTTTGGCTTGGCTCAAAGTAGTGGTACCTAGTTTGCCAATTGAGATAAATCCGACCTAAGCCAGTTCATAGGCAAGCCTATAAACCTATTGGGTTCATTGGTATTGATTCATGGGTCTTATTTATTTATGTTTTTAAAAGAAAATGTCAAGTTTTAAATTCAAAAAAAGAACTTTGGGTTAAAGAACCATATAGTTTTTAGCCTATCATTAAAAGAAGTGGAAAAAGGACTCATATATATTGTAGAAATAGATTGCTAACTATGTGTTTGAAGTTTGAACCAAGTGTTTAGAATGCTTGATAATTGACTAAAATAGTACTTTATTAATTACAAGCATTGAAAGAAGGTTTGGAATATTATAGAGAGGATCATGACCAAGGTTCGTGTAATCTGTACACGAGGTTGGAAATAAGTCAATTAATTTACTAGAGGTTTATAACCAAGACCATAGTTGTGAACCTGGGCATAATCTACAACAGGGAAGAGAAAAATTAAGTATGAGAGATGTTAAGCCCTGAATAGGAGAAGTCATAATAGTCTCACCATATAAACTAACCTAAGATAAAAGCTGACCTCATTGTTGCTATCGTAGATATAGTCTACATAAAGTGTATATGACTCAACTAGCTTAAGGCATCCAGTTTAATACCTGTTTATAATTAAACATGTGGTATAGTTTTTCAAAATACTTGTCCACAACAACCTCTTATTTAATAATACAATAGTACTTGTATAGCATTTCCACACATAGAGTTATAATTTATATTAAGAGTTTACAAAAACCATAGGTCTTTGAAGTCTATCTACAATACGATAAGAAACTAGTGGACGTCCCATGGAATTCCTAATTAGTTTCTTCAAAACCAAAAAGAAAAGATCAAAAACCCAGATTCAATGGATTCTCCTTTCTTTACTTTCTTAGCCAATTCTATACTAACTTGGGGGTAGTGATATTTGAACATCTTGAACTCTCACTCATCATCTGCAAAAGAGTTTATAGGGACGTAAGCACAATTAGCTCAATAAGTGGGATAGAGTTTGAAGAGTACCATACAATCATGGACAAGATTATTAATTGTAATGAAATGCAATATAATCAATCACTTGGAACATTGTACAATATTATCTGGTTCATTATGAGGTCAGAGAAATTGCATTTGCTCCAACCCGAATTGAGGAGTTTGTCATGACTCAAAATCAAGCTAAACCTAGGTTTATGCAATCGAGAATACCTTCCTCCTATGACCACTTTCGAATCACAGCTCCCACCACCCTTACTATGACCCCCTCACCTATCACTTAATTCAATTAAGGATGGGGAAAAAACCATTTCAACTATTCTCATTGATGGAAGTCGATATTTGGTCTAACACTTCTAATCGTTTTCCTAATGGTTGCTATGCATGTCCAATTAAGTTAGCAGTCAAATTACTCTTAATTCCATTTAAGGGTGGCCAAATAAATTCACACAATACAAAACGAAGTAATCATGCAGAATAGTATGCTAAGGAGTTCAACTTTTATCATAAACAGAATACCAATCACATACATGGCATGCATATAAATAGCTAATTTACAATCACAAGTAGAAGTACTCTTAAAGCTCTAGATACTTTGACACAGTATCTCAACAAGTGGTAAAGCTACAACCCTAACTTACCTATCCTGATGCTCACTATAGAAGATCTGTATTGCTGATGCTTTACTTACTAGGAGATCCTATATATACAAAACCCATATTTAGTTTTCGTACGAGTTATGAAAACGTTAGGGCTTTATCTATTTTTTTATTTCAATATGAAGTTATATATATAAATATATATATATTTAAGATATATTATTATTTAAATACATATTTATTATAGTTATATTATATAGTTATGTGAAGTTATTAAGTATCGATAATATAGGTAGTTATATTATTACTTATAATCGTATCAAAACGTACTTTTAATCAGTCAAATTATGTTTCAATTACGATAAGGTTATTGTAATACATTAATTTTCATAATATTATAGAAATATGTATTATAATACCTAAGATTATTTAATTTTAGTAAAAGTGGTGTTATTGGTTTTGTATGAACTTGATGATATGTATTACATGTTCTATTTTGAGAGATAACTTCTAAAAGGTATTTCTAGTTTCTAATATACCTATACAATCTTATAATAAATATTATCATATTATATTCATATAATATAAATAAGCTATATTTTACATAATTTCCTAAAATAGCTTAATAATATTTGTAATTTTTAACCTTAACATGCTTATACCTTAACCTAAGTTGTATAATAGTACCAAATATGACAAAATTCCATTCTAATTAAACCTAATCAACATGTATAAGTATAGGTTTTATTTTGATGTTTATCACATTTTAGTTTATTATTACTAAAAACGTATCCTAGTTAGTAAATTAGGCTATTTTGCCACTAATATTCATAGTAAATAGCTCAGGTGGCTAAATAATTCATTAAAAATTTCCATGGACTCCTAAAAATATGGGGAGTTCATTCATTATGTGGTTTCATGCCATTGGCTTTATTGCCAATATATACATAATTACGTTTTTACCCTTAAATTACATCTAATTGAACAAATATTATCGTTTTTACACAAAATTAATTTTAATATATCTCGACATTATTATAAATCACTAGAAGTTAGTAGACACCAATTTCATTAATTAATTTTATAAAAATCTATTTATTTTATATTTCACGCAATTTCATCAATAAATTTGAGGGTCAAGAAATACAATAAATATTAAAAATACAAGAATAAAAAATTGGACTACACAAAAATTAACTAAATGTAATATACATTCTATATAAAAATTTGAATTATAAATAACATTATTTAGTATATTTATTTTGAACTTCAAAAATTAAATGAATAGTAACTTTTTAAAGTAAGTATATAAAATATTTGATATTTTACAAAAATAAAAATACCAAACAAAATTATATCTGAAATAACCCAAAAATAATTTTTTTTATAAGTTTTTAGGTAATTTTAATATTTTTAGAAAATAAAGGAAGAATATGGTAGAAAATTGGATCACTTGTTCATCAGAGCTCAGATAGCTGGTAATCGGTGGGGGGTTCTCGGACGACCTAAGTGGTGGGTGGGTTGTTTGGTTGTGGTGGAGTTCAATAGTAGATTTAAGTTTAGTCCACGAACAACTTTTTCGTGGTCCCTTGCTCTGATTTTCTTTTGATTTTTCTATTTTCTAAGAATTTCCTATGAAATTTCCTTTAAGTGTTCTTAGGTTTTAAATGTGTAAATTGAAGTTAGGGTTTTGATTTATAGTGTTTCCAGCTAGTTAGGAATTTTTCTTTCTTTTTTTTTTCCTTCTTTTTCTTTTACTTTTTCTCTTAATTCTATGCATAAGGTGGCTTAATTTCTTGGTTTGCTTTTGATTCAGCTACTCTTGATGTTTACAAAATACCAAGGTGATGTCCAACAATTGCCAATAGATTTAGATGGAGTTTGATTGATCTTTGAGTAAGTTTTTCATATTTTATGTATATTATATATTATTTGGTAATTTTATTAATATATGGGTATATATCTTACATATATATATATTATTCGTAATGAGTAATTACATTCATATAATCATGTTTCTAGCATAGATTTTATTTTTAAGATATATTTCTTATTTACTTTTATGAGTTTATCACATATTATATATAATTACATAATTTCGAGTTAATTTATAAGTATAATTACTATATATATCGGGTATACTCATAAAAATACATATATATTCATATAGTATATTATGTTATATTATTTCCTTTTATAGCTTGATTAACTTATTTCTAAGTCTTCCTTACATTTCGAGCTTGGTTTTAGGGGTTTCAACAAGTTTTATGTTATATTATATAATCACACTTTTAAGGCTAAAATTGGGATTTTTAGTCATTATTTTTATAATCTAATTTTACTAGGTCACTTTAACTAACTTTTTTTATCTTAGTTGTAAGTGTGGTTGCCCTAAATGTGATTTTAGAAGCTCACAAGAGGTTCACGGCTACAGATTACAATTGTGGACCTTGCTCGCAATCTTTATATCAACAAAGTTAATAATCATATTGCTTGAAATAATTGCAATTTTTTATCAGATTCTCATGAGTTACAATCACAAAAGTCATAACATTTCATGATATAAGGTTTAAATCAATTAGTAACAGATTTTTATTCAATCTAGTAGATGGAATTTGATTGTTAGATCAATATAACTCTTAGTGAAAGCTTGTGTATGTGTATTTAGTGTACATTATAAATGATAGTTTGCAACTCTATTTTTCTCTATTTTTTTATACATGAATTTCATTTGATTTTCCTACAAATTCTTCTTCAATCACTATACAAATAAAATCTTATTATCTTTATTCTAAGTATGGTTTGGTATTGTAGACATCTCAGTTTTGCCTATCCCCCTCTCCCATTTATTTTTTAAAAATTGGTCATAAAGTCCTAAATTAGGAAAAAAATACAAAAAATAGAAAATTAAAGAAAACAAAAAAAAAAGAGATTTAAAAAAAAGAAATTAAGAAAACTTATAAAATTTAGAAAGAAAAAAAGAAAAATAAAAAAAAGGAAAAAGCATAAAAAATAAGGAAATTACAAAAAATGTATAAACAAGTAATAAATAAATAATTAAAAAGAAAAAAAAGAGAAGGAATTTTTTTCTTTTTTTATTTACTTTATTTATTTTTTTTAAATTATGTATATAAAAATTCATATATAAATGAAAAAAAAAGTGAGGCATGGGGATCGAACCTGAATTAAATCTTGGTCTATAAGATTTAGCCTAGGGCCTTCGGCCCTATTTTTTGTAGATAAAGGAGCAGGGGGTGTGCTATTATGCATACTCTATTTTTGCAATGCGTACATGCAATGCATGCGTAGGTGGGAGCACATAGCACGTGCCTCACATGTAGTTTGCGCTCCCTCTTTTCTTTCTTTTAGATTTTAGTTAGCTCCTGATTTCTTGTTTCTTTCTCCTAGTGTGCACTATTTAAGGCCTTTTTTTGATCAAGTTTACTATACGATTTCATCGAATTAATGGTGAAATCGTATAGTACGATTGGCATACTTTGAATCAAGACTTATTTTTCGTCCAAATTCAGTCAAATTCGATAATAAATCGGCTCTAAAAATGAGAAAAAAAAAAACCAAAAGTCTGATGATTCGTTTAAAATATATATATATATATAAATTGTGAATACTCTAACAAGTATACTGGGTTGGAATCAAGTAATATAGAGAAAGTAAGGTTATCGATTCCTTAAGGACTAAGAAATTACTAATCTTATGCTANACAATCTTATAATAAATATTATCATATTATATTCATATAATATAAATAAGCTATATTTTACATAATTTCCTAAAATAGCTTAATAATATTTGTAATTTTTAACCTTAACATGCTTATACCTTAACCTAAGTTGTATAATAGTACCAAATATGACAAAATTCCATTCTAATTAAACCTAATCAACATGTATAAGTATAGGTTTTATTTTGATGTTTATCACATTTTAGTTTATTATTACTAAAAACGTATCCTAGTTAGTAAATTAGGCTATTTTGCCACTAATATTCATAGTAAATAGCTCAGGTGGCTAAATAATTCATTAAAAATTTCCATGGACTCCTAAAAATATGGGGAGTTCATTCATTATGTGGTTTCATGCCATTGGCTTTATTGCCAATATATACATAATTACGTTTTTACCCTTAAATTACATCTAATTGAACAAATATTATCGTTTTTACACAAAATTAATTTTAATATATCTCGACATTATTATAAATCACTAGAAGTTAGTAGACACCAATTTCATTAATTAATTTTATAAAAATCTATTTATTTTATATTTCACGCAATTTCATCAATAAATTTGAGGGTCAAGAAATACAATAAATATTAAAAATACAAGAATAAAAAATTGGACTACACAAAAATTAACTAAATGTAATATACATTCTATATAAAAATTTGAATTATAAATAACATTATTTAGTATATTTATTTTGAACTTCAAAAATTAAATGAATAGTAACTTTTTAAAGTAAGTATATAAAATATTTGATATTTTACAAAAATAAAAATACCAAACAAAATTATATCTGAAATAACCCAAAAATAATTTTTTTTATAAGTTTTTAGGTAATTTTAATATTTTTAGAAAATAAAGGAAGAATATGGTAGAAAATTGGATCACTTGTTCATCAGAGCTCAGATAGCTGGTAATCGGTGGGGGGTTCTCGGACGACCTAAGTGGTGGGTGGGTTGTTTGGTTGTGGTGGAGTTCAATAGTAGATTTAAGTTTAGTCCACGAACAACTTTTTCGTGGTCCCTTGCTCTGATTTTCTTTTGATTTTTCTATTTTCTAAGAATTTCCTATGAAATTTCCTTTAAGTGTTCTTAGGTTTTAAATGTGTAAATTGAAGTTAGGGTTTTGATTTATAGTGTTTCCAGCTAGTTAGGAATTTTTCTTTCTTTTTTTTTTCCTTCTTTTTCTTTTACTTTTTCTCTTAATTCTATGCATAAGGTGGCTTAATTTCTTGGTTTGCTTTTGATTCAGCTACTCTTGATGTTTACAAAATACCAAGGTGATGTCCAACAATTGCCAATAGATTTAGATGGAGTTTGATTGATCTTTGAGTAAGTTTTTCATATTTTATGTATATTATATATTATTTGGTAATTTTATTAATATATGGGTATATATCTTACATATATATATATTATTCGTAATGAGTAATTACATTCATATAATCATGTTTCTAGCATAGATTTTATTTTTAAGATATATTTCTTATTTACTTTTATGAGTTTATCACATATTATATATAATTACATAATTTCGAGTTAATTTATAAGTATAATTACTATATATATCGGGTATACTCATAAAAATACATATATATTCATATAGTATATTATGTTATATTATTTCCTTTTATAGCTTGATTAACTTATTTCTAAGTCTTCCTTACATTTCGAGCTTGGTTTTAGGGGTTTCAACAAGTTTTATGTTATATTATATAATCACACTTTTAAGGCTAAAATTGGGATTTTTAGTCATTATTTTTATAATCTAATTTTACTAGGTCACTTTAACTAACTTTTTTTATCTTAGTTGTAAGTGTGGTTGCCCTAAATGTGATTTTAGAAGCTCACAAGAGGTTCACGGCTACAGATTACAATTGTGGACCTTGCTCGCAATCTTTATATCAACAAAGTTAATAATCATATTGCTTGAAATAATTGCAATTTTTTATCAGATTCTCATGAGTTACAATCACAAAAGTCATAACATTTCATGATATAAGGTTTAAATCAATTAGTAACAGATTTTTATTCAATCTAGTAGATGGAATTTGATTGTTAGATCAATATAACTCTTAGTGAAAGCTTGTGTATGTGTATTTAGTGTACATTATAAATGATAGTTTGCAACTCTATTTTTCTCTATTTTTTTATACATGAATTTCATTTGATTTTCCTACAAATTCTTCTTCAATCACTATACAAATAAAATCTTATTATCTTTATTCTAAGTATGGTTTGGTATTGTAGACATCTCAGTTTTGCCTATCCCCCTCTCCCATTTATTTTTTAAAAATTGGTCATAAAGTCCTAAATTAGGAAAAAAATACAAAAAATAGAAAATTAAAGAAAACAAAAAAAAAAGAGATTTAAAAAAAAGAAATTAAGAAAACTTATAAAATTTAGAAAGAAAAAAAGAAAAATAAAAAAAAGGAAAAAGCATAAAAAATAAGGAAATTACAAAAAATGTATAAACAAGTAATAAATAAATAATTAAAAAGAAAAAAAAGAGAAGGAATTTTTTTCTTTTTTTATTTACTTTATTTATTTTTTTTAAATTATGTATATAAAAATTCATATATAAATGAAAAAAAAAGTGAGGCATGGGGATCGAACCTGAATTAAATCTTGGTCTATAAGATTTAGCCTAGGGCCTTCGGCCCTATTTTTTGTAGATAAAGGAGCAGGGGGTGTGCTATTATGCATACTCTATTTTTGCAATGCGTACATGCAATGCATGCGTAGGTGGGAGCACATAGCACGTGCCTCACATGTAGTTTGCGCTCCCTCTTTTCTTTCTTTTAGATTTTAGTTAGCTCCTGATTTCTTGTTTCTTTCTCCTAGTGTGCACTATTTAAGGCCTTTTTTTGATCAAGTTTACTATACGATTTCATCGAATTAATGGTGAAATCGTATAGTACGATTGGCATACTTTGAATCAAGACTTATTTTTCGTCCAAATTCAGTCAAATTCGATAATAAATCGGCTCTAAAAATGAGAAAAAAAAAAACCAAAAGTCTGATGATTCGTTTAAAATATATATATATATATAAATTGTGAATACTCTAACAAGTATACTGGGTTGGAATCAAGTAATATAGAGAAAGTAAGGTTATCGATTCCTTAAGGACTAAGAAATTACTAATCTTATGCTAGTTCTTATCAATATTTAGGCTATCAAAATTAAATTAAGTAATCTAATAATTACTCTAAAACTATTGAAAAGAAAATAACTATGAAAAATCTAAAATTAAGCAATCAATCGAGAATCGTGGGAAAACAGAATCTACCCTAGATTGTGCTAATTAAATTGTTATCATGTTATATAGATTAATAGCTATATAATTATTCAAGTGAAATTATTAGACCTTAAAACTTAAGGATTTAAACCCCTAATTAGTTGGTCAGCTTTTGCATCTTCCAATTAACAATAGACTCTACATTACAATCATATATCTCCTAATACTATGATTGTCTAATGTCCTAAATTAATTATCTCTAATGTCTTAGTGAATAATCAATCACTGAAAATCGCATTAATCTCTAAATAATTTCTAATTAATTCAATTAACTCTGCTTCCATATTAATTAATCAAATCAACTAAGAATTTCTAACAAACCTTATATCAACTTTTGTATCGTTAGTGTTTCTAATAATTATAATTAATTGAATAATTATAATCGAAATCATAAAAATTGCAATCATCAATCGTCTATATATCTCTTAATCCTATAACATGAACACAATCATTATCTTAGATATCTAGAGTTTCATCGGTCTTACAAATAAATTTAGCTAGCCATGGATTTGGAAACGAAAGCACAAATAGTAACTGAAATTGCAAGGAAATTCATAATTGAAAACATAAGTAATTCACAAAATTGAATAAAAATAATTGAATTAGATGTCACTAATTCTGTTTTAGAAAAGATAATCTTCAATTGTAACTTCAACTTGGTCTCCACAGCAAAAACAAATTCTTCTTAATGATTTAAGCGATTCTTCCGAAGAATTCTTTAAGAACTATCTAAAAACTATTCTACGACTCTTTAAGTCTAAGGAAAGTGTGTGTCAAAAGTCTCTTAAACGATGAAACATAAAGCTTTTTATAGGAAAAATTAGGGTTAACTCACTTGAAGCTTCTTTTTCATGAAGGCCGATGGTGTAAGTGAAAGGCCATCGGCATAGAATTCAAAGGCCACTAGTGTAAATTGTAGGCTTGCTACCTTCAATTCTAACTTGTGCGTGTTAATTCAGACTTCGTTCCTTTGTGTAAAACTTCTCTAAATCATCCATAATTCCAACTCTTGAATTCTCTAATTCTTGAAATGTCCAAATGAAAATAATTAAGTACCATTTCTTAATGATTTCTATAAAATAGATATTAATTCTATCTTAATTTGTACTTTAAAACATGGAAAATATGCCTTTATTAACTCCTCCACACTTCAACTTTTGCTTGTCCTCAAGTGAAATAAATAGAACTAAAGAAATCTAATTTGAAATTACAAATTTTCTTAATTGCTAATCCAAGACATCTAATATTTAACACTTTCAAACTCACTAATTTGTAATGCCCACTACTCGAACCAAATCGAAATATGTGATCAAACTATTACAATTGAAATTAATTAGTTATTCTAGAGAAATCAAATTTTAATCTAAGCATTTAACCTAAGATTTCTATTTTCAAAAGTAAATACTCAGTTCTAGAAGAAAAAAAAACACCCATTTAAACTTCACAGCTGTTAATAGGCATATTATCCCTCTAATTATCCCGACAAACAAGTTAACATAGTTGTGAAAGCATATGATATCTGCTTTATCCCTAAGTTTTCTTCCTTTTTATTATAAGCCTTAATTCATTTTTTTTTTATTTGCATTCAAAATTTCCATTTTACATTCCAAATTTTTTTTCTCTTTTTTCTTTTTTTTTTTTCATTAGTTCAGATATTGAACTTTACCTTTCTGCCCTTCTCATTATAGTGAGTGCATTGAGTCGACACATCTTAAGCTCATCACTCAAGTGACAAGGTTTTAAAGAAACCCCTACGAATTCTTCCTCACTTTAACATTCAAGTTATGATACTCTTAACTTAATTTCTTGAGTTATTGGAGTAAAGGTTCTCATTTCATTACTTTTTGAATGCTCACTAAAATTTTTCAAACTTCTTTTATAGGAATCACTAAGTTCAAAGCTTCACTTACCTCTTTCACTAATTGTTAACATGCCGTTAGAATAACTAAAAAGACCATATACTAATTAACCTTGTATAGAAGTGAACTTGTTTACTTTTTACTTAAGGACTTGACCGATTTTTAAACTTCAAATTCTAAGACTAAAAATTAGGTAAATTAGGTTCCTAAAGAATTGACTAATTAATTTTAACTGAGTAAAAAAATCTAAACATTGGTGAGTAGGGCACCTTAGTGAGCCAATGATTTAAATCACAATCAGATGCTATCAATAATTTCTTTGTATAATCTTTAGATTTCAAACAAGAAATTCAAAATTTGGAAAAGAATTTGGCCTAAACTTTACCAGATACTTAAAAACAAATAAAGTTTAAGCTAATAGGAAAGTATAACTATTTGTAAACAAAAACTGGCATCAAAATTGATATTTTCATTTCTTATAATTCCTTCCCCCTATTGTAGGATAGACAGTGTCCACACTGTCTTCTATTCAATATGCAAGAGGAAATAAAAATTCGAAGCAATAAGAAATGAAAAACCGGTACTTCCCTAGATTCAAATTTTTAGCAATAATGAAAATTCTAAGCATAAGATTATTGTTATCATAGAATTCATATTTGACTTGTCTCATCAAATGCAAAGAAACATGAAATAGCAAAGATAGCGTAGATGTGGACTGAAGAGTACACAGTAGAGCTAATGATCCCG
Organism: Lumnitzera littorea; assembly: GCA_024138015.1. Taxonomy (NCBI): domain Eukaryota; kingdom Viridiplantae; phylum Streptophyta; class Magnoliopsida; order Myrtales; family Combretaceae; genus Lumnitzera; species Lumnitzera littorea. The sequence goes on from JAMXBB010000011.1 coordinate 23,315,722, forward strand.
AGTTACCCAAACAAACGAGTATTAAACAAAAATAACTGAACAACAAAATAAAATAAAAAGAAAAGAAATAAAAATGAAAAAAAAAAAATTAGAAGAGCATGCAAATATCTAATTATCTCTATCGGTGCTGCTACTCTCTATACTAGAAGTCTCATAATGGAATTGCTATGTAGTTGCTAGCTGAAAACATGAGATAGCAAACTTTAACATATTGAACATAGTAGCTCGAAACTTCTTATTCTTCTTCCTTTCTTTCCTAATTTCATTCTAGACTTCTCTAAGCACCCAATTGTTCATAACTGCTAGCTGGAAGATGAGATGAAGTAAACACTCTAGCAGGAGGAGGAGGAGGAGGGTTTTCAAGAATATCCTCCTCATCAACAAGATGGGGCCTATTATTTATGTTGACTAAGCCCTAACTCTTAAAGGGTATAATAGAAATAGGTTGACATGGGATACCATCGTCCCCTTCTGGTTCTTAAAAAAGCCCTATACCCTTCAATAATGCTATAATATACCTACTACAAAAGATAACCTGTGTCCCCGTATCATCTATCTGTCTATAGATAAAATTTGCTATCTTTACTCCTAGATCTATCCGATACCTAGAAATCATACTATATAGATAAAACATATCAAAACTGGTTACCTTGCTATGGTTAGTCTTCTTACAGTTGAGAGTATGAGCAAGAATATGGTGGAGTGGCCTGTACTTCACCATTGAGAAAGTCGTGGCGAGCGACTTTGAAGGTACAAAATCATCTTGCTTGGGATGAATCAACTAAAACCAGAATCTCTCAACAGTTATATCACTAGGTTCGGAGTTGGGCAAATTGACTTCCTCCTCATCATATAAACCTAGAAAATAATCAATTTAACTCAATTCAATTACATGAATTTCTCCATAAACTTGAAATGTGAAAGTAGACAAAAGATCAATGGCTATATTTCTAAAAGTAGGTTCTTTTACCTCAAATAATCGAAACCATGTTTTATCAGCAACCATCTATTAGATTCTATCGGCCATTCCATACTCTTGCAAAAGAGTCCAATCTAGATATTGTTGATTTATGAATGTCATTCGTTGTAACTTCCTCCTTTTCTCCCTAGCATACTTGATACGAGGCAAGCGCACCTATCAATTTTAATATAGTCGGATATGAGTCCGAGTCGATCCCTCAGAGATTTTGAGTACTAATATTAACTTTAGCTTTATTACCTAACCGGAAAATTATGTCGAGTTGAATGAATTAAAAATACTGAAATTAATAAACTAAACTACTTATGAGACTTAATTACGCAAATTAGAAAGCAATAAACTACGAACGACTTCGAGTATGCAATAATGTATTTAGGAATTATTTCCCCTAGTGTTTAACACGTAACCTTTTAAAATATATTCAATTTAGTTTCCATTATTCTTGACCGGAGGGATTCACAATTAAAGCTAATATCTTTCTCAAGCATATTAACCCTAATCCTAAATTATTTACCGGAATCTATTCACTTAGTAATATAACTTAGAATTGCATTAATGTATAATGAATTCCCACACAAACAATCAATTTTCCGGAAGAAACATGTATCTTATCTCTAAGTATACATGTAATTTTCTTCAATTATGTTAAGATCTAATTACACATGCAATTTCTCAATCAACATGCATAATATCATATATTGATACTCTAGAATTATCAATCCACAATTAACGACATAATTGAATCAAGAAAAGATAGAAACTTTCTTGAAATTATAATTCAATCCAAGAGTTACATGAAACCCTAGGTTCCATAATCCTAAATACTTGAATTCTAAGTTATCATAACGAATCTAAAAACGAGTTTCATCAAAAACATAAAATAAAGCATGAAAACCCCTTTTGATTTGATGAACAATCTCTAATCTTGAAATCGATGTCGTTCTTGCTTCTTGATATTGTTTCTCCTTAAGTCTCTTCTTGTCTCTTGTCTCTCTTTGTTTCTGTAATGTCTCCTTTTCTTTTGAACCCTAAGATCTCCTTATATATGTGTATTACACGGATTTTATTTTCGTCACCAGACACGGCTAGGGACATGGCCGTGTCCCCAGGTCGTGTAACTTTCTGCACAAAGGTAAAATTTCTGTACAACTTCAAAATTTCATAACTTCTTCGTTTGAACTCGGAATTGAGTGAAACTTGATTCGTTTTCTTCGTTTTCGAGCCTAGAACGCGTTTAAACCCTGAAATCAACATTTTACTCAATTAAGTATCAATTTCTTTAAAGAAAACCAAAAATGTACGGGAAATGCTATAAAATCACCATATGAAATATGTTTAAAATCAGAGTTATCAATACTCCTGATATGAGAGTAGATTGCTGCTTGAACTTTTGGAAGTCGAAGTGGCTACCGTCTTCTATTTCTTTCTCGGTTGCATCTTTTTGGGTAGCATGGTGCACAAATCAGAACTGCAGAGTGAAAATGGGTATGGAAAAAGTGAAATAGTGAGTGAATGTGAGATGGAGTAATGGATTAAGTATGTGGAGGAGATAGAGTGATGGAGAGGAAGAGAGATTTGGAGAGAGAGAAAAACTAGAGAGAGAAATCGAGAGAAAAAATGAGTGACGAGAGAGAGAAAACCGATGGATATGCTTTTAAAAGCACTGTATATCGGCACTTCCCTCTATATGCCAATAGCTTACATTGCCAGCGTATATGCCTAGGCCGATGGCGTTGAGTACCGGCCTTACATTCAAAATTTCGTGCTTTTCTCCTTTTTTTTTTGTTTTTTTTTTACTTCTTAGGCCGACAGCCTTAATGGTAAAGGCTAGCCTAATTTTTTTTATTTAATAAATAAAAATAATTAAATAATAATGAATAAAAAATTATTTTGGTAAGAAATGGGTTCCTTCCCATGAAGTGCTTAGTTTATAATCACTAACCCGACTTTTCCGATTTTACTGTAGGTTCTCACTCACTACCATAGTGGTGTCACTAGCTATGTTTTCTCTTGCAAAATAGCTGTTTCAAATGGGCCAAACCATTGAGATTTTAACTTACCTAGGAATAATTTTAGTTGAGAGTTGTATAATAACACTTTTTGACCAAGTATGAACTCCCGCTGTTGAATGTTCCAATCATGCCATCGCTTGTCTCTCTACTTATAGATCTTAGCATTTTCATAAGCTTCTTCTCTAACCTTGTCTAGTTGGTTCAATTAGAGCAATCGCTTTTCACCTCTCCTTTACCCAAGTACTGCTCCTACAGCATAATCGCTAGCATCATACATCATCTCGAAAGGAAGCTCCTAATCTGGTGCGATGATCACTAGTGCCAAAGTAAGCTTCTCCTTTAATAGATTGAATGCCTACAAACAACTGTTATAAAAAACAAAGGTAGAATCTTTTTTAAGTAAATTACAAAGAGGTCTAAACATTTTAGAGAAGTCCCTAATGAATCTCCTGTAGAAGCTAACATGCCTTAGGAAGCTCTTGGCTCCTTTGATTGAAGTGGGTGGTGGTAGCTTTTCTATTATCTCCACTTTAGCTCTGTCAACTTCAATCCCCTTTTTTGACACTTTGTGACTTAAGACTATTCTCTCTCTTATCATAAAATGGCATTTTTGCTAGTTCAGAAGTAGATTAGTCTCCTTGTACCTTTTAAGTATACAACCTAAATTATTCGAACATAAATCAAATGACTTCCTAAAGATAAAGAAGTTATCTATAAATATTTCAATAAAATCTTTTAACACGTCAGAAAATATAGACATCATGCATCTTTGAAAAGTCGCGGGTGCATTACAAAGACCAAAGGGCATTCTCCTAAAGGCAAAAGTGCCATAAGGACATATAAAGGTGGTTTCTCTTGGTCCTTAGGTGCGATATGAATTTGATTGTAACTAGAATATCCGTATAAAAAACAATAACAATCATGCCTTGAAAGTTTTTCTAACATCTGATCTATGAAAGGAAGTAGGAAGTGGTCTTTATGAGTGACATTATTCAATTTTCTATAATCTATGCAAACTCTCCACTCGGTCACAGTACGAGTAGAGATTATTTCATCATCTTCATTTTTCACCATACTCATACCACCTTTTTTTGGCACTACTTAAATGGAACTAACCCACTTAGTAACTAAGATAGGGTAGATAATACTTGCATCCAGCAATGTAAGTACCTCTTTCTTCATTACCTCCTTGAGAGTTGGGTTGAGTTGTCTTTGTGGTTGTACTGTGGGTTTTCACTTAGCCTCAAGCAATATCTTGTGAGTGCAAATTAAGGGACTAATCCCCTTTATATCGATAATGGTTCACCCGATAGCTTCTTGATGCTCTCTTAAAACTCTTAGAAGTTGTTTCTCCTAGTTACTTGTTAAAGAGGAGGAGATAATTATTGGCAAAGTATAATTTGTTCCAAGATAAGCATATTTTAAATGACTAGGTAAAGGTTTAAATTCAAGCACTGGGAGTTGTGTCAATGATGGAACTGGCTTCTGCTCATTGGTGACTAGTTCTTCATAGTATCAATCTTTGATTTCTGATGCCTGTTCCCTACTTTCTTCTTCAAGTTAGTTGTCATTGCTCCAATTATCCAGATCCTTAAGAACTGATTCCATGTTATCCAATCCTCCTTTCTCTTCTATAGACTTACAGGTAATCTCATCAAAAATGTCAATAGTGTAATAGGATTTGCAATCATCAAAATGCTTTATGGCTTCATAAACATTAAACATTACTTGATTGTCCATAACTCTTAAAGTCAGCTTACCCTGTTCTACATTTATCAATGCCTTATCTGTTGTAAGAAGCGGTCTGCTCAGGATCATGGGTACCTCTCTGTCTTCTTTTATCTCCAGGACTATAAAGTCGATTAGGAAGATAAATTTGTCTACCTTCACCAAGACATTCTCAACAATACCTATCGGGTATTTGATACTCCTATCAGCAAGTTGCAAGGTGACATGAGTCTCCTTGCAATCTCCATGTCCTAACTTCCTAAAAATAGACAAGAGCATTAAATTTATACTTTAACTTGAATCAATAAGAACCTTATCAAAGTGAAAATTTCCTATAGTGCAAGGAACAGTAAAACTCTCTTGATCTCTTTGTTTTCTAGGCAGGGTGGATAAATTTTTCTGAAGGATCATGAAGTACTCCCCTATAAGCATCACCGGTTCATTCTCATTAATCTTTTTCTTCTTGGTGAGCAAATCCTTTATGAATTTGGCATATGAAGGCATCTGTTGAAGTGCTTTTATAAAAGGAATGTTGATTTGCAGCTTCTTGAAGACATCTAGGAATTTGGCAAATTGAGTGTCTAATTGTTGTTGCTTTAATCTTCTTAGAAAGAGGACTAGAGGAATATATGGTTTCACTTCTAGTGACTTCTGCATTGGTTCCTCTTCCACTTACTTCCCTTTTTATTCCTTTAGAATCTCTACCTTTTCTTTAACTCATCTGTCAATTGTTTATACTACTTTTCCACTCCTCAGCATAATAGCATTGACACCTCTAAGATTCTCTTTAGTATTAGTAGGTAAAGACCCTAATGGTCTATTACTTAATTGTTGAGAAATTTGACTAATCTGTTTCTTTAGGTTCCGGATAGTCGCTTGTTGATTCTGTAGCATGGTGTCAGTCTTTTGCATATAGCTTAACATGAGCTCTTCTATTCTAGACTGATTTTACTAAGGTGGAGTGTTCTGAGTAGGACCTTGCTTCTAGAATCTAGGTAGTAATTGGAATGCATTGTTCATCTTCACTGTATTACAGTATTGAAGGAATCCTACAATATGCTTGATAAGACTTTCATTAGGATATCCTCCAAATTGATTCATTTAAACCATTTTAATAAGGGATGGCTTCAGTTTAAAGTTGTTAGCCTGAATAGTAGGTCTCCTTATAGTTGAACCCATCACTTTAGATACTGTATAATCTCATAGTGCTCGCGGAACTCCTTGTATTTGATTATTACCTTCGATACCAACCATCTCTTCTATCCTTCTTCTATTCTCTTGCCTCAACTAATGTAAAGTGCGCTTTATTTTTTAATCTAGTGGTAAAATTTCAGCACTTCTACTCCTATGCATAAAATACTTGCAAGAAGAGCAAAAATAACATACGTCGTCAAGTGCGCCTAAATTACCAACAAAACTAAAAGGTTTAATATTTCCAGTTCCCGACAACAGCACCAAAAACTTGATTCACTTAAATTATACATATAAAAATAAATCGTGAATATTTTGGCAAGTATATTGGGTCGGAATCAAGTAATATAGAGAAAGTAAGGTTGTCGATCCCTCGAGGACTAAGAAATTACTAATCTTATGCTAGTTCTTATCAATATTCAGGTAATTGAAATTACATTAATTAATCTAATAATTATTCTAAAACTATTGAAAAGAAAATAACTATGAAAAATCTAAAATTAAGCAATCAATCGAGAATTATGGGAAAACAGAATCCACCCTAAATTGCACCAATTAAATTGTTATCATGTTATATAGATTAATAGTTATATGGTCATTCAAGTGAAATTATTATACCTTAAAACTTAAGGATTTAAATCCCTAATTAATTGGTTAGCTTTCGGATCTTCCAATTAACCGTAGACTCTACATTACAATCATATATCCCTTGATACTATGATCGTTTAATGTCCTAAATCAATTATCCTTATTGTCTTAGTGAATAATTAATTGCCGAGAATCACATTAATCTCTAGATAATTTCTAATTAATTTAATTAACTCTACTTCTACATTATTAATAAAATTAACTAAGAATTTCTAACAAACCCTATAGCAACTCTCGTATCATTAGGGCTTTTAACAATTATAATTAATTGAATGATTATAATCGAAATCATAGAAATTGCAATCATGAATAATCCATTTATCTCTTAATCCTATAACATGAACACAATCATCATCTTAACTATCTAGGGTTTCATCAATTCCTACAAATAAATTTAGCTAGCCATGGATTTGGAAATGAAAGCATAAATACTAATTGAAATTGCAAGGAAATTCATAATTGAAATTGTAAGGAAGTTCATAATTAAAAGCATAAGTAACTCATAGAATTTGATAAAAATAATTGAAATAGATGTCACTAATTCTGTATTGGAAAAGATAATCTTCAATTGCAACTTCAACTTAATCTCCACAGCAAAAAAAAAAAAAATTCTTCTCAACTTGAAGAATTCTTTAAGAACTATCTAAAGACTATTCTACGACTCTCTAAGTCTAAGGAAAGTATGTGTCAAAAGTCTCCCAAACGATGAAACATAAAGCTATTGGTAAGAAAAATTAGGGTTGATTCATGTAAAGCTTCTTTTTCATGAAGGCTGGCCATTAGGTTGGCGGTGTAAATGCAAGACTGGTGGCATAGAATTCAAAGGCCGCCCGTATAAGTTATAGACTAGCTGCCTTCAATTCCAACTTATGCGTGTTAATTCAGACTTCATTCCTTTGTGTAAAACTCCTCTAAATCGTCCGTAATTCCACTCTTGAATCCTCTAATTCCTAAAATGTCTAAATGAAAATAATTAAGTACCGTTTCTTAATGATTTCTATAAAATCAATAATAATTCTATTTTAATTTGCACTTTAAAATATGAAAGACATACTTTTATCATCTGACATCCCCATTTATGGCTGATTTCTCCATTAATGACCATTTCAAGCTTGTTTAAGCTATGTTTAGTATAAATAGGGGTCGAGAAACACACAAGGACACACAACATAAGCTTAGAAATGCTTTAGGTAAGCAAATCAAAGCTTTTTCTCTCTAAACCGAATCCTTTCTCTCTCTAGAATAGCCACTTTCACGGTTGTTTTCGGCAAAAACCACCACTACTACCAGAATCCTCACACCCAAAAACCTTAGTTAAGATACTTCAATTAGACTTCTCAAGACAATTCAAGCCGTACAAGCCGACCAAGTTGACCTGAGCCAACCACGCAGACCCAAGCCCAACCTGGTTTGCATTTTTTTTTTTTATATTTGTTTATTTATTTATTTATTCATCCTTTTATTCATGTACTTGTAAAAATAAAAAAGAGAAGAGAAGAAAAACAAGAAAAAGAAAAGAAAAGGGGAATCTTTTATTTACTTGTAGAAATAGATAAATAAATAAACAAGGTAACAAGAAAAAATAAATAAGTTAGTAAATAAATAAATTCATTTTATCACTTAGAAAAATCAGGTTTTCCAAAAAAAAAAATAATAATAAATGAACATTTTTTTCCAAATTAGGACTATTTTAGAATTTTCAAAAACAAAACGCCGATTACAGAAATTTTCTTAAATAAATCCAATCAGGTATAAACGTAAATTCAACCTTTTTCGGAATTAAAATCCATCAACTTACTAAAATTTTATAAAAAGGAATTATGTATGTTTGATAGCGAATAGTGAGTATGTAGGTACATACAGGGTGACGATAAAAAAATATAAAAAAAACCTTGATTTTCCTTTTTTTTTTTTTTAGTTTAGATTGTTCAAATTATCCTACTCTAGTCAAATAATCGTGTTCTATCTTATAATTAAAAGGTGATTTTTATGGTTAAAGTTAAAATTAGAAAGTTAATGGTACTGGTAAGGCTTTAATGATCATAACCCTCGGATTTAGATTTTTTTTTTAAAACCTTTTTACAAAATCAGTTTTTATCGAAAAACTAGTGGTTAAGTTATAACCAATCCACTCAATTGATTATAACTTAACTCTTTTTCTCGACTCTAGTCAGGTGGCGACTCCAAAATACTTTTGAATTAAGAACTTGTTTTCTTTAAACCTTGGTTATGGGTTGGTATTAAACATATAAGGTATAATACTAGTTACTTAATTTTTAAAAGCTGAGAAGTGAAAAAACCAGGCTTGATAGATTGGCAACTCTACTGAAGACCGTCAAGAGGGTTACCCATTTAACTTTCCAAAATTACAATTAGCCTCTAAAAATCACCTTAATGTATTTTATTTACTTTTTTATTTTGTGTTATTTGTATCATAATTGTACTAATGTCCTTGCAGGTTTAATATTTAATCATTTGGGGGGTTAGGATTTAATTTTCGACAAATGTATGGTAGAAATGGTCAAACCCAAATTGTATTAGGTCCTTAAGACGGGGGGCCGTTGTGTAAGCTTTGGATGCTATGGTGTAACCATCGCTCGGGGTTGATTAAGCTATCCCTACTTATGCTTTATGTGACCATTGAAAGTGTTCTTTAACAAGTGAGGTCATATAAGCTTAAGAACCTTTAGAACCTACCCTTTATGCATTCACGACATCTAGAATCAACAAATAATCAAGCAAGATGAGAATAAAAATGGCTTGGAGTTTTCTTGATTTCCTTTGTAATTTTCACGTATTGTAAAACATAGATTTGCTGTAAATAGGTTTTGCTGTTGTAAATAATAGTTGGACAATCTTGTAACATATTTTTTCTTTTGTAATTCAAATTAGGAAATGGCTTATTCATCTAACTCCGTCTATTTTAGGGAAAAATTTGTAAGCAAGCCCATTTGCCCTAAGCCGATGTTGAACCAATGGTTACGACACTTCAATTCGAGGGAATAAGGGACCATCTTCAGTAAGATCAGGCCCATTTCATCACTTCCTAAAGTAAAGATAGAGATTAATTTGATTAGGGCTTTGACCAACTTTTGGGAACCCGAAGAAGTGGCTTTCCAAGTTGGGCCTCACTTGATTAGCCCAACACTTAAAGAGTATATCGAATTACTTCAAGCCCTTTCTTTAGAAAATATATACCCCCAAATTTAGAAGTGGACCCTGTGAATGCCTTTTCAAGATTCTTAGGTGTTAGAAAATCTGAAGTGAACAAAGCTCTTGGAAGCTGTAACGTAATTGCATTAAATTGGAAAACTTAAAAGCCTGGTTCGTCATTGAGCCTAAATCAAACCAATGGGGCATCTTCTCTGGCGATCTCAAAAACTGGGGATAGAACAGAATAAAAGCCTTTATCTTGGCTGCATTCGGGACCTTCCTATTCCTTAATGGAAAGTTCCTCATCCATTTCAGGGTTACTGAGTTAGTGAGCCAATTTCTTGAAGGTAAATCATATGTCCCAGCCATCCTCATAGAACATATCAAAAGCCTCAATATTTTGAAAGAAAAAAATCATGTTGCACTAAAGACCAGCATGGCATTACTAATAGTATGGCTTGTAAGCTACATGAAGTGTTATGGGCTTGATCTAATTTGAGGAGAGTTTGCTCATAACATCGATTTGATCGATTCATTTTTCGATAAGGTCTATCTCTTAAAAGGAAAATCCACTTTCTACTGGATAGAAGTGTTGAGAAAATTCCAAATCGCTAATGTCTTATGGACAGCAAGATGGAGTAATTTCAAAAGGGTAATCCTAATTTGAAAAAATTATCAAGCAATACCTCTAATTGAGATGAAATTATATACAGGCTATTACCTTAACAATATGATCAGACAATTCAAGGGTATCAAGATATAGTCTATAGGCCTTCATTGGATATCATGACCTTGGGTTATGAGAACCTTTAGATTCTACTACTACAGAAGATGTCTAAACTTAAGGCTATCAAACAATTATGGGAAACAAAGACTGTCAACCCAAACATCGATTTAGGAGAATGGTTAGGAGAAGTGGAGAAGCACCAGGTTACCAAAGAGTATTTGTACAATCATCTCCATATGGTAGGGGAGATCTAGTATTGAGCACCAAAGGTCATCTAACTTACACCAGCTAAACCAGGTCCTAAAGTCAAGACCTATATGGACCAAGTACAAGCTCAAGTAAAAATAATCTATGAAGAGTGGGACATGTGGGAAGATCTCTTTTGGGAATCGAAACAACATTCCTAAGCCTTGGAACATCAGTTGAGGATGACCCAAAAGAGGCTCAAAGAACTTAAAGAAATGGGAGAGCCCAACTTAGAAAAAGAAGAAGGGAGCACTAGTAGAGTCCAATAAGCGGAAAAAGGGAATGCTTACCAAGCGCTAAAAGAACATTTAGAATAGTCTTCTTAAATGTATTTTCTTTTTTTTTTTCAAATAATGTAAAAGGGAACTCCAAAAGCTGCAAAAATAAAAATTTTTACCATCTTGCTGGTTATTTGTTGATTCTATTCCTTTGGCATCCATATGGCTCATTTGCATTTCATTCATTTGCATTCTTTCAAAAATTAAAATATTCATGTGCTAACTTGTTGAGAAGTGATCTTAAACAGGTTGCTAAGATAGCTTCCAAGTGTTGAACCTTTTAGAGAATTCCTATTCGAACCCGCTCACAAACCAGAATGGTTAGCCAAGGAAACAACAATATCAACACCAACAATAGTGTCAACCTTGAACTTGTTGATCCTACTAAGCTGAGGTTCCAATCTTTGGAATGAACAGTAGGGAAAATTGCAGAGCAACTAAGCTTTCTTACTGATAGCATCACCTTGCTTAGGTTCATGACTCCATCAAATGAAGGAAGTTCTAAAGCACAATGTGGAAAGAATGCTAAAGCCTTACCCCTTGAAGCTGAAGAAGCCTACCCAAAAGTTAACTAGGCCTTTGAATCCTTTGAGAAAAAAGGGGTCTTTCTAAAGGTCAACTCGACTTTCGAGTCAAACACTTACTCGTTTCCGATCAATCCAAAGCTTGAAGTTGATCAAGACAGACTGAAAGAGCTTGAGAAATGACTGACCTAACAAATCACCGAAAAAATGAAAATGCTCAAAGGGTATGATGGATTCAGGTAAGCTGGTATAACATACTTCTCTGCTTGTAGCTATGGAAGTTTTTCGGAAAAATTTAAAGTACCTAACTTCGAAAAGAATGATGGGACTGGATGCCTTAAGCTATACACCCAACTATATGTGCGTAAGATGGGTAAGTACATGCAATATGATCAACTCATGGTCCAGACCTTTTAGGGCAGCCTAATTGGCCTTGCTTTGACTTGGTACACCTAATTGGATCTGAATTAGGTGGATACATGGGAAAAGTTAGCTACGGCGTTTTATGAGCAGTATAAATTTAATGTTGAAGTGGCATCAACCATGATAGACTTGGTTACCTTATGAAGAAAGCATAATGAGTCCTTCAAGGATTATGCCTAAAGGTAGAGATCCTTAGCTACACAAGTATCCACCCCCATGATGGAGAAGGAGCTGACTCCAACTTTTATTAATATTCTTGAAAGACCTTAATTTTCTCATCTAATTGGGCAAGCTTCCTCTAGTTTCGTAGAGGTAGTAGTTGCGGGACGTTAGATTGAAAGTGTTGTCGCTTTTGGTAAGTTACGGGAGCCATTAGATAAAAAACCACCTTCTATAAAGCCTACTACAAGAAAAACCAAAGAAACAACTATCGACATGGTGAATTCAAACACTAGGCCTAATACTCGAGTCTCCTTTAGAACAAATCCTCTACCAATACAACAACAATTTTGAAGTCAGCCACAAGTCAGTAGGGTTCCAAGACAGTTCACCAAGATATCAGTTCCCTTCAGCTAAGTCCATGAAAAGTTGAGAAAAGATAATCTGATCCATTCTAAGCTTCCTAGTGAAAGATATAGACCAAAATTTTTTGATCCTAACGCCAGATGTCAATATCATTTAGGGTAGATAGGCCATTCAACAGACTCATGCTCGAGATTAAGAAATAAAATTTAAGACTTAATCGACGAAGGCATAGTCTAATTAGACTTTATAGAGGCTCTAATTCTAAACATCAACAATAACCCCTTACCTAACCATGGACCGATCATTAATATGATATTTGACAATTCAGATCCCACCATTAATACGATTGGATCCAATCGAGAGCCTTGAGTCAATAGATTCTATAAGCAAGAGGAGAAACAAGTTCCACAGACTAAAAGGTACACCTTCCATGTGCCTTTAGCCCCTGAAAGTTATAAAACTACCCCTCTCAACTACTAAGCAGTAAATCAGGAGCAATCGAGCTCACTTATAGGAGGGATTACTCGCCTTGGTAGATACTATGATCTAAGGGAAGACTTGAAAAAGAAAGCTGCACTAGAAAGACCAAACGGTGAACTAGTTGAACATGAATAAGGATTGTTTGCCTTCACAAAGATAATCAAGTCTAGCAAGTATAAAGTAATGGATTAGCTTACTAAGACTCCAGCATAAATATCCCTCATGAGTTTATTAATGGCATCAGAACCACATTGGGAAGCTTTGTTCAGAACATTGAAGGAAGCTCTGTCACCAACTCTATCCTCACTATGTATCAAATTTCTTTCTCTATTAAGGAATTGAGCGAAGAAGGCCATCAACACACTAAACCCATCTTCATAATAGTAAGGCTGAACAACATTATCATGGCAAGAGTCCTCACTAACAACGGCTCATCATTAAGTGTTTGTCCTCTCACTACCTTGGATCTATTGGGCATTGATGCGATTGCAATTAAACCAAGCTCAACAACAATTTAGGCTTTTAATGGATCTAAGAGAGAAATTATAAGGGAGATCGACTTACCAGTAGATATCAGCTTACAAACGTTCAACATCTAATTCCAAGTTTTGGACATCCTAAGGACCTTCAATCTGTTATTGGGAAGACCTTGGATATATTTAGCAAGGGCCTTACGTTTGAGTCTTCATTAGAAGGTTAAGTTCATTTCTAATGGCCAAGTCATAATGATTTTAGGCAATCGGGATTATGAAATATATAAAGAAACGCCCATAACCTATATTGGTATTGAAGAGCAAGAGGAAATTGGGCACCAAATGTTCAAAGAGGTTTGCATGATTACTAATCAAGAGAAGTATGAGAGGCCGAAATTCAAAGAAGGTCAGTTTGGAACCTATGGGTTAAACTACATCCTAACTCTAATGGATGAACTGTAAAATATGCAGCCAAGGGGCAAAAGAGGTGATAGATTGTATTATGCCTTGATGGCCTTCCCACCATTGTCAGAAACTTTCATCTAAGCCAAAGTTCAGAATTCAAAGCCTGCTAAAGTGGACACCTCCAGTAGAAATAAAGTGGTTGGTCCATCCAACGAGTCCTATCACTTGAATAATTGGTTCTCCATCCCTATAAATACCAATAAGTCTTCCCTAAGGTAAAGGATGAATTACAATTTGGTATTTTATAGGGTTCGTAATAAATTACCTTTGTTCTACAAATAATTGTACTCGAAAAAAGATTCCTTCAAATAAAAATCAGTCTCTTTTCTCTTCACTTCTTCCTTACTTACATTCTTTCTTTTACATTCTTTTTTTCTAGATCCAATGCTCTAAAAAAAGGCTATGGATACCTCGCATAGATAAGTGATAAAAATGTTGATATCACCTTCAATCTTATTGGGTTAATTGTCGGGAGTAATATCAATGACCATAATGACATGCAAGAAAGTTGGCAAAAACATGAAATGACTATAATTTCCATTTATGAGCTAATTGAGATGATTAATGTTGGGACTGATGATAACGCTAGAACATTGAGAATTGGAGGGAATCTAAAAGAAGGACAAAAGGCTGAAATGATCGCACGACTATCTGAATACTAAGATGTGTTTGCATGGTCTTATGAAGATATACCTAGATTGGATCCATCAGTCATGGTCCTTTGCTCACCCACTCGAGAGGATATCAAACTTAAGAAATAGAAGTTAAGAAGGTTTTGACTAGATATCTTGTTGAAAATTAAGGAAGGAGTCAAAAAATTACTAGAAGTTAGTTTCATTGAGGTATCTGATTATCCCGAATGGGTAGCCAACATAGCACCAGTTATGAAGAAGAATGGAAAAGTTAGAGTGTGCATAGATTTTCAAGACCTTAATCAAGCAACCCCTAAAGATAATTTCCCCTTACCCCATATTGATGTCTTAGTCAACAACATAGCCAGAAACCATCTTTTCTCTTTCATGGATGGATTCTCTAAATATAATCAAATTTGAATGTCCAAAGAAGATAAATCCATGACAACATTTATTACAACTTGGGGCATATTTTGCTATAAAGTAATACCTTTCGAACTCAAAAATGTTGGGGTAACTTATCAAAAGGCCGTGGTTGCAATCTTTCATAATATGATACACAAAGAAGTTAAAGTATATGTTGATGATATGATTGCAAAGTTCGAAGAAGGAGAAAATCATGTGGATAATTTGAGGTGATTGTTTGATAGGTGAAGAAAATTCTAGTTGAAACTTATCCCAGAGAAGTGTACCTTTGGAGTGACTTCAGGGAAATTGTTAGGCTTTATAATCAGCCAAAGGGACATCGAAGTGGACCCTAATAAAGTCAAAGCAATAGTTGACTTGCCCCTACCCCGCATACTCAAAGAAATTAGAGGCTTATTGGGCTGTTTAAACTACATAGCTTAGTTCATATCTCAACTTATAGACAAGCGTTGTCTCTTGTTTAAGTTATTGAAAAAGAATGCTAAGATCAATTGAGATGAAGAGTGTGAGTAAGCCTTTACAATGATCAAAGAATACCTTATGAACCCCTTAATTTTAGTAGCTCCAAAACCTGGGAAGCCTTTGTTCCTATACCTGACAATATTAATAGAGTCCATGGGGTGCATGCTTGCCCAGAAAGTTGAGGAAGGAAAAGAACGGGTTATATACTACTTGAGCAAAAAATTCACTAATGGGAAACAGAAATATTTAGAAATTGAAAGAACTTACTGTGCTTTGGTCTAGGTAATGCATCAACTCAAATAATACACACTCTACTACCAGGTTGAATTATTGACTCAGCATGATCCCCTAAAGTACTTGGTAGACAAATTGGCCCTAATTGGTAGAATCTCAAAGTAGCAAATGTTACTATTAGAGTTTGACATTACGTACGTAGACCAGAATTCAGTCAAAAGGCAAGCTCTAGCAAATCAGTTAGTAGAAAATCCCTTCGATAGTACCCCCCAAGAAGTACAAGCCAATTTCCCTGATGAGGATATCTTGGCAATCGAGGGAAGCCTTGATAAAGGAGAAATTGATGAGCCATCGAAATGGAAGATGTTCTTTGATGGGGCACCTGAAATGTTTGGGTATGGAATTGGAGTAGTGATAATATCCCCTAAAGGTACTTAATACCCTATGGCTATAAGGCTTGTTTTCCCATACACTAATAATATCGCTAAATATGAAGCATGCATCATGGGACTCAAAATAGCTCTAGATAAAGATATTCAAGAATTAGAAGTGTATAGGGACTCTTCACTCATTATCGGCCAAGCTTGGGGTGAATACAAGACGAAGGATCTTGAATTAGTGCCTTATCACCGACACTTGACTGAATTGATGGAGAAATTCATAGAAATTACCTTCAATCATGTACTGAGGACTTAGAATCAGTTTGTCAATGCCTTAGCCACTATAGCATCCATGATCTAGATATCCGATGGAGTCAAGATTTAGCCTCTTATTATTGAAATCAAAGACAAGCCTACTTTTTGCCTAGCGATTGAGGGTATGAATGACCAAAAGCCATAATATTATGATGTTAAGACATTCCTATAACAAGGCACATACCCTAAAGAAACCGAGAAAAAGGATAGAAAGATGATTAGGAAATTGGCTACTCAATTCTTAATAAGCGAGTCTACCTTATACCGATGCTCTTTTGATGATACACTTTTAAGGTGTGTGGATGATAAAGAGGTTAAGATGCTAATGAAAGAAGTACATGAAGGAGTATGTGGCCTTTACATGAACAGTTACATGCTGGCTAAGAAAATTATGAGGCTAAGTTACTATTGGTCAATAATGGAAGGTGATTGCATCAAACACATTAGGCATTGTCACTTATGCTAAGTTTATACAAATAGGATAAATGCTTCGCCTCAAGAACTACACATACTCTCAGTACCGTAGCCTTTCTCAATGTGGGGAATAGATATCATCGACCTGATTACTCCAAAAGCATCTAATGGGCATTGCTTTATATTGGTCGCCATCGACTACTTCAACAAATGGGTTGAAGCCTCGTCTTATTTAAGCGTTACTAAAGGAGTTATAGTTAAATTCATCAAAAGAGATATTTTAGCCCGATACGGAACTCCAGAAATGATCATCACTGACAATGGCACCAATCTCAGCAATAAGCTTGTGTCAGAATTGTACCGATAGTTTTAGATCATTTATAGGAACTCTACTCCTTATCGACTCCAAATGAATGGAGCCGTTGAAGGGCTAACAAAAATCTCAAAAGAATCATTGAAAAAATGGTTGTTACATATAAGGACTAGCATGAGATGTTACCATTCGCACTTATGGCCTATCAAACTTCCATCAAAACGTTGATTGGGGCAACACCTTACTATTTGATATACGGCATTGAAGCAGTGTTACTAGTAGAGGTTGAGATCCTGTCATTCAGGGTACTATTAGAAACTCAGTTGGACGAAACTGATTAGGTAAAGAAACACATTGAGCAGTTGAATCTGATTGACAAGAAGAGATTGACAGCCTTGTGTCATTATTAGTGTTATCAACAAAGAATGGCTCAGGCTTTCAACAAAAGGGTATGACCTCGAAACTTCAAAGAAGGTGACCTGGTGTTGAGAAAGGCTCTCCCCAATGCACAAGACTCTAGAGGGAAGTTTGCTCCCAATTACAGAAGCTCTTAAGTCGTGAAGTGAGTATTATCGGGAGAGGCTTTAATTTTGTCTCAAATGGATGGTCTAGAATTAAGAGATCCTATAAATGCTGACGTTATAAAGTTGTACTATCCATGAGAAGCTAGTACAAAGTTTTACTCAGAACACAAAAATGCCAATCATTCTAAATGTCATTGTGATCTAATTTTCATTATTTATAAGCAAAGCTAGTATCTTTGGTCGTTGTTGTCGTTGGAATAATCACCCTTTCCATTGAAAGGTCCAACTCCCTTGACTTCATTTAATTGAACCCATATACTGAAAACACGAGAGAAGTTAAGAAGTGAGATCAAGGACATTGGTAATTAACAAAACTCTTTAAAATACTTTATTATGGATTGATCCCCCTCGAATGGGGAGTTTTATTGTCTATTTTCCAAGGAAGTCCGAAATCTATGTAAGCAATCACCTTATGATAGATGTTCGTTAGTTGGGAATAAGTGATCTGGTTCATAAAAGTTCTAAAAAGACAAAAATAGTGGGTGACATTCTGTATCGAGTTAATTTCTATGATTTCTCTAAAATGAGCTAGCAAAGTCTTAAATGTTCTGCATCAAGATCATTTGAGTTCATAACAAAGGATCAAAGTATGAGCCAGTCAATTCTAATGGGGCTTTTCAAAAAAGGGTTTGACAGTTTGGACGCTATCAACTAGACCAAGTAAGTACTTCTATACGATGTTAGCACATTGGTTCTTGAAAAATTGCATTTACATTTATGCTATATGACCAATATTTCTATGACTCTATCCATAATAGTCTTTTGAAGCCAACACATAAGGCGCCTTTCAGTTTAAGGTTTTTGCTAGCTCTAGGAGCGCTTTGCCCTCCTTGGTTAGTCAACTTATTAGGATACGACCAAGTTTTCTCATTCTTTTGGGGTCTTAGTCAGCTCTAGGAGCACTTACCCATTTCATTAAGTTTAAGGCCTTAGCCAGCTCAAGGAGCACTTTGCCTACCTTGGTTAGTCAGCTCATTGGGGCATGACCAAGTTCTCCCATCCAGTTTAAGGTCTTAACTATCTCTAAGAGCACTTTACCCACCTTAGTTAGTTAGCTCATTAGGCTACGGCTAAGTTTTCTCTATCAGTTTAGGGTGTTCACTAACTCAAGGAGCACTTTACTCGCTTTAGTTAGTCAGCTCATCTTAGTTAACTCTAGAAGTGCTTTACTCGCTTTGGTTAGTTAGCTCATTGGGGCATGATTAGGTTTTCTAATTCTTGTTAGGGCTTTAGCCAGCTCAAGGAGCGCTTCGCCCATTTCACTACGGTTTGTCAGCGCATAAGAGCATGACCTTAATTCTTCTTTCCATCTTTCAGCTAGTTCTTAGAGCGCTACCCCTCTCTTCACCAATTCCTAGTGGATTGAACCTAAGATAGCTAGCTAGCTAGTAGCTATAGCGCTTCTTAAGATAAAATCCACCCTTGGGGCAAAAATAGTCTCTCTTATCTTTGTAGTAAAATTTTACTCAAACTTCATCACAGAGGGGGGTAACTATAAACACTTTACTTTTGTCCCCCTTTCATTTTTTTAGAATAGGTTATAGGGTCTTAAATTAGGAAAAAAAGACAAAATAGAAAATTAAAGAAAACCCATAAAAAAAAAGAGAGATTTTTTTTTAAAAAGGAATTAAGAAAACTCAGAAAATTTAGAAAGATAGAAAAAAATACGAAAAAAGGAAAAAGCACAAAAAATAAGGAAATTACAAAAAATGTATAAAAAAAAGTAATAAATAAATAATTAATTAATTAAAAAGAAAAAAAAGAGAAGGAAATTTTTTCATTTTTTATTTAATTTATTTATTTATTTAAAATTATGTATATAAAAATGTACATATAAGTGGAAAAAAAAAAGTAGGGGATGGGGATCGGATTAGGATTAAATCCTGGTTTGTAAGATTTAGCCCAAGACCTTCGGCCTTGTTTTTTGCGAATAGAGGAGCAGAAGGTGCACTGTTGCAGGCCCTTTATTTTTGCAATGTGCCTATGCAATGCATGCTCGCGTGGGGGTACGTGGTACATACCCCGCACGAAGCTTGCGCCCCCTCTTTTCTTTCTTCTTCCAAATTTCAATCAAACTCCTGAATTCTAGTTTCTTTCTCCTAGTTTGCTCTATTTAGGGCCTTTTTTGACAGAGTTTACTACATGATTTCATCGAATTAATGGTGAAATCGTGTAGTATGCTTGACATACTTTGAATTGAGATCCATTTTTCATCCAAATTTAGTCAAATTCGATAATAAATCGACTTCAAAAATGAGAATAAAACCAAAAATTCAACATCCCTATTCATGGCCGATTTCTCCATTAATGACCTTTCCAAGCTTATTTGAGTTATGTTTAGTATAAATAAGGGTTGAGAAACATACAAGGACACACAACACAAGCTTAGAAATGCTTTAGGTAAGCAAATCGAAGCTTTCTCTCTCTCTCTCTAGAATAGCCACCTCCACAGTTGTTTTTGGCGAAAACTACCACCACCATTAGAATCCTCGCATCTAAAACCTCAAGTAAGACACTTTGATTCGACTTCCCAAACGATCCGAGCTGTACGAGTTGACCAGAGTTGACCAAAGCTAATCAAACCAACTTGAGCCGACTAAGTTGACTTAAAGCCAACTCGAGCCCAACTCGGTTTGCAATTTTTTTTTTAAATATTTGTTTATTTATTTATCCTTTTAAACATTTATTTGTAAAACTAAAAAAGAAAAACAGAGAAAGAAGGAAGAAAAAGAAAAAAAAAAGAGAGAAGAAAAACAAAAGAAAAGAAAAGGGGAATCTTTTATTTACTTGTAAAGATAGACAAATAAAAAAAACAAGGTAACAAAAACAAATAAATAAGTTAGTAAATAAACAAATTCATTTTATCACTTAGAAAAATCGGGTTTTCCAAAAATAAAATATAATAATAATAAATGAACCTTTTTCCAAATTAGGACCATTTTAGAATTTTCAAAAACAAAACACTAATTAGGAAAATTTCCTTAAATTTATCAAATCGAGTAAAAACGTAAACTCAACATTTTTCAAAATTAAAATCCATTAATCCACTAAAATTTTATAAAAAAGAATTATACATGTCTGATTCTGAATAATAGGTACGTAGGTACCTACAGGGCAATGGTAAAAAAATAAAAAAAACAACCTTATTTTTCCTTTTTTTTTTTAGTTTATATTGTTCAAATTATCCCATTTTAGTCAAATAATCGAGTTCTGTCTTATAATTGAAAGGTGATTTTTAAGGTTAAGGTTAAAATTGGAAAGTTAATAGTACCTATAAGGGTTTAAAGATCATAACCTTTGGATTTAGACATTTTTTTTAAAACCGTTTTACAAAATCAGTTTCTATTAAAAGACCGGTGACTAAGTTATAATTAATCTACCTAATTGGTTATAACTTAACTCTTTTTCTTGACTTTAGCTGGGTGGCAACTCCAAAACGTTTTTGAATTAAGAACCGGTTTTCTTTAAACCCTAGTTGAGGGTCGGTATTAAATGGATAGAGTTTAATACTGGTAGGTTTAAAGAAGACTTAATTTTTAAAAACCACGAGGTGAAAAAACCATGCTCGATAGGTATATGAATTTTTGTTATTCATATACCAAGACTTAGCTATATCTTAGGAGAATTTTGCACTCAAACTCTCTTAGTAAACTAAGTGCGAGAGACATAAATTCTCTAAAGAAAGCAATGCCTATCGTGACTTTAAGTTTTATTCATTTGCAAAACCATATTCCTTTCTAAACAATCTTAGAGAATATAAAATGGTAAGTGAAAAAAATGCCATGTTAAGAGTTATGGGCTAAGAGTTTGTGAAGTTAGATCGTTTTGGTGGAACAAATTTCAACCATTGGAAAGAGAAGATGCTTTTGTGCTATTTGTGCTCAATATAGCATATATATTAGGTTCAAAAGCTCAATTGATTGAAGATTTAAAGAAAGGTGTAAGTTTAGAAGAAAAAGTGAAGTATGAAGAAGCAAATGATGAGTTCGCATGTAGTGGTCACATTCTTAATACCTTGTCCAATAATTTGTATGATCTTTGCATGGCAATGAAGTCTCCAATAGAGATATGGAAGTAGAAGAAAAGTAAAAGATCGAAAGACAAGGTATGGACAAATTATCCTTTGGTTAGAATGACTATGGGAAGAAAATTCTTCATATGATTGAGGATTTCTCTTTTGAAAATATTCTTAAACATATAAATATAGAAGAAGAGTCATGAAAGCATGATATTATGAATCTATTGCTTAGTTTTAAAGTGAATTGTGTGAAAAATGGAGAAATTAAGAAACTCAACAAGAAGAGGAAAGCTAAGGAACTTGATACTAAGAAGAGAATTCGTAGATGTTACAATTGCAATAAGAAAGGACATTACATTAAAGAATATCGATCACTAAAGAAGGCTTAAAATGACTTTACCAATTTGGTGAAAGATTAAAAATTTGTAGCAATGGTTATTAATAAATTCTATTCTTTGCATATTGGTATGATCACTAAATTGAACATAGCAACAATAGTTAAATGTGATGATTGGTGGCTTGATTATGGAGTAACAATCCATGTATGTTACAACAAACATCAATTTTAGAATTTTAAAGAGGTTGAGGATTGTGAAGCCTTGATGGGAAACTCTAGCTAGTCTAAAAGGCGTTAGTGATATTGATCTACACTTTACATTTAGGAAGAAGTTGGGCCTACTAAATATATTATAAGTTCCAGTTATAAAGAAAAACTTAGTGTTTGTAGGATTACTATGTAAGAAAGGATTTAAAGTTGTTATTGAGTTTGAAAAGTCTATACTTATGAAAGGACATCTACACATAAGAAAAGGATATGATACTATTTGTATGTTTAAACTTAGTATTGATATAAATAAAACAAATGTTTCTATTTATATCATTGATTCCTGTTATTTATGGTATGCTAGATGAGGACGTATCAATTCAAACACAATTTAGTTTATGTATAAGAATGGATATGTTAATGTTAATGTTAATGATATGAATACCATGAATAAGTGTGAAATATGTATTTAAGCCAAGATCATTAAGAAGTCTTTTCCTAATGTGGAAAGAAGTACGAAATTACTTCATCTTATTTATAGTGATATTTGTAAGTTGACAGGAACATTGACAAGAGGAGGAAAAAGATATTTCATAACTTTTATTGATGAATTTTCACGTAATACATATATATATATTTGTTATAACATAAAGATGGAGTATTTCAATCTTTTAAGCATTATAAATCCAATGTATAAAATTTACATGATAAGCGAATTAAATGCTTGAGTAGTGATGGGGAGGTTAATATTTCTCAAATGAATTTCACCAATTTTGTGAAGAAAATTGAATTATACATCAAAGAAGTGCTCCATATACATCGCAACAAAATAGATTAGCAGAACGTAAGAATCAAACCTTAGTAGACATGGTTAATACACTAATTCTAAATTGCCATTCAAATTGTAGGGAGAAGCTTTATTAACTTCATGTTATATATTAAATAGAGTCTCATCAAAATCATTAGGTTTTGCTCTATATGAAAAATGGAGAGAAAGGAAAGCAAATTTACAATACTTTAAAGTATGGGGGGTGCACAACTTATGATAGGGTGTTTGATCCTGGAAGGATAAAGCTTGGTGCCGGAGTCTTGAAAAGGATTTTTGTTGGTGTACACAAAATTATAAAGGATATAGAATATTAAATTTAGAATCTAATACCATTATTGAAACCAAAGATATATATTGTTGGAAAATAAATTCTATAGTGATTTAGTCGAAAAGGATACATGTTTGACTATACAACAAGAAATGGAACAAAGGCACTTCGGAGAAAATTTGAATAAAGAAACAAATGAAGAATCTACTACTGAACTATGAAGAAGTAAGAGGGCAAAGAAGAGTAAGGATCTAGATCAAGGATTCATGGATCTACAAGCCTTTAGCCTCTTAGTGAAGGGAAGTAAGGATTCAATGATAAGTAAAATCCCATTAATACTTAATGTAGAAAGTAGTCCTAAAACTTATGAAGAACCTATTGGTTCTAGAGATATGACATTTTGGAAAAAGGAAATAAACAATGAGATGAGATCTTTGTTATTTGATAAAACATGGATTCTAATTGATTTGCCTTAAGGATCCAAGGCAATTCGATATAAGTGGGTATTTAGGTAGAAATACAATTCAAATTGTTTTCTGCAAACCTTTAAAGCAAGGTTAGTGGCCAAAGGATTCAAGTAATGAGAAGGGATAGATTATTATGACACTTATGCTCTTGTTGCAAGAATAACTTCGATAAGACTATTGATATCTCTTGCATCCATTTTCAAGCTTCATATGCATCAAATGGATGTTAAAATGACCTTCTTAAACGGTGACCTTGTTGAGGAAGTATAAATGGACTATTCAAATAAGAAGAAGGTTTGCAAATTAGTTAAACCCTTATATCGACTCAAATAAGCCTTAAAACAATGGAGTGAGAAATTTGATATTGTAATCTTAACAAATGGTTTCGAATGTAATAGTGCCAGCAAATGTATCTATTTGAATTTCACTATTGAATATAGTGTTATAATTTGTTTGTATGTTAATGATTTGTATATTCGAAACAAATATGATTGGCATTAATTAAAGCAAGAAATATCTCCCTTCAAATTTAAGATGAAAGATTAAAATAGGTAGATACAACATTAGGAATTAAAGTGATGAAGCATAGTGGGGGCATTGTATTGAGTTAATCACACTAAATAGGAAAGACTCTTGAAAAGTTTAAATACTTAGTAAAGAATGAATATACTACTTCTTATAATTCCCATGTGAAGTTAGAAAAGAACACAGGGAGAGCAATAGCACAATTAGAATATGTAAGTATTATAGGGAGTTTGATGTTTACTTTATGCTGTACTACACCTGATATTGCATATGTTTTGTGTAAATTGCCAAGATGTACTGGTGATCTTAGTATTGAGCATTGGAAATGAATATCTATAATATTTGGTTACTTAAAGAAAATAGCGAATTAGAGATTGTTCTATGGTGACTTTCTAACCATACTAAAAGGATAATCAGGTGCGAAACAAGTGCTAGTGACAGAAATTCAACTTTTGGATGGATATTCACCTTAGGTGGTGGAGAAATAAGTTAGACATCCAAGAAACAATTGTGTGTAGCTTACTTTATAATGGAAGCTAAGTTTATAGTACTTGCTCCAGCTAGCAGAGAAGTAGAATGGCTGAGAAACTTATTGATTAAAAAAGATATTTGGTTAAAACTAGTTTAAGCCATTTCTATATTTTGTGATAGTTAAGCTATAATGACTCGAGCCTATAATAAAATTTGTAATGAGAAGTCTAGACATATAGGGCCGAGACATAAGTGTTGATCATAATTGGACCAACTACGATATGTAGACTTAGGTAGAGCCTAATTAGAGTGGGCTTTGGCTTCGACTACTACTCTTCGATACCAGCAAAAAGTCTCCTGTGGGTATGACTACGAGGACCCTTCGACACTCAAGTTACGAAGGAGGACCGAGAGAAAGGGGACAAGCACTATAAACCTAAGGGATTGTACTCCCCTAGTGTGTGTGTGTAATGTGTTGAACTTCAATTCTAGAGAGAAGGGGAAGAGAAAGGTTCTTAGAGAGTAAAAGTATGTATCCTCTTACTTCTTAGCACCTAGTGCCTTTTATGTGAATTACCCAAACATGTGGCAATTAAGGGTTCATTCGTATTAGCTACCGACAGGCAGTACGCTCTGCAGTAAAGGTTAAGCTTCACTATGGGAGGCATGTTGTGGTTGGCCAAACCACTAAATTTACAATTTAGTAACCTAATAGGTGTAGGGGTTGCTTGGTGTGCTAGTTAAGCCACGAATGCCAGATACTCATTAATGAGCTATAATGGACAATAAGCATTAAAGACAAAATTTGTGCTGAGATGATGAGGAAGGGATTAGTTGATGCTTAATCGAAGGGTGAGTTAAGCCCCAATCTTATGCCAAACAGTCAATGTAAGCCGACTTAACGACCAAGGGGTGACCTACTTGAACAATTGTTATTTGGCTTGCTTAGTAGGTCGTGGTATGGTGGACAGGCTCACCAATAGCTTACATCTTCGTTGGTACGACCTCATGGCCTCACAAGAGGGTTGTGGTGTAATGTGTGAGCTTACTATTAACTTAAGCCACTCTTTAGTGTCCTTATGCATTTAGGAGTTGCAATGGTTGATTGCGCAACTGTTTAGGTACCTTTTCTACATAAAGAGGGTGGTAGATAGATGGCTATACATCGTTACTCGGGGTAAGCATTTAAGTACATTTGATAAGCCATCAAATAAAGTTAAAGGAGGGAAGGAGTTCTTTTATTGTTTTCATACTCCTAAGCTACTTAAGTTTCTAACCGAGTAGAGGTAACCTATTCAGGGCAGGAAGTTGAAGGCCTTGGGAGATGAGTTAAAGTGCCGACCTCCCTTAATGTAATTATGGAAGACTTCGATCAATGAAATCTCTTCATAATTGTTTATGATATTCTTTCTCTTTTCGTTAGTTGCTACTTCTCATGTTTTTATTGTTGTTGCATGCTTAAACTTTATTCATTTTTTGTCTAAGTCTTTTTATCTAAGAACATGTTTCCCAAGTAGACTTATGTACCTTGTTTCCTCGTAGGATTACCTGAATTCTTTATCTCTGAGTAGGTGGTTTATGCCTACTTGTTGTTATTTCTTTGTAGGCCTACTTACTTGCCTATGTGCTATTGCTTTACACTCATCCTTGATTTTTGCCTAAGTGTCTTGCATTTGCAACAATGCTTTCTCGTAGGTTAACGTACTCTATCTTCTGAATAGATTGTGATTCTTTAGGTCCTTGTAAGGGCTCAACATCATGGGGTGATGGGCTTGCCAGAGTGATTCTTGTGATCATGTTACAAGATCTCTTTGGTAGGGAAACTTCGATGGAGTGAATCTTTGTTGACATAAGCTATCTTTTCGGCGGAGTTCATTTTAGGCAACGTATGTTCTTAGTAGGTGAAACACCTCAAGTAGAGTGCCTTCTAGAAGATATTTAATGTGTATATGGTGCATTATTAATTCCTTAAGTGTTGCTTTAGTTCCTAATGAATTGGGGTTGCGTGATGGCTAACACATGTATGGCTGGGGTTGTTTCATGGCTTATATATAAAGGGGGTGTAGGTCCTTACTTTGTTACATTGAACATCCAAACAACTTAATGGGGTATAGGTAAGAGTTGATATGAGCATATCTAAGGCGATCATGTTAATGGATGGAGTGGTTGAGTTAGGGAGAGGTCTTCCCTGATTTCTTCTTTAGGTTGTGATCGTAAGGCATGGACAGCTGCTTGGCAATGGTAAGTAGATCTTGAGTTGTGATCAAGAGGAGTACGTGGCCTTTGGTTCTTCCCTTCTTCGTGTTCCAATAATGCCAAGCAAAAGAGGTTGGCTCAAGTATGGCTTATCGCTTGTCCATGGCGACCTCACCACTAAGGCATTCACTTATACAAGGTTTTAAGCAACTTTAACACATACTGTCCTAGATGACCTTAAGCAACTGACGATGGCCGTGGTGACGATGGTAATAAAAGGGGTCTTTCTTCCACCCTGACCTATGGACTGAGGTACTCGCGATGAATCCTCTACTTCACGAGTCCTTTGGTTCACTATAGGTAAAGCATTGACCTTCTATTGTTGTTAGCAGGGCCTTGATAATTCGGTGCTCTAGGTAGAGTAGCTGGATTAGCTATCCTTGCTATTGCTTTTATGGAAGAGAGGTTATAGAGGTAGAGTAAGGACCTTCACTTAGAGGTTAAGTGTTACTAGGACCCTTAGAGTTTGGAGCTTAGCCTATGGGAGCATAAGGAGGTAGTAATAGCTACCCCTTCGGGTTAAGTCAAAGTCAAGAGGAGTTCCTCTTTGAGAAAAGCTCTAAGCGAGAACCAAGTCGGAGTCGAGAGCTATTATTCAAGCTAAGCATATTGTTGTAGCATAGAAAGTAGTTGCATGCCTTTGTATTGTTTTTTCTTTTTGGATGTAATAGGGGTTGGTATGCCGACCATTAAGCCTTGTACTTCACTATCTTAATGAAATAAAGTTCCCACTTTTTGTTCATTGCTTATTGTTTGCTTGCTTCATTTCTTTTCGGCTTTCATTGTTTAATTTAGTCTAGAGTTGTGTTTAGTACTTGCTACAATAATGTCTAACATAGGGAAGTGTTAGGGAATGAGGATTGACCGGAGATTGGGGGCTTGATGTAGATTGAAGCCTAAAAGTAGTGCCTATAGTGTTAGTGTAGGGACTAACTTAGGTAAAGCTTGGGGATGAAAATTAACCCAAGGTTGAGGGTTCAATGTAAATTGATGCTCGAGAAAGGTGCCCGCAGTGTTAGTGTAGGGTTAACTTAGGGATGAAAATCGACCTAAGGTTGAGGGTTCGATGAAATTCAATGCTTGAGAAAGGTGCTTATGATGTTAGTGTAAGAACTAACTTAGGCAAAGCTTGGGGATGAAAATTGAACCAAGGTTAAGGGCTCAATGTAAATCAATGCCCTTACATGTGTCCATCGTATTAGCGCAAGGACTAATAGGGAAAGTATGCTTAAGGATGGGAATCAACCCAAAGCTATGGCATGGCATAGGTAGATGTTGTACGAATGTGTAAGAAGTGGGAAGAGAAGAGAGATACATACAGGAAACTTCTTCAATTCATTATATTTAACTATGGTTACAAGTGCTTTTAATTCTCATCACCATACTTAAGGGAAGTAGGGTCTTAGATTCTAGACATTCCATGCCCCTGAGATGGGTCATCCTTCTAGTGTCTTGAGCTTGTAAGCACCTTTTCCCACATTACAGACCACTCACATTAGGTCTTCCTAATTGGGGGCGAGCTTACCCTACCCTTCTTTTGACCTAGTAGCCTTTAACTTTCTGAACATGAAGTCTCCAAGGGTGGAAAACCCTATGTTGGTCATGCAGTTGTAGTATTGGGTGGCTTGCTGCTGATAGGGCACTATGCATACTCATGCAGCATTGCTCATTTCGTTGATGGTGTTGAGAGTTGCTTATAAGGCCATGTGATTTGTATTTACATCGAAGTGTTAAGTCTTGCTAGTAGGTAATTCTAACTCAAACAAAAGGATGGCTTCTACTTCAAATGTGAGATGAATGGGGTTTCTCCGATTAAGGTTTTATGCATCATGTGGTATCCCTAAAGTATGTTTGGAAGCTCATCAACTCACCCATTTCTTGCTTGTTCCACCCTCTTCTTCAAGTTATTATAGATTATCTTATTGATAGCCTCAACTTGGTCATTACTCTAAGGATGGGCTACCAAGGTGTAGTGTAGCTTGATGTTGTGCTTGTTATAAAAGTCTTTGAACCAATCACTATCGAATTGCCTTTTATTATGGGTGATTAACCTGTATGGTTCTCTGAAGTGTGATTGTACATGGGTAAGCACGAATCCTTTTAGTAGCTCGGGCCATGATGGTGGCTACAACCAATGCTTTTGCCTACTTGGTGAAGTAATCTATTGCCACTAGAATGAATTGTCAATCCGATGAGACTTTCAGGAAGGGGCTGAAGATGTCTAATCCCCATTACACAAATGCCATTTCCTTATCAAGGGGTGTAACTCTGAATTGGGGGTGCGAGTGATCAGTACATGCTTTTAGTAGGAATGACATTTTTGGACCATGGTCTTAGCATCTTCCTTTATTGTAGGCCAATAATAACTAAGCCTAAGCACTCAAAGGTATAGTGCTTGAGACTATATTTAATTGTTGTAAATCCTTGCATAAAGCTCTTCAAGGACCCATGTGCCCTCCTCCATTCTAAGGCATTTGAGGAGTAGGCTATTATGTCTTCTTTAGTAGAGTACATCATTGATTAATGTATAGTTAGCTGCAACATAGGCTAACTTGTTGTTGTTGGACCTCTATACTTTGCTTAGAGAGATATTGTATAAAAAGCAGCTTATTGTAACCATGTGATGTAGAGATGGTGGATGAGGCTATTCTAGATAGATTGTTTGCTTTTGCATTATTTGCTCATGGGATCTTATTAACTTCCTAAGAAGTGAATTTAGTGAGGAGGCTCTACATTAGAGTAGGTACTTGGCCATTGTCTTACCCTTGGTCTCATATTCTCCCTTGGCTTGTTGTATAACTAACATGGACTTTGAGTGTATGTTGAGTTTTTTTGCCTCTAATCCTTGGCAATTTTCAAGCTAATGATGAGTGCTTCATATTCGGCTTTGTAGTTGCTCATCAGGAAACCAAATTTCAATGCATAATGGATCTTCATTTCGTAAGGGACTTGTAATGCAATAACAGACCTACTCATTCCTTTAGTGGAGGAGCTGTCGATGTAGAGTGTTCAGATGGGTATAGTGAGCTCAAGTTGAGGCTTATCCGCTCTGGTGTATTCAACTATGAAGTCCATGAGGACTTGTGCCTTGATTGCTTGTCTTGAGCAAAACTGGACTCCATAGGCACTAAGTTCAAAAGAGTACTTCATCATGTAACCAAAGTGTCGAGCCTTTACAAAGCAGTTTTGAGTGGGACGTTTGTTAGGATGACTATTAGATGGACTAGAAGTAGGACCTGAGCTTTTGAGTTGCAATGACCACTATGAAGGCAAACTTTTCTACTTTGGTGTATCTAAGCTTTGGCCCTTAGAGGATTTAGCTAACATAGTAGATTGGTTGGTGGTCATGGCCATCAGCTTGGATGAGTATTGAGGGTAATGCTTTATTGCTAACTACGAGGTATAAGTACAATTTTTCTCTGGGTATTGGTTTGGAGAGTATGGGAGGGTTGCTAAGAAGTTCATCAACTCTTGGAAGGTTCCTTAGATGCTGGTGTCCACTTAAACTCGATTGGCTATTTGAGTATGTTGAAATATTGTACTCACTTATTGATGCTTTGGGATACAAAATAGTTATGGGTGGTTATCCTTCCTACTAGTCACTAGACCTCTTTGATCTTGGTCAAGGCTTACATGTCTTAAACTATTTTGATTTTGTTAGGATTGACTTTTATCCCTTGCCTTGTGACCATGAAACCAAAGAATTTTCCTGATGCAACTTTAAAGACATACTTTTGAGGGTTGAGTTTCATTTGGAATTGGCGGAGGGTTTAGAAGATCACTTTAAGGTCATTGATATGGTCTTTTTTGGTTTTGCTTTTGGTGATCATGTCATTGACATAGACCTTGATGTTCTTACCTATTTCTAGCTTGAAGATGTTGGTGACCAGCCTTTGATATTGAGCCCTAGCATTTTTTAGGCCGAAAGGCATTACTTTGTAGCAATATGTCCTAAAGTCTATAAGAAAGGATGTATGGACTTCATCTTGGGCGGCCATTCGGATCTAGTTGTATCCAAAGTAGGCATCTATGAAACTAAGAAGCATGTAGCTAGATAATGAATTGATGAGTTGGTCTATATGTAGTAGGGGGAAGCAATCTTAGGGCATACCTTATTAAGGTTGGTGTAGTCGATGTACATGTGCCACTTTCCATTTGATTTCCTGACAAGTACTGTATTAGCGAGTCAAGTGGGGTATTTATCCTATCGAATGAAGCTTGGTTGGAGTAACTTTTGCACTTCCTCCTTAATCGCGACCTAACATTTAGGGGTGTTGTGTCATTTCTTTTACTTAACAAGTCGAATGGCAGGATTGACATTGAGGTGGTGAGTGGCCTCTAGGATGTTGATGATCCTTAACATGTCTTCTAGGGTAGACACAAAGACGTTTGAGTTTTGCTGAAGGAATTATGTGAGCTCGACTCTATCATTGTTAGCATCTTGGCTCCTATTTTAGTTATCATACTTGGGGTGTCTGATATCTTAATTTCTAGTGTTTTTTTTTTTTTTTGTGGGCTTTTCCCGTATTACGGAAGTAAGGGAGTTGGTTGACTCGATGTTCATGATGTTGTTTCCGGATTAGGCTTTGAGGTAGAGTATCTTAGACAAAACTTGATCGCCTATACTAGTAGGTGTCATGAACTTTGCTTTGAGGGATCGTTACTTAATAAGCATGCCAAATTTTGTGATGCTTAGTTTACTTAGGGTGGTACTGTATAGTGACTATATATCAACAATAACAAAGTCTATCAATTGCAAGGTGATGTGTTTGCCATCGCCTAGCTAAACAGGCATGGTGATGATTCCCTTAGTGAGCACTAGTCTACTACCTTCAAATCTTATGAGGCCATGTTTGTATGGTTGAAGGGGCTTGTTGAGTTGTTTTTTCATTTACTTAAAAGTGTTATAGAAGAGTATGTCTACTGAACTCCTGCTATTGATGAATGTCATAGGAATGTCGAAGCACTTGATTTTAGCATTTATGATGACTACATTGCTGTAGGGTAGGTCAATTCCTTATTCATCTATGTTAGTAAAAGTCACTACTGTGTTGGTCTTTAGCTTCTTATTTCTTATGATGTGTACCTCATATTTAGCTGTTAGGGTTGTATCGTTTTACAGGAGGTCGGATTGACCTAACCTCGTCATCCCCTTCTATTTTATTCATCCGTAGGGGAATTGGTATGTTGATTGTGGTGTTGCTATTGGTGATCTACTTTGCAATACTAGGTTGGTTGTTGGATTTGGTTCTTCTTGTATGGAACAATGTGATCAATGTAGCCTTTGTAAACAAGGCTTTTGATTGCATACTTGATATAATAGCACTTGTTCGTATGCCTTATGGTAGTCACAATATTTCCCTGGGTTAGTTGCCTTTAGCGTTTTCTCGGAAGTTGCTATTAGACCTTGTACATGATTTCACTAAGTGGTCAGGTCAAGGGTATATACGAGGTGTAGTCCTAAAATTTGTACCTTTGCTTTTCACGCTTTTCAGGAGATAAGGCTTGTAGTCTAGGATCACGAGGTCTTAGGTGGTCCATTGCTAAAACACGCGTTGTATTTTCCACTTCAAAATGAGGTCTAATGGCATCTTCTTAAGCTACGTATTTCCCAGTAACTTTCATGAACTCGTCTAAGGATTTAGCCCTATCCAATGATACTGTGTCGAGGAGCCTTCCATTAGGGTCTATGCCAATTAAGAACACTTATAGGGCCGTTCCTGTGTCTAACTTGGAGACTTGCAACTTTGTCGATTGAAGTGCTTAAGGTCTGCTTGTAGGGTTTTGTTAGGATGTTATTGAACATTGTAGAGAATGGAAGAGTCTCTTCACAAGTGATTGTCTCTAAATAGAGCTTCTAAGTTTTACAAATTTATAAACCTATATTTTATCCTTAACTCGGTTCAATAGATAAGTGTTCCTATCATTTTATTGCACAAATGAGTATAGGGTCATCTCCAGTAGGAACAAATATAAACACTAGTACTAATTAACCTTCCTATTATTTAGCAATCCAATTTATCAAGTAATTAATTATTAAAACTCTAAATTACTAACTAAGCTACACTAGTTTACAAGCTAATGCCAACTAATACAATGGTTACAAAAAACCATTACTGACAATACACTTAACATATAGACTTGCTTAACTACTTAACATAATATTACTATTAATCTTATCCTAGTGATTGTTATCTATAGGGAATCACTAGTATGTAAGCATTTTTCTCATAATTACTTACGTCTAATCTTAATTGTGTTTATTAAAGTCTCTTCTAAATTAATAGCTAATTTAGATCATATTAATGCTATGCTAAATTGTTAATTTCCCTAAGAATACAACAATTTTCCTAATAATATCTCTACTACTAGGAGTAAGGTGTTCTAATGAATTAGATTTATTCAATAAAATTGTCTCTCAACATATTTTATTGAAATCTGGCTTAAGTCAATATCGCGCACTATACCGTACTTAAATTAATTAAATTCAATTCATCAAGAATAACAATGTTGGGAAACTACTATTCTATGCACTTAATCCCACTAAGTGGATGTAGCAAGTCCTAATGTACTACCATACATGATAAAACAATAACATACATTAACAAAAATCATAATTAAAAAGATATAAAACATGGAATAAGTAAAAAATAAAACCCCCTTTTTATTCTACTATAGAAGTCTCATAAATACACAAATGATAAAGTTTTGTCGGCTCTCTCGCATAGTTTCGAGAAGAGTACGATATACACTAGTGATTATATAGACAAAAAATTGAACAAAGTACAAAATGGTACAAGATGGACGAATAAGTGTGTTGTAGGTTAGTGATGTGATGTGATGTGTTATGGTGTGATGTTCTTGATGATGTTGATTATGATATATATCTTCCTCTGTCTAAAAATTGTAGTGTATTTATATTCTTCTCATCAAAAGGCTTGAAATATACTACTTCAAGACACCCCCTGGTGTTCAAACCCATTCTATGCATCGGTTCATGTAATAAAGTTAAAGAAAACAATTATGTTCACTCCCATCACGCCTATGACTCAGGGAATGATCTTCTCGTGACATAAAGTCATGGTCATGATGGATAGGTGGAAAAATAGCTTCAACCTTGGTCATTCTCTTGATCATGGCCATGATGGAGAGAGTGACGAGCACTTGGTACTCAAATCTTCTTTTATTACGTATGTGATTGCTCTAAATGTCCTTGTTCTTTTGCAATTTCATCTCCTCTTCACTTTGTCTTGAATAAATATCACCTCCTTATTGTTAGATCATCTAAAATTGATATATTGCACAATTAAGTATCAAGAACTTGAGAAATAAACATAATTATGGTCAATTTATAACTAAATGTGCCTAAAAAGTATAGATTGATTTATATTTATCAAAGTTCCCCACACTTAAGCTTTGCTTGTCCTCAAGCAAACACTTAAAAACAATTAATGAAACTCAACAACTTTTTTATTGCATATTTAACAAAGCATTAACAGTAGCTTAACTTTGTGCCTACTATATTGTGTTCTCCAAATATAGTAATCAATATTGTTACATTAATCCAAGTAAAACAAGCTTCGCCTTTACTATATAATGATAGCTTCCAAAAGTACATAGTGAACAAAAAAAGTTAAATAGAGCAAAAGAAATTTGGTTATGCTTTCCATAAGTGTATCGAAATCCTTCAATTACTTCTTACGAACATTAATCTAGAAGAAAAGTACATTGCATCCATTTTTCTCCTATATTTCTTCTTTTATTGAATCTTTCTAAGGATAACTTTACATGTTGCATTTTCAAATTTTCTCCTCTTTTTGTACAAGCTCTTTTACTTGTCCTCTTTCTGGTTCTTTTTGTTTTTCAGAAGAAGAATAAAGACCAAAGATTAGTAACGAGGTCAGGCTTCGCTCTTCTAAGAGACCAAAGCTCGCCCTTACTAACTTAATCCTTATATATCTTTATTGCAAAGTAATAAAGACAAAAATCAGCAACGAGGTCAAACTTTGCTTTTTTGAGGGACCAAAGCCTGCCCTTACTAATTCCGTTTTTAAACACTTCAATTTACTCTATTTTGAAGAGATTCTCAAAAAGTATCAATAAGTGAATTATTTCATTTACCCTTTTAATTCAAGATTAAATGAGCTTCAAAAGTAATTAAAAAGTAAATATACTACTCAATAAGTTTAGAAACACAACCATTTAACTTTAAACTAAAGACTTTGATTCACATTTAACCTCGAAATTCATTTATTAAATGGTAAGTAAGTGTGCTTCACTTAGATTTTATCCTACAATTTTGATCATATACACTAAGTTCACAAGAAGTGAGTAAGGCACAAAATTAACACACAAAATTGATTGCTATTTTATCAAATTCACAATCTATTAAGTTAATTCATAACTTGAAGCAAACAAACTTAAGTGGGGTTAACCTTCCTTACACTTAAAGAAAGACATTGTCCTCAATGTTTGAGGAAGGCAAACACAAATAGGCATAAGAAAAGAAAAACAAGTAAAAAAAAATAAAAATTGAAAGACAATAACAATGAGAACAAGACTCCCCAATTTGAAGTTTGATTAATACATTAGGTCTTAAACCATCAGACAATACATCCTCCAACACCATGAAAAATTGAAAAATAAAAGAGACTTGACCATTAAAACAAAACAAAAGCAAAATATAACAAACACATGATATAAGAGTCTCCATTAAAAATACATCATTAAGGTTAAGCTCTTAACTAGTTAGTAAGTCTAAAAATAAATAAAATAAAACAAAAGAAAGGAAACAAGTCAGTCATCCTCGGATTCGGTCTCCTCATCTAAGTTGTTATCATCCTCCCTAGATGACTCTTCTTCACTCTCATTCCTCGCTTGCCCTCTAACTTCTAGTTGGGTTCCTTGGGTCTCTTCTGCATCTTCATTGTCCTCTACCTCCATCCCATCCTCCTCATTATTCAAATCTTCTTCTTCTAACTTAGCCCCTTTTGCTACGGTAGCGGTTAGGGCACTGGCTAGTGGTGGAATTAGAGGCTAATTGGGACCCATATTCTCCTTAGTTGGGCGGCAAGAAAAATAGGAAAGGATGGCTACTCCTACAGTTGTGGTAATATTCTTAAAGAATTCAATGAAAACTTGAGTACAAAAATTTTTTAAATAACAAAACAATAACAAACACAAGCTAGACGCATAAGAATTTTAAATTTCCTAGTGATGCTGTTCCCTAGCAATAGCACCAAAAACTCAATCACCTCTAAATAAAACTTTCGAGTTTTACAAATTTATAAACTTATATTCTATCCTTAAGTTGGTTTAACAAGTAAGTATACCTATTGTTTTATATCACAAATGAGTATAGGGTCATCTCTACTCAGAATGGATACAAACACTAGTACTGATTAACCTTCCTATCCAATTTATCAAGTAATGAATTATTAAAACTCTAAATTACTAACTAAACTACACTAATCCACAAGTTAATGCCAACTAACACAATGGTTACAAAAAACAATTACTAATAATACACTTAACATGTAGATTTGCTTCACCACTTAGCATAATATTACCATTAATCTTATCTTGATGATTGTTATCTATAGGGAATCACTAGTATGTAAGCATTATTCTCAGAATTACTTATGTCTAATCCTATTTGTGTCTATTAGAATCTCTTTTAAATTAATAGCCAACTCGGATCGTATTAATGATATGTTAAATTGTCAATTTCCTTAAGAATGTAGCAACTACTAGGAGTAAAGTGTTCCAATAAATTAGATTTATTCAACAAAATTGTCTCTTGACATATTTTATTAAAATCTGACCCAAGTCAATTTTGTACACTATATTATATTTAAATTAATTGAGTTCAATTCATCAAGAATAACAACATTAGGAAACTACTATTCCATGCACTTAATCATACTAAGTGAATGTAACAAGTCCTAACTACTACTTATATATATGATAAAATAATAACATACACTAACAGAAATCAAAATTAAAAAGAAATAAAACATGGAATAAGTAAAAAGTAAAAACCTCTTTTTATTCTACTGTAGAAGTCTCACAAATACATGAACAATAAAGTCTTGTCAGGTCTCTCGAGTAATTTCAGGAAGAGTATGATATACACTAGTGATTGTATAAAAGAAAAACGGAACAAAAAACAAAATTGTACAAAGATGGATGAATAGGTGTATTATGGGTTAGTAATGTGATGTGATGTGTTAAGGTGTAATGTTCTTGATGATGTTGATTATGATATATATCCTCTTCTGTTTGAAAATTGTAGTGTATTTATATTTTTCCCATCAAAAGGCTTAAAATACACCACTTCAAGACATCTCTTGGTGTTAAGACCCATTCCATGCACCAATTCATGCGATAAAGTTACAAAAGAAAAGTTATGTCTACTCCCATTACGTTCGTGACTCGAGGAGTGATCTTCTTGTCTCAACCATTCCACCTCATCATGCCAATGATTGAGGGTATGATCATCCTTTTGAGGTAGAGTCATGACTGGATGAATAGGTGGAAAAATAGCTTTAGCCTTGGTCACTCCCTTGATCATCGTCATGATGGAGGGAGTAACAAGCATTGGGCACTCAAATCTTCTTTTATCATACCCATGTTTGCTCTAACTCTCCTTGTTTTTGTGTAATTTTATCTCCTCTTCACTTTGTCTTCAATTAATATCATCTCTTTACTCTTGAATTATCTGAAATTGATATATTATACAATTAAGTATCAAGCACTTGAGAAATAAACACAATTATAGTCAATTTATGCCTAAATATGCCTAAAAAGTATAGAGTGATTTATACTTATCAATGGGACTTGACAACTGAGGAAGTGTTATTGGAATTTGCTTCTTAGATCATCAAATGAAGTGACAGATGCCTCGAGGAGGGTATTGAACCTAAGCAAAGCAACTTTTGCCAGCTTGCTAGGGACAGCTTGACACACGATGACATCAGAGAAATTGTAGAGGCTCATCAATGTTTAAAAGTGGATAAGGTGATCATTTAGATTAATGGTGCCATCATAAGTGTTTAGATGTGGTAGCCTTGTGCCTATAGGGATGTCTCTTCAAGGATTGAAGGGATGAATGGGCTTTTTGTTAGCATAGAGCACAATTCCTATGTTGACGATTCAACTTTCTTCTAATGGCGCACATTAAAGGCACAACGAATGTATTCATTGTATTTGTCTATGTTCATGTCTTCATAGTCCTTTAGTGATGGCCTTGGTGATAAGATATTGATCGAATTACTGGTCACTATATGTTTGCCTTTCACGTGTGTTTCGTTGCAGTTTAACCATTTATGCAAGTCTTCATATGGTTGGTGATTGTACTGAATTTGCTTGCGTGGACACAAGAGGTATGTAGTGCATAGGTCATCATTTTTGCTTGATCATGAGGAGGAGTCGACAGTTGCTTACTCATTTGGACCTTTTTTTGATACATTTTTTGAGTAATGTAACATCTTTATGCAAAGCTGCAATAGATTCATGATATTTTCAACTTTCTTCCAACATCTATTGGAAAAGTAAACTGAGTTGTTGGACTTTGGTACTTTTGTTTTGAGGTGGAAGTGTTTTATCACCTCCACCTTATCAGGAGGTGTTGGTATCCTCCATGTAGGAAGCTTGTTGACATGGTGGTCTAAAATGGTAAGCACCAAAATGTTGATCCTAATTAGACCAACTAATATATGTGGACTCGCATGGAGCCCGATTAGAGTGGGCTTAGGCTTTGACTCTTGCTCCTCGATACCTGCAAAAAGCCTCCTGTAGGTGTGACCATGGAGGACCTTTGATACTTAAGTTAGTAAGGAGGATTGAGAGAAAGGGGGACGAGCACAAAGGGCATAAGGGACCGTACCCACTTAGTGTGTGTTTAATGTGTCAAACTTCAATTTTGGAGAGAAGGGGAAGAGAAAGGTTCTTAGAGAGTAAAAATGTGTATCCTCTTACTATATAGTGCTTAGTGACTTTTATACGAGTTACCTTGATACATAGCAATAAGGGGTTCACCCGTATTAGTTGCCGATAAGCTATGTGCTCCTTGGAAGAGATTGAGCTTCACTGTAGGTAACATGTTGTGGTCAGCCAAACGATCAAATCTATAGCTCAATGACCTGATAGGAGCAAGGGCTACTGGGTATGTTGGCCATACCATGGAGTTAGATGCATTAATAAGCTATAGTAGAGAGTAGGTGTTAAAGACAAAAGCCGGGCTAAGATACAAGAGGAAGGGATCAGCTGATGCTTGATTAGGGGCAAGTTAAGCCCTAATCCTACACCAGATAGTTGATGTATTTTAGCTTGATGGTTAGAGAGTGAACTACTTAGACAATTGTTATTTGGCTTGCCTAGTGGGTCGCTATATGGCTGATAGGCTTGCCAATAGCTCGCATCTTCATTGGCATGAGCTCATAGCTTTACGTAAAGGTTGTAGTATAGCGTGTGAGCTCACTGTTTGATTGGGGTGCTCTTTAGTGTCCCTTGTGATGGGCTCCATCCGACCAAACACACTTTACTCATAATCACCTTTACTTGGCAAGCAACATCAATGGGACCACAATTTGAATAATCAATACGCACCTCCTTTTCTAAACATCTATACTATCCTATTTGTACTAAATATCTCTTTTGTCTAATTACAACTCTACCTTTGTAATTTATTCCTTTTTCCTTTCCCAGTAGGAATGTTTTTGTAATTTATGTTAACCTAAGACTTATCCTAATTGGGTCATATGAATATTAAGAATATGTAATAGCCGCAACAGTTAGTAAGATCAAGCTTTAGACATACTTTCTTTCTTGAGCTAAGTATCCTTTACTTGCTCTTGTTTACTCTTATCTAGTCTATTGCGAGAGCGGATTAGAGGTGAGTGTCCTTTAGCCACACTTGTGGATAATATCAAGTGTGACTTGAACTTGTGTGAGGTATTGGTACGTTATATCTACTGTCAGTGCACGAGGACCCTTGCTTAACCTTCGCCTCCCATTTACCCTTTAGACTACCTTACGGTTTAACCCACCCCCTTGCGGTTTGCATGATAGTAGACATTGTATATTCATCCATGTATCTGTATCATCTTGGTATCAAAGCTTGCCTACGTCTAAGCAAGTTCCTATTGCTTTGTACTCTAAGTGATTTACTACAATTGTAAGTGTGTTTTAAGATTTGTTTGTTGTTGTTTTGAGTATTTGAAGAGTGTTTAGAGTTAAAGAGATTTAGTGCTCTATTTTCCTCTGGTCTTGCTCGCAAAATAGAGTGTGAGTGTTTGCCTAGTTCATTGTGTATGGTTATAATAGCTGTTGGTGTGTTAAGTGTTGTTTTGTTCTTGTTGTTCATGGGAAGAATTTTGATTTGTGTCTCAATCATTAATCTATTGTAATATACCACAATGTCTGACTCTAGTGTTCAAGGAACCTTAAGTAACTAAGAGAGTGGTGCTTGTAATGGCCAGGGTCAGCAAGGAAGTTTCACACCCTAGTTTGCAAATGAGTGAATGGATAGACTTACTGACTTATTAACTAACTTGGAAATTACCATAAATGAAGATAGGCAACGAGCTCGAAATGACCCCTATAAAGACTAAGTCAATGAGTTGCCCGAGAGAGGCAATGGCTAATATGGCCAAGCTAGTGCTTTAGTTTGACCACCTTAAGCTAGAAGAGCAGATAAAGCTGCTCGATGAAGACTCGCATTAGATGAAATCTAAGAAGAGGATGAAGAAGTAAGTGATGAGGAAGGAGAGTATTATGAACTTAAGGAAAGGAATGTCTACGCACCTAAAGTAGAAGGATTGAAGATGCATATTCCTAGTTTTTCTAGGAATTGTGATGCCAAGGATTACCTAGACTAGGTAAATATGTTTGAGAAGTAGTTTAAATGCCATGAAGTGCCTAATAATGCTAAGGTTAGACTTGTCGTGCTAGAGTTTACTAACTATGCTGTTTTATGGTAGAAGAACTTACAAGCCACCTGAAGAAGAGAAGTACAATGTGAAGTTAGGAATTGAGATGAAATGAAGAGAGTTATGAGGAGAATATTTGTTTTGAGCTATTATTTGTAAGATGCATTCAAAAGGTATCGATGCAAGGAGGATCAAGTGTCGATGCGTATGTAAAGGAATTATAGATGTTAATAATCCGTTGCGAAGTTTTAAGCCTGAAGATCATATTGTATCTAAACTCATTAGTGGGTTGGAGTACGAGACTAGAGATATTCTATAGATATTCTAGAGAGTATGGATATTGATTCACTTGGTGAAGTTATCAGAGCTACCTAGAGAATTGAGAGGCATCGAGTAGGAAGATTCCAAGCTCCTGTTAGTTGACCGACCACTAGCCGAATTGTTTCAAGAAAACTAGTGCGATCAAAACCAAGCAAAGTTGCTCAAGTTTAACCTGCTCAAACTACTCGAGTAGAGGAAGAAGAGATCTCAAGGAAGTTCTAGAAAGGCTAGAGCTTAGGAAGAAAGATGAACGAGACCAAATGCTTTAAGTGTCAAGGGTATAGACACATGGCCATGTAATGTCGAAATAGACGAGTGATGGTAATTAAGGGAAAGATGCTAACCATTGAGGTTGATAGTACTGATGAGAAGATTGAGGAGCCTAAAGAATCTGGATACCTTAAATAATCTGAGGAGGAAGAGATCATTTATAGCGAAGAGGGTAATTTTATGCCTATAGCCATGGTGTTGAGGAGAGCGATGAGTATGAGTCTTGCACCAAAGGAAGAGTAACGAGAGAATTTGTTCTACATTGGCTATAAGGTGATTAGGTCGTTGTATGCCTTAATTGTTGATAGTGGTAGCTACACCAATGCAGCATCCACTTTCATGGTCCAGCAATTGAAGTTGCCAACTAAGCCCCACCTCAAGCCTTATAAACTATATTGGCTTAGTGATAAGAGGGGCCTGTAGGTGAATAAGCAAGTGATTGTGCCAACCAGTATTGGAAACTATTGAGATGAAGTGCTCCATAACATGTTACCTATGAGTGCATCTCATATTCTTCTTAGACGATCATGCATGTTTGATTGGAATGTAACTTACAATGGAAGGAAGAGCACATGTTCCTTAAAGCACAAGGGTAAGAAGGTAAAGTTAAGCCTTATAACCATTAAACAAGTTAAAAACATACAAACTCAATTGAGTCAACTTCTAATGAAAGAGGCTTTGGTGATGACCTGAGCTAAGTTGAAAAGAGAGATGAAGCTCGAAGAGCTAACCTATTTACTGGTCAGAAACTTGGTTGAGATGAAAGGAGTAGAGGAAGAACTGCTACCTACTGAGGTGAGGTCCATACTAGATAAGTTTGCTGATCTATTTCTATGTGAATTGCTAGAAGGTTTGTTACCCATTCGAGGCATTAAACATGTGATAGACTTGCAGTCAGGAGCTGTTATGCTAAATAAGCCTACCTATAGGCTAAAATCTTGAACAAGTTGCCAAGCTGTAGAGGCAAGTGGATGAGCTAAGTAAGAGAGGGTATGTATAAGAGTCCCTAAGCCCATGTGCAGTTTTAGCGATGCCAAGGAAGAATGTGGCATGGAGGATGTATGTAGATAGCTAAGTAATCAATCGCATTACCATCAAGTATAAGTACTCTATACCAAGGCTTATTGACATGCTTAACAAATTGAATGGAGCAAGAATATTCTCTAAGATTGATCTCAAATTTGGATACCATCAGATCCAAATACAAGAGGGAGATGAATGGAAGACTACATTTAAGATCCACAATGGATTGTATGAATGGTTTTTGATGCCATTCGGATTGTTAAATGCCCCTAGCACATTTATGCAATTGATGAACCATGTACCTCAAGAACTCATTAGAAAGTTTGTCTTCATGTATTTTGATAATATTCTTATCTATAGTCCTAACTTGGAGACTCACCGAGAGCACCTCTAAGTTGTTTTCTCAAATCTCAAAGTTGAGAAGCATTATGCCAATTTGAAGAAATGTGACTTCTTCCAAGCTAAAGTAATCTTTCTAGGATTTTTTGTGAGTGGTGGTGGCATCTGAGTTGATGATGAGAAGATATGAGCACTTACCAAATAGCCTGTACCAACCTACTTAGCCAACATGCAAAGCTTCTACAACCTAATCAAATATAATTACCAACTAATACGTGTAATCGTGTAAAATTGTTAACGAACATATTGAAATAATTCTTAAATATTATAAATATAATAGGTAACAATTTAATTAATAAATTTTAAATATTATTTAATAATTATTATTTTATGATTCATATTTAGAATTTTATAATTTTTATTTCTCATTTTTCTTTTCTTTTTTTTTTCTTTTCCCTTTTACTTTTCTTCTTCGAATTTTATTTTTCTTCCCCTGCCACATTAGGTTCCAGAATCTTGTGTATAGTAGCCCATGTGATTTATTATTCTCTCATATGCTTAATTATGTGGTGAAGACAACTTACATGATAAGTTCAAACATATCCATTTAATGCTTTCCATTATCTTTTCTTTTTGTTTTTGTTTCCACCATAAGCTTCATTTTCAATTCACTTTTTCTTGCACATTTCTTTTAGTTGTTTTCAAAACACACACTAACAAAACTCCATTGAAAACTCCTCTACACTTTTCCTTTTTGCTAGTTCTTTTTTTTTTTCCCCCAATTTTCAATCAAAATAAGGGGTAGAAAAGGAAGTACTTGGGACAACTATACATCAAGACATCAAAAGGATTAATTAAGTAGCCTTTTAGAGTATGTATCTTGTTAATTTGTATATACTTTGTATGTATATGTAGTTAGTAGAAATATATGTATTTAGGGGTTTTGTAATTACAATGAATTTTCTTTGTAATTTTATTGTATTTAGATTAAGTGTACCTGTATAAATACTAAAGTATATTCACATGTATATACTTGTAATATTGGATTTTACAAAATGTTTAGTATAAGAAATTGGGGTATATGTACATATGTACATGCACATATAATAATATATATATTATGTATTTTCCTTACTTATGTATATATATATATATATATATATATATAAGCATGTAATCGAAAATATGTATATATATTTGTAAAGTACAAAATAATAGTATTGTATAGTATGTGTATAATAGAGTATATGCTTGGTATACATACATAAGTGTGTCTATAATAGTATTTTACTTTGTATTTTCAAAATATAGATATATATATATCTATGGACGTGGTAGTATATGCATAAGTATTTCTATATAATATTATGTAGATTAAGTATTTTTAATATATATATGTAATTATGGTAGTATATGTATGTATGTATAAAAATATAAAAAATTACAAGTATATATATATATATATATATATATAGATGTCGTATAGGTATATACATACATATGGCATATGTAATATATTTAGGATTATATTATTATATTACATAATATATTTATACATATAAAAATATGTATATGAATAGTATAGTATATATCGAAATACGTGTATACCTAAATAGTACATATATAATATACTATGATATTAATTTAATAAATAAAGCAAAGTAATATATATGGTTATATGTATCGTAATCCTTAAAGAATTATAAAATAACTAATTTGTAAAATTTAGTAAAATATAATAGTAAATATTATTATATACATATTATGTAAAAATACAAAATAAGAAAAAGATTGAAAATGTACAAAAATTTTGAAATGACGTGTAGCATCTTCCTATGTTGCTATGTCAGTGTTTAATTAAATTTAATGAAATTCATAATTAAGAATAATAATAAAATAATTAATTAATTAGAAAAATTAATATAGTAAAAATGAATTAAATAAGTCTTAAACTTAAAAATTAGCAAAATAAGTAAATTATGGTAAAATAGACTTAAAAGTAAGAAAATTACAAAATATAAAGTTTAGATATTTATTAAACCATAAATATGCAAAAAAAAAAAGCTTAAAATAATATTTTATAATTACTTAAGTTGAAAT
The DNA here is from genome assembly GCA_024138015.1 of Lumnitzera littorea. Classification (NCBI taxonomy): domain Eukaryota; kingdom Viridiplantae; phylum Streptophyta; class Magnoliopsida; order Myrtales; family Combretaceae; genus Lumnitzera; species Lumnitzera littorea. Next base: position 23,360,696 of record JAMXBB010000011.1, read on the forward strand.
AATAAAATTTATAACATTTTTACGGCATAGTAGAAAATGTGGATTACAACGTCTAAAACGAACTCCACTACGTTAAAATACATCAAAAAATGATGAAAATAAACTATAAGTTCATAAAAATCAGAGTTAAATCGAAAAAGTTATATACAATTAATGAAAAAGCTCGAACCAAGCATTTTATAAGAATAGATAACTAGTTTAAGTAATTAATACCAAATATATGAATAGTTTAGTTATTCCACTTAAATACTCATTACCTTTCATATTCCTTAAATGTTAGGTGATCTCGATATGGATACCTACTTATCTAATTGACTATTACAACCATTGATAGACTCAATGATCATGTGAGTACTCTCGATAACTCTATAATTATTTTATGCTTATAATTAGTGTACTTAAAGTAAATATTGATAACTTGATGCATGGGGGTTTAGGTTATGCATGTGCCTGAATATTGGTTATGTGTAGTGTAAAATATTGTGAAATATAATAGCTGAATAAATGGCTACTTAATTTATTACTGCATAATTGAATGATTTGTTGATATTGATTGATTACCTTAAAAATTGACTTAATTATATACAACTTAACTTAAATTATATGGATCATGCATAAGGACAAACATCACATATAATGTTCCGGTTGTCACCTCATGCAGTTGATAATGAAGGGCCTTAGAGGGATGAATTCCTATATGATTTGATTACTACAGCACATGAGCATTGGTATAACAAGACCCTACCTTTAGTTCATAGGTTTACTTAGCGCCGGAGATGCTAACTGTGGGTGACTAGGAGTCGAGTCTAGAGACCATCACTGTAGAGTATGAACATAGACTACGGGGGTCACCTCATTGCTAAACCTGGAATTTTCTGTATTATTAGATTTCCTCGAAATGAAAAAGTATTTCGTAAAATATGGAATTTAAATTTATGGTTAAAAACCCCAAGTACTAAAACCTGGTTGTGATTGATGCTAATGTATCTTTAACCCTTACTTCGGAGGGCATTAAATCTGATATTGTATGTAGCACTGGTTAACTACATATATCGTTTGGCAAATTGCTTATTCATGTATTCATATGTTTAGTAATAAATTGTTTAATAACCTTCTTATTGGTATAATATGAGGGATAACTTACTAAGCTCTTGTAACTTACTTCCTAATAGTTTTCTTTTGCAGGTTGATAGATAAGTGGACATGGGTTAAGAGTCGAGCATTCAGTGCAAGTATTAAAATGTTTAGAGGTTAGAGCTAGAGATAGATTGTATATGTTGTTTGAAACATTGAATATAAATACTACCCTTCTATTTAGATTTTGTAACTTCGGAAAGTATAAATTTTAGATCTTTCTACTTGATCTTATTGTCTAATAGGGATATCGATTTTCTATGGTTTTGGTGGACTATAGAATATCAGATATCCATAGTTACTAATAATTTATAATAAGTTAATTAAATTAAAAATTGAAAACTTTAGTAAATAATCATTTAGAGTTTTTTAATCTCTGACTTATAAGGCGGTTTTCATATCATGGGTGCATACGTGATATGAAAATTTTAGATAATCTTACTAGGCCCTCCTTAATGTCATGATAAAGGAACATTATTTGTTACCTAAAGAATTTGTGATCTATATTGATCGTAAACCTTTAAGATATTGGAAGAGCCAACCTAAGTTGTCTCAAAGACAAGTTAAGTGGGTTGAGTTTATAGAGGGATTTTCCTATGTTGTTAAGTATAAAAACAACAAGAACAATGTTGATGTGAACCATAACCAAGAACAGACAAGGCCGGTTGTTAGATGGGTCTAAGCTTGCAAAAAGCTCGAAAAAGATTAATGAGGAAAGTTATGAAAGGGGTAAAAATGACAAATGAAACAATAAGCAAAAAATCCACGAACAGCTCTAGAGGATATGATGCACGAAAGGAACTTCCAAGGACTCATAGCACAATTTGATATGATGCATGAATTGGTCCAAAGAGGTTACTCACCACCTAACCTTACTTAAGAGAAAGGATAAGAGTAATGCCGAGGGTAAACAAGTAGTGTTTATATAAGTAAGAAAGTACTAAGTGTATTAAAGGTAATATGATTTCCTATAACTATAAGTACAAGGGTATTTATATCCATAAATTAGGGTAACTTGCCTAGAAGGGAAAAGACGAAAAGGTCATTTCCTAAAGAAGCAATGTATATGATATAAAAGGGTAAAAATGAATATACAAGGAAAATAATCATTGGTGCTACAAATTCTACACATGATATGGGTTTGTCTGAGAATGGATGGCTTAGTCGGCTTAGTCAGTCTAGTCTCTCTATCTCAACTTCTTAATAAGGAAGATGCCGAGTAATTGGTTGACTCGGTAATAGAGAGTAATTGTCAACTCAGTATACCACAAAATAATGGGCAGTCATACGATACAGCATTAGAGGTGACTCAGCAAGCAGGTACTCAGCCTTGGTAGGGGTTAGTTGGAACACGAGAATTTATCGTACTAGCCCCTTTAGTCCTCGAGCTCAGTTGCAGGTTAGGGCCCTATAGCTTAATTCCCATAATTCCCTCTGGGTTGTTTTGGATTTGAGATGAAATCCGAATAGTGTTCGCTTAGTTCTCCGTTAGGGTAATATGGATTGAGGTCGACAATGTTGAAGGCATCAGAAACCCTATAGTTCTCAGGCAATTCCAACTTATAGGCGTTGTTACTGATTTTCTGGAGGATTCTGAAAGGTCCTTTTGCTCTTGTAGATAATTTGTTCTTCTTTTTGTTCGGGAACCATTCATTGTTGAGGTATAGCCATACCAAGTCTTTCTGTTGAAGTTGTATGACCGACTTACCCTTGGTCTTTTCTCACATTCTTCTAACAGCTTGGTTGAGGTGCTGAGTGATTTTGTCAAAGATGTGCTAAAGAGATTGTGCTCTAACTAAGGCGTAAGGGTCCTCTTGTATAGGTATGGGTACAGGGGTATGGTTGAGGGGTAACTCGGGATTGAATCCATAGACTACTTTGAAGGGGGTCTACTTAGTGGTGTTATGTACGGTTCGGTTATAAGCAAACTCAACCACTGGCAGGCAAACATCCCTATCAACCAAGTTCTTGCCTATTGTAGCTCGGAGTAGTGAACCTAAAGTATGATTAACTACCTTTGTTTGGCCATTAGTTTGGGGGTGATAGGAGGTATTGAAGAGTAATTTGGTTTCCAACCGACGCTACAGGGTTCTCCAAAAATGGCTTAAGGAGTTTATGTTGGAGACAACACTTCTTGATATGCCATGTATTCGTACAATCTCTTCTAAGAAAAGAGAAGCAACAGCCAACGCGTTGTTAGTTTTGGTGCAGGGTATGAAGTGTGCCATCTTATTGAACCGATTCATGACAACCATTACAGAATCTTCTCTTTGGGCAGTTTTCGGCAGTCCAAGAATAAAGTCCATGCTTAGTTCAGTCTATGACTTCGTTGGAATAGGCAGGGGCATCACTTTCCCTTGTTCGATTTAGCACTTATCCTTTTTGCATACAGTACATCTTTCGACTGCTTGATGCACATCTCTTCACATTCTCAGCTAAAAGAATCAGCCATTCAATAGTTTACAGGTCCTTCTCTCTCCAAAGTATCCAAAGAGTCCTCCATTATGAGCTTCCCTAATTAATAATTCCCGTAGGGAACAAGTTAGTATACACAGTTTCCCCTCTCAGAACAAATAGCTATTCTTCACATAATACTCGTCCATTATCCTTCCATCTATGCATTGCAAAATTATTGGTCCAAAGTGTAGATCTTTAGAGTACTGTTCTTTGATACTCGCAAAACCAAATAACCTAGTTTGTAATTCTAATAAGAGCACATGCCTCCTTAAAAGAGCATTTGCAACTATGTTGCTCTTTCCTTGCTTGTACTTAATTATAAAATTGAATCCCTCAAGGAATTTAACCCATCTCGCCTACCGCTTGGATAGTTTGGTCTGACTTCAAAGGTACCATAGGGACTCGTGGTTAGTATATATGACAGATTTTCTTGATAGTAGATAGTACTGCTACACTTATAGTGCCCAAATTAGTGCCAAGAGCCCTTTGTCATACACAGAGTAATTTAACTAGGGTCCTTGGAGATCTTCATTATAGAAGGCAATTGATTGGCCTTTCTACATCAGGATAGTGCCTATTCCAATGCCTGACGTATCACACTCTAGCTTAAAAATTTTGTTGAAGTTAGGTAGCACTAACACTGGGGCGAAGGTTAACTTCTTCTTAATCTCAGCAAAACTCCTCTCTTCCCTTTCTCTCCATTGAAAGTAGGTGTTTTTCTTTATTAATTCAGTAAGTGGCATAGTAAGGGTGTTGAATTTCTTAATGAACCTTTGGTAAAATGAAGCCACTCTATGGAAACTTCTCACATTGGCACAATTAGTAGGGGTTGGCCATACAACAATTTCTTAGATCTTCTCATCATTGACTTGTAAGCCTCCTCCATCGACTACATAACCCAAGAATACTAATTCCTCTTAGCAAAAGCAACATTTCTTCAAATTGCCGAATAGTCTCTCGGTACAAAGGATATCCAAGACTATTCTGATGTGATCACAGTGACTTGGCATGTTAGCACTGTAGATTAGGATATCGTCGAAGTACACCACGACACACTTCTTAATAAGATGTCCTAATACATGGTTCATAAGTCTCATGAAAGTGCTTGAGACATTTGATAAGCCGAAAGACATGACAATCGGCTCATAAAGTCCATGTCAAGTCTTGAATGTAATCTTTCGCTCATCTCTTGGTCTCATGCGGATTTGATGGTAGCTAGACTTGAGATCAATCTTGTTAAAAATTTTGGCTCCACTCAATTTGTCTATCATGTCTTCTAGCCTCGAGATTGGATACCTGTATTTGATTGTGATTTTATTTACGACTCAACTGTCAACACACATCCACCAGGTTTCATCCTTCTTCGGCAATAGAGTATAGGCATAGCATAAAAGCTGAGACTCTCTCTCACATATCCTCTTTCCAACAACTCATTGACTTAACATTGAAGCTTAGAAGCTTACTTGGGATTCATTCGATAAGTTGGCTTATTCGGCAATGTAGCGCCGAGTACTAAGTCAATGCAGTGCTTTATGCCTCAGGTTGGGGGCCACTCTTTTGGCAACTGTTTTGGGAACAGGTCAGCATATTCATCCAACAGTTCCTTCACCTCTTTGGGTAAATCATTCCACTCCTTTATTTCTAATAGTCGCCTGACTAACAATAGGGTCGGCTCATTGGCATTAATGGCCTTTCAAAGCTCAGCTTTACTTATCATTAGAGCCTTCTTCGATTCACGAGCAAGTTTTGTCTGTAACTTATGAACTTCTTTTGGCGGCATTGGATTTAGCGTGATCTTTTGATCATCCTTCTTGAGCATGTAGGTATTCTTGTAACCGTCATGAATGACCCTCCTATCAAACAGCCACGATCTTCCTAACAACACATAGGATATGCACAAGGGCAATACGTCACAAAGAATTCGGTCAGAATAGTGATTGGCAGTAGTATTTGCCGAGTGACGTGTAATGCTCCTTTCTCACTTAACCAGTGTAACTTGTACAGCTTCGGGTATCAAATAGTTGGTAACCTTAGTTTTGAGACGAGGTTGGTTAACGCCACATTAGTTCAACTCCCACTATTGACGATGAGGGCGCACGTCTGATAATTTACTTTGCAGGTGATATGAAATAAGTTCTCTCTCTACTCCTCCTCTTGTGAGGGTTCCACACTCATAGTACGTTGGATAACTATGAGTAATTGGTCTAAGTCTTGGGCATACATGTCTTCCTTAATCAACTCTTTCTTCGTAGTCTCAATCTCGGTAGGAACCTCCTCCTTAGGTTCCTCATCTGTACTCTCTACGTTTAACTTTGAGACGTCTCCTTAATGACCATCTTCGTTCAATTCAAGCATTGAGCAACCATATGTCCGAAACCTTAACACTTAAAGCACCTGATCTAGTTGATCTTCCTGCTAGACCCTTGCCCCTTCAGTTATTTTCGGGTCAGCGTTACACCTTTAGGTCGACTTTTCTACTCGATTTTGACATCAACCCTTCTGCTCAACTCGGTACTCAGCAAAGTTCAGTAACTTGCCTGTCCTGGTTGGTTAGTCGGCATTTTGGTCGTTATACAGCTCCTTCTCTACCTCTTTACTCGCTGGGCAATCCTAACAGCTTCATCCATTGTGTCAAATCGTTGGAGCTCTACAATATCTTGGATGTCTCCTCTTAACCCAATGAAAAACCTTAAGACTGTTCGGGCTAATGGTTTCTCCACTTTGCATCTTGTCATAAGCATTTGGAATTCTAGAATATCTTCATCAACAGTTTGGCCTCCTTATCTTAGCTTCTGAAGTCAAGTGAAAATATCTTAGAGATACGTTTCCGGCATGAATCTATATCTGAGCACTCTCTTCATCTTAGGCCAGGTGTTAATTTTTCGGTACCCCTCTCTTCTTCTCATGGCCTAAAAATTCTTCTACCACATGTTGGTATATCTAGAGAATTCAACAGCAACAATCCTTACTTTCTCATAGTCTTCATATTGATAGGATTCAAATACACGCTCTACCTTCTCTTCCTATTCCAGATACTCGTTAGCATTCCCAAATCCATTGAAACTCGGAATCTAAAGCTTCATATGGTCGGATGCTTTAGGGACTCGTACAAGCTCCTCTTCAAAATACTCTTCCTCCTCCTCATTTAGTTCTCTCAAGTCTATCCTTCACCTTACTTGTCTGCTAACTCCTCCACCTCAAATTAGTCGAGCTGGGTTTTGACCTCTAATAAGTTGACTAGCTTATGGAGTGTTTTACGTGGCTTCAATAGGTCAACAAGATAGGGCATGAACAGCTCAGGTCAAATCGACTAAGAGGTTAACTATCTCATCAAGTCTTTTGTTAGTGCTTCTAAGAGTTCCCTAAGATTGTTGTCCATGATGGATAACTCCACTATCATCATTAGCATAACATTCATACTTGGGTTTGTCATTTTTTTTTTCAGATTCAAGATTTAAAAAAACACTTCAGGAAGTGAACAGCTCATAACACACCAATTAAATGAACACAGTAACTGACTTTGTTTCATACATACAAAATAAAGCACAACAGAATTCAAAAGGAACTAACTATAGCTCACACAAAACCTTCGTTCTGATACCAAGATGATGCGAATTGTAACCAAAAATAGATAAGGTCAGTCACTAGATGGGTCTAAGCTTGCAGAAAGCTCGAAAAGGGTTAATGGGGAAATGTACAAAAGGGGTAAAAATGACTAATGAATTAGTAAGCAAAAAATCTACGAACAGCTCTAGAGGATATGACGCTCCAAAGGAACTTTTGAGGACTCATAGCACAATTCGATACGACGCACGAATTAGTCTAATAAGGTTACTCGCTACCTAATCTTGCTTAAAGGAAAGGATAAGAGTAATGCCAAGAGTAAACAAGTAATGTTTATATAAGGAAGAAAATACTAAGTGTATTGAAGGTAATTTGATCTCCTACAGTTACAAGTACAAGGGTATTTATACTCGTAAGTTAAGGCAGCTTGCCTAGAAGGGAAAAGACAAGAAGGTCATTTCCTAAAGAAGCAATGCACATGATACAAAAAGGTAAAAATGAATATACAAGAAAAATAATCATTGGTGCTACAGATTCTACACATGATATTGTATACATAGCGATGCTGCATTGGCAAAGTTATTAGGAGATGTGGACAAAAAGTACGGATAGATGGGTTTGTTTGAGTAAGGATAGCTTAATTAGTTCAGTCTCTTTATCTCAACTTTGTCGACTCGGCAATAGAGAGTAATTATCGACTCGGTACACCACAGAATAATGGGCGATCATATGGCATAGCATTACGGTGACTCAACAAGTAGGTACTCGGCCTCAACAGGGGTTAGTTGGAACATGAGGATTCAACGTCCCAGCCCATCTAGTCCTCGCACTTGGCTACAAGTCAAGGTCCCCGTAGCTTGATTCCCATCAAATGTAGTAGCCGATATTCCCTCTTGACCAAACTATAGACCAGATTATTTAGGCTTTCTATGATCAAGGACTTGTATGTTGAGGATTCACATTTTAGCCCAATTTACACTAGGTGTGAAGATAGTCGAACACTTGATGACTATCATAGGGAGGATAGATACTTATTCAAGAAGAGAAGATTGTATATCTCGACCTGTTCTATGTGGGAGTTGCTAGTGCATTAGGTACATGGAAGGGGATTGTTTGGACATTTTGGCAAACATTGAACTCATGAGGTACTAGTCTCTAGATTCTTTTACCCTTATAATTTTTTCTTTTTTCCTTTATTAGTAGGAATCTTTTTGTAATTTATGTTAACTTATGACTTATTTTAATTAGGTCATATAAATACTAGGAATATGTAAGAGTTGCAATTGTTAGTAAGATCAAATTTGAGACATACTTTCTTTCGTGAGCTAAGTACCCTTTGCTTGCTTTTGTTTACTCTTATCTAGTCCATTGTGAGTATGAATTAATGGCGTATGCCCTCTAGCTATACTTGTGCGTAATATCAAATGCGACTTAATCTCGTATGAGGCGTTGGTACATCATATCCACTATAGGTGCTTAAGGACCCTTGCTTAACCTTTAACTCCCATTTACCCATTGGACTATCTTATGGTTCGGACCTACCCCCTCGCGGTTCATGTGATACTAGACATCATGGTCCATCTACAGATCTGTATCACCATTAGTTTCAAGGTTTAAAGAGTAAAAGAAGTCGTTACTAATTGGGTATTCTATAAGTGCTATTAGTTAAAAGAGGATGAGATATAATGTAAATTAGTATCTCTTAATGGATAAATTTTAAAATCTAAATCTCTTAGTTTGATGAAATCTACTTAATTGAACATGGGAGTGGTGTTGCTCTTAGTTAAAATTTAAGAAGTTTACTTTTGTTAATGTTCAATGAAATCGCAATGAGCATATGACCACAACTGCACTGTGATGAAATCCATTGATTGAATATATGAAATGATTATCTGTCTGAATTTTCCAATGTAGCCTAAAGCATGAAAGTTCAAGGCAACAAGTTACTTCTCACCTTGTTACGATTTTCATAATTTATATTAAGGAATAGTTCAAATCCAACGATAGTATTCTTTATGCATAATTAGCAATGAGTTTATACTTAGATAATGTTTAGATAATTAGCAATTTAGTAGGGGAATGTAGAATTAGATTGTGAATTATGTGTTTAAATTTTAACCTAAGTGTTTAGAATGCTTAATACTCGACTAAAATGGTACTTATGCTAACTACAAGCATTAAAGGAGATTTAGAATAATTTTAAGACGATGACGACTAAGGTTTATGGGCGTGATCTTTACATGAGGTTGGAAATAAATAAATTAATTTACGAGAGGTTTACAGTCAAGATCATGATTGTGAACTTAGGTGTAATCTACAATAGAGAAGGGGAAAATTAAGTATGAGAGGTTCACTACCATAGATCATGGTCATGAACCTTATTGATGATCTTTATATTAGCAAAATTAATGATCATATTGCTTAAAATAGTTGCAACCTATGATCAAATTCTTATAAGTTACAATCACAAAAGTCATAACACTTCTTGATATAAGATTTAGATCGATTATAACTAGTTTTTATTCAATCTAGTAGATGGAATTTGATCACTAAATTAATGTAACTCTTAATGAAAAATTGTGCATACATTCAAAGTGTACATTATAAATGACAGTTTGCAACTCTATTTTTCTCTCTCTTTTTTTGCATGAATTTCATTTGATTCTCGTACAAATTTTCCTACACATTTTCCTTCTTCATTCACTATACAAATATATCTATATTCTAAGTGTGGTTTGATATATAGATTTTCGTTATTCATACACCAAAACTTAATTGTATTCTAGGAGAATTCTACACTTAAACTCTCATAGAAAAATAAGTGTAAGAAACATAAATTTTCAAAGAAAAGCGATTTCTATGGTGACTCTTAAGTCCTATTCATTTGCCAAACCTTATTCCTTTCCTAATACATATTTCTACAAAACTGCACTCAAATTGAGTTGTAATATTTAGTAATATGGGACAAAAGTTTAGAAGGAAGATTAGTTAGCCTTAGTCCTACAAAACTAAGGAATGGGAACTTCCTTTAGTGGAAGTCTTTTTATAGCTAATTAGACACCTTTTAAAACTATATTAAATTATTATGTTGTTAACATCAACATATTATGTGCTGTAAATGAGAAATAATTTTCCTTATTCATACAAAAATGGTTCAAATATTATTCAACTATATTTTATATTTTTTTCTTTCTTTTTCTATAATATATCTATATATATTTTTCTATTTTTTCCCAAGAATTGCTGGGGAATCGCCAACTCCACAGTTCATGGATGATAATTCACCAACGAACTGAGAGCCCACTGGGTAACTTTATGGTGCTAGAACTGTTGGTAGGTTTCAATTTCGGTTGCCAAATTGATGGGGTGGTTTTTGGTCGATTCTGAGTCGAAAACTAAGCCCGTCATGAGGTCTACTATATATGTAACAACATAAGATAGTATTATGTGAAGTATCACATGTAATAATATAATATATACAATAGCACATATGAATATGGATGAAGTACATTAGCGTATATGATATATCATCTTGCTTTCTTTTAATTTGGTTTTAATTATTGGTTGAACCAAATTGCTTATTTGATTTTGTTTAGTAAAATTGTGGTTTATTTTGTTTTGGTTTAGGATTTTTTCAAGCAGAAAGTTAACCTTTGAACGGAAGATAGGAAAACTTGTCAAACGTCCTCTAGATATTACGTAACAATGATGTATTTATTTTGGCCGAGGTGTCATATGATTAAGTTTGAAGAGAAAAAACAACAGTCACCCATGTGACCAGCTCATAATTCAGAAAAGTTGGCTCACGTACGGCGTATCCGTGTCCAGAGGTTACCTGATTTTTCGCCTTACCGAAAAATAAAACCCTATCGTATACCGTCCAAGAGCAACTTTAGTGCTCGAAACAGTGACACAAGGATTTGGGTGAAGGATTATTAATGAAGATCGTTAAATATAAAAGCCAGGTCCTCATATTGGATTGGTATTTATAAGAGGACTGGTTATATATATATATATTTTATTTATTACATTATACGATCAGATGTTTTCAATATATTTACGTATCGGGTTATTATAACTTATTAATATTAATATGAACACTAATTTTTTACCAATAGAAGGATTATATTATATTTTCCCTTCTCTAAATTTATAATATGATGTAGCTCAAAAATGAAGTATTTTTTTTTTCCTGATAAAAAAAGAAACAGTATGCTCATGTGATGTCTCTCCCATATTTCTTCTGCTGCCATTGCTTTTTGCAATGTTTTTTTTTCTTTCCTTTTTGGGTAATCCGCTTTTTGCAGTGTTAATTCCTTTCCTTTTTAAGGTCAATGATATAGCCCCCATAAATACAGAAAAAAAGAAAAATCTTAGAAACTTCTTTTTAAGAATTTGAAAGATGAAATAGAAAGCCTTTTTACATCTTTAGGGATTAAGGTGCAATAGAAGTTATCACATTTACTAGATAACCGCCATACCAGTTACACTAGTGAGCAGTGTCAACTGACAAGTGCTGGAAGAATCTGGCTAATAATTCAGGTTACCGAATATATATAATTCAATTGCTATACGATAACGCTGTCCGTCGTTGACTCTATGGTATAGTTTTTCGCATAAACTTACAAAGCACCCACCATCCACTTATTCTTCCATATCCTATTATGAATATTCTACCCATGCGTGATGCTACAAATAGAACCCACCGTACCGCATGCGCAACACGAGGACCGACTCCAACTCAACACTTGCCAAAAATTGGACCACGAGGAGCAGTGAAAACGCAACTTTGGCAATTATACCTGGATGGCTAGGAAATTTTTGGCATCAATAGATTTATGGACTTTTGTCGCATAGTATTATTCTATATAAATAATATATTTAAAATACTTAAATTTGTGAACGTATATATATGTATATATATATATATGTACATATATATATGTTCACAAATTTAAATATATATATATATATATATATAGAAATTGAGTTTTATAGATCTAACGGTATCAAAAAAATATGATTTCAATTTATATAAGGACTTATCCGAATTACAAGCCGTAATTTTGAAACAACTCACATTATAAGTCAATATGAAACTAAAGATATGTTTATCAATGGAATATATAAGGAGGTGCTTAGGATGTTACATTAACAGTTTAAGCAAATATCTTTTCTAACTAGTTCTCTAATTTATCAATGGTTAGTTTATCAAAATTATTTAGTAATTTTTCAATTTTTTTATGATCCCATATTGTTATTACTTTTCAAGTCAATATATATAATCTTTTCTAAAGACTCTTGAAGTGTGAATAGTTATTCTAATATTACTATTGTTCATCTTAGGTCCTTATATGAATTCGAATCATAAAGTGAGCCAATCAGCCTATGATTCACGTAGGTGGGATTGGTGGATGGACTTGCATATGGAACATTATGTAGACATTAAAGGTTGCTCCAACATGACCTGTGTAATGTTTAAGTCAGTCCACAAGTAAATGTAAACCCTAAAGTGAGGGGAAGAAGTATATTAGTTGTTGGGGAGAGAGTTTCTCAAACTTGAGGAAGCTAGCCCCATCCCCAAGTGGGAGGCTTGAGGTTTACTATTTAAGGTGTGGTATCCTTGACTGATGGGATTTACCACTAGGAGACTAGGTGTAGATGTTGTTCGTTTGGCTATGTACCTATCTTTTCATATGTAAGATTTTAGGGATGCCATATAACCTTTTGTCCTTAAAGTCCAACAGAGGTTGTGAGATTAGGTTTGTGTCTGGTTTCTCAACTATGATGCATGGTCTTTTGTGGGAGGTCAGTGAACTTGCTTATTGTAGGCCTTTCATTAGGTTGGGTTTAGACTCTTGGTTCAAGCTTGAAAATTCTCTTAACAACTACATATTATAATAGTATTTTTTATTATCATGAAAAAATTAAAAAAGAAAATAAATGAATGGCCAAATTTTGCCGATCACTACTTATTTGGTCCATATAAGTTTGACAAAGTCAGACATGGACACCTATTTAGGTACTTGGATGTTAATAAGCAGCAATCAAAGCTTTTACTTTATTAGCAATGTTGGGGTGCTTGGCACAACATCCTTGATAAACTTACTCTAATAAACCCATTGAATTTTTTCTGTCCGATTTTCTTATATCAGACATGCCATAAACACCTATATGTTGTAAAAACAGCATATATATTATCACATTAAATAGATAATACTATATCAACGGGTCATATGTAATTATGTAATATGTACAGCATCACATATAGATATTATAGTTTAATATATAATACATGTAATCTACATATATTGTGAGTTTACTTCCTATTTAATTTAATTGTATTGAAATTGAATCAAACCAAACCAATTTTCTAATTCATTTTTGGTTTGATTTGCTTTTGGTTAGGATTTTGTCGAATCAAATGTTACTTTTGGTTACAATTTGAACCGTATCCACACAGAACGAAAGATAGGAAAACTTGTTCAAATTTGTCTTGGATGCTGTGTGACACTATCACCAATGCATTCTGGCCAAGGTGCCATATGATCGCCAAGTTTGAATAGAAATAGCGACACACAGATAATGTTGTACCATACAACCACGAACCAACCCATAATTCAAAAAAGTCTGCTTCTGGTATGGAGTACATATTTCCAAATGTTTCCAGAGTATTCTTCTTATCGGTAAAAATCATATATAAATTTTAAAGTTAGAGAGTTTCAACACCATCTCGAAATATACCACTTTTACTACGGCAGTGAATAGTGATAAGTGTTGATGCAATTTGACTAATATAGTACAAGTTAGAAATATATATAATTCAATTGCCATAATAATACTCTCTCTTGTTGACTCTAATATGAAGTTTTCACTCACACTATTGGCTCCAACCTCCTTTTCTTCCAAATCCAATTTTGAATATACTACTCATTCCACCATGCTATAAATGAAATCTATGAGCTGCCTTAAGTCTAACGGAAAAAAAAAAAAATTAATTAGTATAATTTAAATCAATGAGTGAAGTATAAGTATTAATAAAATATTAATATATGATAATAAAAAAATATATTTTTTTAAAAAATATTAATTATATTTTTACATATTAAAAAGTTTTTTATACTTAAACATTACTTATCGTTTCACGAGATATATTTAACCATTGAAGCCTTTCTCAAATCCAACAGGAAGTCCAACACTTATCTAAAAATTGGATGACATCGACCAGTAGGCACTTATAATTGGTAGAAAAAAGATTCAATGGTATTAATATTCCAAATAAGTAATATGTAAATATTAATAAAATTTAAACACATATTAACGAATGAACATATTTTTTGAAATAAATATTAATTATGTTTTTATGTATCAAAATTTTATATATACTTACATATTACCCATTAATTCACGTGACTTGTTAGTATTATTGAAATATTTCTCTAATTGGTAATCATAGATGAGCTAAAAAATCTTTAGTATACATAGATTTACAGACTTTTTTTGGTAGAGTACTATTATATAAAGATAATGCACCCTTTTTTTTTCTAACTATATTATATCATAACTTTAAAAGATGAGATTTAAACTTAGTTCATCTTATTAAAAGATTATTGTTAATATTATTAAATTGAACTATTGAAAGATTATTGTTAATATTATTAAATTACAATTGTTTTAACATATATATAGATTTTGAATACTTAAATTTGCGAAACCCATATTATTTATAAAAAAAGAAAGAACACATAGATTTAAAGATATGATTTACATAACGAATCATCCCACCCACTTATAAGTCATTAATTTGTAAAATTCACTTCATATGTGGCAACCATAAACCAAGTGCATTTTTGCTATCTCAATTTTCCTCTAAAAGCCACTAATTTGGAATAATTCACTCCATATGTCAATATGCAACTATAAACCAAGTGCATTTTCACGATCTCAATTTTCCTCCCTATCCCTGTCAGTCGCATTCAACTTTTAAGGCCAGTAATGGCTCCACTTCTCTCGCCATATGTGACTTCGCAGTCACTCCATATTTAAGGCCGAATTTCAACTTGGTTTTATTTTATTTTATTTATTTTTATTTTTAGAGACGGGTCGACGTGATGGATTTAGAATTGCCGTCTAGGCCCGAGAGTTTCGACAGCTCACCTCTGATTTCGAGTACATCGATTTGGAACCGATTCTTATTTAGATATCGTCTTATTCACTAACCAATTATACAAAAACTATTTGTAAATTAAATAAATTAAAACAAATAAATATTATTGGTTATTGTTTTACATTACATTCTTTTAAAATAATATAATTATTCTTTCTTATAAAACTATTAATGCGTTTGATAGCAAAATAACTATTACTTGAAATTTCACTTTTCTGTTTGAATAAGGATTGCAATTCTTTTTCAAGACTGACAGAATGACTACTTCTTGATATTTTCTTGCATGTTTGACATTTCATCAATAGGAAATTAGTCAATAGTTCAGACATGAACTGGTGCAAGGTTAATCTGGTACTTTTAGTTTTATTCTTAATTTATCACTAATTTTATTTTAAATATAATTAAATAAAACTAAGATCACAAATCAACTGACTCAAGATAAGCTTTTGAAGGTTTAACTCATTAAAAATAATATTGAATTTGAATTAAGTTGAGCTTTTAATAAAAGTTAAATATATAAATTTGAGTTCGAAGTTGATGAGAAATTTGAGATTTGGACTTAATTTTGAGAGCTTGTTTAGTTTAGTGAGCTCAAGCTCAAATTGAAACTAAATTAATTCAAACATTTACATCAACAATAAGCTCTTCCTTTTCTTCTTTTACTGCTTATTATTATTATTGTCTTATTTCCTTTTAGTGTCTTTTCGTCTTGAATGAATGAAGATTATATATACGTATGTATCATATCATAATATACTTATTGCATAAATTGGCATTACGGTATTAATTATATATTATATTATAGATTAAATATATATAAAACTTACAAAGTGGCATGTGAACGTACTACCAACTATACTCTCAAGCTGGTTTGTTGATGATATGAACAACAAGCCGACTCCTGAATCATCCTGTAAGCCTATGCTGTAAGTTAAGATGGGTTTTTTTAAACAAACAAGCTTCCTTTTCAAGTTTCAGTTTCAACTTTTTTATATCAATATTTGAGCTAAGCCAAATTTAATACAAGTTGAGTTTAAATAACTTATAAATGGTTCAAGTCATTTTAAAGAAAATATTAATAATTACTTATCTATCACAATTCGGGATTATAATTCGATTCTTATCTTAATTCATTCTGCTAATCAAACATAATACAAGTGTTTTAATAAAATTGATGTGGACACCGACAGGTATTTGAGACGGTGGGTATGTATGCGTCAATTACAGCACGCACGGTACAGTCCATAGAAAAGTCTTTCGGCTTGATGACTTTAAATAGATGGAAAGTGAAAGGAGCAAGCCAATAATTATAACGGGAAATTAGGCTTAAAAGGCCTTTCGACCGAGGCAAAATTCAAGAGCACGTGTTGAAGACTTTTCGCAAAGTATTTTGGTTTTTTATTGAGAACTCTGCAAGAATCACGTGGGCGCTGGATCCACATGTCTGAGATCGGGTTTTCGCTTTGGCCTTTATATCAAAGTTATTTAGGAACGAGATTCCATTTTGGATGCCTCGGGTACTTATCCAAAAATTAAAAGAGAAACTTCTAATAATTTAAAAGTTGTTTATATAATTTATGAAAGAGCAAATGATGAAAAAGGTAAACTATTTTTCATTTGAATATTTGATAAGGGCTTGTCAAAACTTATGTTCAGCCGGGGGACAGCATCATCAAAGGTTATGAATACAGATTCAATTCGCTTTGCCCGCTGCAACTTACTCGATCTTCGTGGGCCATGTGTATGTACGTATATCTATCTATATATATATATATTTATATTATATAATCATTTCAAAATTCAGGCGCGTTGAAGATGTAACGTAGCGAATCACATGCTTTACAATGTTCTGATGTCATGTCTACCGCATCCGATAAGTTCTTATGACTTATTTGACTCAAGATACGATAGGTTTTTAGTACTTATTTGACTCATTTAACCAAAATATCTTGGATATAATATTATAATAATCCACTAATAGAGTTTTTTCATTTATTTTCAACATTCCACTCTAGTACAAAATTGAGATAAAAAATAAGTTATAAAGTGGTTTATATTTTTTTTTATTTTTATTTTTTTCTACCAGAAAGTGATATTTAATGAGATGATAAAAGAGTTTAATCTATCCTAAATACAAGAGATAGGTTTTGTGTAATTTCTTAAAAATGTAACCAACAATTTGTTTTACTTGCCATTCAAATTAAAAGTATATCTTTTATCTCATAAACATTCGAATAAGTAAATTACCTTCACTTTTAATAGTATCTATGTCATGTCCTTTTAAACTTAGGTATAGAGTCTTGGTTCAGCCCAAACCAATGGAGATTGCCAGGTCTTGGTTCTCCAAAAGGGTGAATTGGGATCGACTTGAGATGTGGGTTACTATTAATCTAGGATTATGGTTTCATGGCCTATGAATGGGTTAGCAATTTTTTTTGCTTAATTTTTTAAGAGAAAATTTGTTCTTTGTTCATGTTTTGCACAGTTGCTAAATATATATATATATATATATTTATTGCATAATAGATAAAAATTAATAAAAACACATATTTAGTGCGTAATAAATAAAAATTGCAAAGTCATATAGGTTAGGTTATCCCCTCAAAGTGCAAAGAAATTTCATTACATCATTATTTATGTATTTCAAATAGATGGAGATACTACTCCCTTTGTAAAACTTACAAAATTGTCCTAATTAAACAATATAATGCATCTACAACTACAAAAATAATATAAAAATTGAACAAAAGTCACTAAAATGTACATGATTATATTAATGTTTTCTACAAATTAGAATAGTTTATAACTCTTTATGACTTGTACCATAATCACTATTACTCTTACATATTAGATTAAGGTCATCATTCTCTCATCTTTATTAAAATCTAGGCATGTTGAAATAGGACATTTGAGAGAGAGGGTCTGAGTGGTTGAAACTGTCGTGGATTCAATAGCTCAAGTGGAAAGGACCAAGAGCGTCCTTAAAAAAGCGTTAGTTACACTGCAAACCATATTAGATCGTATTTGAGATTAGAGTGAACTATTTAAGGATAGTTTAGCCTAGCCTATTGTTTGAGTTAGAAAATAAATGAGGTCCAAAGGACCAATTAAATAAAAATCAATCAAATTTATAAATAGTTTAGCTGTGAGCCAACAAAGAGTCAAGTTATTTTATTGAGTATGTAATAGAGCCATTAAGTCAAACTTTTTCCTTTATGGGCTCAAGTCTAATACATTACTCGGATTTAGCTTAACTTTAGTACTTAATTATCTACGGTTGTATTTTGTGCTTTTATCCTTTTTTTTTTTTTAAAGAAGAAGAGAAAAAAGGGATTTTTTTTCCTTTAATAAAGATTCTATCTAGAGATTTTGCAAGTTTGTAGTCCAATTATCACTAAATCAAAATTTCAAATGTCTAGCGACAATAGTAACCCAACAGAATAAAAAGTAGTAGCTCTCATGAAGGAGTTTGATAAGATTCTACAATGATTGGATAATATGAAGCACTTGAATAGCAGAAAAGCACCAACCGTTGATCCAGTTGACACTCCGCTTCAAGGCTTAATAAGGAATACCAACCTTGATGGTGAAGAAGGATAGTCTGTTAAGAATTTCAAGTGGTTAGTTGAAGAATGGGAAGAAAAGTAGAAGGAACTCAAAAGGAAGTTGATTTAGAGGATTACCTTGAGATCCAAAGTATTAGAAATTGAGAAGCACAACGGCACTAGCTGTCCTATGCTACACCCTTATCTTTACATCTACAAGATGGGAAGGTATGCCATATATGACTCCTTAATGGTTTAGACCTTTTAAAATAGCATCATAGGACCATCATTATTGTAATATGCATAACTTGACCTAAATGAAGTTGATACATAAGATAAGTTAGTTCGAGCTTTTTACGATCAATACTGGCATAATATAGAGGTGGCGCCTTCTATGACTAACCTGAACAAAATGGCTAGGAGGAATAATGAAACATTTAAGGAATACACACAAAGGTAGAGGACTAAGGTTGTTATGGTTAGCATCCCTATCCCCAAGAAAGACTTAGCCACTATGTTCATTAACACATGGGAAAAACCATATTTCCAACATCTAGTATGATATACTACTTGAAGTTTTGCAGACATAATGATAGTAGGTAGTAGAATCTAGAATTTGGTTAAGACTAGTAAGATATTTGAATCATTAAAATAGAAACCTTCCCATTCCCTAGGTAAGGAAAAAGAAGCAACAATAAGTATGGTCAATACCGAAGCCTTTCTTGTTACTAGGTCACAAATGACTTGTCTAATGGAGAATGACACCGAAATGAATCAAGGAAGAAGATAGACTAAGAAGGCAATACACAAGATTCTTGATCCTAATGTCACTAGTACTAAATAACTTGGGAGTAGAAAAGATGCTAACTATGGAGGTAATAATCTTAGGTGACAAACTAAAAGGCTATGAACCATCCTTAAAATATGAATATCATATGGGTCAAGAGGGGCACTTAGCTTACAATTGTTAGTGATTGAGGAATTGCATCGACAACCTTATTGATGCAAGACTTATCTAGTCGGGCTTCTTTAAAGCACCTCAGCCTAATGTTAACACCAATCCCTTTCTTAATCATGGGCCTACCATCAACATGATAACTAGTAAGGATTCAACGTCGAGACCAAACCTAGATGAGATTCATATGATAATAAAAGAGATTGTATGGATCTTGTGGTATGATAGGAATTGAGCTACAAGATCATTGACTTGAGCTCAAGCATGAGGGATTGAGAACTTAGTAAGGCATGTTCTCCTTCACCAATTTGCACAAGAGTTCCAACTACTTCAACCTGTTGACCTGTTACCATGGCTAAGCTAATCCACTCCATACCTAACACTTGTCTATGAACGTTGACTTGAGGACCACCTAACTAACAACTCGACACACTTGTCCATCAACTTAGCTAACCTAATCCCTAGTTGTTCGAGCATGTTCAAGCTATATTCACCTCAAAGGGATTTTTATGTCAACTCGACAATGACTAGCATGACCACACTGATTTGTTTGTTTTGCTTGAGGCCAGCCATTAGCTACCAGCTATGTGTTTAAGCAACCACGTGATAGCATCTAGTACACCAATCATTATATTCTTGACTTTTCACTTATAACCTTTAACATTCCTTATACTTTACTTATTTTAGACATTTCCCTTTTTGTCTATTCCATATTTAGTAGGTTTACCCTAGAATTTTTGGTATAAATACCTTTGTATCTTATAGCCGCAAGAATCATCTATTGTTGAATATACTACATTTTCCTCATGGGCTACTATGCTTACTTCTACCTTAACTCTTATCCTATCTCTTAAGCGAGGTTAGGTGGCGAATGGCCTCATTGAGTTACTCGCATGTCATGTTGAATTAATTTGTGAGTCTATAGAGATTCCTTGGTTCATCATATCCTCATAATTTTTTGTGAAGTTTGCTTGATTTATTATCATTTCACGCATTCCATTCTCCTTTTTGGACTTTCTGTCAGTTCGAACCTATTTCCCTATATATAGCTAACCTTGTGCTTCCTTAGCATAGCCTATCATCTTGGTATCAGAGTGGAGGTTCATTTAGATAGGTTACTATTAAGATATGTTATTGCTGTATCGCGAGTAGCACTAGTTGCAGAAGTATGTTGTGGTTTTGTGAGACGTTAGTTGTCATGTTTTAGTAAGTAGTAGGATTAGTGTTGTTTTTCAATGAAAAGTTATTGCAAGATACTTTGTTTTACTTTGTTTCAAGCCTTAGGAACTAGAGTAAGCTTTAACTATGATTTTCTATTCTTCAACGTAGTTGTTGCATTTATAGTTGAGTTTTCTTAGGTTCGAATATTGTGTGAAGAAGTATGTGTGTTTATAAGATAACTAGTTTGAAGATAGTATTTATTGCTTTCAAAATATTGAGATTCCAAGTGTTGTTGAGACTAGTTGTATTAAGTTGAAGATAAGATGACTAATTTTAATGTCAATGCTGGTATTGGAGACAATAATAGTAGTGTTGTCTACAATGGTCGACAACCCCAAAATACCTTTAAAAGTACTTCGAGTAATTCAATGAAATGGCTAATTTAATAGCTGACTTAAGTAGAGTTGTTCATGCATTAGTCTTCTAACCTATTGAGGCCATTTAAAATACTCCCCAAGCTACTCTCGAGATTGGAAGAGTTCACCAAAGAGTCCTACCCGTGCAAGGACAAATGTTAGCTTAGGGAGATTAAGGTAGAGGAGTAGGAGAGTGAGCATGGAGGAGAATTGACTTAGGAGGAGTGGATGAAGAAGAGTATGTCAAGGTAGAAGAGCGAGCTCGAGTACTTCGAGCTACTAAACTTACAAAACTTCACATTCTGACCTTCAATGCTTCTAAAGATGCTAATGATTGTCTCGATTAGGAAGAGAAGGTAGAAAGAGTCTTCAATTACTATCAGTACAAAGACTATGCAAAATTCCAAATTGTTGCTGTAAAGTTCTCAAGATATTTTGCAATGTAGTAGAGAAATTTTTAGGCCATGAGGAGATAAGATGGAAATAGAGAAGTCAGTACGTAGCCTAAGATGAAAAGAGTCCTCAAAGCAAGATTTATACTGGATACCTATTTATAAGACTCTTTTGCTTGACTCAAGAGCTAAGATAAGGAAGCCGAATTATTGATGAGTAAGCTTGAGAGTTCTAAATGCTCATGATTTGATGTGTAGTAAGTGAACCATCGACCCGAATGTTTTTAGATTTTTTATTAGATTAAGGTTAGAGATATGAGATGAAGTAGAGGTTCAACATTTTGTTACTTTAGATCAAGCCATAAGAATTGCCTAACGTATGAAGAGGTAGAGGAGAAATAGGTTAATTTAACCTCAATTGAGTTGACCTGTTCATAATTGTTGACTTGCCCAAGGAGGTACCAAATCTCAATACCGTATTGAGCTTAGTAAGAGTATTGATGTAGTGATTGAATAGAAGAACTATATAGATGACCTCGAATTGCTAAAGAGAACTTATGAGAAAGGATGAGGATTTAAATGAAAGACTAGCTAGATCAAATGCTTTAAGTGTCAAGGGTTTAGGTACATAGCTGCCTAATGTCCAAACAAATGAACTATGATCATCAAAGGAGATGCCCCAAAGATTGAAGTAAATAGTAACGACGAAGAACCCGAGGAGAAGGTTGAACTAGTGGAGGATTTTGTAGAATGCAAAGAGCTTGTTGAGGAAGAAGTGTTTGTTGTTGACCCAAACAAGTTGACGTTAGTAGTTCGATGAGCTTTGAGCATTAAAACCTCTATTGAGGAAGAGTAGCAAGGGAATTTGTTCCACATTACCAATAAGGTGAATGAATAAGTTTATGTGCTTATAGTGGATAGTGGAAGCTGTACGAATGTTACATCTATTGATTTAGTTCAAAAACTCAAGTTACCAACCTTATCATGCCTTAAACCTTATAAACTATATTGGCTAAATGAGAAAGAAGCCTTGCATGTTACTTAGCAAGTGTTGTTACTAATCTCAATTGAGAACTATTCTAATGATGTGATGTACTACCTATGTGCATGCTACATGTGTTATTAGGTTGCCCTTGGTTATTTGATCAAAAAGTCATTCATGATGGGTTTAGGAATACATATACATTTGGAAAGGATCGGAAGAAGTCAGTTTTAAACCTCATGACACTAAGTTAGGTGAGTAAATTGTAGGAAAAGTTAGCTTGAGGGTCGAAGAAGACATTGGTTCTGAGTTGATTTGAGCTTCAAGAAGTAATTAAATTTGATGTGCTGACTTTCTTGTTGATTGGAAGATTACTGAAATTGAAGGCAAATGCTATGCTACTTAAGGAGGTCCGAGAATTGTTGGATGAATATGTAGACCTATTTCCTTTACAATTACCTAAAAGATTACCCCCTTTTCAAGGGATTGAACACTATTGACTTGGTACTTGGCGTTACCTTGCTAAACTAGCCTACTTATAAGATGAATCTTGAGTAAGTGACTGAGCTCCAAAGACAAGTCAAAGAATTGTTAGAGAAGGGATATGTGAGAGAGAGTCTCAGCCTATGTGTTGTGCCTATATTACTTGTATCGAAGAAGGAAGGAACCCAGTGAATTGGATAGATAGTAGAGCTGTCAACAAGATTATGATTAAGTATAGGTACTCTATTCTAAGGCTTGAAGATGTGTTAGATGAACTAAGTGGTGCTAAAGTCTTCATAAAGGTTAACTTGAAGTTAAGTTACCACCAGATTCGTATGAGGCAAGGTGATTAGTGGAAAACTACTTTCAAAACTTGACATGGTCTTTATGAGTGGTTGGTAATGCCCTTTGGCTTATCTAATGCTTTGAGCACCTTCAACCATGTGTTGTGAAACTTGATCGAAAAATTTGTTGTAGTCTACTTTAACGACATCTTTGTGTATAGTGTTGATTTGCCGAGCCATATTAGTCATCTCCGAGCTATGTTTGGTGTACTTCAACCTAAAAAACTTTTTGGAAATTTGAAGAAGTGTTGTTTTTGTCAAGAAGAAGTGGTCTTCCTTAGATATGTTGTAAGTAGAGGAGGCATACAAGTAGATGATGAGAAGATAAGAGCTATTGTCAAGTGGCCAACCTTAACCACTTGTACTGAAGTGAGAAGCTTTCATGGATTAACTTCCTTCTACTAACATTTTATCAAAGGTTTCGGTACCATCATTACCCTCCTTATTGACTTGGTGAAGAAGAATATGGAGTCTAAGTAGGGACAGAAGGAGGAAAGAAATTTCATTAAGGTAAAAGAAAGGTTGACCTCTACACTGGTCCTTGTTCTACCCAATTTCGAGAAGATATTTAAGCTTAAGTATGATGCATCAGGAGTTAGAATAAGAGTTATGTTGATGCAAGAAAGTTAACCTGTTGGATACTACAATGAGAAGTTGAGATGACTATAGTTGAATTACTTCATTTATGACAAAGAACTCCTTGCACTAATCCAAGCTTTACAAGTATGCCAACATTACTTTTTGCCAAAGCAATTTGTCATTTATACCGACCATAAGTCCTTAAGATATCTCCAAAGTCAGACCAAGCTTTCAAAAAGACAGGACCAATTGGTTGAATTTCTAAAAGGATTTAATTTTGTAATCAAGTATAAGTAAGCTAAGGCCAATGTGGTTGTTAATGCCTTATCAAGAACATATACCCTTTTGACTGAGTTACACGCTAGACTTCTAGGTTTTACAAGCATCAAGGAATAGTATCCCTATGACCCCCATTTTGGTTCTATATATGAGCATTGTGGAGAAGAGAGGACAATTGATGAATATTATGTAAAGGATGAATATCTGTTTCAAGGTGGAAAGCTTTGTGTGCTGACCTATTCTATAAGGGAGTTACTGGTGAGAGAAGCTCATTTTGATGGACTTTTTGGGAACTTTTGAGAGAAAAGAACGTATGAGTTATTGAATGCAAGTTCTTTTGGCCCAAGATGAGGCATGATGTGCACTACATTGTGAAAATTTGTACGATTTGCAAGAGAGCAAAGTTTAGAGTTGAGTAGGGAAAGGCTATGCCTTTAAATGTCTAAACTAAACCATGGGCTGATTTGAGTATGGATTTTGTTCTCGGTTTACCCTGAACTACCTTAAGTAAAGATTCTATGATGGTTGTTATGGATAGATTTAGTACGATAGCATACTGTAACTTCTACTGAAAATGATGCTTTGGATGTTACTTCTTTGTTTTTGTAGGAAATTACTTGCTTACATGGAGTGTCAAAGAGTGTAGTGTCAGATTGCAACTCAAAATTCTTGAGCCATTTTTGGTGAACTTTTTGCTATAGAATGGGAACCAAACTACTTTAAGCTGCAGTGGGAAAGAACTTAGCTTATTGGGATGTTTGCCTACTTATGGTAGAATTTACCTAAAATAGATTAGTATATGCCACCACTAAACATGCACTATTTGAGGTTGTTTACGGTTTTAACCTCAAACTAACTCTTAATCACACCTCAATGCCATCACCTAACCTAGAAGACCTAAAAGTGAGAACTAGAGCTCAGTTCTTCCAAAAGATCTACTAAAGGGTTGCTTAGCACATTGACTGAGCTACTAAAAAGTTAAGGGAGAAAGGAAAAGGAAAGAATATTAAGTAGTTCTAACTTAGTGATTAGGTATGGTTATACCTAAGCAAGGAGAGATTCCTAACAAAGGGAAAAACAAACTATCTGCTCGAGCCAATAGACTATTTAAGGTACTTGAGAAGATCAATGACAATACTTATTGAGTAGAGTTACCTAAAGACTATAGAATGTTTGACATGTTCAATATTTGACCTCAACCCCTATTGACTAGAAGAAGAGTAAAGTAAGGATTAGCTAGATTTGATCCTAAATCCCAATTAGTTTGGAAGAGATGATAGGAAATGAGCCATAGGACCATTGACTTGAGCCCAAGCACGAGGGCATGAGAACTTAGTAAGGTAAGTTCTCCTTTAGTAATCCGTATAAGGGTTCTAGTTGCTTCAACCTACTGACTTGCTACCATAGTTGAGCTAATCCCTTTTGTACCTGACATTTGTTTATGAATGCCGACTTGAGGAGTATCAAACTGATAGCTCGACATACCCATCTATCAGCTTAGCTAACTTAATTTTGAGCTACCTAAAGCATGTTCGAGTTATATTTGATTATGAGGGATTTTCAGCTCAACTCGGTAATGACTAGCATAACCATACTGATTTGTTTGTTTTGCTTAAGGCTAGCTACTAGCTAC
Source organism: Lumnitzera littorea (assembly GCA_024138015.1). Classification (NCBI taxonomy): domain Eukaryota; kingdom Viridiplantae; phylum Streptophyta; class Magnoliopsida; order Myrtales; family Combretaceae; genus Lumnitzera; species Lumnitzera littorea. The sequence goes on from JAMXBB010000011.1 coordinate 23,386,787, forward strand.
CAGCTATGTGTTCAAGCAACTATGTGATAGCATCTATTGCACCAATCATTTGTTTTCTTAATTTTTCATTTATACCCTTTAACATTCCTTATACTTTACTTATTTTAGACATTACCCTTTTTGTCTTTTCTATATTTAATAGGTTTTCCCTAGAATTTCGAGTATAAATACCCTTATATTTTATAGCTACAAGAATCATTTATTGTTGAATATACTACATTTTCCCTGTGAGCTACCGTACTTACTTCTACCTTAACTCTTATCTTATTCCTTGAGCAAGGTTAGGTGGCTAATGACCTCATTGAGCTAATCGTGCGTCTTATTGAGTTATTTCATGAGTCCACAAAGATTCCTTAGTGCACCATATCCTCAGAATTTTGTGTGGAGTTTGCTTGATTTATTTTCATTTCGCACATTCCATTCTCCTTTTTGGACTTTCTGTGAGTCATTTCCCTAGATATGTTTAACCTTATCCTTCCTTAGCGTAGCCTATCATGGCAGGCTGGACACTTACAATACATAAAGCTTAGGGATTGACCTCAAACTTACTTTGCCATTTTGCAATCACTTAGAGAAGGAAAGGTCAAGAAAGGAGACATCATGCCTATGCTAGTTCGAATGCTAAGAAAAACTTGTACCTAGAAGGAGCTACAAAAGAGGCTGCTAGTAGGAGACCACATGGTAGACTTATTAGGAGAACCATTTATAACCTTTGATTATTTAGTAGATTATCATTCTAGCCTTGTGTATATGCTAAAGTACTAGCCATAGAGTGAAAGAAGAATTTAAAGAGGAAGATGGATAGCTTAAGAGGAGAAAGAAAAGTAAGGGAAAAAACTAATTGAAACCATGGAGGGAGAGATTTGTGTGATTATGGCAAACTTCAAATCACTAGCTTTCACATGCTACAAAGGTGAAGAGGGGAAAGTTGAGATAAACTCGAAAAAAAAAACTAGTATGTTCTAGTATCGTCTACTAATTACAAAGTTGTTCCTTTCCATTGCCAAAAAGTTGGCAATTCATTCGTTTGCAAGCTAACTCACTTTGGTAGAGTTTATGATAAAAAAAAAAAAGAGAGAAACCCCAAAGTTAGTAAACACCCAGTTAAGAATGAGGAAAGCCTTGAAGGAGAAGAAAAGAACTCTTTCTTGAAAATAGTAAAAGTGAGCGAATACAAGGTGACTAACCAATTAGCCAAAATCCCAAGCTAGATTTCACTTATGGGACTCTTGTTGTCTTTAGATGTCCATCTAGAAGCCTTGATCAAAGATGTAAAGGTTCTTGAAAGCATCTTGGCTAAACAACTTAGGCTTATTGTTAACTCTATCATGGCTATAGAACATGTGTCATTCTCCCTAAAGGATTCAGAGAAGAAGAAAATCATCATACAAAAACATTCTTCATTGTCACCAAATGTAAGGGTATGATAGTGACTTGAGGGTTGATTAGATAATGGCTCCCCCTTAAATGTTTGCCTACTTAAAAACCTGGAGCTACTAGGAGTTGATAAGTCTAAGATAAAGCAAAGCCCTTTGATATTCTAAGCATTTGATGGGTAAAAAAGAAACATAAAAGGGGAAGTTGAGATAGGTCCACAAGTGTTCACCATCACATTTCAACTTTTGGATATACCTAGGTAGTTTAATCTACTACTAGGATGACCTTGGATTCATTTTACTAGAGCCGTATTGATGGAGATCTATGGATAGACACACAAATACTAGTAATGACGTAGTAAGTAGGTTCAAACCTCGAGATGGTATGAAGGCTAAATGGAAGTCGAAGGGAGGTTTTAAGCAGGGGGGTTTGTAGAAACTAAGTGGATATTACGTAGTACTCAATCTTACTCAAATTGAGGGACTAACTTGATATGACACACAAGTTAATACCTAAGTCACTTGCCACTATTCCCTTGCTTGAAGGAATATATGAGTACTCGAACTTAAAAGTTAGGTGTAGCTTACACAAAAACCAAGAAGAAGTAGAAATGTCTAAATATTCATTTATGATTCTGGTGAGTTTACAAATGATTATATATACATCCCATTTATGGCAACTCTTAGGTTAAGAAAAATTATTAAAAAGATTTTAGGCTAAAATTAGTATACAATGTTTGTATATGGGTAAAAACAACAATAAACAAGGGAATATGTGCATGTTATATAGTATAATGTTAATAAATGTAAAGGATGAGTATCATATTGTGGAAGGTAGACTCTAGTGCATTGAACTTGTTTTTGGATAGGGGAACGTTGCAGATCGACTTGGTAAACAAATCGGTAACCTAAACAAATAGTCTAGAAGTATTACAGTCGAGCTAATCTTGATCAAGTTAAAATGAGAACAACTGATACGCTTGACCTAACTCTACTTTATATAATAAATAACAAAAGCATATTTTTACTAACAAGTGCACTAGGTTGCATATGCAATAGTAAAATTTGTGAGAACCTGGTCAAACCTATAGGGAATGATCAATAATTTGTAATAGTATTAGTCATGTCTAAATTTAGGCAAATAAAATCAATGTTTTATGAAGTAAATAAATTCTAAAAACTAATGAAACTAAACAATTAACTTAGGATAATCAACATCTACAAAGGATTTAATTGTAACTAGATAATTAGAAATATCAGTTAATGGAGATATAGTATCTTTAGTAGGTTTAGTTTAAAGTAATTAAGCCCTAAATGGAATTCCATCTTGTGAAGCGAACTAATTACCTAGGCGTAACCAATTTATTTTTTTATCGCTAGATAAGAGATAAACTAAATTAATCTTCTCTTATTCTTAAACCTTAATTGAATTAAAGTACATATTGTTATGTTCTTTAATCTAGATTATCTATTTCATAATAATCAATTAGAAATTGTCTCGCAACTCAACCTTAATTAACATATATTCTAACAAAGTCAAAATAAGTGTTTTAGTAATTAGGGAATTTAAGACCTAAAATATTAATCACAATTCATTAGTTGATAATCCAAAGTATCCAATGAATAATATCAATTAAGCACAAAAGAAGTAATAGGTTTCACAATATCCAAGTCAAGAATGTATAAAAAGGAATGCATACAACCTTTAAAAGAGTTCCTGACCCTAACTCAAGATCAAGTATTTCTCCTCTCACTTTTGATGTTGAATTTCAAAAGCTACTCTAAAAGATATCCTTTTCTTCTTCTAAACCATAATTTTAATGTAATAAGAATGAACTACCTATTTTACCTTTCATGTTTACAAAGCTCTTATCTATTTATTAGTGTAGGGAAATTTCTAGGCTTCAAATTTTTTCAAAAATAAAAAATTTACAATCCATGAAATAACCACGCCTAAAGATCACGCCTATGGTCCTTGCATGTAGTTCTCTTTAGACACTAATTCTTTAGTCTTTTCTTACTCTTTTGCTTACACATTTAGTTTATGATCGTTATTTACGGGTGTGATCCTTTCTAAGACTTCAAAACTCATCAAAATCATCTCTAAACCTTTAAAACTTTGCCTAAAAATCATTAAACTCTTCAAATCAATCAAATGAAGCCTGAAATCAAACTATAAATGAATTAGGCATCGAAATTAATATAAACACTCATAAAATCTTATAAAAGTATTGTAAAATTAACTATGAAATATGTACAATTACATACTCATCAGTAACGTCCCTCTACTTGAGATATAATACTAGCAGGTGTTCGGGTACCCAGGCAGGTCAATCTTTTGGAGGAGTTCGGCTTCTTTAATAGAAGACCACTAATAGAAGGCTTAATAGACCATGGCTGCTAATCTACGAGCTCAGGAATGGGTGAGTAGTCCTCCAATCAAATTCCTTTTATCCCCTTGGTATTATTGAGATTTGGGATCAAATCTGGTTAGTCTCCTTCTTAGATATCTTCGGGGATGTACAAGCTTAGGTCAACTATGTTGAAGGAATTTAACATGCTATGCCCTTCTAGCAACTCAATCAAGTAGGTATTCTGATTGATCTTTTCAATAACTTTGAATTGTTTGTCTACCCTTAGTGATAACTTACTCTTCTTTAAGCTTAGGAATCTATCCTTACTCAAATGAATTCATATAAGGTCATTGGGCTTGAACTCTCTGACCTTTCTTTGTTAGCCATTTCTCTTGAGCATGGTGGTAACTCAAGTTAGGTGCTTGGTTACCTTCTAATGCATGTTCCTTAAGACTTCATATTAGTTGATAGTGTTTTGGCCTTTATGGTGGCTAGTTGGAGGTATTACCTCAAGAGGAAGGTTGAGATTGAAACCATACACTATCTCAAATGGAGACTTGCCTGTTATACCATGTGCCAATCTATTATAAGTGAATTATACAATGGGTAGGCAAAAGGCCTAATTTGTCAAGTTCCTTTTCACTGTAATTTTTAGCAGTGAACTAAGTGTCTAGTTGACAACCTCATTTTGACCATCTGTTTAGGGATGACATTAAGTTCTAGGATGACATTAAGTTCTGAATAGGAGCTTGGTTTTGAGGTGTCTCCATAAAGTTTTCTAGAATTGGTTTAGAAACTTAGGATCGTAATTGGACACTATGGTCTAGGGCACTCCATATAACTTAACAACCTCCTGTATGAACAAAGAAGCAATATAAATGGCACCATTAAAATTTTGGCATAGGATGAAGTATACCATCTTGTTGAACCTATGGTTAACGTAAGAACCTAAACGAAAGCTATTTTGATGATAACAAAATATATGTTAATATCACTCAAATGAAAGTTATCTTAATATTACTAATCAAGTTATCTAGTGTATAGTATAAAGTAATAATATTATTGAAGGTACTTGGGATGATCAGAAACTAAAGTAGAAGTAGATACAATTTTTGAACAAGGAATGAAAAGATAAGAAGTTATAAAGAATTGAAAATGAAGTATTTGTTGATATCAGAAAATGCGGTTAGAAGTAATTTAGACACTTTGCTCGATGTTACAATGCAAAACAAAAAGAAATTAGGCTATTAGGTGTGCCAAAGCAAATCCGGTACGGCCACTTCGATGCTTAAGTAAGTTAAAGTATTTGAGAGAAAGAAAGAGATATAAATGGAAGTGTTTGAGTGTCTAAAAGAACCTATTGTCTGTGTTCCAATCTCCTTTTATAGTCATGGATTAGTTTGAATTTAGCAATTGTTGCCTCTAAAAACTTAGCATATGCACTTAATTTGAACATAATACCACTTACTAATTTAAGGGGACGTAGCTAATATCATGATAGCTAGTGGGTGGTCATTTAGACAAAGGGGCTAACTGTTCATACCCAGTATTAGAATTTGAACACTCTGGAGCTAACCTAGTCTAAGTCTAGTCTTTAGGAAGTTATTCTAAGCTAAGGGAGGTCATCCCGATCTACTCTAGTCGAGTTGTTCTAGCTAATGGCATTTAGATAACCAGTCTTCTTGAGTTGGCTTGCACACTTGATGAGAATTAAATGAGATCACGAATAGTAAAGGGAAAGAATATGGTCGTGCAATAGGTTAGACATAGTCTTAATCAGGTCGGTCTATATCCTCAAGGAAAAGCCTCTATCAACCTTTGCCCCCTGACTCCTCTTAATGAATACATCAAGGGGAGTCATGTTGCTTGTTAATTGGAAATTTAATTGCATTCCCTTTGTAGTAAGGGGAGCTTTAGACTATTATGTTAGAATTTAAATCCAAATTGTAGGTTCCGATTCTGACCTTAGCCATGGTGGTAGTATGTTATCCTTAGAGTATGGACTCATCTTTTACTTAGCTTACTGGGGAAGGTATTCATCTGCTAGATGTGATGCTTTACCTCCTACTATTAGGATTTGTATAGTTTTGTTAGAACCTATGCATGCCCTTTAAGATGGGCAACTTCATCGAGACCATATGATCTAAACAGCACGTGGCTAATCGAATGGAATACATTAAATGGTAACTACAGGATATACGAATCCCCAAAGATCTGCCACTATACTTACCTCTTATATTCCAAATTTCATGTTTTCTTTCTTCTTTCTTCTACAAGCTTTCATATCATTTGTTCAACTCCTTCTAACTTTCTCTTTTCCTTAGTCTACATACCACATATTTTCCTTTTGTTCTTTGTTCTCGTCAATTGTGTTTACTAAGGTACGATATGTCTATAATTAAATTTGATGAGTCAACTTATGCTTTGCAATGGAACCAAGAACTATCCATTGCACATTGAGGAGGCAATTTCCTTCCTCATGAAGAAACCCTTAGCATGGTAGATCCTGACATTGTTGATTGCCCTTAGGATTTATTTGGCATGATTGGGTTGGCAAGAATCTATGATCTCATGTTGTGGAAGATTAGGAAACTTCCTTATGGCGACTACCCCTTAGACAATGAAGGAAACCCTCAAGCTTTGCCTTTATACATTGGAATTGAATATGACATGAGCCCAAACAACGTTGCAAGCATAGTGGTTGAGTAGGAGTTCAATGCCTTGAGGCTTAGTCTTCATGGTGCCTCATGAGCTTGACGATTGAGAGGCCCCGATCACATGAATGAATCACCGTGCTCGGAGACCAAGAATTTGTTCTTTTTTAGAAGTGTTTCAATGTTGGTTTAAGGTTACCTTTTTCGGTATCTCAAAGGTCCTATTTTACTTACCATCATACGTGCCCCTTTATGCTTACTTTAAATTTCTATAGGCTATTAGTGGCCTTTAAATGCATCTATGAGGATTTAGGTTGCTTTCTTAGTTGAGAGTAAGCAAAGAAAATGCTTAACTCATGAAAGGGAATGTTTTTGAATATCAATGTGTTATCTCTTGTGGCTATTACAATATATAAGTACTTATATGACCCAATTGGGGTAAATCTTAGGTTGGAGTAAATTATAGAAAAAGGATTCCTACTAGTAAAGGAAAGGGGAGTAGTTTACATGGGTAACATTATAATTAGGGAAAAAGAATATCTTGTGGCAAAAGGACAGTATGGATGTTAGAAAATGGTAGGACACACATCATTTTGCTCATTCTGTAATCCCAATGATACTGTTGATTGAGTAAGGGTAGGTTCTGATCAGGCTAGGTCAGCATTGGTAGTTCAATTGCTCGGATAGGTAGGATGGGTTGGTTTATGGGTAACTTATTTTCGAGTTGGCCTTGGTGGTTGGCTCTTGGCAGTTGTTAGCTTAGCTTTGTCATGGTTAGGTTGGTAGTATTCTAAATCAATGCTTAGACTAATGTGTTGTAAATAGGTCACTAGGTATGTTAGTTGGTCACCTCAGCAGCTTCTTAGATTATGTAGAGAGCAAAGTAACTCGGTAGGTCAAGCTAAGGAATGCACTACTCCTCAGCATTTAACTCACCTCAGATAACTTGGCGAACCATTTGAGCAAACTCGTGAGCTCGGGAGTGCGTGATTGGTTCTTGATCCCTATCATCCCCTTTAGGCTATTTGAGATTTGGGATCAAATTTAGCTCAGCTCCAAATTATTCACCCTCGGAAGTGTATGAGTAGAGATTAGCAATGTTAAAGGAGTCTGAGACTCCATATCCTTCAAGTAGTTCAATCTTATAGGCATTAGGATTGATCTTTTCAAGTACTTTGAAGGGTTTGTTAACTCTAGGAGATAACTTGCTCTTCCTCAAGTTCAGGAATTGTTCCTTGCTGAGATAGATCCAAACCAGATCACCTAGTTGAAATTCTCTCTTCTTCTATCTACAACCTTGCCTCTTAAGATTGGTGGTATCTTGGCTTAATTGCTCTATGACCTTTTGGTGTATGGCTTTGATGGCCTTAACTATTTCTATGGCTGGTTGGTCATCATCTGGGCTAGGCAGGGGTGTTTAGTCCATCGAGAGCTTAGAGTTGAACCTATAGGCAACCTTAAAGAAAAACATGTTTGTTACACTATGGGCGGTCTTATTGTAGGTAAACTCAATGATCAGTAGACACATATCCTAATTAGCCATGTTTCGATTGACAGTAACCCGTAGTACAATTCCCATGATTCTATTGATAACCTCAATCTATCCATTCGTTTGTAGATGATAGGATGTATTGTACAATAGCTTAATTCCCATTCATCTCCATAATGTCCTCTAGAAGTGGCTCATGAATTTAGGGTCTTAATCTAAAACAATGGTTTTAGGCACTCCATCAAGCTTGATCACTTCCTGTAAGAAAAGAAAAGAAATAGCCAAAGTGTTGTTAGTTTTAGAATAGAGCATGAAATGTGCTAGCTTGCTAAATCGATCCACAACCACCATGATGGAGTCCTTCCCTCAAGACGTCCTCAGCAATCCTAACATAAAGTCCATACTCAACTTGGACCATGGTTTAGTTGGGATGGGCAAGGGTAAATAATATCATTGCTCGTCTTGGCTCTTCATTTTTCTACAAGTAGCATACCTTTCCAGCACAAATTGAATGTCTCTCATTATTTTTGGCTAAAAGAATCTTGAGGATAGTACCTCATGAGTGCGGTGCTGGCCAAAATGTCATGAAAATCCTCCTCCATGTGCCTCACGCACTAACAATTCTCTCATTAAATAGGTCAGGATACATAACCTCCTATTCTTGAATACATATCTGTCTTCCTTATGATAGTCATCAAATGTTAGTCTTTCCTCACACCCAGCATAGATGGGACCAAAATGTAGATCTTCTACATACAAATACTTTATAATTGAAGAACAAAGTAGCCTGGTTTGTAGCTTAGTTAGGAGAGAATGTCGTCTCGATAAGGCATCGGCCACTACATTGTTCTTCACATTCTTATATTTCACGACATAGGAAAATCCCTCCATGAACTCAACCCATTTGGCTTATCTTCGAGACAACTTGGGTTGACTCTTCAAGTATCTTAAAGATTCATAATCAGTGTAGATTACAAACTCTTTAGGTAATAAATAGTGTTATTATACAATCAGGGCTTGGATCAAGGAGTAAAACTTCTTATCATAAACGAAATAGTTGAGTGTAGCTCCTTTAAGTTTCTTACTGAAGTAAGCAATAGGTTAGCCTTCCTACATTAGCACAACACCTATGCCTAGTTTAGATGCATTACACTCTACTTCGAATACTTTATCAAAGCTTAACAAAGCTAAAATCGAGGTTGTAGTTAGCTTCTTCTTCACCTCCTCAAAACTCCTTTGCTTCTTCTCTCCTTATTGGAACCCAATGTTCTTCTTTGATAGTTTAGTAAGTAGGGTTATGATCGTATTGAAATTTCTTATAAACTTGTGATAGAATGATGTTAGATCATGGAAAACTTCTCATGTCGATTGAAGTGGTCGGCTCGAGCCATTTGGTGATTGCTCTTATCTTCTCATTATTGACTCGTATTCCTCCACCACTTACAATGAACCCTAAGAAGATCACTTCGGGTTGGCCAAAGTCACACTTCTTCAGATTAGTGGAGAGCCTTTTAGTTTAGAGTTTTGCGAAGACTGTTCGGAGATGCTTTTAGTAAGTCTCCAGATCTAGGTTATACACTAGGATGTCATTGAATTAAACCACCACAAACTTTCCTATTAATTCTTAAAGCACATGATTCATCAGTCACATAAATGTGTTCGGCACATTTGATAGTCCAAATGGCATCACAAGCCATTCATACAATTTATGGTGTGTTTTAAATGAGGTCTTCTACTCATCACCCTCGCACATTAAGATTTGATGTTATCTAGATTTGAGGTCAATTTTGGAGAACACTCTTGCTCCATTTAACTTATCTAACATATCATCAAGCCTTGGTATAGGATACCTATACTTGATGACAATGTGGTTAATTGCTCTGTTGTCTACATACAATCTCTATGACCCATCTTTCTTTAGTACCACCACTCGAGGTTGATTAAGCCACCCTAACTTAAGTTTAATATGACCAATGAAAGTATTCTTTAACATGTGAGGTCACACAAGCTTAAGGACCTTTAGAACCCATCCTTTATGCATTCATGAAATTCGAAATCGACAAATAATCTAGCAAGATGGGAATGAAAATATATAATGGCTTAGAGTTTCTTTGATTTCCCTTCTAATTTAAATATTGTAAACATAGAATTTTTGTAAATAGGTTTTGTTTATTGTAAATAATGGCCAGTCAATCTTATAACATATTTTTCTTTTGTAATTTAGATTAGGAAATAGCTTGTTCGTCCAACTTCGTCTACTTCAAGGAAAAGTTCATTGATAAGTGCATCAGCCTTAAGCCTATCTTAAACCAATGGCTTTGACACTTCAATCTAAGGGAACAAGAGCCATCATCATCAAGATTAGGCCCATTCTATCGCTTCCCAAGGTGAAAATAGAGATTAATTTGATTAGGGCCTTGACCAACTTTTGAGAGCCTAAGGAAGTAGATTTTCGAGTTGGGGCTTACCTGATTAGTCCAACACTTGAAGTGTACACCCAATTACTTTAAGCCCCTTCCCTAGAAAATATATACATCCCAAATTTGGAAGTTGACTTAGTGAATGCCTTTTTAAGATTCCTAAGGATCAGAAAAGCTGAAGTGAACAAAGCCCTTAGAAGCTATAATGGGAGCTACATCAGATTGGAAGACTTAAAAACTTGGTTAGCCATTGAGCCTAAATTCAACAAATGAAGCATCTTCTGTAGTGATCCCAAAGATTGTGGATAGAACAAAATAAAAGTTTTTATCCTAGCTACATTTGGGACTCCCCTATTCCTTAATGGAAAATTCCTCATCTATTTAGGGTCATTGAATTAGTGGGCTAGTTTCTTGAAGGCAAATAATTTGTCATGGCCCTCCTCGCAGGACAAATTAGAAGTCTCAACATTTTGAAAGAAAAGAATGATAGCACACTAAAGACCAACATGGTATTACTAACAATATGGTTTGTGAGCTACATAAAGTTTTATGGGCTTACTCTGATCTGAGGAGAATTTGCTCATAATATTAATCTAATCAATTCTTTTGTTGATAAGGTCCATCTCCTAAAAGGAAAATCCACTTACTATTGGGTAGAGGTGTTGAGAAATTTCCAAGTCATTAATATCTTATGGACAACAAGATAGAGCAACTTCAAGAGGGTAATCTTAGTTTGCAAAAATTATCAAGCAATACTCCTAATTGGGATGAAATTGTGCATAGGCTATTATCCTAACAATATGATCAAACAATTCGAGGGTATCCAAGATATAGTATACAAGCCATCACTGGATATCATATCCTTAGATTACGAGGACCTTCAAATTCTACTATCACAAACGATGTCCAAACTCCGAGCAATCAAACAATTATGGGAAACAAGAACTGTCATCCCAAACATCGATTTAGGAGAGCAGCTAGGAGAAGTGGACAAGCATAGGGTCACTAAAGAATATTTATACCATCAGCTTTATAAGGTAGGTGAGATCCAGTATCAAGTACTAGAAATTATCCAACTTGCACCAGCTAAATTAGATCTTGAATTCAAGACCTACATGGACCATGTATAAGCCTATGTAGAAGTAATCTATGAAGAGTGGGACATGTAAGAGGATCTCTTTTGGGAATCAAGACAACATTCCCAGGCCTTAAAACATCAATTGAGGATGACCTAGAAAAGGCTTAAAGAACTTGCAGAAACAGAAAGGCCTAGCCTAGAAAAGAGGAAAGAAGCACCAACAGGACCTAGTAAGCAAAAAAAGGGAATGCTTACCAAGCGCTAGAAGAACATTTAGAGACAAGAATACTCTTCTTGAGAAACAAATGTATTTTCTTTTTCAAAAGGGAACTTTAAAAGCTACAAAATAATAAAATTATCATCTTGCTAGTTATTCGTCGATTTTATTTTCTCTACATTCGTGCGCCATGCATTTCACATTCCTAGACATTTCTTTATTTTTCATTCATCTCATTTAAAAATATTTATGTGCTAACTTATTAAGAAGTGATCTTAAACCAGGTTGCTAAGATAGGTTATAAGCATCAAACCTTCTAGAGAAGTCCTATCTAAACCCACTCTCAAACTATAATGGGCAACCAAGTAAACAACAACATCAACATTAACAATGGTAGTGTCAACCTCAAAATTGTTGATCCTAAAAAGCTAAGGTTCTGCTTTTTGGAATGAATAGTAGGGAAGATTGCTGATCAATTGAGCTTCCTTACCAACAGCATCGCCTTACTCAGGTCTATAGCTCCATCAAATGAAGAAAACTTTAAAGCCCGATATGGGAAGAATGCTGAAGCACTACCTCTTAAAGCAAAAGAAGCCTACCTTAAAGTTAACCAGACTTTTGAATCCTTTGAGATAGAAGGGATCTATCCGAAGGTCAACTTGACTTTTGAGCCAAAAACTTACTCACTTCTAGTCAATCCAAAGCCTGAAGTTGATCGGGACAAATTGAAAGAGCTTGAGAGGTGATTGACCTAACAAATCACTAAGAAAATGAAAATGCTCGAAGGGTATGATGGTTTTAAGCAAGCTGGTATAATAAACTTCTTTGCCTATGACTATGGAAGCTTCCTAGAAAAATTCAAAGTATCTAACTTTGAGAAGTACAATGGGACTTGATGACCTAAATTGCACACTAAGCTATATGTATGCAAGATGGGTGAGTATGTGTAATATGACTAGCTCATGGTCTAAACTTTTTTGGACAACTTAACTGGCCTTACTTTAGCTTGGTAGGCCTAATTGGATTTGAATCAAGTGAACACATGGGAGAAGCTAGCTAAGGCATCTTATGAATAATACAAATTTAATGTTGAAGTGGCACTAATCATGATGGAATTGGTTACCCTGCAAAAGAAGCATAATGAGTCATTCATGGAGTATGCCCAGAGGTAGAGATCCTTAGCCATACAGGCATCTACCCCCATGACTGAGAAAGAGCTGACTTCAGCTTTTGTTAATACTCTTGAAAAGCCCTACTTTTCCCGTTTGCTTGGGTAAGCCTCCTCCAATTTCGTAGAGGTGGTGGCTACAGGATGTCGAATTAAAAAAGTTGTTGCTTTCATTAAATTATAGGAGCCATTAGATAGAAGACTATCCTTTGTAAAGCCTATTACTAGCAAGACCAAAGAAGTGACTTTTGGCATGGTGAATTTAAACACTAAGCCCAATACCTGGGTGATGTACCTGAGAGTTCAATTATCATTAGAACTTATGGTAGCAAGATTGGATTGAATGGGTCTTTCGAAATATTGAAGAAAGTAGAGTGAATAGAACTATGAACTAACTATAATAGTTGACATAAAGTTGCTCGAATGATATAACATACCAACGAACATAACATGACTTGGCACTTCACTTGATATGACCTCCAAGTTGATGTCAAGGTCCACCCACCACTAATCCTTAGCTACTTGGTAAGATTAGATAAGAGTGTATGGGAAGATGGACATAAAGAGGATTGTCTCACAAGAATAGAATATTCAATGAATATGTAAGATAAGATGATCTCGGCTTATAAGGAGAAGGGACTATTTATAGTAAGTCCTTGGGGTAACATTACAAAGAAAAGAAATTACAAGAATATATATACAAAAAGAGAAATCCTAGTACATATGAAAAGGGTAAAAGGGACAAAAGATAAAAAGGGAAAATTGTACAATGTTAGGTGATGCGGATAGGTAGCAGTGTGACATTGGTTTCATTCTTAGATTCTTTGAGCATAGCAAGTGGGAGGAGTTAAGACACGTGGAGATAGAGGTCGAGATGTAAAGGAGATGCCATAAGAGTTGGGTAGGAAGCCAAGAGATAAACACTCGGCCAAGGAGGTAGATCTCTTTATTTAATATTAGACTCTTGGCAAGTAAATGTCTGATCACTCAGCATAGAGCTCTTGGCCAGAGGATAGTCGACATTGATACTTAAACAGAGCATAATATAACCACCTGAAGCTCCCAAGGAATTCAATCATCCTCCTTCAGCATACTATTTTTCATCGTCGGTAGGTTGATGAGAAAGAATGCTTCGTGTGAGGGATTGGAGGCTTTTGAGGCGTGCACAAGTGATTAAGTCAGTAGTCAGTAGCCGATCAGCTCCTCGAGGTGGTCGAAGATTTGCCCTCAAATCATGATCCTCATCATCATCGGGCACATAGAGAGTTAGATCAGCAATGTTGAATGTGGTTGATACGTTGTACCCCTCTGGTAGATCAGCTTCATGGGCGTTATCATTAATGTGTTTAAGGATCTTGTAAGGTCCATTTACATTGGGAGATAGTTTGTTCGTCCTTCTACCAGGAAAGCGTTCTTTGCTAAGGTAGATCCAAACAAGGTCTCCAAGGGTATAAACGACTTGTCTCCTTCCTCGGCTTTCCGCTTCCTTTTATCAGGCCACAATATTGGCCAATTGTTTAGCAACTTTTTGATGTGACTTCTGGAATTCCTTAGTGCGTTGTAGGCCAGATTGACTCTCCCCTTATATAGTCAGATCGCTAATTAAATCCAAGTGTAAGTTTAGGTTAAGTCCATAAACAACCTTAAAAGGTGATGTTCTAGTAGAGCTGTGAGCTAAGAGGTTATAGGAAAATTTAATGACCGGTAAGCATAAATCCTAGTCATGCGAGTTCTTCCCAACAATTGCTCGCAGGAGGCTGCCAATGGTTCTGTTCATAACTTCAGTTTGGCCATTTGTCTGTAGGTGATAAGAAGTATTGAACATGAGCTTAGTGTCGAGCTTCTTCCATAGGGTTTTCCAAAAGAAGCTTATGAACTTCAAGTCATGGTCGGACACAATGCTCCTTGTCACTCCATGTAACTGCATAATTTCCTACAAAAAGAGATTAACGACAAATAACACATTGTTAGTTTTATGATAGGGGATGAAGTGGCTCATCTTGATGAACTAATCGACTACCACCATGATCAAGCCATGTCTTTTTGGCATTTAGGGAAGGCCGAGCATGAAATCCATGCTTAGATTGACCCATGACTGCTCTAGGATAGGTAGGGGTGTATACTACCCATAGGGCTCTCTCCTCCCCTTCACATGTTTATACACCTCGCACTTCTTAAGTATTCGACGCACATCCTTCATCATCCTAGGCCAGTAGAAATGCTCCTTCAATATCTCAGTTGCCCTTTATTCCTCAAAATAGCCGGCTAAACCCCCGGCATGAGCCTCTTGAATGAGTAGCTCCCTTATCGAATCATTCAGCACGCAAACCTGCTTGCCCTTCATCAAGAACCCTTGAGTCAAGTAGAATCCTTTTGTATCTCCTCTAACACTGCACTTGGCCACTAAGGGTCTAAAATATAGATCATGCTCATACTGATAAGGTAAAGTGCTAAATCCCAATACCTTATCTTGCATTGTTGTGATGAGGGCATGTCGGCAAGAAAGTGCATCAGCTATTGTGTTAGTGCTCCCCTTCTTATATCTATTGACATAGCAAAATGTTTCCAAGAACTTAACCCATTTAGCATGACGTCGAGAAAGCTTTTATTGCCCGTGAAGATATTGAGAGATTCATGACCCAAATAGATGCTAAATTCTCTCGGCAACAAATAATGTTGCCAATTTTGGAGTGTTCGGACAAAGGCATAGAACTCCTTGTTGTAGGTTGAGTAATTCAGGGCAGCACTTTGGAGCTTTTCGTTGAAGTAAGCAATGGGTTAGCGCTCCTACATAAGGACAACACTAATGCCAACTCTTGATGCATCACATTCAACCTCGAAAACTATCTCAAAATCTAGTAAGGTGAGTGTTATGGTAAATGTTGGTTTAGATTTTATAGCTTCAAAGCTTTTTTGAGCTTTATCCAACCACTTAAACTCATAATTCTTCCGGGTCAGTTTAGTTAAGGGTGTTGTTATGGAACTAAAGTTCCAAATGAATCTTTGATAGAACGAAGCTAGACCATGGAAGCTCCTAACTTCAGTAGCAGTAGTCGACGTAGGATACTTTAGTCGACCTTCTTTTGGTCGGTTTGGCATAGGCCTTCAACGTTCTTCCTTACTACTACTTGATGCCTAATCATTCCCTAGTCAGCTTAATACGCCACCTTTATTCGGCAGCATGGGTCAGCTACTTGATACTCGACTAATCTGGTTCTGCCTTTGCCTTTCAACTCTCTGTGCCACTCGGATGGATTCATCCAGAGTTGTAAAACTTTGCAGTTCCACTAGGTAACCAATCTCGGTCCTTATCTAAGAGATGAACTGTGTTATAGTTCGTGTCTTAGGTTCGTCGACATCACATCAGATCGTGAGCAACTAAAATTCTTAACTAGTTGTCTACTGATCTGTTACCTTGCTTTGGGTCTTAGAGCCGTCTGAAAGTGTCTTATTCGTAGTGTTCGAAAACGAACCTACTTCTTAGGACTCTCTTCATTTTGTTCCATGTTAAGACTTTACATCAAGCCCTTAGACGAACATTCTGTAGTTTCTTCCACCACATTGCCACATATCCAGAAAATTACAATGCAGCCACTCGAATGCAAATGGCGTCTTCATAATTATAAAAATTGAATATCTTTTTTATCTTCTCTACCTAATCAAGGTAGTCATCAGTACTATCGGACTTGTTGAAGTTTGTAATCTATATCTTGCGGTGTTCGGCACCTTTTGGTGCTCTAGACTCATGCTCATCAATCCTAACATATTGGTGTTCTTCTTCTTCATACTCTTCCACTTCATCTAACTCCAACCTTCTTCTCATGATTCAATTGGTATGTTGCGATGGTGCTTGGTTCACTGTAAAGGCTTTTGGAGCTCGCTCATTCATCTACCTTCTTAACCTATCTCTTATCTCTCGACCTTGCTTAGTAACTCTCTCATGCGGTCCAGTCTCTAAGACTCTATTTACTATGACACTAAGTTGGCCACAAAAGCAGCAAGATCTTGTATCTACGCATCAATAGTACATAGTGTTTGTTAGGTGACTCGACCATAACCATAAACATCACTCTT
This sequence comes from Lumnitzera littorea, assembly GCA_024138015.1. Classification (NCBI taxonomy): domain Eukaryota; kingdom Viridiplantae; phylum Streptophyta; class Magnoliopsida; order Myrtales; family Combretaceae; genus Lumnitzera; species Lumnitzera littorea. The sequence goes on from JAMXBB010000011.1 coordinate 23,403,617, forward strand.
GATATCATTAATCTCTCCTTCTACACTAGGATTCGATATTCTCAACACAAAGTTTTAGAAAATACACTTCACATAAGGATGCCTTCAACACACACACAAGTATTTTGATAGTAGATTGACTATCACTACACAGCTCTTGGTCTCAACCTTAAGCTTTAATACTAGGATTATATGATGTACCTAGAAGCTCAATTATCACTAAGACTTATGGTAACAGGGTTAGACTAAATGGGTCCTTTGAAATATTGAAGAAAGTAAAGTGAATAGGATTACGAACTAACTAGAATAGCTAACGTAAAGTTACTTAGAGGATATAACACACCAACAAACACAACACGACTTGACACTTCACTTGATATGATGCACAAGTTGATGTCAAGGTCCACCCGCCATTAATCCTGATCTACTTGACAAGATTAGATAAGAGTGTATGAGAAAATGGACTTAGAGAGAGTTATCTCACAAGAACAGAATATTTAATGTATATGTTTGAGATAAGATGATCCTAGCTTATAAGGAGAAGGGGCTATTTATAGTAAGTCTCTAAGGCAACATTATAAAAAAAGAAATTACAAGAATGTATATACAAAAAGGGAAATCCTAGTACATACGAAAAGGATAAAAGGGACAAAAGAAAAAAAGGGAAAATTCGTACAATATAAAGTGATGCGAACAGGTGGTAGCATGACATTGGTTTCGTGCTAGGATTCTCAAAGCATTACAGGTAGGAGGAGTCAAGATGAACGGAGACAAAAGTTGAGACATGAAGGAGATGTTGTGAGAGTTAGGCAAGATGCCATGAAGAGATAAATACTCAGCAGGTGAACTTCTAACTACTTGATATAGAGCTTTCGACCAGAGGATAGTCAACATAAATACTCAAATAGAGCATATATAACCACCCGAAGCTCCCATAGAATTTAGCCATCCTTTTTTAGCAAACTATTTTTCGTCGTCAATGGGTTGACGAGAAAGAATCCTTCAAGTAAGGGATTGGAGGCCTCTGAGGCATGCATAAGTGATTGGGCTAATGGTTAGTAACCTATCACTAGGAATCCTCCACCAATGCAGCAACAATTCCAAGGTTAGCCAAAAGTCACCAGGGTTTTGAGATAGTTCATCAAGATACTGATTCCCCTTAGCCAGGTTCTTGAAAAATTAAGAAAAGATAATCTGATCCATTTTGAGCCTCCTAGTGAAAGGTATAGACCCAAGTTTTTTTTATCCCAATGCCACATGTCAATATCACTTGGGGTAGGTAGGTCATTTAACTGACTTATGCTAGAGATTAAGGAACAAAATTCAACACTTAATTGATGAAGGCACATTTTAGCTAAACTTTATGGAGGCTCTTACTCTAAATGTCAACAATAACCCCTTGCCTAATCATGGGCTTATCATGAACATGATATTTGATGACTCAGATCCTTCCATCAGCATGATCGGTTCTAATCGAGAACCTAAGGTCTATAAATTCTATAAACAAGAGGAAAAGCAAACTCCAAAAACTAGAAGGTACAATTTCTAGGTGCCTTTAGCCCTTGAAAGTTATAAAACCATCCCTCTCAATTATCGGGTAGTAAATCAAGGGAAATCAAGTTCTCGTGGGGGGAATTACTCACTTTGGTATAATTTATGACTCGAAGGAATACCTAAAAAAGAAAACTGTACTAGAAAGCCCAAACAACGAATCAACTAAATATGAAGAAGGATTGTTTGCCTTCACTAAAATAATTGAATCAAGTGAGTATAAGGTAATGGATCAACTTGCTAAGACTCCAACAAAAATATCTCTTATGAGTCTGTTGATGGCATCGGAACCACATCGAGAAGCTTTATTCAGAACTCTAAGGGAAGTAAAAGTCCCTCATGAAATACCTATTGAATGAATAGGATTTGTCACCAACTCAATTCTCACTATGGATCAGATTTCTTTCTCTACTAAGGAACTGGGCGAAGAAGGTAATCAATACACTAAGCCCCTCTTCATAATAGTAAAGGTGAACAACATTATTATGGCAAGAGTCCTCATTGACAATGGATCATCATTAAATGTCTTCCCTTTCGCCATAGTGGATTTATTAGGCATTGATGTGATTGTAATTAAATTGAGTTCAATAATAGTTAAGGCTTTCAATAAATCTAGAAGGGAAATTATAAGGGAGATCGACTTATCGGTTGATATTGGCCCTTAAACTTTCAATATTTGATTCTAGGTCCTAGACATCCTAAGGACTTTTAACCTGTTATTAGGAAGACCTTAGATAAATTCAACAGGGGCCATAGCTTCAAGCCTGCATCAAAAGGTTAAGTTCATCTCAAATGGCTAGGTCATCACGATTCTAAGTGATTAAGATTATGAAATATACTAAGAAATGGCCATACCTTACATTGGCACTGAGGAGTAGGAGGACTTTAGGCTTTAAATATTTGAAGAAGTGTGTATAATTATCAATCAAAAGAAAGATGAAAGGCTCCAATTTAAAGAAGGTTAGATTAGTACCCATGGGCTTAGTTACATACCAACTCCAATGGATGAGCTATGAAATATACAAGCAAGGGGCAAATGAAGTGACAGATTGTATCATACCCTAATGACCTTGCTATAAAGTAATGCCTTTTGGACTTGAAAATGCTGAGGCAACTTACCAAAGGGCCATAGATCTAATCTTTCATGACATGATGCACAAAGAAGTTGAGGTATATGTTGATGATATGATCGCAAAGTCTAAGGAAGGAGAAAATCATGTAGATAACTTGAGGAGATTATTTGATAGGTTAAGAAAATTCTAGTTGAAGCTCAACCTAAAGAAGTATACCTTCGGAGTGACTTCAAGGAAATTATTAGATTTCATAATCAGCCAAAGGGGCATCAAAGTAGACCCTGATAATATCAAAGCAATAGTTGACTTGCCCCTCCATACACACTCAAAGAAATTAGAGGCTTGTTGGATTGTTTAAACTACATAGCTTAGTTTATATCTCAACTTATAGATAAATATTGTCCCTTGTTTAAGCTATTGAAAAAGAATGCTAAGATAGACTAGGATGAATAATGTAAGCAAGCCTTCACAATGATTAAGGAATACCTCATGAACCTTTCAATTTTAGTAGCTCATAAACCTGGGAAGCCCTTATTTCTATAGCTGACAATATTACTAGAATTTATGAGGTGTATACTCGGCTAGAAGGAAAAGAACAAGCTATATATTACTAGAGTAAGAAATTTACTGAAGGGGAACAAAAATGTCCAGAAGTTGAAAGAACCTTCCATGCTTTAGTCTGGGTAATGCATCAACTTAAACAATACACACTCTTTTACTAGGTTGAATTGCTGACTCAGTACAATCCCTTGAAGTATTGGTAGATAAACCTGCCCTAATTGGTAGAATCTTAAAATGGCAAATGTTACTATTAGAGTTTGACATTACGTATGTGAATTGGAATTTAGTTAAAGGGCAAGCTTTAGTAGATTAGTTAGTAGATAATCCCTTCAATAATACCCCTTAAGAGGTACAAGTCAATTTCCCCGATGAAAGTATCTTAGTAGTTGAAGAAAGTTCTGATAAAGGAGAAGATGATGAACTACCAAAATGGAAGATGATCTTCGATGGGGTAGCTAACATATCTGGGTGTGGAATTGGGGAAATAGTGATATCCCTTGAAGATATGTAGTACTCTGTGGTTGTAAGGCTCATTTTTACATACAACATTAATACTGTTGAGTATAAAGCATGTATCATGGGACTCAAAATAGCCTTAGACAAAGATATTCAATAATTAGAAGTATATGGGGACTCTTCACTCATTATCAGCTAAGCTCAGGGAGAGTAAAAAATGAAAGATTCTAAATTGGTACATTATCACCGGCATTTGATTGAATTGATGAAGAAATACAAAGGAATCATCTTCAATCACATATCGATGAGTCAAAATCAATTTTCCAATGTCTTAGCTACTCTAGCATCTATGATCTAAATATTTGGTAGAGTCGAGATTTAGCCCCTCACTATTGAAATTGAAGACAAGCTTTCCTTCTATCTAGCAATTAAGGGTATGAATGGCAAAAAGCTTTGGTACCATGATATTAAAATGTTCCTACAACAAGGCGCATGCCCTTAAGAGGTTGGGAAAAAGGACAATTAGAAGGTTGGTTGCCCAATTCTTAGTAAGAGAGTCTAATTTGTATCGGCAATTTCTTGATGGTATACTTTTAAGGTATATGGATGACAAGGAGGCTAAGATTTTGATGAAAGAAGTACATGAAGGAATATGTAGCTCTTACATGAATGGTTACATGCTGGCTAAGAAAATAATGAGGCTAGAGTATTATTAGTCAACAATGGAAAGTGATTGCATCAATCACATCAAGCATTGTCACTTATGCCAAGTTTATGCAAATAAGATAAAGACCTTGTCTCAAGAATTATACACACTCTTGGTATCGTAGCCTTTTTTAATGTGGGCAATAGATATCATCGGCCCGATTACTTTAAAAGCATCCAATAGGCATCTCTTTATACTAGTCGCCATTGACTACTTTAGCAAGTAGGTTGAAGCCTCATCCTATTCAAGTGTCACTAAAGGGTTAGTAGTTAAGTTTATCAAGCGAGATATCTTAGCTCTATATAGGACTCCAAAAACAATCATCAGTAACAATGACACTTATCTTAACAATAAGCTTATGTTAGAGTTGTGCTAATAGTTTAGGATCATTTACAGAAACTCTACACCTTATCGACCCTAAATTAATGGAGTTGTTGAAGTAGCCAATAAAAACCTCAAAAGAATAATTGAAAAAATAACTATTACATATAAGGATTGGCATGAGATGTTTCCATTTGCACTCATGGCCTATTGAACTTCCATCAGAACATCGATTGGGGTAACACCTCACTTTTTGGTATACGGCACTAAATCGGTGTCACCAGTAGATATTGAGATCCCATCTCTCATAGTACTATTAGAAACCCAGTTGGACAAAGCCGATTGGGTAAATAAACATGTCAAGTAGCTGAATTTGATTGATGAGAAAAGATTGGCAACCCTGTGTCATAATCAATGTTACCAACAAAGAATGGCTTGTGCTTTCGACAAAAGAGTATGGCCTTGGAACTTCAAAGAGGGTGATATGGTGTTGAGAAAGGCTCTATCTAATGCACATGACTCTAGAGGAAAATTTGCTCTCAATTATGGAGGCCCTTACATTGTTAAGCGAGCATTACCAGGAGGGGCTTTAATTTTGTCTCAATTGTATAGTCTAGAGTTGAGAGACCTTATCAATGCTGAAGCTGTAAAGCTATACTACCCATAAGAAGTCAATGGAAATTCTTATTTAAAACACGAAAATACCAATCGCTTTGAATGTTATTATGGTCTAATTTTCATTCCCTATAAGCAAAGTTGGTATCCTTAGTAGTTGTGGACATTGGAATCATCACCCTCTCTTCCTACTCTACTAAAAGGTCTTGCTTGCTTACCTTATTTAATTGAACCCACACATTGAAAACACGAGAGAAGTTGAAAAGTGAGATATAGAACATCCGTAATTGACAAAACTCTTTTAAATACTTTACTACGGTTTAATCCTCCTTTATGGGGAGTTTTTATTGTCTATATTTTAGGGAGAGGCGAAATCCAGATAGGCAATCGCCTCACAGTAAATATTTACTAGTAAGGAATATGGGTTTCAGTTCATAAAAGTTTTGAAAAGACAACCAGCGGACAAAAAACAGTAAGTGGCATCATGTTTCAGGTTAATTTCCGTGACTTCTCTAAAAAGCTAGCAAAATCTCAGTAGCTTTGTACTAAGATTAGTTAGGTTGACAACAAGGGATCAAAAGTTGAATTCGTTTTGAGGAAAGAGTTAGTCGGTTTTGATAGGACTTTTCAAGGGAAAGTTTGACAATTTGGTTGCTATTGGCAAGACTAGGTAAGTACCTCTATACAATGTTAGCACATTAGTTATTTGAACTTTACATTTGCATTTAGACTATATTAGCTTGGATAATAACTAGTGTTCATGTTTTCTAGAAACTTTTAGCCAGAGTCTCTAGCTAGCCCATAAGGTGCTTACTTTTGGTATAGATCTCTTTAGGGTTTTAGCTAACTTAAGGAGCGCTTCACCCTTCTCATCTTAGTTAATCAGTTCATAAGGGTATGACCAAGTTTTTAACATCTTTTATGGTTTGAGCCAGCTTAAGGAGCACTTCACCCATTTCACCTTGGTTCGTCAACTCATAAGGGTACAACTAAGCTTCATTTCCTCTTTCAATCTTTTGGCCGAAATCCCTAGTGGAGTTGCCAAGCTATCAAGCTTAACTTTTTTCCTCTAGATTTTTTATAAATTAGTATTCTTTAAACCAGTTTTCTTTAAACTCTAATCGAGAGTTAATATTAAATGGGTAAGGTTTAACATTGATCAATTTAGAAAAGACTAATTTATAAAAAACCTTGACAATTAGCATTTGAAATTCTTGCGTCAACAATTGATCCTCCTTGTCTTAATTCTTGTAATCTTTTAAAGGTGTCCTATAAATAGTAGCTTAGCACAAACCTTCTCCTTATAACCCTCTTCATCTCTTCCGAATGCCTAATTTCTCGTTCTCCTTCTCTTCTTCGGATGGCTTGCATATTCTTCCACCATAGGGCTACATAACTAGTAAATTCCAGCATAGCAAGTCTAACCTTAACATTATCTAGTACTTCATGGCATATAAATTGCTTCTCAATCTTATTTACCCAATCCAAGTAGTCCTTAGCATCTTCACTCCTAAAAAAGCTTAGAATACATACCCTCAACCCTTCAACTCCAGGGGCTCGAACGTTTCTTTCTTTTGGTTCATAATACTCCTTTACTTCATCGTCTCCTTCCTCTTCCTCCTCTTCGATTTCATCAAGTGCTAGCCTACGCCTAGCAACCCTACCTACTCCTTCAACTCGAGACAGTAAAATTAAGGTATTAATTAGGCCAAATTGACCATTGCCTCTCTTAGTGTTAGAACCCTAAAGGAGGCCTAGTAAGATTACCTAAAATTTCCATAACATGTGTGTACCCATGATATGAAAACCGCCTTGCAGGTTAGAGATTGCAAGACTCTAAGTAATAAATCACTAAAATTATTGATTTTCAAGTGATTAATTTGATGTAACATAACATAACATATAGATAAAAATAACTATAGATATCCAATATCCCATAGTTCCTCAGAACCGTAGAGAATCGGTATCCCCTACCAAATAACAGGACAGGATATACCAACATTATAAAACTGCAGAAAGAATTAAACTATATTAAATTTTAACATGTGAATATTTTCTACAAACGGTGTTTATGTATCACCTATAAAGATTTCAACTAACTCTAACACTAATGTATATATCTTTATCTCGCACTCAACACTCGAGACTTATCCCAATCCCATCATATGTAAACCTGCAAAAGAAAGACTATTGGGGAATAAGCTACAAGAGCTTAGTAAGCTATCCCTCGTACCATACTGGCAAACAAGTTATCAAAAAAATTGTTACAATCATATGAATGCATGCACACGCAGAATGCCAAACAATATATGCAATTGACTGGTACTGCATACAATATCGGATTTTAACGCCTTCTGAGATAAGGGTTGGAGATTCATCGGCACCAATCACGATCGGGCTCTAGCACCTGGGTTTTTACCCATAACGTTGAATTCCATATTTCATAAAAACACATTTCCATTTCTAAAAATTCAGTAGTTCACAAAGTCCCAAGCCTAACGGTGAGGTAGCCCCTGCAGTCCACACTCACACCTTACAATGGAGATCTCTAAACTCGACCCTTAGCCATACGGTTGGCATCTCTATCGCCTAGTAAGCCCGTAGGTTTGAGTAAGGTCATGTTGTATGAGTATACCGTACAGAAACACATTAATATATATAAACAACCCCTGCAAGGCCTCTCTTTATCTTCGCGTGAAGTGACGGCTGGAATAAGTAAGTGCAATGCATGGATAATGCATGACCCTTTTAATTTAAGATAAGCTAAATATAATTAGGTCAGATTATGAGGCGATCAATCAATATCAGCAAACCATCCAAATCATATAAAAATCAATCATACCATCAAATCATCAATTATCGTATTTAACAATATTTCTTACAACAATCAATCAATATCAAGCACACGCATATCCCGAAACCCCATGCATCAAGTTATTGATATTCAATTTAAGTGCACTAACTAAAGCATAAACAAGAATAGAGTCATCGGGAGTACTCACTTGACTATGACGACTTGCTCTAGTCGTAATAACCGATCGGAAGATCCTCGCCCTCATCGGGATCACCTAATCATTACAAGATAACATGGATAATAAGTAGTTGACTTAACTAATGGTTCTAGATATCTATCTACCTAATTTTACTTAGATTACTATCAGCCCTTATTCAATTAAACCTAATTGCTAATCGTACGTAACTTTTTCATTCTATTTTCAACATTTACGAATTTATAGTCATTTTTCATCGTTTTCGGACACACGTTTACATGGTGATGTCTGTTTTGAACGTTAAGACCCGTGTTTTACGATATGGGCTAAATTTATAGAAATTTTAATTATGAAAACTTAATAATGCTTATTACTCATATTTATATCATTTATTTATACTTAATGATTTAGTTAACCCTTAAATTCTTATACTCAAAGAATTTTACTTTGCTATTGCTAATTCATGTACTTAATTAAGTATAATCTAATTTAGAAAGTGTTTTAGGGTTTACTAAGTTAGGTACCTAATTATTATATACTCTTCTTATTTTCTCATTTTCTAAACCTATGCTTATGTCATCGCTTACATCATCATTCGCTTATGTCATTGCTTATGTCATCTTTTGATTACCTCATTGCTTACTTCATCATGTAATTACATAAGCCTTACCTTATGTTAAATGTAATGTTTAAATGTCTTATGTATACTTCAATTAAACTACTATATACATATATCCTTACTATACTTATATGTATACTAGTATACTTATACATATACTTATACTTATACCGTATTTATACTTGTGTACATACTCATATACCTATATGGTCCTATACATATTTTTGTACAATTTCGTATGCCTAATTTTCCTCTTAAGAAAATCTTCCTAATTTCATTCCTTTATGATTTCAAGTGTGTATTTAGTATTGTATAGGTATGTATAGTTAGGATTTGTCTTAATTTAGGTTATGTACATGGTAAATACCCATGTATAAAGGTTCCCATACAAGTATTCTTTTGGTATCTCCTTATGTACACATACTTAAGAGCACATATACATGTATTCCTTTCCTTATCTTCATGGTTCCTCATTTTCTACACTTAAAGATGGGAACTATATGCCCTCTTCTTCAAGATCACACATAACACATGTCTACTCATCTAATCTACCTAATTACCTAACTAATGAATAATAGAAAGCAACATAAAGTAACTTAAGTACATATCTTAGTTTGTGTTGGAATTAAGGAGACAAAAGAGAAGTGTTGAAAGTGAAAGGGGAAGAAGAAGCTCACGGCAATGGAGGGATGTTTTTGTTTTGTTTTCATAATGGAAGAAAGCAAGTGGTGGGGTCTAAAAGGGGAATAAGTAGATGGCAATTTAGGGGAAAAAGAAGAAGAGAAAAATCAAAAGAAAAGGAAAGAAAAGCCATCATTAAGTGTTAAGATATTTTCTTTATCTCTTTGTGTCTTTTGTTGACTTTTCAAATTGTTGACTTTAGTCAACATGTGTTGACTTGGTCGACTTTCTTTAAGCATGTGTAATTTTATACATATAATATAGTAATTAAGGGAAATTAAGGGAGAAATTAAGGAAATAAAGTATTTGGTGAATTGATTAGTAAAAATAGATGATGAGGTCTTACTTTAAGTATTTATAATCTATAAACATCATTTGGTAAGCTACTTAGTGTAACTAGTATGAAAAGTACTAATTAGGGTATTAAGGTTCACTACATTTAACCTAATCTTCAACTATACCTCTAAATCTATATAATACTATCTTAATCATATACTTAAGAGATAAATGTAATCTATGATTCATTATCTTAGTTTCTAAAGGTTTACTTAAGGATTCTAAACATATATGCATGATTGAAAGTCGTCTCTAACCTTTCACTAATGATTTGGCAAAATATGAGGGTTATATTATCAATTAGGGTTTTAAGGTATATTATGATGAATTAGTGAACATATGTCTGTAAGGTTATCATTTTAGGGTTTTTATCACTTTTAAATGAAATCTTTAGTGTTTACATACATTTAGGGTAGAAAAATTTCTTACGCGATTGATTAATTCTTTTAGGGTTTTCACTTTCATTAGCCTTATCAACTTTTAAATTATCTAACATACTCGAGTCTATTTCAAAAGCTAGATCGAAAATTTTAGGGGTTTACACTTAGGCTATTCACGTCCTCTATATGGGCCATTTCTAGCTCGTTGCCTATCTTTATTTATGATAGTCCTCTATATTGTGTTGTTGGTTAATCTTTTATTTAAATTATCTTTCTTGTTTCATTTAATTGATCATAAATATTGTAATTTGATATAATTAAGAGTAATTAGAATGAGTGAGTAAGTATACAATCTTCATAGGATTAATAACCTTAGACTCTTATAGTTCTCTTTACTATTACTTGACGGATGCACTTGCCTAATACCATGATATATGCTTGATCAAGTTTTTAGCGCTGTAGTTGATTAGGAAAGCTCGTTCCCTTATTACTCTATCATTTAATTTTTTTTATTTTTCTATTTATTTGTGCTAATTAGCCTAAAATCTAACTTAAATTTTCTATTTTATGTTAAGGTGAATTTAGAGCAATGGCTAATAACAACAAAGTCACAAAACCATGTTCAATTATATTAAGTCATTGACTAGTGGAGCCAACTCTAGTATTGCAAGACCAACTATCATTGTAGATGAATTTATGATCTCGTCGATCATTATCTAAAGGGTGTAGTAGTAGTTGTGATTTGAAGGCTCTCTAGAGGAGGATCCATATGCGCACCTTGCAAGCATTTTAGAGATTTGTGTGACTTTCAAAATTAAAGGAGCTACAGATGATGTGGGAAGATTAAGGTTGTTTCTGTTCTCTTTGCAGGGAAAAGCAAGGCAATGCTTAGCCTCATTACAACAAGATATTGTTACTACTTTAGATTTATTAATAGAAAAATTTTTAGAAAAATATTTTCCTCTAACTAGGACTGCTAAGCATAGGAGTGATATCTCATCATTCACTCAATCTAATGAGGAAACAATTTATGATGCTTGGGAGAATTTTAAAGTGTTTCTTAGAAAATGTCCAAATCACACTTTGTCACTTTAGATGTAGGTACAAACTTTTTACAATGGATTGAATTATGGGACTAAACAATTTATTGATGCATATGTAGGTGGTGCATTTAACTTAGAGATGCCTAATGAAGCATATGTATTATTTGAGAGCTTAGATGAACAACTACCATTAAGAAGGTGATAAACTTAGTAGGAAGAAATCAACTATGAAGGATGCTAAGTTTACCATGACCATAATAGCATACTTGCATGCACTACACAAAAGAATAGATTCTATTCTTATGCTAGTAAAATAGTCTATGATGCCCAATGTAGTTAATCTGGGAGGATATATGCCATCTTATTACCAAAAACCACTTTATTATGGTGTGAATCAATGGGCTTTTCAAGGTTTAAACTTTAACAACTGTAAAGAATGGGGTAGGGAGTGTTTCTCTTATGTAGATAATTCTTTCCATCCACCAAGGAAAGACAATGTTCCTTATGGATTCCAAACTCAGCTCTTAAAGAGGAGAACTTGAAATTGGAAGAGATGTTGACTAGGTAGATGCAAAATAGCAATTCCAAGGTAATGAGTATTGAAAAGTGCATAAAGGAAATTGCCAGGATTGCAATTGAAAAGCAATCTGAGCCTTTACGACAAAGTCAAGTGGAAGCCATAACCTTAAGAAGTAGTGAGGAGTTACAAGTTGCCAAGTAATTAGAAAAGACATTAGTCGACCTTGAACCAGTGATAAAGGAGGAGAAGGATGAAGTTGTAGAAACCTTTAAACTACCAAAGGAAGAACCAAAACCCTCGAAGGTTAAGGAATATAAACCACCTATTCCATACCCTCAAAGGTCAAGGAAGGAGTGCATAGATGAATAGCACAATAAGTTTCTTGACTTATTTAGACAATTGCACATTAATTTACTTCTCATGGAAGTGTTGTCTAAGGTGCCCAAATATATTGAAATTTTTTAAGGAGCTATTCTCCAACAAAAAGAAATTAGAGGAATTATTTACGGTCATGCTCAGTGAAAAGTGCTCATCCATCATACGAAACGAGCTTCCCATAAAGCTAAAGGACTTAGGGAAGTTTACTATCCTTTATCTTATTGGAAATCTATCTATTAAACAAGCATTATCTGATTTAAGTGCTAGCATAAATTTGATGCCTTATAAATTATTTATACAGTTAGGCTTAAGTAAATCTAAACCAATGAGTTTACAATTAGTCGGTAGATCAATAATAATCTTAGGGGCATAATAGAGAATATTGCTTGTTAAAATATATAAATTTATATTTCCTATTGATTTTGTCATATTAGACATCAACAAAGATATTAAGGTACCTCTCATTTTAGGTAGACCATTTTTAGATAGAGCCAAAGTTATTACAAATGTTAGCAATGGTAAGCTTTCATTAAGGGTAGGAGAAGAAGAGATGGCAATTAAAATTAAAGAATCAAGAGAAAATGTGCTAAATAAGATGATATATGTTTTAGCCTAGATTCCATTGACTGCTCTATGTTTGATACTTTATAGGAGTTATCATCTAAGGACCCCTTGGAATTATATTTGACGTGAGGGATTCCTAATGAAGAATCTAATGATCTAAATATAATTGAAGCAAAAGAATAACTAGAGATGAATCCTCTGATTGAAGAGTAAAGGACTGAATGATTTGAACGAGTGAAGGGAGTGAAATTGAAGCCTTCTATGGAAGAGCTGTTGAATTTAGAGTTGAAGCAGCTTTTAGACCATTTAGAGTATGCATTCCTAAAGGAAAACTAAAAGTTGCCACTAATAGTTTCTTCATAACTGACTAACTAGCAGAAGAATAAACTCCTTGGTGTACTTTAGGATCACAAAAGAGTGATTGTATCGACATTAAGGTAATTAGTCCCTTGTTCTGTACACATAAGATCCTACTTGAAGAAGGTTATAAACTAGTAATACAACCATAAAGATGTCCGAACCCGAACATGAAGGAAGTAGTTAAGACGAAAGTAATCAAGCTTGTGGACGTATGTAAGGTTTATCTTATTTTTTATAGTTCTTGGATCAATCTTGTATAGGTTGTACCAAAGAAGGGAGGAATGACAATAGTACCAAACGAATGGAATGAGCTAATTTCGATGAAAGCTGTTATTGGTGAGATTGTATTGACTATATAAAGCTCAATGACACTACGAGGAAGGATCATTTTCCTTTACCAATTGTTGACCAAATGCTATTTTTAGATGGTTTATCTGGTTATTTTCAAATTCCTATTACCTTAGATTACTAAGAAAAAAATTACTTTTACATGTCCTTATGGTATGTTTGCATATAAGAGAGTGCCTTTTGGCCTCTATGATGCACCCATGGCTTTTTAGTAGTGCATGATGGCGATATTTGATGAATTCATAGAGGATATAATGGATGGTTTTATGGATGATTTTTTTGTTTTCAAGAATTCATTTTATAATTGCCTTAAAAACCTTAAGAAAGTATTGGCTAGATGTAAAAAGACTAATTTAGTTCTAATTTAGGAAAAATGTCATTTTATGGTACAATAGAGGATAGTTCTAGAACATAAAGTGTCTTGGAAAGGCATAGAAGTTGGCAATGCTAAAATTGGTACTATTGCTAAATTACCCTATCCTACATCTGTTAGAGTCATACATAGTTTCTTAGGACACGCTAGGTTTTACTGAAGGTTTTTTAAAGATTTTTCTAAAATAGCTAGGTCTTTAACCCGATTATTAGAAAATGATACTCCATTTATATTCCCTTAAGATTGCTTGGATGCATTTAATGCATTAAAAGATAAATTGATTAATGCCCCTATTATGGTAACTCCAGATTGGAGCTTCCCATTTGAATTAATGTCTGATGCTAGTGACTATTCTATAGCAACAGTATTAGGTTAAAGGTGGGAAAAACACTTCTAGCCGTTCTATTATGTGAGCAAGACTTTAACTGAGATGTAAGAGAATTGCACCACTATTGAAAAGAAGCTCCTAGTGGTAGTCTTTACTTTTGATAAATTTAGATCATATGTCATTTTTTCTAAAGTTATTGTTTACACTGACCACATTGCTTTGCGATAGTTGTTGAACAAGATAGATGCAAAGTCAAGATTGATTAGGTGGATTCTTTTACTCCGAGAGTTTGATCTGGAAATCAAGGATAAAAAGGGAGTAAAGAATTTGGTAACTGATCATCTCTCGTGCCTAGAAAATCAATTATTAGAGAAACTTGATGAGTAGGAGATTAATGCTGTGTTCTTGAACGAGAAGCTATATGAGGTAAGTCCTTAAGAAGACCTTTTGTTTGTTGATGTAGTTAACTATCTAATAGTTAGGATTATTCCTTTAGTACTAGATTTTAGGCAAAGGAAAAGGTTTTTCCATGACATTAAAAGTTATTTTTGGAAGACCCTTATTTATGTAAAATTGGTGTGGATAAAATAGTTTGAAGATGTGTTTCCCATATAGAAGGTTAGCATATTCTAAAATATTATCACTTTAGACCAATAAGAGGACCTTTGAGTGCAAATAGAATGGCTCATAAAGTCCTTGAATGTAGTTTTTATTGGCTAACACCATTTAAAGATGCCCATAAGTTTATTGAACTTTGTGATAGGTATTAGAGGGTAGGAAACATATCTAAAGGAGATAAAATGCATCAAAGCCTAATTTTGATATGTAAAATTTTTTATATTTAAGGTATAGATTTTATGAGACCATTTCTAAATTCAAATGGAAATAAGTACATCCTAGTAGCTATAGATTATGTGTCTAAATGGGTGGAAGTGTAAGCTCTACCAATTAATGATTCTAAGGTTGTGAGATGGTTCTTAAGAAGTCTATTTTCTAGATTTGGTGCATCTAATGCACATATAAGTGATAGGGGTACTATTTTTGCAATGTCTAGCTAGAGAAAGTGTTGAAACAATATGGAGTAAAGCATCGAATTGCAACTCCATACCATCTACAAACTAGTGGATAGGTAGAAGCAACAAATAGGAACCTTAAACAAATTTTATAAATGGCTATTGAACATAATCGTAAAGATTGGTATGAAAAGCTCGACGATGTTCTTTGGACCTATAGAACGGCATATCACAAATCGATTGGAACAATCCTATATCGACTTGTCTATGGTAAAGCATGTCATTTACTTATAGAAATTAAGCATAAGGCCTATTGAGCTATAAAATGCGCGAACCTTGATCTTAAGTGTGTAGATGTATATAGGAAACTTTAGCTAAATCAGATAGAAGAATGGAGAGATATATCCTATGAGAACTAAAGGATATTCAAGGATAGAACCCAGTAATTTTATGACAACCAGATTAGGTAAGGAAAACAATTCCAAGTTGGAGATAATGTTTTACTATACCAGTCCCAATTGAAGCTCTTCCTAAACAAGCTTAGATCTTGATGGTCAAGACCTTATACTATGGCACAAGTATTCCCATATGGAGTAGTTGAAATCTCAAATCCCAAAAAGGGAACTTTTAAGGTAAATGGACATTCACTCATACTATACCTAGGAGGAGAGTTTAGAAAGGAGAATAACCTTGAATATGACCTCCATCCAATCATAGAAAATAGGTAATTTTGTTCTTAACTCATCAAGTGAACAACGTTAACCAAAAGTGCTTCTTGGGAGGCAATCGAAGCATGTTTGATATTTATTATGCTAGACTTTTCTTCATTTTACGTCTTTTGATTTTATGCTAAGTTACTTAGGTGTTTCAAGACAAAATCTAAGAAAACAAAGGAGTTATGACAACTAATGAAGAGGCTAGGAAGAATTATGATTGTGAACTAGAGTAAGAAACTCATGAAGAAGAGGTAAGTTTGAGTCTAGTAAGGACTATGGTCCAAGACTAAGCTGGTGGTCTTACCTATGTTCCTCTCGTTGTGAATTAAAATTTGGATTGAAATTGAAATTGTGAATAATGAGAAGATCCATGTTCCTTGTTGTGTACTTTTAGGACATAGAAAATATGAAGTTGAGGTAAAAAAATAATTACGAGTCGATTACTACCATTGATGATGCCCATTGTCATGACTTATTCCTCTCATCAAGGAATTACACTTAAAGAAATGTTAAAGAGTTAACCCTAGTGGCAACCACCACCATTTATGATGGCCGTGGTGATGCTTGTATACTCCAATTGTTGATAATTTAGGATGCACCTAAATCTTGCTTTTAAGAAAGTAAGGTGCACTTTCCTATGTTGAACCTCTCTCACATAAAATCCACTTTCCTCTTCATAATTTACTTTCCTATTACCAAAATGCAATGAATATTCTAAGATATCTCTTAGTTTACTAATTATCTAGATTAAAGATGTCATTACAACTTTCTTCAAAATTTAGTAGCTTCATAATATTGCATTAATAATATAGGAAACTAGTATTTAAAATATACTTACATCTTGAATAATCCTGTTGCCACCTAAATACTCCTAAACACTAGTCTATCAACTAAGTATGGGGAAAGAGACAAATCAACCACTACAATAACCACTACAACAACCACTAAAGGCACCATGAACTACCCACTGAACTAGTCCTAAGAACTATTCCAACACCATCTTGGAAGAGGATCTTCTAGCTACCTTATCACCATAACTTAAACACTTGTTGCAATTTGATGAACCCGAACACAAAACCCATTTTGAAGCCTTATCTAAAAAGACCTTTTCCCAATCAAGCTTCATATATTAGGAAGTCTTGAAACTTGCAAACATAGAACTCAAAATTCATGCCATGGTTGAGAGAAGGGATTGGGATAAGTTATTCTCAATTCAAGAACGGGTCTACATAGAATTAACTCTCAAATTCCCAACTACCATGTCATTGGAACCTTACTAACCCTCATAGAGCTTGAAACACAGTTTCATTTTGACTCTGAAATACTAAATTCAACCCTTCTATTGCCAAATTTTAGGTTTTATTGGGGATTTATGATAAGCATTATGTCCGTTCATTGGAGTTCTACAATCTTTTATGTGAACTACCTCACGATGTTACCTTTGTAAGTTATTAGCTTAAATTGAGTTATGAGAAAATATACAATCTAAAATTGCAAGAGAATCCCACTTAATAAATCTAACTCATAAAATCCTCCATTGGCTTCTTACACACATAACTCGTAGGAGAGGAAAAAATACCGAAGTGGTGGCTATACATGAGGTCTTCTACTGCTTTAGCCTTATAGAAGGATAACCCATCAATCTTGTGGTTGCTCTTGCATTCTATATACAACATCAAATGACGGATCCTAAGTGAATCAATTAGGTTATGGACCTTATGTCACTGTCTTACTGAAGCAACTCAAACTCTTAGTGGATAAGTTTCAACTTACCATGGTCTAAAACGCTACCTTTATGAATCTCTCCACATTTCATTAGATGGCACTTCTTCTCAATGAGGTTGATAAGTCACCTTCTAAAAGAAAAGAAGTTGAAACCTCTTCTAATGATGAACTTATTATGGAGGTGAAGAAATTGAAGACACAAGTTCAAAAATTGGTTGAATTTCAAGAGATTATGGAACAATCCGTAAAAAGGTTGCTTAGGGGACAAAGCTAGATGACAAAATTTTGTAGCAGTCTCATCGATCATAGCAATGATGAAAATTCCTCTACCAACGGATGGGGAATTGATTGATGTGGTGAGAAAGATGAACTTAGGGGATGATGAGGAAGAGGAAGAAGTGACATCTAAGACCTAAAGGGAAAAATTTTCGAAAGACGATGAAGAAAAAGAACTAATTTATGTGGATTCAAAAGATGAAATCAATGTTGAAGATTTTGACTTCTTTTAGGAATTTTTAGTTGATTTGATGTTTTCCATTTTTGCAATTTTCTTATGAATAAGAGTTTAGTTAGTTGTCAAATTTCCTTTATGCTTTCATGTTTTTAGTCTTATGTTCATGTTCATGTTCGTTCAATTCAATGAATTAATAAAAGTTTCTTTTTCCATATATACTCTTATCTTTTTCTTTTGAGTGTGTTAACTTAGATCTTTGGCATTGATAATGCCCAATGACATCATGCTAAATTCTTAATGGGCAATTCAAGCAAAGTCCAAATATTTAGGAGAGTATTGGTTTTCCACATTTTTCTTTACTTCACTACTATTTTGTTTTTCCTATAATTTAGAATTAAATACATTGAGGACAATATACTCAATTAAGTGTAAGGAATGCGTATACTACTATTATTTAGAAATCATTGATTTGACATCATTTCCTTTAAACCCCTCCCCCCTACCTAAAATTTTTTTTGCAATTCCCAATGATTAGGAAATAGTACTTGTACTGATTTTTTTTTAGACATTATTACATATGGAACATACTATTGGAATTGAGTAGTAGAATTCTTGTAGAGCGAGTTATGCGTTATTTAGCTTAGGATTCCAGGATATTTATTAATTAATCATTGAAGTTGAGTTTTAGTCATGTGTTACTTCTGAAATTTACTTAGATGGATACTTATCCCATGTGATTTTTAGAATTCTATAATCTTAGTAAATAAGTATATGAAACTTATCACTTGTTAATTCCCCTTAAAATTTCAAATTTGTTGGTGGCATAATTAAAGGTAAATTGATGAATAGTGATTGGTAAGGATAGGTTTTAATCCCATAGAAGAACAAGATTCTTTCTTGTTGCCAATCCACTAAAAAAAAAAAGCAAATGAATGATGAAAAAGAAATTGATAAGGATTAGGCTTGGTCCCTTAGAAGAGCAAGATACTTTCTCACTACCAATATTAATTATAAAAATAGCTGAACAAGCAAAGATTGGCCTTAGTCTCTCAAAAGAGCATAGTGCTTTCCCACTAGTAATGAAGCTTTGGTAATTGAATAAGTTAAAAAGCTTGTAAGTAGAACCTTATGTTAGGGGAATGTGTAGTAGATGAGTAGATACAACATGTATTTGCTCTTGATTGTGGTATTTGATAGAGTTGGAAGAGATTTGTTGATATCTTAGCTAAATGAAAAGGAGCCGCATATGGTTTTAGCCCGACTAAATTAAAATTAGACTAATTTAGGAAGAGATTCCTTGGTGAAATGATGTGATTAAACATCGTTTTACATGAATTAGCTATTGAATTCTAATACTGATGTCTAGCATGCATTGAAAAGTGAATAAGGAGAAGAATGTACAAGTGATTAGGAATTTTTAAGGGATGCAATTCTATTTTTGGGATAATTCATTATTTTTTTTTATGATTCTTAAATAATAATAGTTTTTCTTTTTCTTTCTTTTTTTTGCCAATTGAATAGCAGTAGTTTATATTGGAGATTCTCGTCCTAAATTTTTCTAATTAATCCTTATTAAGGATTGATTTATTTGCTTGACGACAAACAAATTTTTAAGTATAGGGAAATTTGATGAGTGTAAAAGTGCACTCATTTATCATGTTATTTTCTTGGATATTTTGAGCTATTTGATATAAATTAGTTAAACCTTCTACTGATTTGATTTATTTTTTATTTTAGGACTCAATTAAGGTGATTTAACAAAAAGATGAAAATTTAGGTGAGTTTTTAGAAGAATTTCATCTATTTTGAAGGGTAAATAAAAGATAGCAAGGATAAAAGAGAATTTGTTTAAGAAACAAGCAAAGAAAATGACCATGGGTATACACCACGATCGTGCTCTTTGGCCATTGAGCTTTCGTCCTCAATTGCAATTTGAATTTCAAAGGGTTTTTGACAAAGGCTTAACTATGGCCACCCACCACGACTATGTTCTCCAATTGTGTTCCCTTTGTAATTAATTTCAAGATAATTCTTATAAGAATTGTTGCAAGATGTCCTTACGCCAGCCACCACAATTGTGTTCTTGGACGTGTTTGTCTAATTTATGGTTATACACTTACCATTTGAAGATTATTCTACTTAGGCATTATAAATAAAATAAAGATAGTTGTTTCTAGGGAGAAAGCAACAGAGTAAGAAAGAATAGAGATACAACCACTCTTATAATCATGAAAGTTATTGTCTTTTCTATAATTATAGCTTAGAAGTAGCGATATCTAGATTTGTGAACTACTAATGTAACAATGTAGTGTACAAGAATTGTTTTATTTTAATGCAATCTTCTTATTTTTATTAATTCGATGTATGTTTAATTTGAATTAAGTTATTATTTCTAGAGTCTTAGCTTAATTTATCTGATATTATGTATTGAAGTTGTAAGGCCAATACATAATTAGACCTACCACAATAAAAGAGATTTGCTATAAGTTTAGAGATAAGTTATAGGTTTCTTTTGAAATTGATTTATTTATTATTATGCACCGGATTCCTATTCTTAATGTTGTTCTAATGAATCCTATCCTAGAAGCGATTCAAGTAGGATGCAATTAGGATTAAAATTTAATAGAGAAGTGATTCATATTAGATTAAAGCTTAAATCTTCTAGTTAATAAAAATAAGAGTTCATTAAAATCCCAAAACATCCTACTTGTTACACTCATAGTGATCAACATTTGGATATCCCAATTTAGGTTTGTTTTGTTTTATTTTATTATTATGTTGTTAGTTAATCTTTTATTTAAATTATCTTTCTTGTTTTATTGAACTCATAAAAAATATTGCAAGTTGATATAATTAAGAGTAATTAGAATGAGTGAATAATTGTACAGTCCTTGTGAGATCGACAACTTAGGACTCTTATAGTTCTCTATACTATTACTTGATAGGTACACTTCCTTAATAATGCAGTAGATGCTCTATGCTAACTAAGAGCCTTAGAATACGTACTAGCTTATTATCCTTAAAAGGATTTATAGCTATCAGGCTTGTCACTCAAAAGAGAGCTTAAGGCTTTTAGGTCTCATTATCCTTTCTTATGACTTAGAGATCTATGGATATCCTTTTATGATCAATTGTCAAACATAGGCCTTATGGATTTAGCACTTTATAGTTTGCTCGTTGCTCTTCATTAAGGCTTACAGACTTTTAAGGCCTTTTCTTATTAAAGAGATCGACCGAAGATCATATCTTCGTTTGCCATTATATTACACTTAAGTGACAAGTATTATAACAAAGTATAGTACGAAATAGAACAACGTTGGACTATAAACCAATACATCATTAAATGTAACATTGGTAATAAACTAGGTTAGTTTATTAGCTCTAACCTTTCAAAACATAGATACATTGCATAAGGAAATAAATAGATTACACCAATCTTAAAGTGATAAACATTTCAAATATGTGGAGTAAGTCCACTTCCAAATAGATGATAAGTTGCACTAACACCATCATCATAACATGATAATAAGAAAACACATAGACAAACAAATAGACATATTTTCCTTTCTTCTTCAGACATCCATCATTCAAAGTAAGGTATGAGGTTGTCAACATTTCATGCCTTAGGGATTAGCTGACTATTGAACCTCTTTAACCTATAAGCATGTCCATTCCCTACCACCTCTTTCACTCTGATGGGATCTTCCTAAGTAGAGGTGAGCTTTCCTTGGCATTCCCTTACTCCTAATGCTTCAAGTTTCTGCCAAACCAAATCATTAGGTCAGAAGCATTTATGCTTAACCTACTTATCATAGTACCAAGCTACTCTTTGTTGGTAGGTAGTGAGATGAGCCTTAGCCAATGCGCGTATCTCGTGAATAGCATATAGATTATCTCAAAGGTCGGTGTCATTATATTCAAGGTTCTACACCTGGACCTTTGCACTCTTCACTTCAAGTTCAAATATAGCCTCTAACTTAAAAGCTAATTGATATCTAGTGCAACCTATCAAGGCCCTCTATGTAGTCTTATACCTCTACAAAACATTAGACAGCTTGTCCACCCATTTGCTCCTAGCTTGGTCTACTCTTTTCTTCAAGCTTTACAAAATCACTTTGTTCACTACCTCCACTCGACCATTGCTTTGGAGATGCACAATGAATGTATAGCACAGTTTGATCCATTAAACTTCTCAAAATTGTTGAAATTTATCATTATCAAATTGTGGACCATTATTTTCTATGATAGCGTGAAGTATCCCAAACCTGCTTAAAATGTTACTAACCATGAAAGCTTCAATGCTTCATTATATTATAATTGCCATAGTTTTAGCCTCAACCCATTAAGTGAAATAATCTACTACCATAATGGTATATCACCTCTACTTGATTGTCTTTAGGAATGGACCAATTATATCCAGTCTTCACAGGGCAAAAGGCCAAGAACTGGTGAAAGGAATCGAGTATGAGCTCAAAGCCTACTCAACCAGAGCATTTCTCTAACATTGATCGTAGGGCTAAGCTAGAGGAAACACATCCTTCTTCATCGTAGGCCACCAATATCTTAGTCTCACAGCCTTGACATATAGAGCTATAGCTTTGATATGATTGCTGTACACCCTAAAGTGTAGATGAAAAAGAACTTGTGTTACTTCAAATGGCTGAAGGTAACTTAAGTGTTGCATGCTCATGCCCCTCTTGTATAGATTTCCATTGATCATTGTAAAATTAGACTAATAAGCCATCGAGCCTCCTTAAGGTCTTGAGGTAAAGTTCCATTCTTCAAATACTCTAAGATAAGATCCATTTGTTGAATCTCTACTATTTTGGTCATAATTCCATGCTCTTCTCATGTAGGTACTCGATAAAGATCCTTTCTTCTCAATTGAATAAGCTTGTAGTGGCTAACTTGGACAGTTTGTTCGCTGCATAATTCTTTACCCTTGGAATCTTCATTAGCTAATAAGTTTTGAAGTTTGAACCAAACTCCTTCACTAATTGCAGGTATTGATTATGTTCTCATCTTTGGCCATGTTACTCCCTATAAATTGATTGACTATTAGTTGGGAATTAGAAAACACATCCAAGTGCTTTGCTTTGGCCTCTTTAGCTAGCTTCATCCTTGCTAATAGTGCTTCATATTTTGATTCATTATTGTTGGTTAGGAAAACAAATTTCAAAGCATATGAGATACGTGCTCCCATTAGACCTACTAGGATCAAACCTTCTATACTACCTTCACTGGTTGATGAACCATCAATGTACAATTTCTTGGTTAGTTGATCTACATTTAGGTAAGAACTCTCTATACCCATAAATTTTACTATAAAGTCCGCCAAGATCTAAGCCTTATATGTTTCTCTAGGTCAATATTATATCTTAAGAAGACTAAGCTCTAAGGAATACTTCACCATGCATCTTGAAGCATTGAGCTTGTGTAAGGCCTACTTTAACAGTTAGTCAATCACAATTACAACCTGGTGAGCTTCAAAATGAGGTTGGAGTTTCTTAGCGGCTATAATAATAGCCAAAACAAGCTTTTCCAACTTCATATATCTCAACTTAGGTCCTTGTAAAACATGGCTTACATAATAGATAGGCTTATGTGCTTGTCTTTGTACTTTACTAGCATAAAAGAGAGAGCCTGATCACTTATAAAGAAGTATAAGTAAAGAGTCTCTAATTTGACAAGCTTTATAAGTTCGGGGGTTTCATTAAGAGCTCTTTTAAAGCCTTAAAAGCCTTCTCATAATCCTCAGTACACAAAAATTCAAAAGGATTCCCTAAAACTTAAAAATACTCTACAAGGTTTTTAGTACTCTTAGAGACAAACCTATTTAATGTCGCCACACAACTAATTAGCCTTTAGACCCCCTTAATAGATGTCAATGACTCTATGCCAAGTACAACCTAAATCTTCTCTAGATTGGTCTCAATTCCATACTATGTCACCATAAAACCTAAGAGCTTTGTTGAAGACATGCCAAACACACACTTTTGTAGATTTAACTTCATATTATATCTCCTTAAGGTGTTAAAGGTCTCCTGAAGGCTAGCTAGGTGGTTGTTGTTCATTTTACTCTTTACTATCATGTTGACTACATAAACCTCACTATTTCTATGTATCTTAAGTTTTAACATTTCTGTAACCAATCTTTCATACGTGGTTCATGCATTCTTCAACCTAAACGACATCACTTTGTAACAATAAGTTCTAAAGTTTGTAATAAAAGAGCTATGTACCTAATAGAAGGGGTGCATCTTTATCTAATTGTACCTAGAAAACACAACCATAAAACTTAACAAGGCATGTCTTGAGATCAAGTTGACTATCTAATCTATTTGAGGTAAGGGAAAACAATCCTTTGGATATGCTGATGCATTTTTGGAGTTGGATACATAGAGGAACACCATAACAAAGTGAACCAAAAGAGAATAAAAGAAGATTAGCAAAGTCCGAGTAGTTATCAACTAGATATGACATACTAATCGATCCTACTTGGCTTATAATCTACCGAATATGACTCACCAGTCCAAACTATAGGGTTACTTGCCACTAGTCTTTGCTAAAGGAAATAGATAAGAGTTAAAAAGATAATGAGAACACTAGGGTTGCTCAAAATGGAAACTTGTATATTTTGATAATGTGAAGGATGATGTTTGTGTACAAACAAATGGGGTTTATATACTAGCTCCATTACAAGCATACGTAGAAAAGACAAAAGTAAATTACACTTGGAATACATGAATGATATTAAAAAGGGTAAAAGAGATAAAGAATATTCTATATAGAAAAGTAATGAATTCTTCTGGAATGTTATGCTAGAAAACACGTGTTACATATTGTTTAGTGGTTTAGAGCATGATACAATTTAGAAAAAGGTGAAGACAAAGAGCCTCCAGTTAGAGCTAACCTGATCTAGTTTAGGCTAGAGCTTAGTCAATCAAGGATGTCTAGATCCCCTTTAAGTTAAGTATCTTGTAGTTTAGCTTCGATTGGAATCAGATGCTGGTTGGCTTAAGAGTTTGGCTTGGATAGAAGTCTGAGGTTAGTCTGCTCAGACGTTACTTGAGTCATGAAAAGAACTCAATGATTGACATGGTTGCTCGGTAAGTTGACTTGTATGCTCAACAGGTCAACACATCTACTTGAAAACTTCAAGAAACATGTTGGGATACATAGGAGCTTGTTGCTTGAGTCAACAGTAGAGTGAAACATGGAGGTTAGAATAGGAATCCTTATCTTGAATGTGGCTTCGAGCTAATATTCTTCGCATGAGTCCTTGGAGTCCTTTAACTTGGATTAGGCGTGATTAGTTCGAGGAGTTGATTCCTATTACATGCTTTGCTTAAGTTAGTGAAGTCAATACACATCCTCTACTTTTTGTTTTCCTTTTTCACTAAGACATAGTTTACAAGCCACATGGGTTAAGGCTCTTCTCTAATAATCCTACCTTCAATAACTTTTGTAGCTCCACTTTAATCGCAACTTATCTCGCTGGAGCAAAATGTCTTTTCTTTTACTATGTGAACTTTACACTTAGGTTAATATTCAATTTATAGGTGATAACTTCTTTGAGGATCCCACGCATGTCAAATGTAGACTAAGCAAAAATGTCCCTATTTGCTCGAAGGGAACACATTATGCTTTCCCATAGGTTAGTTGCCATGCTGGCCCCATCCTTGGTGACATGTTTGAGATTATCACTAAGCTGAATCATCAACGTTTCCTTGGTTAGCTCTCCTCTTACCTACAACCGATTACTTGAACCTTGCTCAATATGGTATACCCAATCCTTATTCAAAGCTTTCAAATATAGAGTTCAGGTTAATCGTTGGTCTCCACAACATGTTCCTATCTTAGTTGGAGTGGGAAACTTCGCCTTTTGGTGTGTAGTCGACATGACCATCTTAAACATGTTGATTAAAGGTCAGCCCATTATGCCATTGTAAGGTGAAGGGCAGTTCACTATCATAAAATCAATTTCCTTTTTGAGTACATTCTAAATGTCACCAATCTGAAAGGTTAAGGTGACCACTCTTTGCACCTTAACTGGTTAGTTATTGAACCTGTAGAAGCTACACTTGTACGATTACATCTTTACATTCCCAAGATTAGGTTGCATTTGGTCAAATGCATGCTTGAAAATAATGTCATTTGAACTCCCTATGTCCACCATTACCTTCCAAACTTCAAAATTTGTTACCTAGGTCGTGATGATGAAGCATCATCATGCAGGAACCAAACTCCCTACATATCCTTCTCCGAGAACATTATCATATCATCAATCCTATGTCTCTTTCCTCTCAAGTTCAGTACATGACCTCCTTATATGTTCAACAAACTTGTTTTGGGAAAAACGTTCCCTTTAATTGGTCCACTAAAAATCACATTAACAACACCTCGAGGAGCTCAGTTATCCGCTCCCTTATTGTCTTGTGCCACCTATTCCCGATTATTAGGTCGAGCATCCACATTGTAAGGTTGCTATTTAGTTCTCCTCCTTTGTGTAGGTTACTCAATGTGCTTCTCCCTATTAACCACAAACTTCTTCAACGTCCTTAAGTACATTTTTCAAATGCATGCACTTATTTGTATTATGTCTTCAATCTCCATAAAAATCACAATACTTGTTAGAGTTCTTCCTTACAAGATTATTCTTCATTCTTTATTATAGAGGTCAGTTAAGGGGGGTATGCTCAACAAAAGTTAGGATCGATTTCTTCTGATCTCCTAGAGGTCGGCTAAGCTTGCTGTAAGCATCAAACTTCCTTCCCAATTTATCCTTCATAGATTCCTTATCTTTTTTCAACTTTCTCTTGTGCTTGTCTTTCTCTAATTCTCTTCTAGCTTACATCCAATCTTCTTAGCGAATGAATTTTCTTAACCTTTTAATGAAATCATCCAAAGAGGTTGGAGGGTACTTAGAAATGGACTTGAAGAAGTATGAATCCTCCTTAAATCCTTTACAGATGCCTTATAGTGCTATGCTCTTATCATAATTGGTAATTTCAATCATCAATTGGTTGAATCTGTGAATGTAATCCCAGATTGACTCTCTTTGTTTTTGCTTAATTGAGATCGAGAAGGTAGATTCCTTAATTAGAGGTTTGCTAGACAAGAAATACTAGCCAAGCTCATTAGCTAGTTAGTCAAAGGAAGAGATAGGGGCTACCTTCTGTAAATTAAACCAGTTGTTACCAAACTTCCTTAAGGTGGAAGGAAAGTCCTTGTAAGAAATAGTGTCAAATACTCCATGAAGCTCTTTTAATGTTCTAAATGTATTCAAATTATAGTCCAGGTCCTTTCTCCCATTGTAAGTATTGAATTGAGGTAGTTGGACACTTAATGGTAGGATCTCATCTACCATACTCTATATGAAAGTACATGCTTTTTTTCTTTCCAGATTAACTTCCCTCTTTGGAGCTCCTTTTGTGGCCAACTTCTTACTATAGTCTTCTAGATCTTGCAAACTCATATCTACTATAGCTTTTTGTGGTAGGCAAGCAATTACATACTCAATCCTTCTACCCCTATGTGGTGTAGTAGGAGCATGTAGTGGAGTTTGTTGACAGTTCCGTTCTTCTTGCGGTTCCTATCTTTGTTGTGGGTCATCTTCATCCATCATACGAGCCTTCCCTTGCTGTTGCCACAAGGTTTCTTCTTATGTGATTGGATCAATTTCCTACCTAACATGATGCAAAAAGGAAGTAGAAGAAGAGGTGGCATTTCGTTCATTTAGTCTCTAACGTAACTACCTATTATTGGCTCGAACTTCCTTGAGCTCTTTTGCAAATTTTGCACACAAAGCCTCTAATTGTGCAATTCATGAACCGCCATTGTCTTGTTCTTGGTTATGAGATGTCTAGCTATGAACCTTAACTTGACACACCTTAAAGGTATACTGTAGTGGAGAATACTCTTCTTGACAAGCTTGAGGGGCCCTACTCCCCCCCTCTCCCCTCAAAGTATTGTTATCCTTAGATTTAGTTCTAGCCATAATGGGTGTAATGAAACAAACGGTGCCAATTATTGATATAAAAAATGGAGTGAGAAGTAATTTAGACACTTAGCTTGATGTTACATTGCAAAATAGAAAGAAATTAGGTTACGGAGGCTACCAGGGCAACTCTAACAAGGCCACTACAATGCTTAAGTAAGTTAAAGTATTTGAGAGAAAGAAAGCGATATAAATGGAAGTGTTCGAGTGTTCGGAAGAACTTATTGCCTTTGCTTTGATCTCCTTGTATAGTTGTAAGTCAATTTGAATTCGATATTCGTTGCCTCTAAAACTTAGCACGTATACTTAATTTGAACTTAAGATCACTTCCTAATTTTGGGGGACATGGCTGACTCATGATGGCTAGTAGGTGGTTTATTTAGAGAAAGAGGCTAATTGTTCATGCTTGGTGTTAGAATTTAAACCCTTTGAAGCTAATTGGGTCAATGTCATATCTTTAGGAAATTATTCCAAGCTAAGAGAAGTCATCTTGATTTGCTCTAGTTGAGTTGTTCTACCTAAAGGCATTTTAGTAACTAGTCTTCCTAAATTAGCCTTCACATATGGTGAGACTTAAAGGAGGTTAAGAATAGTGATGGGAAACAATGTGGCCATGGATTAAGTCGAACATAGTCTTAATCAAGTCAGTCTATATCCTTAGGGAAAAACTTTTATTGATTGTGGATTTAGAACTGGCATAATCTATTAGAGCCAAAATCAACTACTATTAGAAGCTAATTAACTATATGATGAGAAGAATTGAATAGGGAATTTCTATAATACAGAGTGATAATGATTCAATCACAAGAACTTAATGAAGGCATGTCGAGCCTGATTTTTCACCCTCCTGGTTTTTTCTATAAAATTAGGTCTTCTTTAAATCGATCAATACAAAACCCTACCCGTTTAATATTGACCATCGACTAGGGTTTAAAGAAGATCATTTTTTCCAACTTAAAAAAAATTTGGAGTTGCCACCCGACTAAAGTTAGAAAAAGGGGTTAAGTTATAACCAATTGGGTGGATTGGTTATAACTTAACTACTAGTCTATCAATTAAAAAATCAATTTGTAAAATGGCTTTTTTGAAAACCAAAGATTTAGGTCTAGGGGCTAATTTATTAAACCCTAAATGGGTATCACTTTTTAACTTTCCAAATTTAACTTCGCTTTTCAAATATACTCTTTTTAATTTCTAACAACATCTAATTATGATACATGCGACTAAATTGATTAATAAATATCTAAAAATGGAAAAAATAAAACTGTCCATATTTTAAGTTACCCCATACTTGTGTACGGGTGCCTACGTACCCGCTATTCGGGATTAGACGTACGTAGTTCTTTTATAAAAAACTTTAGTGGGTGGTTTGATTTTAGTTTTGGAAAAATTGTCGGGTTTATGTTTTTACCCATTTTGAGTTGATTTGAGAAATGATTATAAAGGGTCCTAAAATGGATTTTATTTTTTAGAAATTCTAAATGATTCTAATTTGAAAATTGATTGATTTATTTTCATTTATTTTTAGAAAACTTAATTTTTCTAAGTGTGAAAACGATTTTTATTTACTAACCTATTTATTTATTTTTANAACAACATCTAATTATGATACATGCGACTAAATTGATTAATAAATATCTAAAAATGGAAAAAATAAAACTGTCCATATTTTAAGTTACCCCATACTTGTGTACGGGTGCCTACGTACCCGCTATTCGGGATTAGACGTACGTAGTTCTTTTATAAAAAACTTTAGTGGGTGGTTTGATTTTAGTTTTGGAAAAATTGTCGGGTTTATGTTTTTACCCATTTTGAGTTGATTTGAGAAATGATTATAAAGGGTCCTAAAATGGATTTTATTTTTTAGAAATTCTAAATGATTCTAATTTGAAAATTGATTGATTTATTTTCATTTATTTTTAGAAAACTTAATTTTTCTAAGTGTGAAAACGATTTTTATTTACTAACCTATTTATTTTTTTTATTTTTATTATATTATCTTATTTATTTTATACTTATTCTATCTATTTCTATTAAAATAAATTAATAGACTACTTTCTTTCTTTCTTTTTGTTTTTGTTTTTCTTCTCTTTCTTTTTTTCCATTTTTTTCTTTTTTTTTCATTTATAACATTTACAAATAAACAAATGAAGAAAAAAAAAAAGAAAGAAGGTCGGCTTGGAGTCGGCTCGGAGTCAGCTCGGAGTCGGCTCACTTTGGCTTGGATCAGCTCGGTCGGTTCACTTTGGCTTGGATTGGCTTAGATCGGCTTGGCCTAGATCGGCTTGGCCATCCTAGAGAGAGAGGAAACTTCGATTTTTGTTTCTCTAAAGTATTTCGAAGTTTTTGTTGTGTTTTGAAAATGAAGAATAAACCCTTATTTATAGGTGTTACAGTCGAGTTAATGATGGAAAAAATTAAATGCAATATGATTTTCCTCCATTTTTGGATTGGACGAACCTGGACAATATGTGGTGCCAAATACATAGCTGCGCGTATATGAATGTGCTGGAGTGTGTCGGAGTGTGTTTACCATACTTAAAAGTGAGTTAGCAAATGACGTGGCAACGACGTGGCTTGTAATGTGGCGATGACATGGCAATAAAGTGAGAAAAGAAAATAAAAGATACATTTTGCACCTTCCATGGATTGAACCCAGGATCTCAAAGTCATATGCCATATCTAGTCCAAATGCTTATCCAGCTAAGCTATTAGTTTTTCTTTATTCATATATGTGATTAATTGCACATATAAACCAAGTTAACCTAAGCTAGATTCAAATCTAAGCCTAAATTTAAATCTAAGCCTTGACTCAACAGCCTTTTATTCAAAACTATTGAAATTGAAATTAAAATTATATTCTAATTAAACAACCTAAAAAATTTATTATTTTCTAAATACCCTATTTTATTTTGTGACTTTTCAAATTTCCTTTTTTTTTGTATTTTTTTCTAAATTTCTTAATTTTTTTGGGATTTCTTTAATTTTATATTTTTTTGAACTTTTTCTAATTTAGGACCTTATAACCTAATTTGAAAAATAAAAGGGGGTAAAAATTAGGTGTCTACAAGGTACAACTATATTGTTCAAAGATGAAGGAAGAAAAGAAAAGATTGATCAGAAGTACAAGAACTAATCAAAAGCATAAGGATTGAACAAAAGTATATACCATAAGTATGTGTTGAGAGCAAAAGTGAAATATGTATAGAAGAACATGACAAATAAAATGGAAAGAATAATTATAATAAAAGAACTAGTGCCATAGAGATATATTTGGGTAATATATCTAATTAAGCTTAGGGATACATAAGCTTTACATACAAAGATTGCAAATACATAGACTAAAGAAAAGTTTCTATGTATACAAAACAACCATGAAGGAAAGTATTGCTTAACAACTAGCAAATTTGGAGATGATAGCAAAGATTTCAAGATCATAAAAGATTTGAAAAGTAATGACTATTACCATACAAGGAGTAATTGAATGTTCAAGCCACAATTGTATAAAGTAAAGAAGTGGTCAATGAAGGAAGAGAGAAGAGAAGAATAGAATGAAAAGGAAATATCTTTGAAAGAAAAGTTCACAGGCTACATAAAGTTTAGTACTGTGCAAATATATTTTTTTATGATCATAAAAGCACCCAAAAAGTTGAGTGCATGAGAGAAAGCATAAAGAATTTGTTATTGTTGAGCTTTTGAGCGAAAGTGAGAGAAAATCCATTGTAATCCTCAAAAAAGTTATTAATCTCTAAAATAAATTTGTAGAGAGACTATTTAAGAGAATGTAGAGAAAGGTTCTATAGACTTGTGATTTGGAGGCATGGCAAGATTGTAAGAATTGTTAACTTTTGTGTGCAAGTTTCTTTCAAATATTGGAACTATAAACCATATCCTTCACTACAAACTAGAAGAGCGAATTGACGCATAAGGCAGAACTGTTATATGTCGATGCCTAATCTTCTTCATTGTCCTTTTTATTTTACTTGCAATCTATTTACTTTTTGCATGATTATTTGATTGATTACACATTACATATTTATTAGAAGCATCATTATGTAATTAAAACATAGACGAATGATCAGATTAAGAGTAAATTGGTTTTGCATTCACTTACAAATCCTTGATTGAAATTTGTTGTCATTTCTAATACATTAGGAATTAAAGAACAAATTTAATATGATTAATTAATCTTGAACATCAAGGAATGAAGGTTATTTAGAACTTAATATTTGGTTACAACAAATTCATTCCCTTTCTTGATTATTTATTTGGACCAACAATTGATATCAATATCAAAGCAAGCTAACTAAAAGAAATAGATCTATTAGAGTAGACTAATAGAGCAAGTCTCCTTATTAAAAGAGTGATATTCTTTGAACGGAAATCATATTTGGACCTTTCGTTTTTTATAGTATTAACATTTAACTATTGAAATGTAGAACAAAAAGTTATATACAGATAATTGAATATGAATCATGGATGAACATAAAATGAAGTAATAAAGCAAAGAATATATTAGCCAGTACAAGAGCAAAATATATCCTTTTGAGTGCTATAAAACATTCTGAATTCAATTTAATTTATTTTTGTAAAACCACAAAAGATATATGAGAGAAGTTGAGTGCAGAGTATGAAGAATGAGTAAAAAATGTTGGATTGTTAGAACCATAATGTGAAGAAGATGAAACTTCAAATTTCTGCTTGTTAGTAAACACTAAAAGATCGCTTGATGAAGAGACGAATGATGTAAAAAATTTAAAGGAACTAATCTCAAGCTCAAATGATGATTTAGATTCAAAAGATGAATTTATTGACATATATGAAAAAAAAATGGAAAGATTGATGTTAGCTTTATCCAAATATAGGAAGAAGAATATGAAGTTGTAAAAGGAAATAATAGGTTTACAAGAAGAAATAGAAATTTCATTAAAGGAGATTGCATAAATGATAGAAGAAAACTAACCTTTGAAGGAAGAAAGAAACAATTTGAGAAAAGAGAATGAATTTCGGATGGTAAGGATATTAAAAACCTTAGAAGAGTTAAATAAAGTTAAAATAGAATCAGGAAGAGTATTATGAGAATCAGAAGAAAGATAAAAGAATGTTGATCCATAGAAGAAAACACGTGTTGTCAAATTCCATTGTTAAACAAACCTTTGAAGCTAGGGAGAAGTAGAAAATGATACTAAGAGGTAGGGATAAATGAAGCAAATTGTAAATAATACAATTGAAGCTTAATATTCTGTATCATTGAAGATACAGTCATAAATACTCAAGATGCATTTAACATTCAAAAGCTTCAAGAAACAATCATAGTAGAGGTAGTTAGAATTATAAAGTATATAATAAATATAACATAACTTGTTTTATATATCATAAAACAAAATATATGGCTAGAAATTGCTATGATGGAAGAAGGAAATCAAATTGTCAAAAAGTAGATAACTTGGCAAGAAATAAGAGAATCGTGTTTGCATGGGTAAGGAAAGACGTATACATTTGTAGAATTATTTGTCATTTTTGTAAAAAGATTGGTCATTTAGAAAGAAATCATTTTTACAAAAATAATGCATGATTGAATTGAAAAAAATAAAAATAAATCTAGGTAAGAAAAGATAAAATATAATTAAAAGTTCATGTCTTTTCTCAAAGTACCAAAATGTAACAAATTTTAAAATCTTTTTACATGTCTTAATTCTCCACAAAATCATTCACAAAAACCATCTTGAGAAAAACCCTAATTCCAAAACCACGAGACAATGAAATCATTATGTTAAGTACAAGAACAAAATTTGGTGTAAAGAACTAATTCTAAGAAAACAAAGAAGAAGACCTAGAAGAAATATTTTTATATGGATTCTTTTACCAAAATTGTAGAGGTAAACATCATTGATTGATTTAGAAATTTTTTTAGATCATGGAATAGATCTTTAAAGTATGCTAGAATTTGATGGATGGATGAAGTTTTGTGAGATAGACAAAATAGTTTATGATGATCACATAAAGAAGCTATACTCTAATTTAAGTAAGAAGGAAACAATTGTTGTAGAATAAAAAATGAGAGGAATTCCCTTAAAGATTACTAAGGAAGATATAATTAATTGTTTTGAAGTCAATGATGTGAAAACCTTTCCTATTTTGCAGAATTGGACAAAAAAAGAATTGTTCAAACAATTGAATAATGGAGAAGAAGTGTTGCATGGACCAAAGGAACCTATTTACAATACTAAAAGAGAATTAATCATATATGATTGATTAATAAGCTTACGTATATACAAGCTATGAGTTAAAAGAGAAAAGAAAATTATGTACTTTAATTCTCCTAATTTAATTTTTAAATATATTTCTAATGCTAATATTTACATTCCTATTCTATAACACTTCCTCTCAAGCTGTAGTATAGATATTGATCATGCTTAGCTTGTAATGAAGGTAATTTACCTGAGGTCCATTTAGGGCCTTTGTAAAGAGATCTCCTATGTGTTCTCTCATCTTCACATATTCTATACAAATCAAGTTCTATTGCACTTTCTTACGAACAAAATGGCAACCAATCTTAACATGTTTAGTGTATTTATAAAATACCGAATTTGGCACAATATAGAGAGCAGCTTGGTTATCACATCCCCACTTTATTGATAGTGAGACTTTAAATCCAACTTTAGTTAATAACTAATATATCCACGTTAGCTCACAAGCAGATTGAGTTATAGGTCTATATTTTGATTCTACATTAGATCTAGATATAACATTATATTTCTTACTCTTCCATGAAACTAAATTCCCATTAAAGAAAACACAATAACTAGAAATAAAGTTTCAATTAGCTTTGGATCTTGCCCAATCTACATATGAGAAACACTATACAAGAGTGACCATGATTCTTATAGAGTATACCTCATCCAAGAGCACCCTTTAAATAACATAAAATTGATTTCACAGCAGCTTAATGATAAACTGTCGAAGAAAACATAAACTGACTTACAACACTAATAGAATACACAATATCGAGATGAGTTACTATAAGATAATTCAATTTCCCAACTAATCTCCTACACCTCTTAAAGTCTTCAAATAAATCTCCATCCTTGGTGAGTTGTAGATTAGTTAGTATTGGGTTACTGAAAGGATTTTCCCTTAACATTCTTGTCTTTGTTTACAAATTAAGCATATAATTCCATTGAGATAAGATGATAACTTTCTTGCTTCTCATCACCTTAACTCCTAAAAAATACTTTAAAAACCCTAAGTCCTTTATGTAGATTTGGCTATAGAGAAAATTCTTTAGAGATAATATTCCCATAGCATCACTCTTAGTAATAATGATATGATCTATATATATACTAAGAAGTATAATACCAAATAAAGAGAGTTTATAAAATATTGAATGATCTAACTTACTCTTGATCATTCTAAACTTTTCAGTTGCCTGATTGAATTTACAAACCAAATGTAAGGATATTGCTTCAAACCATATAAAAATCTTTGAAGATGACAAACTTTCCCATTCTCCCCCTAAGCAATAAACCCAAGTGGTTACTCCAAAAGCTTCCTCCTATAGATTGTCTTGTAAAAAAACATTCTTTATATTTAGATGATGAAATGGCTAATCATGAGTAATTGCTAAAGGTAGGAATAAATGAATGGACATTAATTTAGTCATAGGTAAGAGAGTATCAAAATAATCTACACCATTTGTTCGAGCGTAACCCTTGGTGACAATATAGCTAAGTTTAGTAATAGATCCATTAAGATTAGCTTTAATAGCAAACACCCATTTACACCTGATAACCTTTTATCTACAGGCAAACTTGCTGATTCTTAAGTACCATTGGCATCTAAAGCATTCACGATATGTCGTGCTAAGTATACACAAGGGCAATAATATCGAGGATAGGTCTAAGCTTATAGAAAGCTTGAAATGTAGGATGGAGAACATGCTAATTAAATGGAAACAAGCAAACCACGGATGATTCCGAGGATATGATGCACCAAGGAATCTTTGTAAAATCATAAACTAGCTCGATATGATGTATGAGTAACTCAGTAAGGGTACTCGCCACATAACCTTGCTTAAGGGATAGGATAAGAGTTAAAGAGGTAGTAAGAAAAGAAGCTTAACACCAAGAGGAAATTTAGTATATTTTGTGGTGATGATCAATGTGGTTGCTTAAAAGAGGATATTTATACTCAAAATATTAAGGCAACCGAAAAGATTAAAAGGGCATTGTCCCAAATTAAGTAAGATACAAGAAATAGATAAGGGTGTAAAAAAAATTTGTAGAATAGAAGCTTCTTTAATAGATTCCTTCAAGCAGATGGCTAGGTACAGTCAAATTCTATTGATGCCAAGTTAATCTATGAGCTTTCTAAGTTAATGTCTGCTTGGATGTGCTCTTGTAAGGTCAAAACAAGTGTAGCTTGGCTCATTAGATTTGATAGCTTCTTAAAGTTAGGAACAACTGAGTACTAAAATCTTCTTCAATCCTCGCGCTAACTTAGCTTGTAGTTTGCTTACTAGCTATGGATCATGGGGTTCAAAGTGATCTTCCTTCGATCCTTTTTAAGTTAACCTTAGTTATCATATGAGTAATGAGCACTGAACCAACTATTGAGGAGGATCATTGAACTAACTATCATCAAAATAATCTATGAGCATCACATATAGCTTATAGTTTTCTTATTGGTTAGGGTTCATGGGGTTCAAAATAATCTATGACAATCATCATGGTCTATTTGTTTGGACATTAGGTAGCCATGTAATAGAACCCCTAACACTTAAAACACATGATTTGGCTAGTCTTTTGCCCTGATCCTTATCCTTTCTCAAATGTCCTCTTCGGTGATTTACTATCACCAAGTCGACTCTTCTGCTCAATTATGATGTTTGTCTACCCATTTGACTTAGTGTTGTACTGAGCTTAGTGACTACCTTAAGCAAGTCAACTATATTAGATAGGTTAGCTCATTAGAGGTTAGATTGTCCTATTCCTCCTTTCTCTTTCAACTCATTGAGAAATTCTTATAGCCTCATCTAGAGCGACAAAATGTCGTAGCTCTACTACATCTCAAATCTCTACTCTCAATGCAATTAAGAATCTAGATATAGTTTGGGTTAAGGGTTCATTGACCTCATGTCAAATCATAAGCATTTGAAATTCTCGTGCTTTTTCTTTCACTTCATTGTACTCTTCCTCATCTTCCTCATCCACTTCACCTAGGTCTATCCTCCTTCGCACATGTCCTCCTACTCCTCTACCTCGATCCTATTGAGTTGGGAATTGCCTTTGGGTAAGTTAAACATTACGGATTGCAGCGCTAGTTTTGGGAGTAGCTTGAGGGGTGTTATAGATGACTTTAATAGGTTGGGAGGTTGACACATGAATAGGTCAAGTCAAGTTGGCTATCAAGTTAATCATTTCATCGAACCACTCATCAGAATTTCTAGGGGTGTTTTGGGGTTGTCAACTACGGCAAACAACACCACTAATGTCATCTCTAATTCTCACATTTACACTGGAATCAATAATCTTCTCCTAACTCGGTATTTTCCATGCAACAAAACATAGAGTACTAGGATTCTCACTATTATCCTAAAATAATACATACTATTCCTAAATCAACCAGGATACATATATACACATATACTTCTTCACAAGAATACCTAAATCTAATTAGATTCTACTATAGACTACTAGTGTAATAGCTACTTCAAAGAATAGAAACAACTAATTAGTTCTTATTCTATTTCCTAAGGCTTGAAGTAAAGTAAAAAAGAGTAGCACACAACAACTACTACAAAGAATAGTGACACTATTTCTACTACTTGCCAAATACTATAGCTATCTCTCATAGAAACACATAAACAACAATACCTTCTCTACTCTCACTTATTGCAATAGTTCTTCAATGCAATATAGTAATGATAAAGTACAATGGTAACTTGCCTAAAATGAACCCCTACTCTGATACCAAGATAATATATTACGTCAAGAGCAAACAAGGGCAAAAAAAATCAAGAGTAGATCCAAGCTTGTAGAAAGTTTAAAATGTAGGATAAAGAACATATGAATGGAAAGGAGACAAGCAAACCACGAACGATTCTAAGGATATGATGCATCGATGAACCTTCATAGACTTACAAATTAGCTCGATACAATGCATGAGTAGCTTAGTAAAGGCACTTACCACCTAACCTTGTTTAAGGGATAAGATAAGACTTAAAGATGTAGTAAGAAAAGAAGCTTAACACCAAGAGGAAATTCAGTATATTTTATGGTGATGATCATTGTGGCTGCTTATAAGAGGGTATTTATACTAGAAATATAAGGGCAACTTACTAAATACCGAAAAAGACCTAAAAGGGCATTGTCCTAAATTAAGTAAGATACAAGAAATAGATAAGGGTATAAAAGAAATTTGTAGAATAGAAGCTTCTTTAGTAGATTCCTTCATGCAAATGGCTAGGATACATGGTAGACATTCACTAGGAAGGTCTTTGTGGAAGCAAATAAAAGGGTACGATTGGATTCTATTAATGCCAAGTTGATCCACGAGCTCTCCAAGGTAGCATTTGCTCAGATGTGCTCTTGTAAGGTCAAAACAGGTGTGGCTAACCTGGTTAGTAGGTTGGATGGGCTGTTAATAGAGCATTCCTCAAGTGGGTACTCAATTATTGACAAATAAGGTGGTGCTTAGCTCAGTATCTATAATAGTTCAGTAGTTAGAAGTAGCTTAGATTCCTTAGGTATGGGTCAAGATGAAAGGATGTGCTTTACCATGCTCTTAAGTCTTTGTGCTTGAGCTTAGGCTAACAGTCTTGTGGTGATTCCTATTAATTCATCTATTCTATAATTGCTGCAGGCCAACAAGACTGAGATAAGATTTCTTGAGTAATTTTAGTAAGGGATATAATATCAAGAGAGGCAACAACAGAACAAGAAGAACATGATAAGTGATCATATGACACAAATGATAAAATAAGGTAAGCACATTATCATTTACCATTATGAAGGGCAAATGGGAGATTGAGATTGTTGTCTATGGGATTCGATTCTAAAGTAGAAACTAGTGTTGGACATGTGATGGGAAGAACTTGACGCTTGCTATACACATGGCAAATTGGTAGTGGTGTTATAGATCCAACCTTTGGTGATTGATAGGTAATGTAGTAGACTAGCTAATCATCAATCTCCTCCTTGCTTTCAATGGCCTCAAAAAACTTAGAAAAGAAAGGATAATGCTCCATAAAGGTGACATTAGTAGACATAACAAATTTGTTGAGAGTTGGATAATAACATTGATATCCTTTCTATAAATGAGAATAACCTAACACATTTAAAAGACTTAGGATCTAACTTAGTGATATGAGGGTTAACATCCTAGACAAAGCATGTGTTACCAAATATGCATAGCTCAATTGGAAATAAGGGTTTTATGAGGAATAGGATGCCATAGGGATCCTCACTGTAAAGAGTAGATGATGGCATATGATTAATTAAAAAACAAGTTGTTGAGACAACTTATGTCAAAAAAAGTTTAGGAACATAAGTTTGAAATAAATGGGTCCTTACTATGTCAACAAGATGTTTATTCTCAAAGTATGAGGATTCTACTTTTCTAGCCCCAAAACCCACAGGGCATAATAAAGTGTAAAAAAAAAAAAAAACTAAGGAAAATTAGGGAAAAAGAAAACTTCTTACATAAAATTCAAGTAGTTGAGATTCTAAAATATTACAAATGTGCCCCTACCTTTTATAATAATTGCTTAAGTTATAGTGAATATAATAAAGCAAAAGATTAGATTATGTAAAATTAAACCTAGTCATTACATTAATTACTATTACGTTTTAGATAAAACTTGATGTAAACACCTAATTTTTTCCCCTTTTATTTTTATTTTTATTTATTTTTCTTTCTTTTCTCACTAGGCCTTAAATTAGGAAAAGTACAAAAAATAGAAAAATAAGAAAACCCCAAAAATATGAAGTTTAGGAAAAAATACAAAAAATTTCAAAAAATAAGAAAAGCATAAAAAATATGAAATTTGGATAAAAAACACAAAAATTGAGAAATTTAGAAAATAGGAAAATTTGGAAAAAAGTTAGAAAATTGAAAAATTACAAAAAATTAGAAAAATTGAAAAAAAAAAGATTTAAGAAAGTAACTTTTTATTAGGGTAGATTTTTTATTTTTTAATTAGATTTAGAAATTGGGTCGTTAAACTTAGGTTTAGATTTAAATCTAGCCCAGGTTGACCAAGTCCATATCTGTAATTTGACAAGGCATAGGCTAACGACTTATTGGTTAAGCATATGGACTAGGTTTAGGTATTGAGTGTGAGGTCTTAAGTTCGAATCTTAGCAAAAGTAGAGAGACCTTTTTTATTTTTTGTTAACTAGCACACTGCCACGCATTAAGATCTGATTACGGTACGTGTCCTGACACGTAGTAGTGTCGGGTTAGATGGCCTTGCTGATGTGGCACCATGTGGCATGTCACGTCAGTTGCCATGTATTACGAAATGACACATAGCAAGTCAGGGAGTAGTCGATGCGGCTGATGTAGTGCAACGTCAAAAGTTTCCCTCCCTTTCCCCCTTTTTCCTCCCAATTTTCCTACTTTTTCTTGGCTCAAGAACACCCAACCCCCTCACTTCAACTCTGATTTCCGCACTAATTTCATACATACTCTCTCAGTTTTTTGCCTTAATCTTCTTGCACACATGGCTTAGCATCAATAGTGATCATGAACACGTCCAGATTCATACATTAACATCGTCAAATTGAGCTTAAAAAATTGGAAAAAAAAAAACTTAAATTTCTTTTTTTTTTTCATTCAGCTCCGATTAGAACTTTCCATGTTTCTAGGATCAATTCGTGTATAAAAGGGTGTTGGGGGAGCACATAC
Organism: Lumnitzera littorea; assembly: GCA_024138015.1. Taxonomy (NCBI): domain Eukaryota; kingdom Viridiplantae; phylum Streptophyta; class Magnoliopsida; order Myrtales; family Combretaceae; genus Lumnitzera; species Lumnitzera littorea. The sequence goes on from JAMXBB010000011.1 coordinate 23,444,616, forward strand.
GAACTCATAGAAGGATTCATGAGCAACTCCCAAGCATTCTCTCTCTCTCTCGTACGGCTGTTTCTCTCTTTAACCTGCATTCTCTCTCTTTGATTCTCTCTCTCCACTCCAACCCAAGCCTAACCACCACCACGGCGAGCTCCCCTTAGCTTAGGCTCTCCAACTCGACCTCTTTCAATTGCTACCATAGCCCCTAGCAGCTTCCTTGAGCCACTGTCCATTAAACCCTAACTGCTAGCCCTCTCTCTCCTCGAACTACCACCTTCAACTATCTTTGACCCAAACTAGTCATACAATCGAACTCCCTACACTCTAAAATCCCTACCCTAATTGACCAATCATACCCAGCAACCTCCATATAGTTGAACCACCACCACCACCACCTATGGCCAACTTCCAAAAACCACCAACTTGACCTCCATTGGTCTCGGCACTTTGCCTACCCCCTGTAAACCCAGTCAAATACTCACTAAATCCCCTTTTCCCTATCATTTAAGTGGTTGGAAACGCCTAGAGCTTCTTTGTCGTTGATAACTCTGATTTTAAACATATTTTATATGGTGATTTTATAGCATTTCCCGTACATTTTTGGTTTTCTTTAAAGAAATTGATACTTAATTGAGTAAAATGTTGATTTCAGGGTTTAAACACATTCTAGGCTTGAAAACGAAGAAAACGAATCAAGTTTCACTCAATTCCGAGTTCAAACGAAGAAGTTATGAAATTTTGAAGTGCAGAAATTTTGCCTTTGTGCAGAAAGTTACACGACCTGGGGACACGGCCATGTCCCAGGCCGTGTTTGGTGACGAAAATAAAATCCGTGAAATACACATATAAAAGGGGATCTTAGGGTTCAAAAGGAAGAGAGACATTACAGAAACGGAGAGAAACAAGAGAAGAGAAGAGACTTGAGGCGAACATCGATCAAGAAGCGATAACGACATCGATTTCAAGATTAAAGATTGTTCATCAAATCAAGAGGGGTTTCCATGTTTTATTTTATATTATTGATGAATCTCGTTTTTAGATTCGTTATGATAGCTTAGAATTCTAGTATTTAGGATTATGGAACCTAGGGTTTCATGTGATTCTTGGATTGAATTATAATTTCAAGAAAGTTTCTATCTTTTCTTGATTCAATTATGTCGTTTAGTTATGGATTGATAATTCTAGAGTATCAATATATGGTATTATGCATGTTGATTGAGAAATTGCATGTGTAATTAGATCTTAACATAATTGAAGAGAATTACATGTATACTTAGAGATAAGATACATGATTCTTTCGGAAAAGTTGATTGTTTGTGTGGGAATTCATTAAACATTAATGCAATTCTAAGTTATAATACTAAGTGAAGAGATTCCGGTAAATAATTTAGGATTAGGGTTAATATGCTTGAGAAAGATATTAGCTTTAATTGTGAATCCCTCCGGTCAAGAATTATAGAAACTGAATTGAATACATTTTAAAAAGGTTACATGTTAAACACTAGGGGAAATAATTCCTAAATACATCATTGCATACTTGAAGTCGTCAATAGTTTTATTGCTTTCTAATTTGCGTAATTAAGTCTCATAAGTAGTTTAGTTGTTAATTTCAGTATTTTTTATTCATTCAACTCATCATAATTTTCCGGTTAGATAATAAAGCTAAAGCTAATATTAGTACTCAAAATCTCTGAGGGATCGACTCGGACTCATATCCGACTATATTAAAATTGATAGGTGCGCTTGCCTCGTATCAGTCGTATGTTGCTACTTTCATTCCATCCACAACCCAACTCAAATCTATGCCAACAACTCAAACTCAACTTGATGACTTGACCCAACCCGACTACTCTGACCCGATTGACCTAAGTCCAACTCGCGCATCCAGCTACTTCCATGCAAAGCTTATTTTCTTTCTTTTTTCGTTTATTTATTTAATTATTTGTTTTACTTACTTATGTAAATGTAATAAAAAAGAAGAAGAAAAGAAAAAGAAGAAAAGAAATGAAGAAGAAAAAAAGAAAAAAAGTAATTTTATTAGTTTAATAAAATTAAATAAGACATAGTAAGTAATAAATAAATTAAGTGATGAAATAGGATGAAGAAAAAATAAATAAATAAGGAAAAAGAAACAAAATAAGACTAAATAATTTTTTTTATCACTTAGAAAAATTGATTTTCCAATATATATATATATATAAATCAACCATTTCTCAAATTGGGGCCCTTTTTAGATTTTCCAAAAATGAAAATTTCAATTTATGACTTTCATTTTTTAGAATTTTCCTCAAATAAATCGAATTGAACTAAAAACATAAATTCTACATGTTTTCACAATTAAAATCAATTTAACTTGCTAAAGTTTGCATAAAAAGAATTATGTACATTTGATCTCAAATAATGGGTATGAAGGCACCTACGGGGTAACGATAAAAATGAAAAAACCTAATTTTCTTTTTTTAGTTTAGATTACTTTATTTATCCAATTAGAGTAACCAATAATCAAATTTTGTCTTTCAAAATTAAAAGGTAATTTTTCGGTTTAATTATAATTTTAGAAAGTCAATGATACTCGTAAGGGTTTAAAATTCCTCACCTTCACCTAAATCTCTAGTTTTCAAAACCATTTTACAAAATCGTTTTTTTTTTTTCTCATCAAACTAGTGGCTAAGTTATAACCAATCTACCCAATTAGTTATTAATTGGTTATAACTTAACTATTTCCTAACTCCGATCGGATGGCGACTCTAAAATTATTTTCAAAACAAAAAGGAATAGCTTTATTTAAACACCAGTCGAGAATCAGTATTAAACAGATAGGGCTTAATACTGAACGGTTTAGGAAAAACTTAATTTTTAAAGAACCGAGAGTATAAAAACTAGGCTCAACATCCTAGGTTATGAAATCGCAATAAAAATTTAAGCATGGATCTTTGAATGTTATATACATTGAGATTTAATATTGAGTTAAAGGTTTAGAACTACCTTTAATATTATTAGCGGTTGAAGCACCCAATGCATATACAAAAAAAAAAATGAACTATTTAATAATATTTGTTATGAGAAATGATAAAAGTATTAAAAATAAACTCAATGATAATAGCTTACTCATACATTGTTTGGAAGATATAAGAAAAAAGTTCATTTGAATTTTAACAATTACCCATGGAAGAAGCCTTTATACAATCTTAGCCCATAATTCTTAACACATTGATTTAGTTCATTTGTACTTTAAATTTAAGACAAAAAAGTTAAATACATTAAGTCAAATTTCAATATGCATAATTTTCTTAAGCTATTAAAATTGATAAACTATATAAAAGAAAAATTCCTAAACCTCTTTCTCATTAAAATGCTACAATTCACTATGGCTTCTAAGGAAAACCCTAGCAATGGCCTTTTCCCCTTGTTAAAAGAAATCAATAGCGACTAGGCTCAAAGAAGTTGGAAAAGGTTGGCTATAGGAAATCTAAGTTCTTATGTAGATCTTGATCTACTTAGCCAAGATGAGAGTAATGGAGAGAGGATATTTAGACTATCTTATAAGGATACAGTTCTTACAAATATACCAAGAGCCTATAGGTAGACACCTAAATTTTGCTCCATTTATTTTTATTTTTATTATTTTTCTTTCTTTTCTCAATATGCCTTAAATTAGAAGGAACACAAAAAAAATAAGAAATTAAAGAAAACCCGAAAAATTAAGAAATTTAGGAAAAAATAAGAATTTTAGCGAAATACAAAAAAAATTCAAAAAATAAGAAAAAAACATTAAAAAATAAAGAAAATTGGATAAGAAACATAAAAAATTGAAAAATTCTGAAAATAAGAAAATTTCGAAAAAAAAAAGTTAGAAAATTGAAAAAAAAAATTTAAGAAAATAACATTCTATTAAGGTAGATTTTTCGAATCTAAGCAAAGTTAGGGAGGCCTTTTTATTTTTGTTAACTAGCACATTGCCATGTGTCAGGATCTCATTGCACCATATATCATGACACGTGACATCGTTGGGTTAAACAGCCTTACTGATGAAACGTAGCACGTTAGGAATGGTCAGGTTAGCTGATGTGACACCATGTTGGCACTTTCCCTCTCTTTCCCTTGTTTTTCTCTAGAATTCTAGCACTTTCCTCCTTAGATAGCCAATTTGAATACGATTTTCGAACCTCTTCTTGTTGTAATTTCGCCAAATCAATGGCAAAATTGCAAACTAGACATGGTCTACTATGAATCAAACCCATTAATACATCTAAATACAGTCAAAGGAGCATTCAATTTGAGCTCCAAAATTCGGAAAAAAACTGGTTTTCTAGACATTTTCAATAAATCTGAATTTAGGCTTTCCATGTTTTTAGGTTGAATTTGACTATAAAATGGGTGTTGTGGGAGTTCATTTGACACACACAACCTTGAGAATCAACTCCTAAGCTCTCTTTTTCTCTCGCAGCCTCTTTCTCTCTTTAACCCTCCACTAAACTCTCTTTCTCTCTTCGAAACTCTCTCTCTTAAACTCTTTACCACAATCTAATACCACGGTCGAGCTCCCCTGATCTTAGGCATCTAAACCTAACTAATCTCATCCATAGCTGTAGCATCTACTACCTCACCGAGTTGACACCTCTAAAACCCTAACCACCGCAACCTACCCCACTTGAACCACCATCTTCGGCCTTCTTCAACCCAAACTGACACAACTACAACATTCCTTAACCTCCTTAACCCTGGTCCTAACCCTTATCGTGCCTCCAACAACCATGTTATGCACCACCGCTAGCTACCATTCCAAAACACCTCTTAAACACTCCCAAACACCACTGCATCAAGCCTACACCCCCTTACTCCAATCTGAAACACACGAATCTACCATTACTTACGAAAAATTCCCTCCAAATTGCCTTAAATCACCCCTTCGTGTTGCTATTGAAGAAGGAGTCTAACGATCGATGAACTCAACCTGATTGATCCGATCCAGAACTGACTCGCATCCCCTTTCCTAGTCCAAAGCTTTCTTTTTGTTTTTATTTATTTTATTATTTAGTGGTTGTTGTTATTTTTATTTCTTCATTTCCAAAAGTAAATGTAATAATAAATATAAAGAAAAACAATAAGAAAAAAAAAAGAAAAATAAAATAAAAAAAAGAAAGAAAAAGTAGTTTAATTGGTTATTTATTTTTTGGTTTAATAAAAATGAAATAAATAAATAGATAAAAATGAAAAATATAAAAATAAAAATAAGTAAATAAGGAGACAAATAATTTTTTGTTCTCTTTTAGCACTGAGAAAAATCAAGGTTTTTCAAAAATAATAAAAATAAATGAACCCTTTACAATTTAAGGCATTTTAGAATTTTTCAAAAATAAAGGAAAAATCTAATTTAGGATCTCCTTAGAAATTTTCTCAAATGAACCCAATTGAACTAAAAAACATAACCTCCATTGTTTTCAAGAATTAAAACTAACAACCCATTAAAATTTTCATAAAAAGAACTATGTACATTTAATCCCGAATAATGGGTATGTAGGCACCTACAAGACGACGATGAAAATTAAAAAAAAAAAACTAATGTTTCTTTTTCTTTAGTTTAGATCACTTTGTTTGTCCAATTAGAGTAACCAATAATCAAGCTTTGTCTTTTAAAATTAAAAAATGATTTTTAAGTTTAATTCTAATTTTGGACAATCAACGATACCCGTAAGGGTTTAAAATTCCTAACCCCTAAATCCAGATTCTCTAGTTTTAAAAACTGTTTTGTAAAATTGATTTTAATCATTAGACTAATAGTTAAGTTATAACTAATTTACCTAATTAACTATAATTTAACTATCTTTCTTGACTTTAGTTGAGTGGCGACTCCAAAATTGTTTTCAAAACAAAAAGGAACGGTTAGGATCAGTATTAAACAAGTGAGGTTTAATACTAATCGATTTAGAGAAGACCTAATTTTATAAAAGAACTAGGAGGGTGAAAAACCAGACTTGACACTATGAAAACTTCTGTTTATCCTTAGGTGTTACACCGTTTGAATCAAGAGGGATGGAAAGTGACCATGAATTGGTTGTTGAAGAGAAGGGGAGATCAAATGAAGAAGCAACACTGGGATTTTGTCATGTAAAATTCTAAAAGTTTGAAAAAGACATTTTGTGCGTGTCATGGCAATATAATCTTATAACCAAGGTCACGAAGCCAAACTTAGGGTAAAAAATCATGATAGATAGAATGAAGAGAATGTGGAAATCCCTAAGTTTGTTTAAGTTAATTCATATGGGATTAGGGTTTTGTTTTGTCACATTAGAGAATTCATAAGATTTCCAATCAACAATAAAGAATGGCCCTTGGTTTATTAATGGCCATTATTTGGCATTAAAAAGATAAGAACTGAATTTTAGATTGTATAATGTCTCTTTTAACTTAATAATGGTATGGGTTAAAATTGGTGGTCTATCGATCACATATTACTCTCCCTTAGCAATCCGAAGAATTGGAGAAAAAATAGGATCGAGGCTCTGGTATGATGCATATATGGTTAGCCTTGAGCAAGGAAAGTTTTCACGTTTTAGGGTACAAATCAATGTAAATAATCCCTCGAAACACTCTCTAGTCCTAGATGACTAGATATATTACATCCAATATGAAGACTTCCTACATATATGTGAGGCTTATGGTAGAGTAAACCACAATAAATTGTAATGCCCTTTTGAAAAGAAGAATAAAGAAAGAAATGTAGATGATTGCATGGAATCTGCCCTACAAAGTAATGCGCATGTAGACGAATAAGTGGAATCGTGCATTGATGGTGAGGGAACTAGTTCTTTGTAAGAAGTGAGTGAAGTAAGGCAGAATAAGGGGACAATAGAGATGCATATTAAGGATAAGACATCTGATCCAATTATTAATGAGGAGGAGAAAAATGAAGAGCTACATGGTAATTGGATTAAAGTACAATACAAAAAGGCGGTGCACAAAAAGAATGATGTTAAAATATTTAGTACCTCAAAACATGACTCGAAAGGGAAACATAAGGGATTTAAGATTTTTAATAATGAAGCTTTTAACAAAAAGGGAACATCATGTTTAGAAGGTGAAGAGGCACAAATGAAGCACCAAAAAAAGGTACAAAAGCATTAGTTGGAAAATCAACCAACATTAGTACTCTTGTTATTAATTTTGATAATAAAGAAAACCAACTACCCTTAGTTCTAGAGAATAGTTTCAAGAAAGAAGGAAAGAAATTCTCTTTAGTGACTTCAGTTAAGAGGGAAGCATGAAAACATGGTGCTCATGTTAGAAATACAGATCACCCTGCAACTCCTTCTTAGGGATTCAAACCTCTTAGCAATGTCCTCAAACCAAATGGTTTAGGAAGTAAAGGGTTCGAATTTAAGGTAAATGGTAGCCAAGAGGCAAACAATTGTACTCAATCAAGTGAAATGGAGAAAAAATCAAGTCCTAAAAGTGCTCTTGCATCCCATAGTTCGAAGACCAAGAACAGTGATCTAAGACCAGCGGCCAATTCATGTTATGGAAGTGTGCATTCTATTGGTGAAAATGTCGTTGTTTCGGCAGGATATTTTGAGAATCTTAAAGTGGACTGCTGTTTGATGGTCGAAAGTGTCTACCTAAGTTTGGAAATCTTAGTGGATGAGCAGAGAATACCTTTTGTGTTGTCTCTCATGAGGGACAACATTAGACAAGTGGAGATGAAAGTGAAGGAAATGCATAAGTTTATCCTGTACACCCATTTCATGCCATATTGATGGAATGTAGAAATTAAACATTTCCATCAAATGTACACTCCTAATTTCTAGTATAAAATGTCTATGGGAATGGTTTCTTCTATGTTCACATACCCTTATCTTCAAACATGCATTGCTTACCTTTTAAAGCACTAGCATGGAATGAACCGAAGGCAAACTTAATGGCGAGGATGAGTGCAATACATAACTTATTCATGCAATACAAACCTAATGTCTTGATTCTCATTGAGACTAAGATGAACAGGCAAGAAGTGCAAGAGTTACAAGATTTCCTTGGTTATGACAAAATGCTTTATTCGAAGGCTGAGGGGCTAAGTGGACACATCGTGGTTTTTTGGAAGCATGACTAAGTTGCCACTCATGCATTCCATGTCTCTCGTCAACCAATCATTATGAAAATTCAAGGATGTTATTCTAATCTTTCTTTCTTTCTTTTAGCCATTTATGCACACCTAAATAAAGAGATTAGGAACATGCTTTAGGAGGATTTATGTAAGTGGGTAAATAAAGTGGATGGTCCCTGGGCTTTGATAGGGGACCTTAATGAGATTCTCAATAAAAGTGAGAAGTAGGGAGGATTGGAGATTAGCTAAAGTAAGGTGAGATCCTATCATGATTATATGAATACGTGTAGGATGGATGATCTTGGGTATGTTGGGCTGTGTTTTACTTGGTCCAAAAGGTCAAAGAATATTGCTGATTTGATACAATCCAGGACAAATAGAGCATGGACAAATGTGCAATAAAGGACTTTTTATCCAGAGGCCAAAGTGTATCATTTTTCTTACTTTGCTTTGGACCATTTACATATTTTCTTAAAGTCTCACCCATGTTTTATTGAAGGGTGTAAGTACCTTAGACCCTTTCGATTTTAGTCCATGTGGTTATCCTACCTAGACTTCAAAACTATTAGTGAGAGCTTTCTGGAGTTGCCAAATATTCAACTATGAGGTAGACTTGCCACTATTTACTCAAGTAGCATGAACTTGGAATAAAGAAGCATTTGGGTTATTACATGTGAAGAAAAGGGAAATTGCTAGGGATACTCAACCAATTGGGGAGAACTTTATAGCAATCCAACTCAACAATCTATTGATAAAGAGAAATCTTTATAGGAGGAACTGAGTTAGGTTCTTAGATAAGAAGAGTTGCTTTGGGTTGCAAAAACTTAAGCAAATTGGATCTTAAAAGGGGAGAGAAACACATATTTTTTCCATGCTAGTGTGGTCACTTGAAGGTCAAAAACTCGAGTTTGTGGGCTTTTCAACTTTGTGGGTAATCGAACTGAGGACGAGAATAGAATTAAAAAGCTTTTTCATACCTTATACTAAATGTTGTACTCTTCAAAAAGGGATGTTATGTGGTGTGAGATACTAGACTGGGCAAGGCCTCAAAAGGGCCTATCTAAATAAGTACAGACTGTTTTAGATAAAGAGTAGATGAATGAGGAAATTAAAGGAGCCATTTGGTGTATTGGTGGCAATAAGACACTAGGGATAGACGGATACCATGTGGAGCTCTTCAAACACTGTTGGAATGAAGTAAGACTAGCTATTTGTGAACTTATAGGAATTATTCTGAAGTTAGGAATAGTACCTGAGTCCTTAAATCACACTCTCATTATGCTTATTCCAAAGATTGTAAGGGCAAACAAACTGAAATATTTTTGGCTAATTAACTTATGTATGATTATGTATAAAGTGGTCACAAAATGTTTGGGAAATCAGTTAAGACCCTTCCTCAATGATATTATAAGCCTTAAGCAAGCTATTTTCATTGCCAAAAGAAATGCTAAGGATAATATTATCATCTTTCAAGAAGTTCTTCACTCCTTTGAGAAGAAATTGGGGAAGAAGAGTTGGATGTTTGTTAAACTTGACCTTGAGAAGGCCTATGACAAACTAGAATGGGACTTTGTTCGTATGGCTCTTGAAGCTTTAAATTTCCTAAAGAGCTGGACTAGTCTTATTTGTTATTACTTGTCTTTGATGAGTTCCAAATCATTCTAAATGGGGCAATGCTTGATCCTTTCCTTTCTAGTTGAGGTTTATGCTAGCGAGAACCCGTATCCCCATATCTTTTCATCATAGCCATGGAAGTTCTGAGCAGAATTATACATGTTATGGTAAAGGAGAGGCTATGGAAACCTTTACAAATAAAAGGAATGAATTTATCCTTGTCACACCTTTTCTTTGATGATAATCTTCTCGTAATGGGAGAGGCATCGAAGGAAAATGTGACGGTGATGAAGGAAGTCATGGATGGTTTTGGTAGTCTTTATAGGTAGAAGGTAAATTACCAAAATTCTTGCATTATTTTCTCTTGAAATACTAGTCCAAACTTGAAAGCGGATATTGGTAAGGTGTTTGGCATTTAGAACTCCTTAAATTTAGGGAAGTACCTTAGGATTCCTATTAAAATGGGTGGTAAGATATCATTTGGAGATATTTCCTTCATTTTGGAAAAGATGGATAGGAAACTTTCAGGATGGAAGGTTAGAATGTTGAGTATGGTAGGTAGGAAAGTTCTAACACCTTTAATCCTTGATAGCATTGTCAATTATTACTCGCAAGCAATACCTTTTCCATAAGCATTCGTTGAAAAAGCTGAGAGAATTACTCAAAACTTCATTTGGGGGAGTATACAAGAGTCAAGGAAAATCCACTTAGTGTGTAGAGATAAACTAAAGAAACTTAACGAAGTTGGAGGCTTGGGTTTGATGAATGTACAGAAGAGGAAGAAAGTCAATTTTGCTAAGTTAGCTTAGCAACTAAAGAGGAAAAAGGTGTTATGGATAGAAGTGATTTCTTAGAAATATAAAGCTATTGGCAGATGAAAGGAAAGAGCACATGCTTTAAAGTTTTTCTCAAAACTTATGAAAGCTTTTTACTAGGTTGCAACTAAGGTGCAAATTAGATTGAAGAATGGGAAGTCAACACAGTTCTAGGAAGATAGCTTGTTAGATGTAGGGAAAGTAAAATCTTGGCTCTATAGGCCTTTAAACAAATACGATAACCTAAACCTTGTCTTATAAGCTTGGGATAATATAGTTGGTTAGAAGAAGATATCAAAGGATATACTTTAGATATAGGTATTCGTTAGAAGCTCGGACATCCTACTTTTATAGAAGATGATGAAGTAGATGACACACAGAGATGGCCTTATGAGTTAGATGGGAAACTCACTACTCATAACGCTTATCTTCAACTCTGTAAGGAAGAGAAATATACGAATAATAGAGGAATAGAAGATGAGAAGTGGATTTAGAGACTTCCCTACTACCCTAGTATGTAGTTGCTCATATGGGGAATCTTCCAATATATGTTAGCTATAGGGGATAACATGGCAAAGCGAGGATTAAGTTTTGGAGCCCAATGCTCTCTTTATAATGAAGAAGTAGAAACTATTCTATACGTATTCATTAATTGTAATTGGAGCAAAAGTTTGTGGTGAAGGTTAAACATCCTTATTCCATTTGCGAATCAAAGCTTTGAAGATCTCTAGAGTTGGATTCAACACATGTACAAGAAGCAAATGTTCGATTAGGGAAAGGTTAACCTACCTATGGCAATGGTAGTACTAATAGCCTTAAGAGACATTTGGCATGAGAGGAACAGGAGAATTTTTAGACTCGGGGAAAGCTTAAGTGACTTGGTGGAAGTAATACGCAAGGAAGCAAGTGAATTTTAGGCAACCACTAGGAAAGAAAAGTTACAACATAAGCATTTCTCTCTATAAGAAGAAGAACGACCTCTATTGGTTGACTGAGTAAAGATTAAGAGTGATGGAGCAGTTATTGAAGGAGGGACTAAGGCTACTATTGGAGCTCTTTGCTTAGATTGTGATAACACTATCCTTTGGGTTGTTCATAAGAAGGTCTCTAATTCCACCCCCTTAGAAACTAAACTTTTAGCCATAAATGAAAGTCTTGTTCTTGCTCAACGATATGAAGTGAATAATATTATATGTGAAATGGACTCTCAACAAGCTATAGCCTGGCATCTAAATTCAAGTGTGGATCCAGATAGGTGCCATTAGATCCTTAAGGATTGTAAAAATTTGCTTGCTCACTTTAATAATGTTCATATTTGCAAGATCTCACATTCGAAGGTTGAAGCTGCTGAATTTTTAGCTAAAAGATGCTTGGAAAACTTGAGTTATATGTATTTTGTAGATTTTCTTCCTTTGTTTTTGGTTGATTTCATCTTAAGAACAAATGTTAGTACAAGTGAAGATTCGTTGATTTTGTACCTAAACTAGTCTCGATGTTAGCTGGGTGTTTTTTGTTGAGCTTGACTCTCTTATGTTAGTTTATGTTTTTTTCCACTATAAAAAAATAAAAAAAAAAAACTCTTTCTCATTCTAACATATTTTGCTAAAAAAGAAGGGAAAGAGGGATGGGGATTGAAAGAGAGAGATAGAGAGATTTAATCAATCAAATCACATATAATTTATAAATTGCTTTCATAAGTTTAAAAAAATCTCTACAATAAAAAAAATTAATAGAATAAGACCAAAACTACAAAATATGTGTTTGTAATTATATTAAAAATAATGCTATACAAAAATTTTACTTTTAAAGTTCTTTCCAATTAAGAAACTTATTAGGTAAATAATAAATACAAATAAATAAATATTTTTTAACATTTAAAAAAAAAACAAAACAAAAATACCAAACAATGTTTCCTAATTCTATTTTACATTAATTATAGAGTAATTGATAAAACTGATTAGATAGAATCTTAACATTAGTGGGAATAAAATTGGGTTATTAATGGCAATTGTAAAACTGATAGTAAATGAAATCTTAAATTTATGGAAAGAATTGAAATGTGTTATAAATGATATTTACATAATTAATGATAAATGAAAATTTTAAAAGTTGTAATGGATAATGGCAATGTGTTAATAACAAAGTGTACATTTTAAGAAACAATTGTTCTATACTAATATGCCATTCGCCATATGTAATTACTAAAATTTTGATTTGACCAAAACAAATTACTGGAATTTTGTAATCATCAAAAGTAATGTGATAATTAATAGTGTTAAGTGAATTGTCAATAGATAATAATTATATTATAATGTGGAGATTAATAAATGGTTAGTGGTGTAATGGTAATAGATTATTATAATTTGACTATATAGGATATATTAATATACATTAATGGTAATTGCAAAACTAATAGCAAATGTGTTATAAATCCTAAATTTATGGGAAGAATTGAAATGCATTATAAATGTTACTTATATAATTACTGACAAATGAAAATGGTAATACAATAATAACAAATTGTACATTCGAAGAAACAATTATTCTATGTTATTATGCCATTCCTATATGCAACTACTAAAATTTTGGTTTGACCAAAATGAATTACTAGAATTTTTATAGTTATCAAAAGTAAATGTGATAATTAATAGTTTCAAGCTAAAAGACCTATACAAGATAATGTAACAATAGCTTACGATATTTTTTATACTATTAAGAAAAAATGAGATTCTAGAAGATATAATTGTGCTGTTAAATTAGATATGACAAATACATATGATAATGTTGAATGGTATTTCTTAGAAAATATTACGAGAAAAATGGGCTTTAATAAAAGTTGATAGCTTAGGTGATGAATTGTATGGTATCAGTATCACATAATTTTCTTGTGAATGGCAAAAGGGTAGGGACTTCTTGGTGCGAACCGTGACTAAAAATAGATAAGGTCGGTTACTGAATGGGTCTAAACTTATAAAAAGCTTGAAAAAGGATTAATGAGGAAAGTACGGAAAGGGTAAAATGAAGAATGAAATGGTAAGAAAAACCCACAAATAGCTTTAGAGGATATGACATACCAATGGAACTTCTAAGGACTTATAGCTCAATTCGATATGACGTACGAATTGGTCTAGTGAGGTTACTCGTCACCTAACCTTACTTAAGGGAAAGGATAAGAGTGATACCAAGAGTAAACAATAGTGCTTATGCAAGCAAAAAAAAGTACTCAAAGAGTATATATTAAGAATGATTTGATGTTTTTCACAGTTACAAGTACAAGGGTATTTATACCCATAAGTTAGGGTAACCTGGCTAAAAAGGAAAAGACAAAAAGGACATTTCCTAAGAAAATAATGTACAAAATACAAAAAGCAAAAATGAATATACAAGAAAAGTAATTATTAGTGGAACAGATTCTATGCATGATACTATATATGTGGTGATGCTATATTGGCAAGGTTGTTAGATGATGTAGACAACAAGTATGAATAGATAGACTTGTTCGAGTAAGGATAGCTTAATCAGTCTAGCCTCTCTCACTCATCTTCTTGACATGGAAGATGCTAAGTAATTGGTTAGCTCGGTGATAGAGAGTAATCATCAACTCGACATACTATAAAAAAAAAGGCGGTCATATAGTACGGCATGAAGGGTGACTCGGCAAGGAAGTACTCGGCCTTAGTAGGGGTTGATTGGAACAGAAGGATTCATTGTGCTAGCCCCTCTAGTCCTCGGGCTCGACTAGGGTTAGAAGTTCGATAACCTAATTTTCATCATTCCCTCTGGGTTGTTTTGGATTTAGGATCAAATCTGAATGGTGTTTGCTCAGTTCTCCATCACGGTGATATGGACTGAGGTCGATAATGTTGAAGGTGTCAGAAAACCCATATTCCTTGGGCAATCCCAACCTGTAGGCATTGTTATTGATCTTCTAGAGGATTTTAAAAAGTCCTTCTACTCTTGTAGATAATTTGTTTCTCTCCTTATTCGGGAACCACTCCTTGTTGAGGTACAGCCACACTAAGTCTCCCGATTGAAATCATTTAGTCGACCTACCTTTGGTTTTTTCTTGCATTCTTCTAACAGCTTAGTCGATGTACCGAGTGACTTTGTCATAGATGTGCTGAAGGGATTGTGCTCTAGCTGTTGCATTAAGTTCCTCTTACACGGGTATTGGTACAAAGGTGCGGTTGAGAGGCAACTTAAGATTAAATCAATAGACTAGCTCAAAGGGAATCTACTTAGTGGTGTTATGTACTGTTCAATTATAAGTAAACTTGACCATTAGCAGGCAAACGTCGCATTAAGCTAAGTTCTTGCCTATTGCAAGTTAGAGCAGTGATCTAAAGTACAATTAACCACTTATGTTTGGCCGTTAATTTGGGGGTAACATGAGGTACTGAAGAGTAATTTGGTTCCTAGCCAACACCATAGGGTTCTCCAAGAAATAGCTCAAGAACTTTGGATCTCTGTCGAAGACTATACTTCTCAGTACACGATATATCCATACAGTCTCCTACAAGAAAAGAGAAGCAATAGCTAAAACGTTGTTAGTTTATTAGCAAGGCACAATGTGTGCCATCTTACTGGACCTATCCATGATGACCATTACAAAATCTTAGCCTTAGGTAATGCACGACAGTCCAAGGATAAAGTCCCTGCTCAATTCAATCCATGGCCTCATTGGGCTAAGTAGGGGCATTGCTTTCCCTTGTTCGGCTTAGCATTTGGCCTTCTTGCATACAGCACAGCTTTCAATAACTCAATTCACATCTCTCCTCATTCTTGGCCAAAAGAATCGGCCATTCAATAGTTCATAAGTCTTTCTTTCCCTAAAATGTCCGGAGAGACCTCTACTGTAGGCTTCCTTAACTAGTAGCTCCCTCAGTGAACAAATCAATACGTATAATTTTCCGCCTTGGAACAAGTAGCCATCCTTCACATGATACTCGTCCACTATCCTCCCATTTGCGCATTGCGAAATTATGGGTCTAAAGTGTAGATACTCGGAGTACTATTCTTTAATATTTGCAAACCCAAATAGTCTAGTCTACAGTTCTGATAAAAGCGCATATCTCCTCGAAAGAGCATCGGCAACTATGCTTCTCTTTCCCTACTTGTACTTAATTACAAAATTGAATCTTTCAAGGAATTCAACCCATTTTGCTTGCCACTTTGACAACTTGGTCTAACTTCGAAGGTACCTTAACGATTCATGGTCAGTATATACGACAAATTCTCTCAACAATAAATAATGTTGCCATACTTACATTATTCTGATTAGTGCTAAAAGTTCCTTATCATATACGGAGTAGTTTAGCTGCAGTCTTCGAAGCTTCTCACTGTGGAAGGCAATTGGTTGGACTTCTTGCATCAGGATAGTGCCTATTCCAATGCTCGATGCATTGCATTCTAGCATAAAAATTCTATCAAAGTCTGGTAATACTAATACCATGGAGGTCAACCTTTCTTTTATCTCGACAAAACTTCTCTCCTCCCTTTCTGCCCATCGAAAGTCGATGTTCTTCTTTGTTAGCTTGGTAAGTCGCACGGTGATGGTGTTGAAATTCCTAATAAACCTTCTATAAAATAAAGCCAGTTTATGGAAACTTCTCACATTGATACAAGTAGTAGGAGTTGGCCACTCGACAATTGCTCGAATCTTTTCATTATCAACTCACAAGCCTCCTCCACTAACTACATAGCCCAAGAATACCACTTCCTCTTGGCAAAAGCAACATTTCTTTAAATTGCTAAATAATCTCTTAGTACGGAGGATATCCATAATTGCTCTAAGATATTCATAGTAACTTAGTATGTTGGCATTGTAGATAAGGATATCATCAAAGTACATTACAACACACTTTCTTATGAGATGTCTCAATACATGATTCATTAATCTCATGAAAGTGCTTAGAGCATTCAATAAGATGAAGGGCATGACCATCCATTTGTAAATTCCATGTTGAATCTTGAACACAGTCTTCCATTCGTCGCCTGGTCTCATGCATATTTGATGGTAGCCAGATTTAAGACCAGTCTTATTAAAAATCTTGGCTCTACTTATTGCATCCAGCATGTCTTCTAGCCTTAGGATCGGATACTTGTATTTGAATGTAATTTTGTTCATGGTTCAGCTATCTACAAACATCTACCAAGTTCCATTCTTCTTCGGCACTAAAAGTGCAACCACAGCATAAGGGTTGAGACTTTCTCTTACATAGCTTCTCTCCAATAACTTAATGACTAGACATTGGAGTTCAAAAGCTTGCTTGGGATTCATCTGATAAGCTGGCTTATTCGGTAGTATAGTGTTAGGTACTAATTTAATGCAGTGCTTTATTCCTCAAGTCAGAGGTAATCCTTTAGGTAATTGTTTTGGGAATAGGTCGACATATTCGTTTAACAACTCCTTGACCCCCTGGGGTAACTCACCCCACTCCTTCATTTCCAACAATTGCCTAACCAACAAGAGGGTCAGCTTATTAGCATTGATGGCTTCTCGGAGCTCAGCTCTACTCATCGCTAAAGCCTTTTTTGATCCATGAGCAAGTTTCGTTTGCAACTTATTGACTTCTCTTGGTGGCATCGGGTTTAGTGTCATCTTTCGGTCATCCTTCTTGAACACGTATGCATTCTTGTAGCCGTTATAGATGACCCTCCTATCAAAAAACCATGGCCTACCTAACAACACGTGGGAAGCACACATGGGTAGGACATCGTAGAGAATTTGGTTATAGTAGTTCCCAATAGTGATTGGTAGTAGTATTTGCCGAGTGAAGTATAATGCTACCTTCTCACTTAACTAATGCAACTTGTATGGCTTCAAGTGTATAACAGTCGGCAACTTCAGTTTTGAAACAAGATCAACTAATGCCATATTGGTATAGCTTCTACTATTCACGATGAAGGTGCACATCTGATCATTCACCTTGCAGGTGGTATGGAATAAATTCTCTCTCTACTCCTCCTCTCGCAAGGGTTCCATGTTCATAGTGCATCAAACCACCATGAGTAACTGATCTAAGTCCTCGAGAAACACGTCCTCCTTAATCAGCTCTTTTTGGCTAGGAACTTCCTCCTCCTTGGGTTCCTCATCCGTACTCTCCACTTCTAGCTTTAGGATGTCTCCCTTAATGACCATTGTTCGTCAATTCAGGCACTGAGTAGCTATGTATCCAAACCCTTGGCACTTGAAGTGCATGATTTGGCTGGTCTTCCTACCAAACGCTTGTCCATTTTCATACATTCAGGTCAACACTACATCATTAGGTTGGTTTTTCTGCTCAGTTCTGTACTTGACTGAGCTCGGTGACTTGCCTATACTGCTCGGCTAGTTGACATCCTCACCGATACTCAGCTCCTTCTTTACCTCTCTACTCACTAGGCAATCCTAACAGCTTCATCCATTATGTTAAATTGTTGGAGCTCCACAACGTCTTAAATGTCTCTTCTCAACCCGGTAACAAACCTTAAGATTGTTTGAGCTGGAGGTTCCTCCACTTTGCAATGCATCATAAGCATTTGAATCTCTTTAACATATTCGTCAACAGTTCGACCCCCTTGTCTAAGCTCCTAAAGCCAAGTGAAAGTATCTTGGAGATAGGTTTCCAGTACAAACCTATTTCCGAGCACTCTCTTCATCTCGAGCCAAGTATTAATCTCTCAGTATCCTTCTCACCTTCTCAAGGCCTGAAAATTCTTTCACCACTTGGCGGCATATCTAGAGAACTCAACAACAATAGTTCTCAGTTTCTCATAATCCTCATATTGATAGTAGTCAAACATACGCTCCATCTTCTCTTCCTAATCTAGATACTCATCAACATTCCTAAATCCATTGAAACTCTAAATATGAAGCTTTACATAGTCGGATGCTCTAAGGATTCGTGCATACTCCTCTTTAAAATACTCCTCTTCCTCTTCATCAAGCTCTCTTAAGTCTATCCTTCGTCTTATTCGTCTGCCAACTCCTTTACCTTAAACAAGTCAAGCTGGGTTTTGACCTCTAACAGGTTGAGCAGCATATGGAGTGTTCTATATGACCTTAGTAAATCGGCAAGATAGCACATGAACAATTTGGGTTAGATTTACTAAGAGGTTAGCTACCTCATCAATTCTCTCGTCAATGCTTCTAGAAGTCCTATAAATACTCAATTTTTGCCCCTTTTATCTTTATTATTTTTCTTTCTTTTCTCTTTAAGCTTTAAATTCGAAAAAAAAAACACAAAAAATAGGAAATTAAAGAAAACCGAAAAAATTAAGAAATATAGAAAAAATAAGAATTATAGAAAAATACAAAAAAAAATTCAAAATTAAGAAAAAGCATAAAAAAATAAGAAGTGTAGAAAGAAACCTTAAAAAATAAAAAGTTTAGAAAATAATTTTTATAAATATAGAAAATTGAAAAATTACAAAAAAATTAGAAAAGTTGAAAAAAATAAAAGAGTTTAGAAAGTAACATATTATTAGGATAAATTTTTAATTTTAATTTTGGTTTAGAAGTTAGGCCATCGAACCTAAGCTTAGATTTAAATCTAACTCAGATTGATCAAGTTTATATATGCAATTTGATTGCATATATAGACAAAGCATAGGTGAACAGCCTAATAATTAAACATATGGACATAGCAATAGGTATTGAATATGAGGTTTTGGGTTCGAATCTTGACAAAGGTAAGGAGGCGTTTTTTATTTTTTGTTAAGTAGCACATTGCCACATGTCAGGATCTAATTGCAGTTGACGTGGCGCTACCTTAGCACTTTTCCTCTCTTCCCTACCCCACCCCCCCTTTCTTCCTGATTTCCCCCTTTTCCTCAACTCAAGAACACCCAACCCCCTCACTTCAGCTCCAATTTCTACACCTATTTCACATATACTCACGTAGTTTTTTGCCTTAATCTTATTGAACATATGGCTTACTTTGAATCAAATACAATAACACATCTAGATTCGGTAAAAAATGAATTTAATTTGAGCTCCCAAAAATCGAAAAAAAAAAACGAATTTTCTAGGCATTCTTCATTAAATCTGATTTGAACTTTCCTTTGTTTCTAGGATCGATTCGTGTATAAAAGGAACTTCGAGGAGTTTAGATGAGGACATATGACCATTTACAAGCTTCCGAATCGACTCCCAAACCCTCTCTCTCATTCTCGCAATCTTTCTCTCTCTAACTTACTCTCTCTCTCTTCAATTCTCTCTCTCCACTTAAGTTTGAGTTGAATTACCACCATAGGAGTACTGCCTATAGCTCAAGTTGTCTATTCCAACCCCTCTCAACCATCGCCGTACCCCCTAGCAACACTGCTAAACCACTACAAGTTAAACCCTCATGGCCACCACTATGACCCACTCGAACCACCATTCTCGACCACCCTAAGCCCAAACTGACCCTACGATTGAGCTTGTCTACTTCCCTAACCCCGAAACCAATCACTTACTCACATTCAGCAACCCCCAAGCGACAAGAAGCTCTACCACTGCCAATCACCACTTGCCAACACTACCTAAACCATCCTTAATGGCCACAGCATCGATCCTATACCCCCATTCCCCAATAAAAAACACACAAAACACTCCTCACCTACTCGTTTTAGTGATCCAAAGTAGTTAAACCACGTCGCGGTTGCTGCTATTATAGAAGCCCAACCCGAATCCAGTGAGCTAATCCAAACTCGACTTGAATCTGACTCGAGATCCAATCTAGTGCCCCAATCTAACTCGTGTTCCTCTCCTGGTCCAAATCAGTTTCGATTTTTTTATAATATATATATTTATTTACCCATTTGTTGTAATATGCAATTGTAAATGTAATAAAAAAAAAAGGAAAGAAACAAGAAAAGAGAAAGAGAAAAGAAAAAGAAAAAAAGAAAGAAAGAAAAAAAAAGAGTATTTTATTTAGTTAAATAAAAATAAATAAATAATGAGCTGAATAAACTTTTTTTAACACT
The DNA here is from genome assembly GCA_024138015.1 of Lumnitzera littorea. NCBI lineage: Eukaryota > Viridiplantae > Streptophyta > Magnoliopsida > Myrtales > Combretaceae > Lumnitzera > Lumnitzera littorea. The sequence continues at coordinate 23,465,082 of JAMXBB010000011.1, forward strand.
TAGAAAAATCAAAGTTTTGAGAAATAAAAACTATAAATAAATGAACCCTTTTTCAAATTAGGACTATTTTAACTTTTTCTCAAAAAACAAATCCCTAATTAGGACTTTTTTTTTAGAAAAATTTTTCCTTAAATAAATGAAGTTGAGTAAAAACATAAACTCGAGTTTTTTTCTAAAATTAAAATCAAATCAACCACTAAAATTTTTCATTAAAAGAACTACGTACGTTTGATCCTGAATAGCAAGTATATAAACACCTATAGAGCGACGATAAAAATGAAAAAAACCTAATTTCTCTTTTTCTTTAGTTTAGATTATTTTGTTTATCCAATCAGAGTAATTAAATTGAGTATTGTCTTTTAAAATTAAAGGGTGATTTTTAAGTTTAATTCTAATTTTAGAAAGTCAATGGTACTAGTAAGGGTTTAAAATTCTTAATCCCTGGACCTAAATCTCTGGTTTTCAAAAACTATTTTACAAAATCGATTTTTCTCGTTAAATTAATGGCTAAGTTAAAACCAATTTACTCAATTAGTTATAATTTAACTGTTTCTCCTAACTTCGGTTGGGTAGCGACTCCAAAGTTGCTTTTTCAAAATAAAAGGATTGGTTTTCTTTGTACCCTAGTCGAGGGCTAGTATTAAACAAATAGGGTTTAATACTAGTTGGTTTAAAGAGGACCTAATTTTACAAAAAGAACCAGGAGGGTGAAAAACTAGGCACAACAGCTTAGCGACTACATTAGGGACCGTCAAGAAGGTTAACCATTCGACTTTTTAAAATTAAAGTTAATCTATAAAAATAGCCTTCATGTAATTTATTTACTCATTCATCCTTTGTTTATACCAAAGTTGTACTAACATTTTCTTTGCAGGTTTATTTTTATTTATTTAATTTAAAGGAGAATTTATTTTATGTACCATAAACGCATGATAGATACGATCGAACCCGGATCATCTTAGGACCTTAATGTGGAGAGCCATTGTATAAGTTCCGGGCGTAGTGGGATAACAACTGTTCAAGGCCGATTAGGTTACTTTACTTAAACTTTAATGTGACTAAGGAATCGTTTTTTCGTAAACGCATGAGGTTACAGAATTTAAGGACCTTTAGAACCTACCCTTTTTGCATACATTCTTCAGGGTTTGGCAAATAGCTAATAGGGTAGCATTGTTAAAGTAAAAGAAAAAAAAAAAAAGAGAAACTTGAAGTTTCTTTCCTTGTATTCATTCTTAGCTTTTATCTATCATACACTTTAGGATATGGGGGGTCATTTGTTATAGGGGTAGATGCGGTCAAACCCAAGTTATCTTAGGACCCTAGGAGAAGGGCCATTGTATAGGCTTCAGATGCTGTGGTGTAATCACTACTCGGGGTTGATTAAGTTGCCTCACTTAAGTTCGATGTGACCAATGAAATTATTCTTTAACAAGTGAGGATACAAAACTTAAGGATCTTTTTAGAACTACATTCATGAATCCTCTTCCCAAAATCAGCAAATTGATACGATATGGAAAAACTAAAAAATCTGTGAAGATTCATAATCTTTTCCCTGTAAACATTTTTTCCTGTAAATATTGATGTAATCCCTGTGTAAATAAGCTAGTCCTGATGTAATTTTCTTTTCATCCTTTTTGTAGAACATAGTTAGGTCCTTTCTTACATAGGCTCTTTTCAAAGAAATCTATATCCACGAGCCTCTAAAGCCTAAGTGGATACTTCAGAGATGGTTTTAATTTTTCAATCCAGACCAACAAAAATTCATTGAAGATAAGATTAAGCCTATCCTCTCTTTGCTCAAAGTCTAGACCAATATCACCATGATACGGGCTTTGGCCTACTTCTAGAACCTTCAGAATCAATCTTTTCACTTTGGCCCATGCCAATTAAGTCCAACCATTGAAGAATACTCCTATTTGCTAGGAGTCCACTCTGTTGAAAATGAAAAATATATACCAAATATCACAGTTAGCCTTGCAAAGATTTTCAAAAAGCTCTTAGGCCTCTGTAAATCTGAAATATGTAGAATGTGGGTAAATCCCCATAGGAGAATTATTAAGTTAGATGATCTTTTTACTTGGTTCACGATCCCATCTAGTTATAACTAGAAACTCTTTTGTGGTAACTTTGAAGACTGGCAGCAATATAGGATCAATGCCTATATCTTAGTAGCATTTAGAACAATCTTGTTTCCCAATGGGATATTTCACATACATCATAGGATTGCAAAGCTTGCGACCTACGTTTTAGGAGGGAAATCTTATGTCCTAACCTTACTAGTAGCTTAAGCCAAGTCGTTTAGTCATCTACAGGAAGAGAAGAATGGAGAATTAAAGACTAATATGGCCCTACTCATGGTTTGGTTTATTAGCCATATTCGGAGCCATAAACTTGATTTCCTTCGTAGGCAAAGCATCTAGAAAATGAATCTCGTTGATGCATTTGTTGCCATCATTGAACTCCCTAAAGTTATTGCTACCTATTACTAGGTCAAAGCTTTCCAAAAGTTCTATAATGAAGATATCTCCCAGGTTGCTAGATAGATCAAGGCAATTGAATTAAAGAAAATAAATAAGATTGAAGAGGAGCCAAAACTTCACAAGAAAAAGAGGATCTAGACTTTAGGAATTATTTGTAATAATTTTTTAAATAATGTAAGGGAAATTTCAAAGATGCAATAAAAATCTTTTGGTCACATCGTAGTAAATTTGCCACCTCTCCTCTCAACATTTCCTCATATTGCATATTCATTAGTTTCTATTTGAGAGTTGTGTCCTTAAGTTCCTAAGTCCTTTCCTAACCTTTTCCAATACATCCTTAGGATCCTTTTTCTTATGAGATTGTTATTTTCTACTCCTTTCTCTCTTCATGTAAATAAGTCTTATCCTTATATTTCATTTTTCTTTCCTAAAAAAAAAAAAGAGTATTCTTCCAAAAAAGGGAATTAAAATAAAGAACTTGCTAATAGGTGAGGATTCTTGTCTAGAGTAATGACCAATAGTGAAAATAACAACAAACTTGATGGCACCAAACCTACAAAAGTAAGGTTTCGTTCATTGGAGCAAGATGTGAAAAAAATCACAGATTAGTTGAGTTTCTTAGTTGACAGTGTTGCTTCACTTAGAGCCACATCAAATGAAGAGCACTCCAAGGCCCATTGTGAACAGAATATTGAGGCTCTACCCATGGAAGTAGAAGAGAACTATCCAAAGGCTAGCCTAGCTTTTGAGTCTTTTGAACTAGAAGAGGTCTATCTAAAAGTTAACCTAGTTTTTTTAGCCTAACACATATTCATTCCCAATCAATAAAAGGCCGATTAATTCTAGGGTCAACCAGGATATCTTAAAAGAATTGGAAAGGAAGTTGACCTAACAAATCACTGAGAAAATGAGGATAATCAAAGGTTATGATGGATTCGAGTAAGTTGGGATCACTGACTTTTTTGTTAAGGCTTATCCAAAAAAATTCAAAATACCGGAGTTTGAAAAGTACCATGGGATCAGATGCCTAAAGCTATACACAAGATTATACGTTCGCAAGATGTGCAAATATGTTCAAAAATAATTAACTCATGGTACAAACTTTTCAAGACAGTCTTATAGGGCCTACATTAACCTGGTATGCCTAGCTCGATCTCAACCATATAAATACTTGGGAGAAATTGGCTTGGGCATTTTATGAGCAATATAAGTTCAACATTGAGACAACTCCCTCAATTTTGGACTTGAGCACAATGAGAAAAAGGAAAAATGAGTTGTTTAAGGAATACGCTCAAAGATAGAGGGGCATGGCAACCAAAATCATCCCTCCACTCCTTAAAAAAGAATTAATATCTGTATTTATTGACTTATTAGAGGAACTATATTATGGACACTTATTAGGTAATAAAATGACCAGCTTTGTAGACATTGTACTTATCGGAAGTCGAATTAAATAAGCCATAAGGATAAGGAAGCTAATCGGAAAAAGACCAGCCCTACTAGATTCAAGGGCATATGTAAGTATTATAACATCTAGACATACATACACCAAGCAAAAAAGGCCTAAAAATACCTAGAAGAAAGTTCACTCAAATCCCTACCTCAGTATCTCAAGTCTTTGACTAACTAAGAAATGAGGGCTTATTGTAGCAAAAAGCCCTAATGTTAGGATACAAGCTAAGGAAATACAACCCAAATGCACAATGTGAATATCATATGGGTCAATAAGGGCATTCTACTGACAATTGTTGGGACTTGAAAAATAGAGTTCAAGACCTAATTGATGCAAGGGCAACCTAATTGGACTCAATTCAAGAATAGGGTTGGATTTCATGATTTTGTAAAGGACAAGCGATTCGAATAAAGTGTTTTGTTTGCATTTCTCCTATTTCAAAATATCTCATTAATTAAAAGGTTTAGAATGAAGAAAGGCAAGATGATTCTGAAAAACCAACCCTAAGATACTTTGAGAAGTTGAGTGACATCATTATGAGGAAATTGGACTCATTCCTTGAAGGAAGTCCATCTTGCATTTAATACCAAATCAAAATGAAATTAGGCAATCATTTCAATATGTTAAACACAAAATCCTTTGTCAACCCCGATGAGTCTTTTACCAGTGTATTCTCAAAAAATTAAACCTTATAAAAAACCACCCCACAATAAGATAAAAAGGAGGTTAGGAGCATCTATCAGAAGAAAAAAGTTAAAACTAATTTGTATTTGCTTTAGTTGCATCAATTCAAAGGTAATAGTTGCCATTGATAACTAATTTCCTCTAAGATGAAAAAAGGCATCTGTTATAGATACTAAAACCACATATGCTTTGAGCTGTAAGCCAAAAGAAAGAACAATCTTTTTGTCTTAAATAAAAAAGAAGAAGAAGAAAATAAGATAAAAGAGAAGCGAGAAAAAAGAGAAAAAATGAGCAAGTGTAAAATGAAACATAGATCTATACAAATAAGTGATCAAGTCTAAAGCTTTAAAGCCTAAAAGGATATGGGGCACAAAAACCCAATCTTGGATAAAGACCTACATTTCAAATAAATGCCCTAAAAACACAATCAAAGCAATTTAACTTGAAAGAAGCTAGGGCAAATGCCAAAGTTTCCCCGTGAAAATTATTGCAACTGACACACGGTGCATGGCCTACCTACAATTTTACCCTTCCTTAAAGGCCCTTTTAATTAAAGGTGATAACTTATCCTTGATAAAAATTACATTTGAAACTAGGGCACGCATAATTTTAGTTTTGCCTATAAGGTTCTTGATTTATAAACCCAAGTTAAAGAGCAATTCTTTCATAAAAAGCCATTTCAATAATATCCATTTTGAAACTAAGGACTAAAAGCCTTTATTACATTATAGTCCAAAAAAGACCTAATGGATTGATTAAAAGGGTATTACTTACAAGGTGGACCATAACTTTTGGAATCAAAGTCAAAAGAGAGAAGTTTAAGCCATGAGTGTGAGGAAGTCCTTTTAGACTAAACCTAACTTTAATGAGATATCCTTTAATAAGAAGAAATTTGAGGAAGTTATGGAAAGTTATGTGCTCCTAAAGGAAAGAAAAGGTTCTCTTAAACAAAGGCGTCTTGAAAGATCAAGTTATTGTGTCGCTGAAAGGCCTATACACCACTGGGAGAATCTAAACCTGCTAGCAAGTAAAAAAAATTAGGATAAATTTGATTCCCTCTCATTTTGGTCCTTTCTTTTGTCCATATCCCTTTGGTGGTCCAGGCTTTCAACAAGATAAAAATCTTCATTTCTTTTGAAAGTCATCTTCTCCAAAGTCATCCCTAGTAGTAAGCTTTTGCCATAACCCCGGCAACAATTGTTTTTAAACAAGTTTTCTTCCTGTCATCCAAAGTTCAGGGATATACTCCTACATAAAAATCTCAACCAAGTTAGCCTTAGAGGCCAAAATCATCTTCTTTGACATGATCGGCCTCATGGCTAGTGTCACCCACCTCTCTTCCTAGTGACTACCTAATCTTTCATGATTGCCAATAAAAAAATCTATCTTTATCATAAAATCCTTTGACTTTGATCCTCTCGGATCGTATGCTCTCAAAGCACTATCCTAACGTTTAGATCGTTTGCCTTTAGAACATTATCTTGACCTTGAAACCTTCGGATTATATGCTCTTATAGCGCTATCCTGACCTTGAAACCTTTGGATTGTATGCTCTCAAAGCGCTATCATGACCTTGAAACCTTCAGATTGTATGCTCTTACAACACTATCCTGACCTTGAAACCATCGGATTATATGCTCTCAAAGTGCTATCTTAACCCTCAAACCATCGGATTGTATGCTCTTAAAGTGCTATCTTAAACCTAAAACCGTCAGATCGTATGCTCTTAGAGTACTATCCTGACCTTGAAACCATTGGATCATATGCTCTTAGAGCGCTATCCTAACCTTCAGATTGTATGCTCTTAGAGCGCTATCTTAACCTCCGAATCATATGCTCTCAAAGTGCTATCTTAACCTTCAAACCATTGAATCGTATCCTCTTAAAGTGCTATCCTAACCTTAAAACCATCAGATTGTATGCTCTTAAAGCGCTATCCTGACCTTGAAACTATTGAATCGTATGCTCTTAAAGCACTGTCTTGACCCTAAAAACATCGAATCACATGGACCCAGAACACTATCCTCACCTAAGGATCACATGCCCTCAAAGTGCTATCCTAATTTCTTATCACTCTTTACAAATCAACCTAGGTTAGTAAACCCCGAAGAGTATGATTAAGTTCTCTTGATCAACTTAGGATTGCTAGAGACACTCCCACCTAAGTTAGTGAGCCTAAAGAGGCACAACTAAGTTTCATTTCTTCACCAAATCCTCGTTAGATCAAGTCTAGGATAACTAGTTAGTCATTTTAAAGTCATCTTAAAGGCAAAAATAATGTCTCTTTTTATCTTTGTAGCAAAGTTTTATTCAAACTTCGCTATAGAAAAGGGTAGCTGTAGACACCTAATTTTTACCATCTTTATTTTTATTTCTTTCTTTTCTCTTTAGGCCCTAAATTAGAAAAAAAAAACAAAAAAAATAGGAAATTAAAGAAAACCTAAAAAATTAAGAAATTTTGAAAAAATAAGAATTATAGAAAAATACAAAAAAAATTCAAAATTAAGAAAAAGCACAAAAAAATAAGAAGTATGGAAAGCAACCTTAAAAAATTATTTTTTAAAAATTTAGAAAATTGAAAAATTACAAAAGAAAAATTTGAAAAGTTGAAAACAATAAAAGAGTTTCGAAAGTAACACGTTATTAGGATAGATTTTTAATTTTAATTTTGGTTTAGAACTTGAGCCATTGCACTCGGGCTTAGATTTAAATCTAACTTAAGTTGACTAAGTCCATATGTGTAATTTGATTACACATATGGATAAGGCACATGCCAATGGCCTAACAGTTAAGTATATGGACATAGCAATGGGTATTGAGCATAAGGTCTTAAGTAGGAATCTTAGCAAAGGCAAGGAGACTTTTTTAATTTTTTGTTAACTAGTACACTACCAAATGTCAGGATCTGATTGCGCCACGTATCCTGACATGTGACAGCGTTGAGTTGGATAGCTTTGCTAATGTAGCACCACATAGCATCTACGTGGTATGCCATGTGTCACAAGATGATATGGGTAGGTTGGGAGTAGTCAGTACAGCTGATATAACACTACGTCAGCACCTTCCCTCTCTTTCCCCCCCTTTTTCCTCCCAATCTTCCTCTTTTTTCTCGGTTCAAGAACATCCGACCCCCTCACTTTAGCTCCAATTTCTGCATTGATTTCGTACACACTTATGTAGTTTTTTACCTTAATCTTATTGAACACATGGCCTACTTTGAATCAAACACAATAACGTGTCTAGATTCGGTCAAAAACGAATTTAATTTGAGCTCCAAAAATTAGAAAAAAAAAAAGGGAGCTAAATAAAAATGAGTAAATAAGGAGCTGAATAAATTTTTTTAGCACTTAGAAAAATCAAAGTTTTGAGAAATAAAAAATATAAATAAATGAACCCTTTTTCAAATTACGACTTTTGGATTTTTCTTGAAAAACAAAACCTCGATTAAGACTTTTTTTTTTACAAAAATTGTTCCTCAAATAAATGAAATTGAGTAAAAACATAAACCCGAGTTTTTTTTCTAAAGTTAAAATCAAATCAACCACTAAAATTTTTTATTAAAAGAATTACGTATGTCTGATCTCGAATAGCGATTACGTAGGCACCTATAGGGTGATGATAAAAATGAAAAAACCTAATTTCCCTTTTCCTTTAGTTTAGATTATTTTGTTTATCCAATTAGAGTAGTTAAATCAAGTCTTGTCTTTCAAAATTAAAAAGTGATTTTTAAGTTTAATTCTAATTTTGGAAAGTTAATGGTACTCGTAAGGGTTTAAAATTCTTAACCCCCAAACCTAAATCTCTAGTTTTCAAAAACCGTTTTATAAAATCGATTTTTTTCGTTAGACTAATGGCTAAATTATAACCAATCCACCCAATTGGTTATAACTTAACTGTTTTTCCTAACTCTGGTCAGGTGGAGACCCCAAAGTTGTTTTTTCAAAATAAAAAGACTGTTTTTTTTTAAACCCTAGTCAAGGGTTAGTATTAAACGGGTAGGGTTTAATACTGGTTGGTTTAAAGAGGACTTAATTTTAGAAAAAGAATCAAGAGAGTGAAAAATCAGGCTCGACAAGTCCCTTGAGATTGTCGTCCATGGTGGACAACTCCACTGTCGTCACCAATACCAATATTCATACTTGAGTCTGTTATTTTTCCTCATAGATTTTTTAGCATAAACAAATACTTCAAAAAATGAACAGCTAACAACACAATAGTCAAATTAACACAGTAACTTACTTTATTTCACACACACAAAATAGAGTATAACAAAACTTCAAGAAGAACTACTACAGTTCACACAAAACCTCCGCTTTAATATCAAGATATTGTAAACCATGACTAAGAACAGATAAGGCCAATCGCTAGATGGGTCTAAGCTTGCAAAAAGCTCAAAAAAAGATTAATGGGGAAAGTGCAAAAAGAGCAAAACGAAGAATGAAATGGTAAGCAAAACCAACAAACAACTCCAAAGGATATGACGCATCAATGGAACTTCTAAGGACTTATGGCTCAATTCGATATGATGTACAAATTGGTCTAGTGAGGTTACTCGCCACCTAACCTTACTTAAGGGAAAGGATAAGAGTGATACTAAGAGTAAACAATAGTGTTTACATAAGCAAGAAAAGGTACTTAAACAGTGTATATTAAGAATGATCTGATGTTTTTTATAGTTATAAATACAAGGGTATTTATACCTTAAAGTTAAGGTAACCTGCCTAAAAAGGAAAAGACAAAAAGGGCATTTCCTAAAGAAGTAATGTACAAATACAAAAGGGTAAAAACGAATATACAAGAAAAACAATCATTGGCGTAACAGATTCTACACATGATATTATATACATAGAGATGCTACATTAGTGAGGTCGTTAGAAGATGTGGACAAAAAGTATGAATAAATGAGCTTATCCAAGCAGGGATAGCTTAGTCAGTCTGGACTCTCTCTCGTCTTCTCAGCAAGGAAGATGCTAAGTAATTGGTCGACTCGATGTTAGAGAGTAATCATTAACTTGACACATTGTAGAAAAATGGGCAATCATACAGCATGGCATGAAGGGTGACTTGGCAAGGAAGTACTCAACCTCGACAGGAGTTAATGGGAATAGAAGGATTCATCGTGTTAGCCCTTCTAGTCCTTGGGCTCGACTGTGGGTCAAAGGTTCGGTAGCTTGATTCCCATCACTTTTAGAGCTACTATAGGAATTCAACAAGGAGTAGCTATATGTGCATATCTATTTGTTCTGATGGTAAGTTGCTTATCTTTAACGATGTGGAAGAAGAATGAAGAGAGAACTTAAAAGGAATTAAATTACAAGAAGTAGTCTTAAGATTACTCATCTATTCTTTATTAATGATTCATTAGTTTTTATGAGACTTGTCCCTAATAATCTTCTTATGCTTAAGAATATCTTAGATGTTTAGTGTTCTACATTGGGTCAATTGGTGAATTTTTTAAAATCTTTCATATTTTTTGGTAGAAATACCAAGAAGTAAGGCAATACTATATGTAAGTGCTCAATGTTGGTCAAGAAAGAAGACTTAGAAAATATCTTGGGTTACCAATTGATTGGGGAATATCTAAAAGGGGAGGCTTTAGATGCAGTCAAATAGAGAATCATGTCCAAGTTAGATGGTTAAAAGAGTAAATTGTTGTTACGAAGGAGTAAGGAGGTTCTATGGGACAATTACAATGGAGAGAATTAACATTTAGGGGTAAGTTTAAATAAGAGATCAACATTTAAAAAAATTCAAATAAGAGATCGATGTTTTGAAAAGTTAAAATAAGGATTAATGTTTTATAAAGTGGTTTAAATAAGGGATTCATAATGGCCAATCTATAAAATTATTTGAACTACTTTGTAAAACATTAATTCTTTATTTAAACTTTTCTAAATGTTAATCCCTTATTTGAACCACTTTATGAAATATTCATCTCTTATTTAAACCTTTTAAAATGTTGATCTCTTATTTGAATTTACCCCCAAACGTTGATCCCTTCCATTATAATTTTCCTGAGGTTCTAATTAAATTGATTGCTTTTGCCATCTTAGTATATGTCATGAGTGTTTTCTTTCTCTTACTATCATGGTATAGAGAAGTAACCTCTTTAATCTATAGATTCTTATGGGTGGAGATAATATAAGAAGGAAAATATATTGGAAATCTTGGTCGGATTTAATAAAACCAAAGTCTAAGTGTGGCATGGGTTTTAGAGAACTGGTAACTTTTAATAAGTCACTACTTGGTAAACTAGCATGGCAAATTGTCTAAAGATCGAGTGACCATTAGGTTAAAATAATGAAAAGTGTATATTTTCCTTCATCAAATATCTTAAATGCTAAGAGGGGAAAAAAATAGATCGTAGTGTTGACAAAGTATTATGATTAGTAGAGAACTTCTCTAAAAAAAGTTTGTTGTGGCAGGTTAGAAGAGAGAATAATGTTCATGTTTTTAAAGATTCTTGGATACCTTCTTTAGATGGATATAGGATGAATGTTGAAAATCTAGATGACAAGAGTGCTAATATGTAGGTTAGTGAGATTATAGATGTGCAATTTAATAAATAGAACTTGAATAATATTGAGCCTTTATTATTAGGCCAGTAAAGGGATGCAATTCGGAAGGTATTGGTTTGTCATGAAACTATTTGATAGAATTGTTTGACTTTAGACACTAGTGTTTGAACAAGGGGTAACTTAAGGTTAAAACCATAAACAACTTTGAATGTGTTCTTACTTATTGTACTATGAACAAATTTGTTGTAAGCAAAGTTGACAATGGATGAGTAGGTATCTCAGTCGACTTGATTTCTTCCAATTGTAGCTTAGAGAAATGGCATGAAGTGTTGAATAGAAACTTAGTCCTTAGTTGGCACCGTAGGATCTTCTAAAAATTACTTAAAAAGTTGGAGTCTTAATTAGACACAATACTCCTTAAAACTCCATAAAGCTTTACGATCTCCTACAAAAACGAAAAAGAAATAGTTGACACATGGTTAGGCTTATTGTAGGACATAAAGTGTGTCAATTTGTTGAACCTATTAACCATAACCATTACAGCATCTCACCTATATAGTACTCTAGACAAAGAAAGAATAAAGTCCATGCTTAAGTCAATTCATAGATTAGTTAGCACAAGTAAAGGCATAACCTTCCCTTGCACAACTCGAGATTTGGCATCTTTATAGGCCACTAATCTTTCAATAATTCAATGCACATCCCTCAACATTCGAGGCTAATAAAACCTTAACTTCAACAACTCATACATTCTTCTATCTCCAAAATGTCTAGATAATCCTCCACCATGTGCTTGTTTGACGAGTAACTCTTATATTAAATAAATTGGCACATACAATTTTCTAGATCTGAATAGATAACCATCCTTAATAAAGTAATCATGCAATGTCCTTCCTTCAACATACTAGGCATAAATTTGACCAAAATGTAAGTATTAGAAATATTGCTCCTTAATGCTTACAAATCCTAACAATCTTGTCTAGAGCTTGGAAAGCATCACATTATGTTTAGATAAGGCATCTGCAACCACATTAGCTTTCCTTCGCTTATACTTGATCACAAGTGAAAAACCTTCTAGAAACTTAACCCATTAATTTGTCATTTGGACATTTTTTGTTGGCTCTTGAAGTATCTCATGGTTAAGTGATTAGAGTACACAACAAAGTCTTTTGGCAATAGGTAATGTTACCAATGCCAGGTTTATAAAGCTTGAACAAGAGTGTACAATTCTTTTTCATACATGGTATAGTTCAAAGTTGATCCTTTTAGCTCCTCATCAAATAAGTAATAAGTTAATAATCTTGTGAGGATAGAATTGGGGCGAAAGTCAATTTCTTTAGCTCGAGGAAGCTTACTTCCCCAATAAAGTTCAACATTCTTCTTTGTGAGCTCATACAGGATATAATAAAAGAACTGAAGTTCTAAGTGAATCGTTGATAGAAGCTATGAAAACTTCATACATCTATACAAGACGTTAGGGTAGGTTACTACACAATAGTTTAAATCTTCTCCTCATCCACTCTTAGGCCTCTATCATTGACTACATATTCAAGAAATATAACCTCCCTATGATAGAAACAATACTTCTTAATATTCCTAAACACTTTATTAAATTGTAACACATCATAAACAGTTCAAAGATGGTGTTCATGACTTAACAGATCGAGGCTGTATAGTAGAATGTCATCAAAATAGACTACAACAAACTTCCCCATTTTGTTCCTCTGTACATGGTTAATTAAACTTATGGATGTGCCTAGAGCATTAGATAACCTGAATGACATGATAAGCTACTCATATAAGCCATTTCTTGTCTTAAAGGCTGTGTTCTATTCATCTTCTTCTTGCATTTGTATTTGATGATATCCAGACTTTAAGTCAATCTTGGAAAGTATCCTTACACCATATAGTTCATCTAACATATCATCAAGTTTAGACATCAGATATCTACATTTTATGGTGATCTTATTAACAACTTAGTTGTCTATATACATTCTCCAACTTCCATCCTTCTTAGGAACCAATAATGCAGGCATAACACATGGACTCATGCTTTTTTGGACAAAACCTCTATTTTAGTTACTTATCTTTGCAGTTTAGTAGCTTGCTCAAGATTCATCCAATAGGTTGGATGATTTGGCAAAGTGGCTCTTACTTGTAAGTCAATTCCATGCTCTATTTCTCACATTGAGGTTAATTCTCTTGGTAACTCCTTGGGAATAGAACAATAAACTCATTAAGTAACTTCTTGACCTCTGTTGCTAGCTCAATTTGCTCCTTTAACTCTAGTAGCCACTTGATTAGTAAGAAGGTTGGATCGTATGATCTTACAGCTTCTTTAAGCTCAAATCAACTTATAACTATAGATCAAAGACTCAACATGGTCTACATATTACTGATTTGGCTTGGTGTTAAGAAAGTGTAATAGGTTGGCCATCTTTCTCAAATGTATAAGTATTCTTATAGCCATCATGCATAACTCTTCTATCGAACAACCAAGGTTAGCCATGTAAAATATGTGAAGGAAACATTGAAACATATCACACAATATCTCATTCGTTTAACTTCCAACAAAATTTGGTGACAATACTTGTTTTGTAACATGCAATGATCCTTTCTCTTTTAAAACAATGCAGCTTATATAACTTAAGATGCGAAGAGGTCGGCCATTGTAACTACTCGACTAATCTCGTAGATGCAACATTTGTACAACCACCAATATCAATAATCAAAGCACAAGGTTGATCTCTTACCTTACATGTAATATGAAATAAATTCTCTCACTACTCATTCTTTTTGTCAAGCTTTAGACTCATTGCTTGGCAAACAATCAATGTTAGCATATTGCCTTCTTCTAGATAAATGTTAACTCCCATAACTTCTACCTTCACTTCATCTTCCATTGCTTCCTTAGCTTCACTAACTTCTTCATTAGTATACTTCAAAGGTCAGGATGTCACCTTTAATTACCAAAGTTTGTCAATTCAAACACTAGGAGGCCATATGTCTAAAGCCCTTACATTTAAGGCATTTGATCTCACTTGTTTTTCTTTCTAATGTCTACCCCTTTTCAAATTCCTTCTTGTTCCTTCCTTGCTCCATCATCATTCCTTCAATTCGCTAAGGTTAGCTTCTCTTTTGTCTCTCAACTTATTGGGAACAGTCAAATTGGTTGAACAGATCAGGAATTAGGAGCTCGATAAGGTTAGCTTCTCTTTTGTCTCTCAACTTATTAGGCTACCTTAATGGCTTCTTCAAGAGTGTAAAAGGATTGTATCTCAACAACATCTCTTAGCTTATATCTTAGGCCGACAAAAGATCTTGAAAAAGTTTAGGCTTCACTCTCTTCTACTTTACGCCTAATCAATAAATTGGTTCCCTTATCTTAGCTCTTGCAATTCGCTAAAGTGTCTTGATGATATGAATTAGGAATCCTACGTTCTTATGCCTCATCTACCATCTCTTTTTCTCATCACATGCACCTTCTTCCACCTCATGTGGGCATATCCAATGGAAAGTTTAACCTTGTTGTCCTTAGCAGAATGATAGCACTCAAACAAGTTCTCAACTCGCTCTTCCCTAACTAGGCACTCATCAGTGCTACCACTTCTTGAAAAGCTTAGAATTTGAACTCTCACATTATCAATACTCTTGGATGCTTAGATAGCATACTCCTCTTCATAATAATCCTCATCAACTTCACCAACATCATTGATCCTTCGTAAGTATTGTTCCACTCTTCCTTAAGTGTGCTGAATAGGATACTCAACTTTATTAGGTCGTCCTTCAAGTCTATCTCCTTAAGGTGCTAGTTTTAGCCTTTCATTAACCTCATAGAACTCTTCATTATCACTCTCTTCTTCTTCTACTACTTCTATCCCATTATTGGCTCTTCTCTTAGCTCTTCTAACTTGGATATTGAAAGCTGGGTAAACTTTCTACATTGGACACCATTGTTAGGTCAGACTGGATATGTTGTTATTTAACTCAAGTTTCTTCTAAAGTTTCATCAATAACACATCCATCAACTTGGTGAGCTCTCCCAACATAAGCTATAACTTTTCCTTACATCACAACTAACATATTTTCTAAAAATTTATAATCAGTCCATCTGCTCATTTGTGGTTCTTAAGGTTTGCTCTACATGTTGACTTAGGCTTGAAGCATCACTCTTATATCTCTAACCACCACATCCACACTTAGGTTAGTCATTTTATCACTTAATAGCTCGATGTACAACTTCTGACAACCACTTCTTTAGCAACTACAACTTTGATAACCACTAAACCACCTCTTTAGTAACACAATAGGCCTAATACATGAACATAAACCTTACTCTTCACCCTACTTAGAACCTTGAGCTTTCAAACCAAGATGATAGGGATACAATCCTCAAATGAGGTCTTACCATAGTGTGAATGGGTCCTTTGAAACTATTGAAGAAAAAAGGAAATGGGTTAGGGCAAAAATGTAGGTAAACGGTTAAGCAATCCGTGAGCTGCTCATGGATGTGAAGCACCACTCAAGCGCTTATGACCAATGTCTTACTAGATATGACTCACTAGTCCAAGGCAATGGGTCTCTTGTTGCATAAACCTGGCTTAATGATTTTATATAAGCTAAGGTTAGGGTTCTCAACACAAAGAGAAGGGAGAAAATTTGAGTGATTTCATTAATTAAAGAGAAAAGTCTGAATACAGCAAATGCCATAACAAAGTATTTATGCTGGATATCTAAGGTTACATTCTATTACACAAAATTACTAAAAAGGGTAAAAACTAAATATAGCAATATATGAAAAGAGAAAGGACAAATTTGTAATTCTTTTGGAAAGAGAATGTTCGGAATCAGGTTGTATATCCAAGGATTATGGGATATGTGTCTTCATGAGAGAGGCTAGTGACTTTTGTGAATAACAGTTGTTAACTGTCTTGGAAAAGGTATACAATAACAAGACTCATGGATAGCTCAATGTCATGACCTTAACTAGCTAAGGTTCGTAGTAGAGGATAATCTTTTATATCAAAGATCAAGAGGAATGGTTCCAGGCTCCTCACTCTTAGTTAGCTTAGATCGATCTTGTTCTGATAAGACAATACTTTGTGAACTTCAAGGAGCTTAGGTGTACAAATAGGTTAGCTTTGCAAATTAGGTTAGCCTCCCTAATACTTAGTCAATAATTGAAGATCCGATAGGTCAAGTTGGCCAAACCTCTTACTCAGGATTAGTTAAGGGGTCTTGAAGGCCGATTCCTACCAATACATGTATAAAATTAAACATTTTATGTAGAGGATTTTTTTAAAAGCAATAGCCACTATTTATAATTTCTTTAAAAGAACCCTCAGACTAGATCTCTCTTGTTCTTTTTATAATATGAAAGAAACAATTGAGCATTTGATCTTTTTTTGTCCTTCAACACATTGAATTTGATTCCATAGCCTTGGCTATCATGTAAACATGCATGTTATTGACAATATTTTATATTGGTACTTTGCGATGGTGCATTCTCCAGTTGCTAACAAGGAGGAAAGAAAGCAATTTCTAAACAGGATTTCTATTGTAGACACCTTGCCCCAACTACACCTTACCTTACCTACCCCCCCACCCTACCCCCGCTTTTTTATTTTTAGGATACAATAAATGGTCCTAATTTAGGAATAACAAAAAATATATATAATAATAAGAAATATAGAAAAAACATAGAAAATATGAAAATACAAAAATACAAAAAAAAAGGACGAAATTTAGGAGATTACTAAAAAAAAAAGAAAAAATTAAGAAAAGCACAAAAAATATTATAAAGAAAAATAGAAAATTTAAAATAAAAAAATTAAATAACAAAGGAATAAGGGAAATCGGGATTTATGCTTTAGTAATTTTCATTTTTTATTTCATTTTATTTTTATATAAAAAAAATGGGAGGGGAGGGGGATTAGACTAGGATTTAGCCTAGTCCATAAAATTAAGCTTAAGGTCGGAGGCCTTGTTTGAATTTCACAAGGGTGGGCCTTATATTTGCCTAGTTCTGTGCAATGCACATATTAGCTAAGCACATCTACACGTGTGCCGCATGTGTCTAGACCTTCTTCTTCCTGCTTTCTTATTCAAATTTATAGTTTCTTTCCTCTTTGACCGGGTCAATTTAAGGCCATTTTTTATCATTGTTTTTACATGATTTCTCTAAATTAATGGTGAAATTGTATGGTATACTTGGCATACTTTAAATCGAGATAAAAAAATTGTCCAAATTCATCCATTTACACGGCCTAAATCAAGCTCGAAAATTTAAAAAAAATTTCGAGTCAATGTTCATCGATGGAGATTTTTGAAATTTCTAAGCTTTCCAAGCTTAATTAATGATGAATTAGTATAAATGGGGGTCCTTTATTCAATCCCAAACACACAAAAAGCTCTAAAACACTTCAAATAAGCAAAAATCAAAGCTTTCTCTCTCTAACACAAATTTTCTCTCTCTCTCTATGATAGCATCCTCTACGTTGTTCTCCGATGAAAACCACCACTACTATGAGCTCTAACATTTCTGAAATACCAAAGACCCAATCTCTCTTTCGCCTTTAGCAACCACTACCATAGCCACCCATATCAAACCGTAACCACCCAACTCCAATCACCACCTAAACGACCACCGAATATCAAGGCACCAAGCCTACCCTCCCAAAGTCCAATCCAAAATACATAAAAATTTGCTTATCCTCTCGATTCAACATTTGGATCAGCTTGAATTAACCTGATGAAGTTGCTACTGAAGAGGAGTTTAGAGTTGCCCGAGCAAACCCGAAATTGACCCAAAGTTGACACAAACCAACTCAGTCTACTATTTTATTTATTTATTTTACTTTATTACTCATGTATTTGTAATAATAAAAATAAAGAAGAGAATAAAAAAAGAAGAAAGAAAGAGAAAAAGAGAAGAGCTCGAGTCTGCCATTTTTTTTTTAATTTTGTTTTCGGTTAAGATTTAACTAGGAAGGAGTAATGATAAATAATAACAATAATAATAAAAATAAGATAAAAATAGGTTAGTGAATAAAAAAACCATTTTACCACTTAGAAAATCGATTTTCTAAAATAAAAAAAAATAAGCAATCCCTTTTCAAATTTGAACCTTTTCTAGAACTTTCTAAAAATAAAACTCAAATTTAGGACCTTTTAGATCTTTCTCAATAAAATCAAATCTATTTAAAAATGTAAACTTGACGTGTTTTCAAAATTAAAACGAATCTAACATAGTAAAATTTTACAAAAAGAACTACGTACGTTTGATCTCGAATAGCGGGTACGTAGACACCTACGGAGTAATAGTAAAAAACAAATTTTTCCATCTTAGTTTGACTTATTCGATTTAGGCTAATTTACTAATCATTGATTCAAGTTCAATAATTTCTGAAAAGTGATTTTAAGAGATTAAGTCTAAAATTAGAAAGTTTATGGTTCTCATAATAATTTAAAGAATCTAACCCTCGGACTCGATTTTCTAGCTCTTAAAATCGTTTATAAAATTGGTTTTATTAGAAAGACCACTAGCTAAATTATACCCAATCTACTTAATTGGTTATAATTTAACTATTTTTCCTGACTTTGATTGGGTGGCAACTTTAATAACATTTTCAAAATATAAAAGAATCGTTTTTTTTTAAACCTTAGTCGAGGGTTAACATTAAATAGGTAGGGTTTAATACTTATCGGTTTAAAGAAGATTAATTTATAAAACTAAGAGAAAAACTAAGCACAACAACTTGGTGACTTTATTGGGGAGGTCAAATGGGTTAGCCATTTAAGTTTCCAAAATTAGAATTAATCTTTGAAAATTACCTTAGTGCAATTTATTTACTTATTTGTTTGTTATTATTTGTACCATAATTGTGCTAACATTTCTGCATGTTTAGTTTTAATTGTTTATCTATTTAAGGGGTAATTTATTTTATGTACCATGAATTCGTGATAGACATAGTCGAACCCAAACCGTCTTAGGACCTTAGGACGGGGAGTCATTGTATAAGTTCTGGGTATAGTAGGGTAACCATCGCTTGAGGCCGATTATACTACCCCACTAAAACTTCAATGTGACTAAGGAACTGTTTTCTAGAAACATGTGAGGTCATAGAGTTTAAGGACTTATAGAACCCACACTTCTTGCATACATTTTTCTAGGATGGCAAATAGTTAACAAAGTGTCATTGTTATAAAAAAGAAGAAGAAAAAATGACAAACTTGGAGTTTATTTCCCTATATTTTTCCTAGAATTTATATAGATAAGAAATCTTTTATAATTTCTTGTTGATATAAATGTTCTTCCCTTTGTAATTTGTGTTTTCTTTATAATCTTTTAGAATTGGCCAACTCATCCAACACTAAGGTCTTCACTAAAGAGATTTATGTCTACAAGCCCACAAACCCGAAGCCCATACTCAATCAATGGTTTCAAGCCTTCAACTTAAGAGAACAAGAGTTTATTACCAATAAGATTGGACTCATACTCTTAGTATCCAAGGTGAATGTTAACATTACATTGGTAAGGGCCTTAGTACATTTCTAGGAGCCCAAAGAAGTCACATTCCGTTTTGGGCTACACCTAATCAACTGTAATACATTAGGATTTTGAGTTAGTTCAATAAACCTTAGATTCGAGCCCGTAAATTTAGGGTGCTAGGTTAAGTTATCTATTTTATTTCGAATTTCACAGTAAAATTAGAAAAATTAAACAAAGTAATTTAAGTAAAGTTAATTTCTCGAAACAAGTTATATAAAAATATTAATTTGAGAAAAACGATAATTTATCGATAAAACCGATAATCGTAAAATTTGAGATTTTAGATATAGCAAGATATTATAGATAAGTTAATTAACTTTCAAAAATAATAATTGAAGTTGAATTATATATAATATACATGTGATATACATTATATGTATTAAATATATATAATAATAATAAAAAATTATCAAAATTAGGTAAAATAATGTAAAATAATAGAAAATTAATAAAAAAATGATTAGATGAATGAGTCACCAAATGATGTGTCAACTTAGTATTAATTGGAAATGGTGAGTCAATACTTGATTGATGAGAATATGACACATATCATTTCAGAAAATGGAAAATTAACATGTATCATACACATGTCCAAATTCTATTTAATTATGCAAAGTTCAAAAAATATAAATAGGACCCAAACCCTCACTTTCAATATTTTGGAACTTTGAAAATAAAAGAAAACAATTTAGAAAAATTAGAAAAAAAAAATAGAACAAGAAATATGGTCGAAATAAGTCTAGAGCGGTTCGTGTACCAAACCATAACCTGACTTAGAGCGGCTTAAAGGTCCAACAGAGGGTGGCTAGAGACAGCTTTTCGATAAGGTGTGGTGGCTAAATAGTGGCTAGAGGCGGTTAATTCAGGTGAACCAATTTTCTATGTATAACTTGTTTAATTTACTAAAAATATCAAATGTTGTCAATTAATTATGAAATTTAGTTTTTTGGGATTATTTTAGGTTCATATTAATGTAGTAGTTTTATTTTAATTAAATAATTAGTGAAAATATGGGTTCCTTAAGAAAATACCCTATTTCGGCGAAAATTGAATAAATATTTATAAATATTAGATCATATTGGTTCAAGGTCAATTTGTGTATAATACACCTAATACATATATATAATTTTGGTAATAAGAATTTTTTAAATTAAGAATGTTTACTATTTTTTATAATTATTTTGAATAAAACTGCTAATTTTATTGAATTATTGAAATAATTAGTTTTGATGAAATTAATCAAATGAGCCTTACATGTTTAGACTTTTGGATGTTTATAATGATATTTGGAATATTAATTTTTATCTCACAGATAAATTTATTTATTTTCCCTAATTTTTCGTAATTTAGAGCTAAAATCGTTATTTACGTAAAAATAGATAATAACTAGTTTAGTGTAATTCATGGTTAATAATTAAATTACATGTTTTTGTGAGTCTGTAGGATTTTTCATTAAATTAATCGGGCTCGTATACTATTTATTACATGTTTTCCTAATATAAGCTTATATATTGGCTTAATATGTAATATAGTAATTAATATTAGTAAAATACTCGTCAAATTCACGTAAAATGAGCACATAGGGTATATTAAAGGTTACTGGATAAGTTTAGAAAGTGTGATTTTTAGGGTTTTTAGTTTATTACTAAGGTTTATTTGAATCAATTACAAAGTTAAAGTAGTATACGGTCGAGTCGTAATGAGAAAAAGATATTTTGGGACTTTTGGAACTATTGATAAACTCGATTCTTAAGATATCTTAATAGCACTCGAAATAACGATCTTGACAACATAAAGTTTACTAAAATTGAATAGGAAATGAGTAAGATACAGTTAAACAAAGTTTAAAAACACAAAAATGAAAGCTTATAACAATTCAGGCTCAACCTATATTTGATTTGAAGACTGTATTATATTTTCATAGGTGTGATAAGTAAGGAAGGACCACGTCATGAAGTATAGGATATTGCGCTATTGCTAAGCCTAAGTAAGTGGATTTAACCCATGCTTGGAGTAGATATATTGCTACTCATAATATTGTATACTATTTGATGCTGTGTTAATTGAATATGGGTATATCTTAGGTGAATTGATATGCTACTATAGTGGATGCTAATGTGGTGATTTTGAATGAAAGTAATTGCATCTTGGTTAAACTGTTATGTTACTATGTTGCGTGATGATTTGTGCTTACAATTGATTATGCTAACCAAGGAAGTTGAGTGATCACTAACTCAATCTTCTAGGTGTTTACCTAAGTGAACCTTAAGTAAGATACTAAAATTTTGCTAGGGAGATTTCGAAAATTAGATTTAGATTATTAGGTTGAATAAAACTGAAAGACTGGTTATATTGAGTGATATATTTGAGTTATTATTGCATAGCTATGCCATGGCACGGCACAAAAAGGGACCTACTGGTCAAAACTTTCAAAATGAGACTTCCAAGTGATCATAGAAAAAGCATGGCTTTATGAACTCATTTTTTGGAAGCATATAGATTGCATTGCCCAAACATTGTAACTATTTTGATAGTCAAATTTGGTAGACAATGGTGTGTGGTCTAATTTGGTAGTGTTGCTACTTTGATTTGGTGAACTACAGTGTGTATTCTAATTTTGTAAAACAAAGTTAGGGGTCCTATTCCTAGGCAACTGCTTGTTACCCATAGGTTCTTGGACATTATATCCAGATGCCCGGCTATGTTGACTAACAAGAAGAAGATTGGAAAGGCATAGGATATTGGTACCATTGCATGCTACATATATGAGCATCACATGCTGCATTGCTAGCAATAAATGCTTGGTTAAGCAGATGCATATGTGAAGTTGAATTTGTAGGTTATGATTGAAATGTTTCAGTTGTAATATGCAATATTGTCTATCATATTATCTATATTATGTTGTTTGTTATCCACTCTCACTCAGGTTTAGTAACTAGGGAGATAAAATGTTTTATCCTTAAGTTAACTACATCGTGAAGAACTCAAGACTAAGGGGGGATATGTATACTGAGCAAGTCAATTAAAGTCAGCGGCTTTTATATGGAACCTGTACTAAGTCAAGAATCCTATTATTGTGAAGATGACAAAGGAAAAAACTAGTTCGTGCTTTAACGTAAATATTATGTTGTATACAAAAGTTATAGCAAAATATCTAACTGGACTTTGATGTAACAACCCCTTTATCATGTAAACAATGTTGTCTTTTAATGAATGAGCAGGTTGAGTTAAGTTTTCAATAAGTATTCCTGTATGATGATACATTCCGCACTAAGCTAGGATGTAACATCAGCCCAACTCTAGAAAAATATACCTAACTGCTTTAAGCCCATCCCTTAGATGAAATATACGTTCTAGAGCTCAACTTCGGCCCAGCTAACATTTTTTCCAAATTCTTGAGGATCCATAAGTTTAAGATAAATGAAGCCATAAATGATTGCAACAAGTATGCTATCAAGATATGGGATCTAATCCATTGGTTCCAAACCGAACCTAGCTCCAACAAACAGGCTCTATTTCTTGGTAATTGGAGGGAGAACCGAATCAAGGCCTATATATTAGCAGTATTTGCCACCATCCTATTTCCCAGCAGATCTTTTCTTATATACTTTAGGGTAGTAGAATTAGTATCTCAGTTTTGGTAAGGGAAGTCTTATATTCTTACACTATTTGCTAAACAAGTAAGGAACCTTAATTTCCTTAAGAAAAGAGGTTGTGAAGATCTCAAGTCAAGCATGGCACTACTAATGGTATGGTTTGTCAGCCACATCAAGTGATTCAGGTTAGACTTGATAAGGGGTGCATTTGCTAGTAAGATTGATCTTATTGACTCTTTTATTGATAAGATCAAATTACTAGAAGATATCCCTACCCTTCTCTAGAGAGAGTTTTTATAAGATTTTTAGGTAGAAGACATACCATGGACCATTAGATGGAGCAATTACACTAAGGTTATATTGGTTTGTAAAAAATAATCATGCCGTACCATTAATTGGAATGAGTTGGTGTACAAAATACTATCCAAACAACATGGTAAGGTAGTTTGGAGGCATCTATGGATAGGCCTTCATTGGAGCCATTCACTCTTAACTTCAAAGGGCCTCACTCTACAAAAAAGGTATCTAAGCTTCGTAAGCTCAAGGCTTAGTGGGACACTAAGACCATAAGCCTTAACATCGATTTGAGCAAATTGATAAGAGAAGTAAACAAACACTAAGTTACCAAAGAGTACTTATATGATCAACTTTACAAGGAAGGCATGATGTAAGATTGAGCACCAGAGGTCCTTTAACCTTCTCCCACGAATCTTAGCTCTAAAATGGTGACATACATGGACTAGGTAAAAGCTTATGTTGAAGTCATCTACGATGAAAAAGATATGTGGGAAAACCTCTTTCAAGAATCTAAGCAAAGATTATGTGCCCCGGAGCACCAATTAAAGATGGCTAAGAAGAGAATCTAAGAATTTAAGGTAGCAATCGAGCATGGTTAAAGGAAAGGAAAAACAGTGGCCATTGAACCTATCAATCGGAAGAAGAAGATGTCATTTGGCCTACAAAAGAAAAGAAGATTAGCCTAGATGAATTTGTATTTTTCTTTTTATAATGTAATAAAACTCTGGGAGTTAAGGAATAATAAATAAACTTGCCATTTTGCTAGTTAATGGCTAATTCCCTCCTTTTCATCCATGTGGTATGCTTGCATTTTATTCATTTCAATTCCATATCTTCAAAAATTAAAATACATGTGCTAACTTGCTAAAAAGTGATCTTAAACCAAGTCGCCAAGATAGCTCTCAAGCATCAAACCTTCCTGAGAAGTCCTATCTGTACCTGCTCTCAAACTAAAATGGCTAACCAATGAGATGACAACACTAACACCAACAATAGTAATGTAAACCTTGAAATTGTTGATCTTATTGAACTAAGGTTCCGCTGTTTGGAAGAACAGCGGGGAAGATTACAAATCAACTAAGCTTCTTTGCTGATAGCATTGCCTTGCTCAAGTCTATATTTCCATCAAATTAAGAAAACTCTGAAGCCTAATATGAAAAGAATGCTGAAGTCTTACCCTTTGAAGTAAAAGAAGCTTATCTCAAAGTCAACTAGACCTTTGAATCCTTTGAGACAAAAGGGGTTTATCCAAAGGTCAACTTGACTTTTAAGCGAAACACTTACTCATTTCTAGTCAACCTAAAACCTGATGCTAATCAAGACAAATTGAAAGAGCTTGAGAGGCGATTAGCCTAATAGATCACCAAGAAAATGAAAATGCTTGAAGGGTATGACGGATTCGAGCAAGCTAGTATAACAGACTTCTTTGCTTATGACTATGGAAGCTTCTTAGAGAAATTTAAAGTACTTGACCTTGAGAAGTATAATAGAAATGGGTTCCCTAAGCTACACACCAAGCAAATATGTGTAATATGACCAGCTCATGGTCCAAACTTTTTAGCATAACCTAATTAACCCTACTTTGACCTAGTACACCTAATTAGATTTAAATCAGGTAAATACATGAGAAAAGCTGGCTAGGGTATTTTATGAGTAATATCAGTTCAATGTTAAGATGGCAGCAACCATGATGGATTTGGTTACCCTAAGGAAGAGGTACCATGAATCTTTTAAAGAATATGTCTAAAGGTAAAGGTCCCTAGCTATAAGGGTATCCACCCCTATGGTCGAGAAAGAGTTAACTTTAGCTTTTATCAACACTCTTAAGAGACCCTACTTCTCTCACTTGATTGGGTAAGCCTCTTCTAGTTTTGCAAAGGTGGTAGTAGTAAGGTATTAGATTGAAAGTGCCGTCTCCTCTAGCAAAGTACAAGAACCGTTAGTCAAAAGACCACCCTCCGCTAAACCTACCACCAACAAGCTTAGAGAAGCTACTATCAATATGGTTAATTCAAATACCAGGCCTAATACTCGAGTTTCTTTTAGGGCACATCCTCTACCAACTTAACAGTAGTTTAGAACCTAACTGTAAGTCAATAGGGCCCTAAGGCAGTTCATGAAAACACCTATCCCTATTAGTTAGATACTTGAAAAACTAAGAAAGGATAATCTGCTCCATTATGAGGCTCCCAATGAAAGGCACAAGCTAAGAGTTTTTTATCCCAATGTAAGGTGTCAATATCATCTAAGGCACGTGGGCCATTTAATAGACTTGTAGTTGAGATTAAGATATAAAATTATGGATTTAATTGATGAAGGCACAGTCTAACTAAACTTTATAAAGGCTCTAGTTCCAAATATCAACAACAACCCCTTACCTAACCATGGGCCCATCATCAATATGATATTTGATGACTCAAATCCTACCATTAACATGATCAATTCCAACTAAGAGCCCAAGGTCTATAGATTCTACAAATAAGAGGAAAAGTAAATTCCATAAACCAAAAGATACACCTTCTATGTGCCTTTAGCTGCTGAAAATTATAAAACTGCCCTTCTCAACTACCAAGCAATAAATCAAAGGCAATCGAGCTCACTTGTGATAGAGATTACCCACTCTGTTAGAATTTATGACCTAAAGGAGGACCTTAAAAAGAAAACTATGCTAAAAAGGCCAAACAATGAATTAGCTAGATATGAAGAAGGATTGTTTGCCTTCATCAAAATAATCAAGTCTAGTGAGTATAAAATAATGGATTAGCTCGCTAAGACTCCAACATAAATATCACTCAAAAGTTTATTGATGGCATCGGAACTGTATTGGTAAGCTTTATTTTGAACTTTGAGGGAAGTCAAAGTCCCTCACAAAATACTAGCTAAAAGAATAGGGTTTGTCACCAACTCTTTCCTTACTATAGATCAAATTTCTTTCTCTATCAAGGAATTGGGAGAAGAAGGTAACCAACACACCAAGCCTCTCTTCATAATAGTGAAGGTAAACAATAGTATCATAATAAGAGTCCTCATCAACAATGGATCATCATTAAATGTCTACCCTTTCACCACCCTAGATCTACTAGGCATTGATACGATCATTATTAAGCCAAGTTCAACAATAGTTAGGGCTTTTGATTGGTCCAAAAGGAAAATTATATGGGAGATGGACTTATTGGTTGATATCAGCCCACAGACTTTCAATATCCAATTCCAAGTCTTAGACATCCCAACGACCTTCAACCTATTATTGGGATGACCTTAGATACGTTCAGCAAGGGCCATACCTTGAAGCCTGCATCAAAAGGTTAAGTTCAGCTCAAATGGCTAGGTCATAACGATTCTGGGTAACTAAGATTACGAAATATATAAAGAAACGGCCATACCCTACATTAGCATTGACGTGCAAGGGGACTTTGGGCTCCAAATGTTTAAGGAGGTATGTATGGTTATCGATCAAAAGAAAGATGAGAGGCCCAAATTTAAAGAAGGCCAAGTTAGTACTTATGGGCTCGATTATGTCCCAACTCCAGTAAATGATTCACAAAATATGTAAGCAAAGAGCAAAAGATGTGATAGATTATATCACGCCCAATTGACCTTACCACTGTTGTTAGAAACTTTCATCCAGGCTAATGTCCAAACTTTAGAGCCTGCTAAAGAGGACTTCTCCAGTAGGAATAAAATAGTTAGCCCATCCTATAAATCCCAACACCTGAATAATTGGTTCTCCATCCCTATCTCTAAGGTACAGAATAAATCATGGTTTAGTATTTTATAGAGTTTTGTAATAAATACCTTTGTTCTACAATATTGTACTTGAAAGAATTTCTTCTAATGTAATAAGAATCGGTCTTCTTTCTTTTCACTCCTTCCTTACTCATACTCCTCCTTTACATACATTTTGCCCAAATCTAATGCTTCAAATAAAGGCCATGGATACCTCATGCAGATAAGTGATGAAAATATTAATATCACTTCCAGCCCTACTATGTTAGTCATCGGGAGTGATGTCAATGACCATAATGACCTACAAGAAATTTAGTTAGGACATGAAATCAGTAGAATTTTCATATATGAGCCAACTGAGATAGTTAATGTTGGGACTGATGACAACTCCAAAATATTGATAATTGGGGGAAATTTGAAAGAAGAACAAAAGGCAGAAATGACTGCAATATTATGTAAATACCAAGATGTGTTTGCCTAGTCTTATGAAGATATGCTTAGGTTGGATCCATCAATCGTGGTTCACCGACTACCTATAAGAAAAGATATTAAACCCATGAAGTAGAAGCTAAGAAGGTTCTGATCGAACATCTTGTTAAAATTTAAGGAGGAAGTTAGAAAGTTATTGGAGGTCAATATCATCGAGGTATCTGATTATCTTAAGTGGATAGCTAACATTGTGCTAGTAATGAAGAAGAATAGAAAAGTCAAAGCATGCATAGATTTTTGAGACCTCAACCAAGCAACCCCTAAAGATAATTTCCCCTTACCCTATATTGACTTCTTGGTCGATAATACAATTGGAAACCACCTTTCTCATTCATGGATGGGTTCTTCACATATAATCAAATTAGAATGCTCGAAGAAGATAAAGCCAAGACAGCATTTATCACAACTTAGGGCACATTTTGCTATAAAGTAATGTCTTTTAAACTTAAAAACGCCAGGGCAACTTACTAAAGAGCCATGCTTATAATTTTTCATGACATGGTGCACAAAGAAGTTGAGGTATAAGTTGATGATATGATCACAAAGTCCAAGGAAAGAGAAAATCATGTGGGTAACTTAAGGCGATTACTTGATAGGTTAAGAAAATTCTAATTGAAGCTTTACCTAGAAACGTATACCTTTAGAGTGACTTCAGGGAAATTATTGGGTTTACAAATTAGCCAAAGGGGCATCGAAGTGGACCCTAATATAATCAAAGCAATGGTTGACTTACCTCCTCTATGTAAGCTCAAAGAAATCAAAAGCTTATCAGCCCGTTTGAACTACATAGCGCGGTTCATATCTCAACTCACAAATAAATGTCGTCCCTTGTTTAAATTGTTGAAAAAGAATGCTAAGATCAATTGGGATGAAGAATGCAAGCAAGCCTTCACAATGATCAAGGAGTTCTTCATGAACCCTTCAATTTTGGTAGTTCCTAAACTTGGGAAGCCTTTATTTTTATACCTGACAATATTACCAAAATCCATAGGGTATATGCTCGGCTAGAAGGATGAGGAAGGAAAAGAACGAGTTGTATATTACTTAAGTAAGAAATTTATTAAAGGGGAGCAGAAATATTCAGAAATTGAAAGAGCCTACTGTACTGTGGTCTAGGTAATGCATTAGCTTAGACAATACACACTCTATTAACAAGTTAATTGCTAACTCAGCACAATCCCCTGAAGTACTTAGTAGACAAACCAGCCCTAATTGACAAAATATTAAAGTGGTAAATGTTACTATCAAAGTTTGTTGTTACGTACGTAAACTAGAATTCTATTAAGGGGCAAGCTTTAGTAGATCGGTTAATAGAAAATCCTTTTGATAATACCCCCTAAGAGGTATGAGTCAATTCCCTCAATGAAGATATCTTAGTAGTTGAAGGAAATTATGATGAAGAAGATGATGAACCACAGAAATGGAAGATGTTCTTCGATGGGGCAACTAATGTGTCCAAGTGTGGAATTAGGCAATACTGATATCCCTTGAAGGTATAGAATACCATATAGCTGTGAGGCTCATATTCCCATATACCAATAATATTGTTAAGTATGAAGCATGCATCATGGAACTCAAAATGGCCCTAGATAAAGATATTTAAGAATTAGAAGTGTGCGAGGATTCTTCACTTATTATCACCCAAGCTTGAGGAGAATATAAGATGAAAAATTTTAAACTAGTACCTTATCACCGGCACTTGACTGAACTAATGAAGAAATTCAAAAGAATCATCTTCAATCACATACTAAGGACTCAGAATTAATTTGCCAATGCCTTAACCACTTTGGCATCTATGATCCAAATATTCGGTAGAGTCGAGATTCAACCCCTCACTATTGAAACTAAAGATAAGCCTGCCTTCTATTTGGCAATTGAAGATATGAATGACAAAAAGTCGTAGTACCATGATATTAAAATGTTCCTACAATAATGCACACACCTTAAAGAGGCCAAGAAAAAGGATAGAAGGATAATCAGGAGATTGATTGCCCAATTCTTAGTAAGCAAGTCCACTGTATATCGGTGATCTATTGACAATACACTTTTAAGGTGTGTAGATGATAAGGAGGCAAAGATTTTGATGAAAGAAGTACACAAATGAATATGTAGCCCTCACATGAATGGTTATGTGCTGGCCAAGAAAATTATGAGGCTAGGGTAGTACTAGTCAACAATGGAAAGTGATTGTATCAAATATGTCAGGCATGGTCACTTATGCCAAGTTTATGCAAATAAGGTAAATTCCCTGCCTTAAGAATTATGCACACTCTTGGTATTGTGGCCTTTTTCAATATGGTCCATAGACATCATTGGCCTAATTACTCCAAAAGCATCCAAAAGGCATCACTTTATGATGGTCACCATTGATTATTTTAAAAAATGGATTGAGGCCTTATCATACTCAAGTGTTGCTAAAGGGGTAATAGTCAGGTTGATCAAGAGGGATATATTGGCTCAATATAGGGCTCTAGAAACAATCATTATCGATAATGGCACTAATCTCAATAATAAACTTATTTCAAAGTTGTACCGACGATTTAGGAGTATTCATTGAAACTCTATCCCTTATCAACCCCAAATGAATGGAGCCATTAAAGCAACCAATAAAAACCTCAAAAGAATCATCGAATAAAAAGGTTGTTACATATAAGGACTGGCATAAGATGTTATCATTCGCACTTATAGCCTATTGAACTTCCATCAGAACGTCGATTAGGGCAACACCCTACTCTTTGGTATATAGCACTAAAGTAGTGTTATCAATAGAGGTTGAGATCCTATCTCTCAAAGTACTATTAGAAACCCAGTTAGACAAAGCCAATTAGGTAAAGAAATGAATCAAGCAACTGAATCTGATTGATCAGAGAAGATTGATAGCCTTATGTCACAATTAGTGCTATCAATAAAGAATGACTTAGGCTTTCAACAAAAGGGTATGACTTAGGAACTTCCAAGAGGGTGACATAGTGTTAAGAAAGGCTCTCCCCAATACACAAGACTCTAGAGGAAAATTTGCTCCCAATTATGAAGGCTCTTATGTTATGATGCAAGTATTACCAATAGGGGCTATAATTTTATCTCAAAAGGATAGTCTAGAATTCAAAGACCTTATAAATATTGACGCTATAAAGTTGTATTACCCATGAGAAATCAATGGGAATTTTTACTCAAAATACAAGAATACCAGTCATTTTGAATATTATTATGGTCTAATTTTCATTCTCTACAAGCAAAGTTGGTATCCATATCAATTGTCGATGTTGGAATCATCACCCTCTCCAATAAAAGGTTTAACTCCCTTACTCTATTTAATTGAATCCATACACTGAAAACACGAGAGAAGTTGAAAAGTGAGATGTAGAACATTGATAATTGACAAAACTCTTTAAAATACTTTATTATGGATTGGCCCTCCTCGACAAGGAGTTTTTATTGTCTATTTTCCAGGGAAATGTGAAATCCAGATAAGCAATCACCTCACGGTAGATATTTATTAGTCGAGAATAAAGGTTTCAATTAAAAAATGTTCCGAAAAGATAAAAACATTGGGTAGCATTCTATATCAAGTTAATTTCCATGATTTCCCTAAAAATGCCGACGAAGTCTCAAAGGCTCCATATTAAGATCAATTAGGTTGACAATAAGGGATCAAAGAATGAGTTAGTCAATTTTGATGGGACTTTTCAAAGAAAAGGTTTGATAGTTTGGGTACTATTAGTAAGACTAGGTAATTACTTCCATACAATGTTAGCGCATTAGTTTTTGAACATTGCATTTGCATTAAGACTATACAACTAAGATTTTATAATTCTTTCCCCTGATAGTCTTTTGAGCCAATTCATATGGCACTTGCCTCCTGCATTATCTTTTGGTGCTTAATAAGCCCTTGAAGGCACTAGCTTGACTCAGTTTGTTTCTCGTACCAAGCTCATAGGGCGCTTCTCTTCACTAAGTTATCTTAGCGAATCCATAGGGCGTTTTCCCTTACCAATATTCTCGTAGTGAGTGCATAGGGTACTTCTCTTCACCAAGTTATGTTAGCAAGTCTACAAGGCGCTTTCCCTCACCAATATTCTCATAGTGAGCACATAGGGCACTTTTCTTCACCAAGTTATCTTAGTGAGCCTATAAGGTGCTTTCCCTCACCAATATACTCGTAGTGAGCCCATAAGGCGTTTCTCTTCACTAAGTTCTCTTACTAAACCCATGGAGTGCTTTCCTTCACTAATATTCTTCTAGTGAGCCCATAGGGCACTTCTTTTAAGTCTAATTCAAGGTCGTTAGTCCCCTAGAGATGCTTCTATTTAGGTTAGTGAGCTAAAAAGAGCATAACCAGGTTTTCCAAATCGATTTTAATTTAGGGTTACTAGTCCCCTAGAGACACTCTCGCCTCTATTAGTAAGCTCAAAAGAGCACGATTAGATTTTTCAAATCGATTCCAATTTAAGATTGCTAGTCCCCTAGAGACATACCTACCTAAGTTAGTGAGCTTGGAATAGTATGACCAAGTTTTCCAAACTAATTCCAACTTAGGGTTACTAGTTTCCTAGAGACGCTTCCATCTAAGTTAGTCAGCTCATAAGGGCACAATTAAGTCCTCAACATCTCTTTAGGGTCTTAGCTAGCTCAATGAGTGCATTTGCCTATTTACCTAAGTTAGTTAGCTTAAAAGGGCATGAACATTTTTCAAACCAATCCTTCTGGCTAGCTCCTAAGGCGCAAGAATTCCTAAACCCACTCAGCTAGCACTTAGAGCATTTCCTCTCTCTTTCACCCTTCACCAAATCCCCAATGGATTAAACCTAAGACAGTTAGCTAGTTGTAGCGTTCCTTAGGACAAATTCCACCTCTAAGGCAAAAATAGTGTCTATTTTGTCTTTATGGTGAAGCTTTAAGAGTGGCAATTGTAAATATCTTATTTTTTTGCACCCCCCTTTTATTTCTAGAATTTTTAGGATAGGGTAAAGGGTCTTAATTTAGAAATAACAAAAAAAAAAGGATAATAACAAGAAATTTAGAAAAAAAAAACACAAAAAATGAAAATTTTAGGAAAAATTAAAAATATATATAAAAATACAAAAAAAAAGTAAGAAATTTAGGAGATTACAAAAAAAAAAAACAAGATAAAAGTACAAAAAATATTAAGAAAAGCACAAAAAATAAATGAAAGAAGAAAAATAGAATATTCAAAAAATTTAAAATAAAAAAATTAATTAACAAAGGAATAAGGGAAACTGGGATTTATACCTTAATGATTTTCATTTTTTATTTCATTTTATTTTTATAAAAAAAATGAAAAAAAAAGGGAAGGGAAGGGGATTGGACCAAAATTAAACCTAATTTGTAAAATCAAGCCTAAGGCTAAAGGCCCTATTTGAATTTCGTAAGGGTAGGCACAATAGTGCTCGCCTTTTTTATTTTTGCCTAAGTATGTACAATGTACGTGCTAGTTGGGCACGTCCTCACATGCGCTGCATGTTTCTAGACCTTCTTCTTCTAACTTTCTCGTCTAAATTTTTAGTTTCTTTCCTCTTTGAGCTAGTCAATTTAAGGCCATTTTTTACTATTGTTTTTACACAATTTCACCAAATTAATGGTAAAATCATGTAGTACACTTGTCATACTTTGAATCGGGATAAAAGAATTGTCTAAATTCATCCATTTACATGGCCTAAATCAAGCTTGAAAATTTAAAAAAAAAAAAAATCAAGTCAATGTTCACCAATGGAGAATTTCAAAATTTCCAAGCTGTACAAGCTTAATCAGTGATGGATTAGTATAAATGAGAGTCCTTTGTTCATTCCCAAATACACAAAAAGTTTTAAAACACTTTAGATAAGCAAAAGTCGAAACTTTCTCTCTCTAGTATGGTTTCTCTCTCTCTCTCTCTCTACAATAGCATCCTCTACGGTGCTTTTCGACAAAAACCACTACCATCATAGGCTCTAACACATTTGAAATACCAAGACCCAATCTCTCTTTTGCCTCTAGCAACCACTATCGTAGTCACCCATATCCAATCGTAACTACTTAACTCTAATTACCATCTAAATGACCACTAAACATCAAGGCGCTAAGCTTACCACCACCACAATCCCCACCTACAAAACCTTCCCCCACCCAACCCCTCTCCTCGAGTCCAATCCAAAACACACAAAAATCCTCTCACTCTCTCAATTCGATATTTGGATTAGCCTCAATTAACCCAATAAAGCTATTGCTACTAAAGGGGAGTTTAGAGCCGACCTAAGCCAACTCGAAGCCTACCTAAGTCGACCCAGTTTGCTTTCTTATTTATTTATTTATTTATATTTATTTATTTTACTTTATTACTCATGTATTTGTAATAATAAGAAAAAAAGAAAAAGAAAAAAAAGAAAGAGAAAAAGAGAAGAGCTCGAGTTTATCTTTTTTTTTTTTTAATTTTGTTTTCAGTTGAGATTTAAATAGGAAGGAGTAATGATAACTAATAACAATAATAAAAAAATAAGATAAAAATAGGTTAGTGAATAAAAAAACCATTTTACCACTTAGAAAATTGGTTTTCTAAAATAAAAAAAAAATAAGTGACCCTTTTTCAAATTAAAACCTTTTCTATAACTTTCTAAAAATAAAACTAGAATTTTGGACCTTTTAGATCTTCTTAATAAAATCAAATCCACTTTAAAATGTAAATTGGTGTGTTTTCAAAATTAAAATGAATCCAACATAGTATAATTTTACAAAAAGAACTATGAACATTTGATCCCAAATGGCCGATACGTAAGCACCTATAGAGCGATGGTAAGAAACGAATTTTTCCATTTTAGTTTGACTTATTCGATTTAGCTTAATTTACTAATCATTGATTCAAGTTCAATAATTTTCAAAATGTGATTTTAAGAGATTAAGTCTAAAATTGGAAAGTTGATGGTACCCGTTAAGATTTATAAAATTTAACAACCCCTAGACTCGATTTTTTTGTTCTTAAAACCGTTTATAAAATTAATTTTATTGAAAAGATCAGTAGTTAAATTATAACCAATCTATCTAATTGGTTATAATTTAATTAGTTTTCTCAACTATAGTAAGGTAGTGATTCTAAAAACATTTTCAAAATATAAAAGAATTAGTTTTCTTTAAACCTTAGTTATTAGTCAATATTAAACGAGTATGGTTTAATATTGATCGGTTCAAGGAAGACTAATTTATAAAACTGGGAGAAAAACTAGGTTCAACATCTATTATTTAGTAGAATGTGTGGAAAGAGATGAAGACAATCCTTTGTCTAGTTTCTACACCAAACATAGTGGCAACAATTAAGAGAATTGAATACAGGATAGCTGAATGTGTTAGAGCACAAAGGAGTCTAATGTAATGTGAGGCCATGCGGATGAACATTGCTTTCGAATAGGAATAATAAATGTGGTTTCCTCCATTGAGTTAAAGGATAAGATGCAATATTGATGGTGCTTATGAATCAAGAAGTAACAAAGCTAGGATAAGGTTTGTTTTCTACGATTGTAGAGGTACTTTCCTATTTGCAGAAGCAAAATCTGTTTTAGCTAAAGATACGAAGATAGTTAAGCCTATTGCCTTTGTGCATGGATTGTAGATTGCAATTAAAAGAGGATGGCTAGCTATGGAATTTGAATCGGATTGTTCGGTACTGATTGGCAACATCTTTAATGTCAAGTTTTGTCCTTAGAAGCTATTTCCCATGGTGTCAACTATTAAGAGTTTGAGCTAGTCCTTTATCGATCTTATCTTTAGGAACATAAATCAAAGACTAAGCTTTTGCACCGATTAGGTTGCATCATAAGGCAAAAGAGACTTAAAATTCCTTTGTGAGAGCAATTCCCTTCCGCTAAAGTCTTCTATTTTGATTTTTGCATATTTAGGCAACATTTCCTCTGACTTATAATTTTGTTTTATTGGATAAAAGTTCTCTATTTGTCAAAACATAAATGGATAAATAATGGTGTTAAGTAAATTCACATGGATAATGATTATATTATAATATGGAGATGAATAAATAGTCAGTGGCTTAATGGTAATAGATATTATAATGTGACTATTTAGGGTATATTAATATACATTAATGGGTGTTATTTTAGTTTAATTATAGAATGACAAGTTTGTTTTAGAAAATTGTAGGAATATTCTATCATTCAACTCCATTTTCCTATTATAAAGTTTTTAAGTATCTTTCCTTTCCTTCCCCCTAAAATGTAAGGAATACATCACATTTAAGGTAATGCTTAATCATTTAAAGGTTATTGGTAGTTTCAATTAATATATAGTGGAGTTAATTTGTAGTTCCTATCAATGAAAAATAAGGGACTAGGTTATATGGTAGTTTCTATTTTTTTTTTTTATGCCTCTACCATATATTATTTACTAGCATATGTGCACCCGCGATACATGTGCAAAATTAAGTACAATAGTCCAATACAATTTAAAATTTAATGCATAGTATCTAATTAAATTGTTGCAATAAATAATTAAACCAATGTGGAGAAACAATAATTTAGTTCCATTACTCAATATACGTTTGAAAAACGAAGCACATAATGCTTATAGAGGGAAAAATATGACAAGATCGGTGATTAGTATGAACATTACTAAACAATTGAAAAAAATGTACATCATATGACAACATGAATTTTATTGGTAATTCAATTGTATAGTTGTAAATTATGATAATTCAATTTAATGATTATAAATATGATTTAATGGTAAGATTTAGGTAAATTCAATAATAACACAAAAGAAAGCAACATATTAAAAGGAAGAAAATGAAGAGTTAAAAGCTTCTAAGAGGTGATTGGCATTTACAACCTTAGCAAAATAGCACTATCTAAATTTACAAGTAGTAAATGACATGAAAATATTTATATTTTAAGGCCAATTTGGGTAAATAAGAAAAGATACCAACGTTTTCCCTTACATTTTAATAATATAGTTAATAGATTAATATAAATTAATATAGTTTGACTGCACATGACTATAATAATATGTATTAAAATAATTTAATCATCATTATTATTGAATTAACATTATTTGATTATTGTTACTATTAGTATGTATCAATATAGTTTATCTATTTTAATATATATTGATATAGTACATAATGTACTGATAATTTGGCCATCATTAATACTATATTTATATGTTTCATATTGTTTGACCATTATTATTATTATATTAATATGTATTAATATAATTTGATTTAACATGTATTAATATATATATAAGATAGTTTGTCTATATTGATATTATTAATATAATTTCATTGGTATTATTACTATGTTAATTTGTATTAATATAGTTTGAATACATTAATACGTAATACAAACCTTTCAACATTATCCAAATTAAAATGTTTGAATGTCTATATGATTACATAGTAATCATGAAAGGAAAAAACAATATAAAGCATGTTATATATTGATTTTTTTAAGAAATAAAAAATATACTTGAAGTTATGTGTTGATTTTGTTCTAATAAGCCCCATAACTCATTTAAATAAAAAGGTACGAAAAGTAGATTTTAAAATTCATATTTAGAGTTTCTACTAAGCTTAAGACCCTAAAATAAGAAGTTCAATTTAGCTACAAGTTTGTCGAAAGAAAGGGAAAAATATTAGCTTCAAGTGAGCTTGTATTTTGACTTCTTGGTAAATAAAGTAGCCAAAAGAGATGCAAATTTAATAGCAAATTAGGTGTAAAGAGTAATTTAACTTAAAATAGGAAATAATTACTGATAGTAGATTGTTATATAAATTTTTTATCCATTTACTATGCAATATTATGCTACAAAATAAATGTTTTACTATAGTACTCATACTATGTAACATACATAAAATCACCTATCAAACATATACAAATGAAAGTAACATAATTACCTTATGGAGATATGAGAAATGGAAAATCTTATCACTTCTTTCTTTCATGTTCATATAAAAAATTTTCTTAACATTTTATAACTTTCTAAAATGATCTTCTCCTTATGATATATTTTAAAACCAAACCTTTCTATATATTAAACTAAGGTATATGAAATACCATAAAAAATTTGATACATAAAAAGTGGAACTTATGTACAACATAAATGTAACATTAATGGCATAAACTGATATAAAACATAAATTAATTTTAAAAAAGTTTGGACAAAAAAAATTAATAAACAGTCATTTAGCTTACTTATGAATGGAAATAATTAGATTCAATACAAATCGCTAGCAAATCTTGTATTTTTTATTCCCCTATAATAATAACTTATAAGAAAATGATGAGAATATAATACTTGATAGAAATGAAATACAAAAAACAAAGATACAATAAAATAAATAAACTTGTTCAACAAAAGTAAACCACACAATTAACAATTTTCTTAAAGTGGTTAGATAGTAGTAAAAGAAAATGTATAATCATTCATAACCTATTTAAAATGAAATAAATAGGATATTATAAAAATTTTATCCCTTTAACATTTTGTTTACACTACTATAAAAATGTTTGTTTATTAACAACGCCATGCGTACAACTAATTCTTCAATATGCAATGCATAATAAATTGAGCATAAAATACTCATTAATAGATATAAGATACAATAAAAAAAAACAAAAAAAAAGAAAAATTCCAACAATTATCATGATATAGTTTACAATAGAATTTTATAGTTCATATTACTCCACTATTACAATGGAAAATATAAAATGAAAAAATAGTTGAAATTATAAAGGAATTATATAGCATTACATCAATATTCATATATCTCCCCTATAATAACAAAATTCAATCTTACTAACTTGAAGCATGGAATACATAAATAAAATCCAATATTTGTCTATCTATAAAATTTAAACATTAAAAGATACATATGTAAATTCCTCTATCAATCTTTTTAGTTATGTGGTTTTAATCTCCCGATTTGATTAGCTTTCCATTTTATCTTCACCTATATAAGAAATAAACATGAAAGTTATTTAAGGAAGAAAGATAAAAATAAAAAATAGCAATATAGAAAATAAATCATAATGTGTATAAGAATATGCAAAATTGAAAATTTCTACTACAGTCAAAGAAGGGGATGAAATACTAGTTGTAAACACTTAATTTTTGCCCCTCTATAGTCTTAATTTTTATTTTTACAAAAAAGGGTCTTAATTCAAGGATAAAAATAACAAAAAAATTAATGAAAGAAAATAATAATAAAAATTAACAAATGATGAAAATACCAAAAAAATAAGAAAAGAAAAATTATTATAAAGAGTTTTGTAGATTTTTAGGAAGTAACTTATATTAAGAATAATTAGTTTTAGTTTTAATTTGGTAAAAAAAAATTATTTTAGGGAATTGGATAGTTTAAGTATAGTTTAATTGAACTAAATGTCAAGGTACACGCCAATAGCCTAACGGATAAATATCGAAGTATTTGGGTTGGATTTAATTCGAGGTTTGGGGTTCGAGTCTTAGTAAGCACCTATGTTTTTATTTTTCTATCTTTGTAGAAGCGAGATTGAAAATTGGATTCATATCTAATTAAAACATATGAATTTAGTTAAATCAAATTTGAATCTAATTTAATTATCGAATCAGATATGATGGATATGATTTGGAATGATAGGATTTGGACCCTATAAACATACACACATGCAGAAAGAAGACTTGGAGATAGCAAAATTCTTGAGAAAAAAAAGAAAAACACAGTCCCACAACAACTCATATCAAAATATACATCTCACAATCGATCCGCATAGCCACAGTTAATAAAACTCCAAGTGAAAGCCTACATCTTATAAAAACTAGAATTGAAACTCTAACTGTATCTCCTCATCCACCAGTTGAAGTCCATTCATCGAAGCTTCGAAGTCCACAAATCTCACTGCAAGCCAATTCTCCGACTGATCGAACCCTTTCTCTCCTCACACGACCCTATAGTAGGATATTGCAGGACGTTCCCACGGCCAGACCTCATTGACGTCGCTCGTTGTCTTCACTCACGAAGAGCGGCCATGGCCAGCGAACAGCAGCAAATTCCAAACGCAGACTACAAATCAACTCCAGTCATCCTTACCCATGCTGCTGCACATGTGATCAATGCAAACCGAATCTACACTACACTCACACCTTGCACTGATCTACACAACAGCATAATGCGCCTAGAATACGTCTACACACACTACACTACACGCAACAACAAAATCGATCAACACTCCATCAGCAGCACCGCGACATATCCATAACTGTGCCGTGACTCCAACGCCACACTATTGCAGTACCTGTTAGAATCTAAGTCCACAACTGCTGATTCAGGCCATGTGACTAGACCACACTGACCACTGACAAGCACTACAGTTCACGTTTAGCATCAAGCCTGATCCGTCTTCGCTATTGCTGTCTACAATCCATACACGTCCACAGTAGGCAGTTCATCCAATGCTACAACGTCACCACGAATTACTATCCATCGTCACTAATTCATTGAACAACAACCAGGTTTGGCCTTGTACGGTTCTTTCAAATTTTTTATTCATTATGTTTATTTATTATTATTGTTATCATTATATTATTGTTATTTTTATTTTATTAGATCCTTATTTGCTAATGTTAATAACATAATATATAAGTAGTTATGTACATATATTAGCCTAATGGAGTCTTTTAGTATTAGTGTATCTATATGTATATTGAGTATGTCATATTTTATTTATTTTGATAGATAGTTGAAATGTAATATGGAGCTTAAGATTTCTTTTGGGATTAAATTTTATTTATTTATTATTATTATTATTTTTATTTATTAACATTTCTCACCTAGAAAAATTTTTTTTTAACTAAAAATCAATAAAAGACCCTTTAAAAAAAATAGGACTTTTAGAGAGTTTTTATAAAATAGAATAAAAGACTTAGTGAATTAGGACCCTTTTAGAGTTTTCTTTGAAAAACTAAATTAATAATAACGTAAACTCGGTCGCTTTTCAAGATTAAAATCAATCAACACATTAAAGATTTTTTGGAGAACTACGATCATTTGATTCTAGCTAGTAGGTACATAAGCACCTTCGGGGTGACGATAAAATATGTAAAAACTTAGGTTTTTTTTAATTTTTTTTATTTATCTATTTATTTTTTAAATATTATAATTAAAAAAATAATCCTAATTTCGGTAAATAGATAGTGGTACCTGTTAAGGGTTTAATAGGTTAGCCCCCAAATTCGGAACCCTCTAGTTTTTTATTCAAATTGAAATCAAAGACCGATAGCCAAATTGTAATCAATCCGCCCAATTGGTTACAGTTTCTTTTCTTTTCCCGACTTCGGTTGGATGGTGACTCCAAAAATTATTTTCAATAAAAAACCGAAATTTCTCAATTTCTTTAGTCGAGGATTAATATTAAATGGGTTAGGGTTTAGTATTAATCGGAAAATGAGAAATTAATTTTAAATAGAAAATAAAAAATCAGGCTCAACGGTTTGGCGACTCCACTGGGGATCGCTAAAGGGTTAGCCACTAAAAGTTGTCGAAAATGGGATTATTTTTCTTTAAAAAAAATAAATAAAAAGATGAAATAATAAAAATAATAAAAAAGAACTTAGATATGTTATGTATTTGTTTATTTTATTTATTTGTTTTTACTAACATGTTTTTGATGTGGCAATTTATTTAAGGGGGAATTTTGGGGAGTTTTACTTTTATTCCGTTTTCTGCATCATAAATGCATGGTAGACACGGTCAGAACTAAGCCATCTTAGGACCTTAAGAGGGGGGCCATTGTGTAAGCTTCAGATGTTGTGGGGTAACTACCTTCCAGGGCCAATCAGGCTACCTCACTCAAGTTCAGATGCGACCACAGAATTGTTGCTTTGAAAAACGTAGTGGTTGTAGAACTTGAGAACCTTTAGAACCCACCCTTTATATGACATGAAAACTTTTTCAAAAATTCATAAGAATCTATGGTGTGGTGAACCTAAATTGATAAAGGCAGTTGTAAAATTGTGATTGTGATTGTAATTTTAATCTTCTCTTGTAAATAATTTGTAATAATTTTACGTAAAGTTTAGAATACGTTGTAATTGTAATTTTAATTTTGATTTTGATTAGTCATGGCTGGATCAAATCAAGGGCCTTTTGAAGACGTTCATGTCTACCTACCACATTGGCCATAGAAACTACTTCAAACGTGGTTTCGACTCTTCAACCCAAATAAACAGGAGTTTATTAAGAATAAGATTGGGCCCATCCTCTCTCTACAGAAGATCCCTGTAAACATCACTCTAGTGCGAGCCTTAGTCCACCTTTGGGAGCCTGAATCCACCAGTTTCTGTATGAGCCTACATCAGCTAAGCCCAACCTTAGAAGAATAGTCCCAATTGTTTTGGGCTCCTACAATCACTGATGACATCTTTGTCCCAGACTTAGAAGCTATAGTATAAAAGATCTTCAGCAAGTTGCTGGGAATAAAAAAAAATCAAAATAAACCGAGTTCTAAATCAAGGAAAGACCATTCGATTAGAGGATGTCATGGATTGGTTTTCTACTGAATTGAAACATAGAGAAAAACGCGAGGTTTTTTGTGCAAATTTAGAAACATGGCACTAGTACTGGGTCAACGCTTTTATACTGGTGGTCTTCAATACTATTTTGTTCCCTGATGAAAGACGTCGAGTCCATTTCAGAATTGTAGAACTCGTAACCCAATTCCTTGAAGGGAAATCATATGTCCCGACCTTCTAGCCGAGCAGATCCGGTCACTAAACCATCTCAAGAAAAAGAGACGAGGAGATTTGAAAACTAATATGGTCCTACTGGTGGTCTGGTTCGTTAGCCACATGAGAAGTTACCAACTTGATTTCAATCGGGCTGAGTTTACTCAGCACTATGATCTCATCAAATCTTTTGGAGAAAGAATTGAGCTACCGGAAAATATAGCTAGCCGCTACTAGGTCCAATACTTTCAGAATATGAAAGTGGAAGAGTTGTTGTTGACACCCAGGTGGTTTGCAAGCAAGGAAATGATAAGAGGATGTAGAGACTTCAAAGCCGTTCCTCTGATCGGCTTCAATCTCTGCACCGCGTACGTCCCAACCAATGGACTCATTGAGGCCATGATCCCTAGACCATCATTAAAAGCTATCTCGTTAGACTTCCTTAACCCCAGCATGACGATGGTTGATAAAGTAACCAAGCTTTAGAGCATCCAAGCTCTTTGGTGCACGAGAAAGACCACCCCTACCACTAGAGGGATAACAGCCAAGAGCCAGACAACCAAAGGATTTCTTTATCACCAGCTAAAAGGGCTGAAAGATATGGAAGAGAACAAAGAGAAGGGGGAAGTTCAAACCGAACCCGAGAGTACGAGTAAAAGAGAGCAGCAGTTGGAAAGCCGTTGCAAAGAGTATCATCAGAAGATAAAGGCATTGGAAGCACAATTGAAGAAGACCAAGGGCAAAGAAGAGTAGGCTCTTATGATTCGAAAGAAGAGAAAGATGCAGGATAAGCTTACTAGCCACTAGGAGATTAAATTTTAGATTTTAGGTATTTATGTTTTCATTAGAATTCATTTTTTATGAACAGAATAAGAGGTGTAAAGCTTCACAATTACAAAAATTAATAAAAGTTAGTTAGATTCTGCCACATCATAGGCTCTCCCTAATTCTTGATTTTCAATTGCACTCGTGTTACATGTATCTTGTGTTTATACGATTAACAACCCTTTTCTAGGAAAATGTAATATGTACTAACCTATTGTTGAGTTGTTCAAACAAGTTCAGGTAAAATTTCAAGATAGCTCCCAAACGTCAAGTCTTTCAGAGAAGTCCGATTAGAACACGTTCCCAGACCAAGATGGCCAGCACTCAAGGAAATGATGGAGACCTTGAGATCAATGATCCCTCCGAGCTAAGGTTTCGTTCCGTAGAAAGGGCTATGGAAAAGATGGCAGAACAAATGAGCTTCCTAGCAAATAGCATTGCTTTGCTGCGAACTACAGCACCGACTAATGAAGAAAGTTCCAAAACCCATTATGGGAAGAATACACAAGCTCCTGAAGTAGAACACGAATATCAAAAAGACCCATTCGAGTCAGAAGGAGTTTACCTAAAAGACAACCTAACCTTCAAACTTGATACGTATACGGCCCCGAGACTTGTCAACCATGGACTAAGTACGGACAACTTGAAAGAATTGGAAAAGAAATTGACACAACAGATCACTGAGAAGATGAAGGCATTTGTAGGGTATGATGGATTTGAATAGGCGGGGATCACAGAGTTTTTTACCTATGACATGGGATCATACCTTGAGAATTTTAAGGTACCAGAATTCGAAAAATATAACGGGACGGGTTGCCCCAAGCTTTACACTAGGTTGTATGTCAGGAAGATGGGTAAATATATTCAGTACGATTCACTCATGGTACAGACATTTCAAGATAGTCTGACTGGACCGACCTTGACTTAGTATGCCCAGCTTGATTTGAATCAGGTAAATACATAGGAGAAACTTGCTCGAGCATTTTATGAACAATATAAATTCAATGTAGAAGTAGCCCCGACTATGATGGACTTGGTTGCCCTACGGAAGAAGAATAATGAATTGTTCAAAGAATACACTCAAAGATGGAGGTCCTTAGCTGTAAGAATCTCTACTCCTATGACTGAGAAGGAGCTCACATCAGCTTTCATTACTACCTTAAAGAGGCCCTATTTCTCCCACCACATCGGGCAGGCCTCGTCCAATTTTGCTGAAGTAGTAGCGGCAGGGTGTAAGATTGAAAGTGCCGTCTCTTCCAGTAAGCTGCAAGACCCAACAGATAGAAGACCACCAGCGTCATCATCTGGTCCTACACCAGCCGCCAACAAGCCTAAAGAATCTACGGTTAGTATGGTAAATTCAAATGCCAGAGCAAATGCTCAAGTCGCTTTTAGGGCGGATCCACCTCCC
This sequence comes from Lumnitzera littorea, assembly GCA_024138015.1. Taxonomy (NCBI): domain Eukaryota; kingdom Viridiplantae; phylum Streptophyta; class Magnoliopsida; order Myrtales; family Combretaceae; genus Lumnitzera; species Lumnitzera littorea. The sequence goes on from JAMXBB010000011.1 coordinate 23,509,809, forward strand.
GCTCAGCAACAGTTCAGAGACCAGTTTCAAACTAACAAGACTTATAAGCAATTTACCAAGATACCGGTCCCTTTAAGTTAAGTCTTTGAGAAGTTGTGAAGGGATAATTTGATACGGTACGAACTTCTTAGCAATTGATATCAACCGAGAATCTTTGACCCCACAGTAGAGTGTGAATAACACTGTGGATAAGTGGAGCATTCGACAAATGCATGCTGGAGATTGAGGAACAAGATTCAAGACTTGATAGATGAAGGGACAATGCAGTTGGATTTTGTGGAAGCCCCGGTTCCTAACGTTAACAATAATCCCTTACCCAACCACAGGCCGATGATTAGTATGATTTTTTATGACTGTGCTGTTAATGTCATTGATTCAAATAAGAAGCCTAAGGTTTTTAAGTTTTATACTGGCAACTACACTCCAAAAGTGAAGAGGTACACATTCCACGTACCGTTGCCACCAAAAAATTGCAAGGCTGCTCCATTTAACTATCACCTAGTAAATCAGGAGAAACTAGGTCCTCTGGTAAGGGGCATTACTCGATAGGGAAATATTTGTCACCTAAGAGAGGAGCATGGGAGGAAGGTCACATTGGGAGAATCAAATGATAAGACGGCAGCCGAACGCATTAAGGGGCTATCGGCCTTTACCAAAATGATCAAGTCGAGTGAGTATAAGATCATGGATCAACTTAATAAGACTCCTGCATAAATATCGTTGATTGGCCTGTTAATTGCATCTGAACCACATAGGGAGGCTTTGTTTCACACTTTAAATGAGGTAAAGGTCCTTCGGGAGATTCCAACTGAGAAGATGGGACTGGTTACTTATTCAATCCTCACAATAGATCAAATTTCATTTTTAGCTGAAGAATTGGGCGAGGAAGGGAACAAACATACAAAGCCACTTTTTATCATGGTAAGGAGTAACGACATAATTGTCACCAGGGTGGTCATTGACAACGGATCGTCGCTAAATGTCTGCCCACTCACCACCTTGGATTTGTTGGGCATTAACACATCTGCAATTAAGCCTTCTTCCATATCAGTTAGGGCCTTTGATGGTTCCAAAAGAGAGATTATAAAGGAGATTGATTTATCCATGAGTATTGGCACTTAGCACTTTACTATTCGATTCCAAGTCATGGACATTCTAAAATCTTTCAATCTACTTTTGGGAAGACCTTGGATTCATGCAGCAGGGGCAATACCCTCGAGCCTGCACCAAAAATTGAAGTTTATCTCCAATGGCCAGGTGATTACAATTCTGGGAGATCAAGATTATGAAATCTACAAGGAGACGGCTATACCCTACATAGGAAGTGAGGGACAAGAAGAGCTAGGTTTACAAATGTTTAAAGAAGTGAACATGATTACCGGTCCCAATAGAGAGGATGATAGAAGGAAGGGATTCAAGGAAGGCTAAATCGGCACCTATGGCCTTGGCTACAATCCTATCCCGGTGGAAGAATTCCAGAAGAAACAAGCGAGGGGCAAGAGAGGTAACAGATTATACCATGCCTCAATGACCTTTCCACTACTAGCTGAGACATTCATACGGGAAGAGACTCAAGCCCGAGAATCTGAGAAAGAAGGATCAACAAACTCGCCACCCAAGTTCTAGCATCATTTGAACAACTGGTTCTCCATCCCGGCGAATAGCAACAGGTCTTCCCTAAGGTAAAGGGGTAACCCGTAGTTAGTATTTTTTGAATTTTTATTTTCAATAGTCATCGTTTTAAATTTATCGTTGAACCTTTCATTCAAAATTAGTTAGGCCTTTATCTTGTTTGAGACTATACCTCCATTTATTCAATGAAATCTTAGTTCATTTCTTTCCTATGTTGCTCTTTAGTTCTCTTTTGTTTACATACACTTTTTTTCATGCATTCTCATTCAGATTCAATGAACCAAGCAAAAACCAGGAATATCTCGTGCAAGTAGAAAATGAGAATATCGATATCGCTTCTGGCCCTATTAGGTTAGTCGTCGGGGACGATGTCGATGACCATAGTAGTATACAAGAGGAATGGTAAAAACATGAATTGGGTAGAATCACTATTGATGAACCGATTGAGACAATTAATGTAAGGAACAAAGAAAATCCTAAGAATTTAAAAATTGGCGCGAGTTTAAAAGAGAAACAAAAAACAAAAATGATTACGTTGTTAGCTGAGTATTAAGACATGTTCGCTTGGTCGTATGAAGATATGCCTGGGTTGGACCCATCGATTGTAGTCCACCGTTTACCTACATAGGAGGACGTCAAACCAAAAAAGAAAAAATTGAGGAGATTTCAACCTGATGTCTTGCCGAAAATTAAAGAAGAAGTGAAGAAACTATTGAAGGTTAGATTCATCGAAGTATCGGATTACCCGGAATGAGTAGCTAATATTGTTCCAGTAATGAAGAAGAATGGGAAAGTTAGAGTGTATGTAGACTTTCGAGATCTCAACTAAGCAAAGCCTAAAGATAATTTTCCATTGCCTCACATTGATGTCTTGGTGGATAACACCGCTGGAAATCATCTATTGTCTTTCATAGATGGTTTTTCGGGATATAATTAGATTCAGATGTCCGAAGAGGATAAGACGAAGACGACTTTTATTATGACTTGGGGAACATTTTGCTATAAAGTGATGCCGTTTGGGCTGAAGAATGCAGGTGCAACATATCCGAGGGCCATGGTTACAATTTTTCATGATATGATACATAAAGAAATAGAAGTGTATGCTGATGATATGATTATGAAATCCAAAGAGGAGGAAGATCACTTAGAAAACCTAAGGAAGTTGTTTGATAGACTGAGGAAGTACCACTTGAAATTGAATCCGAAGAAGTGTACCTTTGGTGTGACGTCAGGAAAATTGTTGGGGTTCATAGTCAGCCAAAGAGGTATTGAAGTCGATCTTGATAAGGCCAAAGCTAAAATTGACATGCCTCCTCCACAAACGATCAAGGAAGTGCGAGGATTGCTAGGGCGGTTAAATTACATAGCCTGATTCATATCACAGTTAACGGACAAATGCCGCCCTCTTTTTAAGCTGTTAAAGAAGAACGCAAAGATCAGCTGGAATGAGGAATATGAAGAGGCTTTCACGAAAATAAAAAATTACCTTATGAAACCTCCAATGTTGGTAGCTCCTAAACCTGGAAAGCCGTTGTTCTTATACCTAACTATAATGCCGGAATCCATGGGATCCATACTTGGCTAAAAGGATGAAGAAGGGAAAGAGTGAGTCATTTACTATCTAAGCAAGAAGTTTATTGAAGGGGAGCAAAAATACTCAGAAGTCGAAAGAACCTGTTGTGCATTGGTCTGGGTTATGCATCGGCTCAAACAATATACGTTGTATTATCAAATTGAGTTGATAACACAATACGATCCTTTGAAATACTTAGCTGAAAAACCGGCTCTCATTGATAGAGTTTCAAAGTGGCAGATGTTGTTGATAGAATTTGACATTAAGTATGTGAGCCAAAGTTTAGTCAAGGGGTAAGCTTTGGTGGATCAATTAGCGGAGAATCCTTCTGAGGATACCCCTCAAGGAGCACGGTTTAAGTTTCCCAATGAAAACATCCTAGTAGCGAGAAATGATTATGATGGAGAAATAGTCGAAAAATCTTCAAGGTGGAAAATGTTCTTTGACGGAGTAGCTAATGTGTCTGGATGCGAAGTAGAGGCAATTTTGGTATTGCTTGGAGGTACACAATTTCCAATGGCTGTAAGATTGGTTTTCCCATGTACCAATAACATTGCAGAATATGAGGCGTATATTTTGGGACTTAAAATCGCATTGTTTAAGGAGATACGGGAATTACAGGTATATGGAGATTCTTTGTTGATTATAGGCTAAGCTCAGGGTGAGTATAAGACGAAAGACCCCAAATTAGTGCCTTATCGCTAACACTTGGCCTAGCTGATAGCCAAGTTTGAAAAGATTACCTTCGTGTACATACCAAGGGTTCAAAACCAATTTGCCGATGTTGTTACTACTTTGGCATCAATGACTCAAATATCGAAAGGAGTGGAGATTCGGCCACTTAAAATTGAAATTGAAGAAAAGCTCGCTTTTTGTTTAGCAATGGAAAGTTCATGTGACGAAAAGCCTTGGTATCATGATATCAAAATGTTTTTACAACATGGTACGTACCCTGAAGGAGTAGAGAGGAAGGATAAAAAATTAATTAGAAGATTGGTGGCTCAGTACTTGATGAGCGATTCTATGATGTACCGACGATCGTTTGATGGTACGCTTTTACGTTGTGTAGATGGAAAATAAGCAAAGATGCTAATGAAAGAAGTGCACGAGGGAGTATGTGGCCCCCATATGAATGGTTACATGCTTGCTAAGAAAATCATGAGGATGGGATATTACTGGTCAATTGTAAAAGCTAATTGTAACGCACATGTTAGACGTTGCCATTTGTGCCAGATCTATGCGAACAAGATAAATGCTCTACCTCAAGAGTTGCATACACTATCAGCACCATGGCCTTTTTCGATGTGGGGAATAGATATCATTGGCCTAATCACTCCAAAGGCATCTAACGGGCACCGATTTATATTGGTAGCTATTGATTATTTCACTAAGTGGGTTGAAGACTTATCTTACTTTAGTGTGATGAAGGGAGTAGGGGTCAAGTTCATCAAGAGAGACATACTAGCTCGGTATGGTACGCCCGAAACAATTATTACTGACAATGGTATGAATCTGAATAATAAATTGATGTCCGACTTATGCTGACACTTCAAGATCATTCATAGAAATTCTACTCCTTATCGGCCCCAAATGAATGGAGCCGTGGAAGCAGCCAATAAGAATATCAAAAGAATTATTGAAAAGATAGCCATTACGTATCGAGATTGGCATGAGATGTTACCATTAGCACTCATGGCCTATCGAACTTCTATCAGAACATCAACAGGGGCAACCCCCTACGCGTTAGTATACGGAATGGAGGCTGTACTGCTAGTGGAGGTTGAGATCCCGTCTCTCAGAATATTGTTAGAAACTCAATTAGATGAGGCTAATTGGGTAAAGAAGCATGTTGAGTAGTTGAACCTAATTGATGAAAAGAGGCTAGCAGTTTTATGCCACAACATTTGCTATCAGCAACGAATGATCAAGGCTTTTAACAAAAAAGTACAGCCCCGAAGTTTTGAGTAAGGAAATATGGTATTAAGGAAGACGTTGCCTAACACAACTAATTCAAGAGGGAAGTTTGCCCCAAACTATAAAGGGCCTTACATTGTGAAGAAAGTATTGCCGAGGGGGGCTGTGATCTTGTCTCAAATGGATAGTCTGGACTTGAAGGACCCAGTAAATGCTGATGCATTGAAAATGTACTATCCTTGAATATCAATGAAATTTTTGCAAATAATCTTACTATTATTGTGGTCTCATTTTCATTTTCTACATGCAAAGTTGGTATTCCTAGTAGTTGTTAGCATTGGATAATATCACCAACCTTTCTTTTTCTCATTCCACTAAAAGACCCTGCTTCTCGCTCTATCATCTACTTAAATAAACCTTACACACAAGAACCACAAGAAAAATAATCACTTAATTTAAAGCGATGACTATTGATAAAATTCTTTTAATACTTTATTGTGGTTAACACCCCAAAGAAGGGGAGACTTGTTTCCTATTTTTCAGGACAGGGCCATGTTCAAAAAGAGTAATGTATGGCATATAAGTAGAAACTCGCTTGAGAACAGATGCTTGCATGAAAAGCCAATGTTTGGACCGGAAGTTAAATACACGACATCTTTGTTCGAGAAGAATATGTTTTACATTCGTTTCAAGCTTAAGTTGCTTTCACAAAAAAAAAAAAAAGAAAAAAAAAAGAAAAAGGAAAAGAAAAGTAGGGGTTTTGGAAAGAGACGGAAGAAGAAAGAAGAAGAAGAACGAGAACAAGAAAAGCAATGGTAAGGGTCAGAATCATTAGTTCTAATCAAACTGCTCGATAAGACATTGGACTACTTAGGAGCTATCATTGAAACCAAGTAAGTGGTTTTAAATCTAATAAAACATTACATTGGTAATTGGTTTCCCCCTAAGGATAACAGCTTTTTTTTTTTTTTAAAAAAAAAAAAAAACAATTTCTTAGCACGTCAGTTAGCTCGTAGAGCATGGTCCCAGTGTTCCTTAAACTCCCAATCGTCGAACTCACAGAACATTACCCGACTCAAAATTTTTTCAAGGGATTTAGCAAACTTAGGGAGCGCTATCCCAATTCAAGTTTTCTTCATTTTTAGGTCTTACCCAGTTCAAAGAGCGCTTTGACCGCCTTATTAGTCAGCTCATCAAGACACGACTAAGTTTTCTTTATCTTTAGGTCTTAATCAGCTCAAAGGGTGCTTTGATTGCCTTAGTTAGTCAGCTCATTCAGGCACGACCAACTTTTCCTTCATTCTTTAGGCCTTAGCCAGCTCAAAAGGCGCTTTGACCGTCTTGGTTAGTCAGCTTATTAGGGCACGACCAAGTTTATTCATCCTTTAGGTCTTAACCAGCTCAAAGGTCACTTTGACCGCCTTGGTTAGTCAACTCATTAGGGCACGACCAAGTTTCTTTATCTTCAGGTCTTAGCTAGCTTAAAGAGCGCTTTGACTGACTTGGTTAGTCAGCTCATTAGGACACAACCAAATTTTGCTCATTTTTAGATCTTAGTTAGCTCAAGGGGTGCTTTGACCGTTTTGGTTAGTCAGCTCATGAGGGCACGACCAAGTTTTCTTCATTTTTAGGTCTTAGCCAGCTCAAAGGGTGCTTTAAACGCATTGGTTAGTCGGCTCATCAGGGCATGACCAAGTTCTCATTATTTTTTTTTAAGGATTTTTGCCAATTCACAAAGGCACTCGAGGCAAAAACGGTGTCTCTTTTGTCTTTGTGGCAAAGTTTTGCTCAAACTTCACCATAAAGAGGGGCAGTTGTAGGCACCTAATTTTTGCCCCTCTATAGTCCTAATTTTTATTTTTACAAAAAAGGGTCTTAATTCAAGGATAAAAATAACAAAAAAATTAATAAAAGAAAATAATAATAAAAATTAACAAATGATGAAAATAGCAAAAAAATAAGAAAAGAAAATTATTATAAAGAGTTTTGTAGATTTTTAGGAAGTAACTTATATTAGGAATAATTAGTTTTAGTTTGGTAAAAAAAATTTATTTTAGGGAATTGGATAGTTTAAGTATAGTTTAATTGAACTAAATGTCAAGGCACAGGCCAACGACTTAACGAATAGGTATCAAAGTGTTTGGGTTGGATTTAATTCGAGGTCTAGGGTTCGAGTCTCAGCAGGCACCTATGTCTTTATTTTTCTATCTTTGCAAAAGCGAGATTGAAAATTGGATTCATATCTAATTAAATCATATGAATTTAGTTAAACCAAATTTCAATTAAATTTGAATCTAGTTTAATTATCGAATCAGATATGATGGATATGATTTGGAATGATAGGATTTGGACCTTATAAACACACACACATACAAAAAGAAGACCTGGAGATAGCAGAATTCTTGAGAGAAAAAAAAAAAAAACATAGTCCCACAACAACTCATATTAAAATACACATCTCACAATCGATCCGCATAGCCACAGTTAATAAAACTCTAAGTGAAAGCCTACATCCCATAAAAACTAGAATCGGAACTCTGACCGCATCTCCTCATCCACCAATCAAAGTCCATTCACCGAAGCTTCAAAGTCCACAAATCTCACTACTAGCCAATTCTCCGACCGACCGAACCCACTCTTTCCTCACACGACCCGATAGCAAGATATTGCAGGACGTTCCCACGGCCAGACCTTACTGACATCGCTCATTGTCTTCACTCACGAAGAGCAGCCACGACCAGTGAACAGTAGCAAATTCCAAACATAGGCTACAGATCAACTCCAGTCATCCTCACCCATGCTGCTGCATATGCGATCAACGTAAGCAGAATTTGCACCACACTCACACACTGCATTGATCTACATGACAACATAACGCGCTTAGAGCACGTCCACACACACTACACTCCATGCAGTAGCAAAATCGATCAACACTCCATCAACAGCACCGCGACATATCTATGACTGTGCCGTGACTCCAACGCTACACTACTGCAATGTTCGTTAGAATCCAAGTCCACAACTGCAGATTCAGGCCGTGTGACTAGACCACACTAACCACTGACAAGCACCACAGTTCATGTCCAGCGTCAAGCCTGATCTATCTTCGCTGCTGTTGTCTATAATCCATACACGTCTATAGTAGGCAATTCATCCAACGCCACAACGGCACCATAGATTACTATCCATCGTTACTGATTCATTGAACAACAACCAGGTTTGGCCTTGTTCGGTTCTTTCAAATTTTTCATTCATTATGTTTATTTATTATTATTGTTATCATTATATTATTGTTATTTTTATTTTATTAGATCCTTATTTGCTGATGTTAATAACATAATATATAAGTAGTTATATATATATATTAGCCTAATGGAGTCTTTTAGTATTAGTGTATCTATATGTATATTGAGTATGTCATATTTCATTTATTTTGATAGATAGTTGAAACGTAGTATGGAGCTTAGGATTTCTTTTGGGATTAAATTTTTTTTATTTATTATTATTATTTTTATTTATTAACATTTCTCACCTAGAAAAAAAAAATTTTAACTAAAAATCAATAAAAGACCCTTTAAAAAAAATTAGGACCTTTAAAGAGTTTTTATAAAATAAAATAAAAGACTTAGTGAATTAGGATCCTTTTAGAGTTTTCTTTAAAAAACTAAATTGATAATAACGTAAACTCAATCGGTTTTCAAGATTAAAATCAATCAACACATTAAAGATTTTTTGGAGAACTACGATCGTTTAATCTCAGCTAGTAGGTTGCACTTTCGGGGCAACGATAAAATATGTAGAAACTTAGGTTCTTTTTTCTTTTGATTTTTTTTGTTTATTTATTTTTTAAATATTATAATTAGAAAAATAATCCTAATTTCAGTAAATAGATAGTGGTACACGTTAAGGGTTTAATAGGTTAGCCCCTAAATTCGGAACCCTTTGATTCTTCATTCAAATTGAAATCAAAGACCGATAGCCAAATTGTAATCAATCTACCCAATTGATTACGGTTTCTTTTCTTTTCCCAACTTCGGTCGGGTGACGACTCCAAAAATTATTTTCAATAAAAAACCAAAATTTCTCAATGTCTTTAGTCGATGATTAATATTAAATGGGTTAGGGTTTAGTATTAATCGGAAAATGAGAAATTAATTTTAAATAAAAAATCAAAAACTAGGCTCGACACTAGTTTATAAAACAAAGAAAATGGTTGATTATGAAATGAGAGAAAATTAGAAATAGAGATAACATATACTTATTTATAGTAATGGATAATGAAAAAAATGGATAATAATTATGAAAATGCATTATGATTTGACAAAATAAATAATGGAAATAAATAAATGATACCATAAATAGATGGATTATAAAATAGGAAGGATCTTCCTAAATTATATATTAAAGACATTATATATAGAAGTTACCATTTCAGATTTAATTGACATTTATAACTTTGGTAAAATAACATAATTGCATGTATTATTGTAAAATATCATATAATAAAACATAGAAATAATAATTTTATCAAGGGTAATTTGGACATATTCAAAAAGATACCAGCCTACTCTCTTTTACTCTAATAATGTAGATGTAGATATATGTTGGCTATTAAAAATTAAATTAAATGAATGTAATTATCATATATGCATAAGTACTAGAAAAGTTATTTAAGAGAGTTTCTATAGAAGATTGAAATGGTTTATGGGCTTTAAGTTCATTAACAATTTAGGCTTAACTTTGTAGGTTAAAGTGACAAGGTCTAAAGAATCCATTCCATATTTGAGATGACTTAGGGAAATGTGACATAATAGACTTGGAGAACGGATCGTTGGACTGGTTCGTTCACTCTCGACCTTTCTTAAGGAAGCTCTTATACATAAAGAGGCTCGTTACGAGCTTGGGCTTAACATGAGCCCATGGAAGGATCCATCAATGAGAGGACTTATCGTGGTTGTCGATTGCTACCATGATCTAATAAACGGTGTTAGTAGCCTAACTCTATAAATTCTTTAGAGCTCTTCCTCATTTAACGATTTAGCAATTGAGGGAAACAGCATTATGCTATCACATTGCTACTGTAGAAGATCAAATAGAGTTCAAAGCAAAGAACATACCACCTCTCATCTAAAATAGTGATGTTAACACTTTATAGCTCCTCTACCTATCATGTGTGCATTTGAAGCTTCTTGAGACTGCTTATTTGTCTTCCTTTCCAAGTCATCCCTTACGTGTTATTTTACATCACTCCTTTGAGGCCATATATAGTATGAGACATATGCTGCAAACACGTGACCACTACAATCGAAACCCCTCATTTATGTTTTCTAAAAGACATTACATATAACAATTTTTTCTATTAAATTCAAATTTTAAATATTCAACCATTAGCTATAAGACCATATGCAATACAAATCCTTAGCTCATTGATTGAGGAATGAACATCACTCCTTCCTTATCCATTGCATTACTTGGTTACTAAACATGCCTAGAAAGAGGTATGTTTCTTTATAGTTTTTACTTTTTTTTTTAAGTTTTCAATGGTTGTTTATTTTTGTGAAACTTGTAAAAACATCTTAAAAATACATTAAGGAACTTTTGTGGTGAAACTCATTAATAAAGTAATAGGTTTGTTTTTTTTAAAAAAAATATTTCTTAATATATTGATGTGATATCTTAAAAAGAAAAAACTAATTCCTAACCATCTTACATGCTTTAATTATTTGACTCGTCTTTCTATAGATCTAACCAATCACCTTACATGCATTACTCCAAGTGCCTCTTCCCTACACCTATAATTCCCATATCTCATTTCTCTTCCCTAATATAATCTAAACCATACATTGCCTCATTTTATTCAATCTCTCCATTTCTACCCTCAAAGAGGAAAGATGAATCCTCTATAACTTACCTTCTTTTCCATGCAAACTCAACTCCTTTCTCTTTCATTTTCCTATTAAAACCTATAAAACTACTTCAAGAGCAACTCTCTAAGGTGGTGATCACGTTTGCATTAGGAAAACAAAATTAAAGCTTTGTCAAACTCTAGAGTGAATATTATCAAAGGTAACATTCCTTCTTTTCTTTTCCTTTTGATCCCATACCTTACCTCATGCAAAAAGACCTAAATTTTACTATAGATTCATCTTTAATAACATGTAGTGGAACATCTTACATAGTTGAGACCATTAAATCATGAGAGCAAGATCAAGCTTAGCCTTTTCTCCTTTCATCTAATTTTCCCATCACAAAATTTAACAATGCAAGGAACTAAATCTCGACATTTCCACCTTTTATGTCATCTATGGGGATTAACTCAGGAATCAACAGCTTACCCTTATCGAAATTCTTAAGATCTTGCCTAACTCATAGTCATGTTATTAGCTTCTTGTTGGCTTATATTGCTTCTCATAGATTCTATTTCTCCTTTCCTAATGAAAACATAGCCACAAGAGTAGTAGAAGCCTTCTCGAAACCCTAGTCCAAAAAGGTAAAAGTCCCATCATAGTTAATAATATTTTTATATCATTCTTAGTACTTGACATGGAGCATAACTCATTTCGCTCAATTTTTTTGCTATAATCAATTTTATTGTTCCACCTTCATTGAATCAGAAAAGAAAACTATAATAATTTACCATATATGATATTAATAAAATAAAATAATAAATATAATTATTGGTCATGTAAAGGGATATATACCCCTATTTCACTAGAATTTTTTTTTTCCTTCCTAACCTTACAACTTCAAAATCAAATATTCCTCTAGAATCCTTAATGTACAAGTTGCATATCAACCTTGTACCTTTCAATTGAATCTAAGAGCATATGCTCTGCGTGCTATATAATCCAATTCTAACAACCACATCAACTTTGAAATCAAGACTATAATATTAATGGGGTTTAAATAGTCTCTAAAGTTAAAGCTTCCATCTCTTATGAATAACTTTGAATATCAGTTTATAATTATGTCACATGAATATGATTTCCTTAGCAAAATGAACTTTAAAATAAAATATTGACATTCTTACACAAATTGCTATCTAAAACTAGCTTTTGAATCTATTGTCTATATTAGCATATTAACATGTTTTTCACTAACTAGAAGCAAACATGGAATAATTTAGGAAGCTAAAGTGTAATAAAGAGATAGTAAAACAAGTTCACCAAGCCTAATAAGTTCGTCCTTTTAATGCAACATCTTAATATTGAGATGAGCATTGTCCTAGAGTACTACTTATAATGATTCTTCTCTTTTTTGCAATTGTTCAATGATGGATCTTCAACTCCTCAAAGTCCTCTCAAATTAAATCAACAATGCAATGTGCTACAAAAAAGTATCAAATAATAACTTTTCTTTTCTTCATCAATCTTTCTTGTATTACTCATCACTTGTACAACATTTTTCACTACAACTTTTTCTATGATATCATCTAAAATAGTATAGAATTTATTACCTATCTGGAAATATTAGAAATACCTATTGATAGTTTATTTTAGATGTGAGCCTTCAAGTCTAAGCCAACCTCTTCAAAGCTTAGGCTTAACCCCTAAAGCTTGATTAAACTAATCGGATCATATGTCAAGCTCCTTAAAACTTGACTACCTCGCCAGAGTCTAAGCTAAGCCTCTAATTTCAAGGAAGACCATGTCAAAGCCCAAACTGAGCTCTCAAGAGCTTGGCCAACCTCATCAAAAGTTTGATTTGAGCTCTCATCTCTATCTTACTTTGTAGCGCTTAAGCCTTCAGGTCAAGCTAGCTAAGACCAAACTATAAGTTTAAATGAAAACTAGGTGGGAACAGTTCAACCAAATATGGAAAGTCAATAATTGTTATAGCTTACCTCTTGGAACCTTTCCACAAAATTTAAAGTTGAAGAGAGGATCTTAGATGACTTATCTCTTTCCTAGAATAGCTTGACTAAGCCACCTATAAATAGAAGATTATCTCTATTAGTAAAGGATTCTAATCCCTTACTTTTTACACATATTATACACTTCCCCTCCCTTATTCTCCAACTTAAGCATCATAATGGTTACATCAAAACCGCTTTTGGCACCCCTTTGAGCTTAAGTTTGCTTCTTTGTGCAAGCTCTTTATTTTACATTAAGTTTAGCACCATCCTTATGAAATTTAACCATCAGCAATATCAATAGACAATGAGAAAACTGTTACTTTGAGGCTATTGATGAAAAAATCACATATGGAATGCCTTTTATACTTATTTATGCAATTGAAATAATAAAGCAACTTATTTTTTCTTTTCTATTTTGCTCTATAATCCTCAAATGATTCAAATGTTCAAGCTACTTCCTCTTTCAAACATATCACCTAAGGACGAGACTAAGAGGGCTTAAAGGGGCATCCTCTCAGCCCTTTTCCTTACCTACAGGATAATAATTATGTTAGAAATCTTTATTGTATATAATGTATTATGCCTTCTTGCATTTGTGATATTTCTTTTTATTATATGTAATATAATTATCTTTATGTTTTGATTTTACATCCTTTTTAATATCTCTCCCTCTATTTTTTTTTTCCTTCAATTTAGTTGTTCATAATTGTCTCGTATTCCTTAAGTGGAAATATGATAATCTCCTTCATGAATTATTAGAAATTGTTAAATTCAACTCATCTTTTGTGGATCATTTGATTGGAATGAAATTCAAAATGGGTACACTTGACAACATGAACCATTTGAAAAATAAGTGTATTCATTTTGTAGTGGATCTCTTACATACTAGTTATTTATAAATACTATAGATGACAAATACTTTGCAATTTGTATATTGAATATAATTTAAAAGTGAATGTCACATTTGTTATCTAAACTTTTATCTTTTTGGATAAACACAATTATTTATATTAACATAGTAATTCCTAATACATTAACCAAAATTTGAGCCAACAACTTAAGAGGAGTGCCACTCATCTACTTTGGAGCTTAACACTATGATGTGCTTGTACGCACGAGATAGTATTAAGGGGTTTTTAAACTCGCAATTAGAAGTAAGACTAAAAGTCTTTATCTCTTTGTACAAACTAAAAGATAGCAAGTCTTACTTAAGTAAGTTATGACATAATAGAACATTAGTATGGCACAAAATTTTAGCTGAATTTAATTCTTCTTTTCATCCAACTAATGTGAGCATTTATAGTTGTCAAAATTGTAATTTTACTATTTATTTCAATGCATAAAATTAGTAAAATTGTACAAAACCAATAAAATCATAACCTTATAGAATTATATATGAAAGTTTATAATTTTACTAAAAATCTACACATAAACAATTTTATATCCATTTTAATTAAAAAAAACATTATAAAATCATAAACTCATAGAATCATATTTTTGACTCGTGATTTTAACAACCATAATAAGCATTTGCAATAAAGTTTAAGTCCCTTAGCCTTTAAGCTTCCAACATCTTAAGCGAGAGAGCTTTGCCCTATAATCCATAAGCACATTGTAGAAGGGCAATTTATGATTAGATTTATCATACAAGAGAGAATAAGCTATAATGGAGTTAGTATCAATTTTGATAGATAACAAAATCTTGTTAAGGTGATGAGATAAGCTCTAATATAGAGACCATAATTAAGGTGTTAGGATGTCAAGGTAGCCGATTTTTATTACATAACCAAAGATTCACCTTCTATTGTGGTTTTGAAGAGCACTTCTAATGTACTTAGGAGATAGGTAATCACTAAGGTTTACCAAGAATGAGATGGGTTATTTGAATATCGAAGGAATAAGCACATAAATGAATCAATGTAGCTAATCCGTAAAGCAACTACTCTAGATATGATTGACCATAATGACTATACATGGCTTAATCTAAAGCCCAATATGGAGTAGAAGCTATGAACTAAGGTCCATTCGCCATACCTAATACAATTTATCTAACAAATACCACTTCCTTTTGATAGAAGGTATGCCTCTTTAGGTTGTCGAACAACCATTCGACTCAAAGGATGTTGAAAACTACTTGTAAGTGCTTAAAATGAGTACATAAGTCCACACTATAGACTAGAATGTCATCAAAGTAAGCAATTACACACTTTCTGATCAAAGGCCTTAAGAGACAATTCATCAATCACATATAGGTGCTTAGGACATTACTTTAGTTGAAAGGCATAAATAGCCACTCATAAAGACTGTACCTTATCATAAGACATTTTTCCATTCATCCCATGGTCTTAGTTTGATTTAGCCATAGCCACTCATTTAAACCAATATTTGGAATATCTGTATGTTAATGAGTTCATCTAGCATATCATCTAACCAAGGTAATGGATATCAATACGTATTGATAACTTTGTTAATAACTTGGTTGTTAATGCATATTTGCCAAGATCCATCTTTTGGACAAGTAAGGCAGGCATTTTGCATACAATCTCATACTCTCTTTGACATGTCCTCTTTCGATGAGTTCACCTGCTTAGCATCTAAGCTTAGCTGCTTGCTCAGGATTGAATCTATAGGTCGGTCTATTAAGTAAGGGCATAATAAATTTGTATACAAGCATATAAAAATAATAATAATTTGACTACATATATATATACTTAACCACTCATCATTTCCTTTGAAGTTCCATATATAATAAATGTTAGGAAACTAGCAAAGATTGTTCCTCTTATTTAACAGATTATGTTTGACTCATAGCATTAATAAATTAACCAACAACTGTAAATAAGAAAAGTATACCAATGGTTTTGACACATTTTAATAGCTAAGATTTGTACTTAAGGATCTAAACATATTAACCTTTTTTTATTTAGGTCACTTAGATTATGAGCTTGGAGATATTACCTTTGAGATCCTTCTAAAGGACTATTATGGTTGATAGCATAGATGGATTTTGGTGAATTACCTTATATGAGTACCATGTAGATTGTGTTTGTACTTTAGCGCACTAGTTCTTTTGTGTAAAATAAAATTAGTACTTGTGAGTAATTATGAGTTTATGCATGTGATTGTGTTTCTATATGACTTTGTTGCCTCGGTTTTAATATATCAATACTAAATTAGCTACTTAAGTTGTTTGTTGTATTTTAATATGCTAATTGCTTGTAATATTTTTGTAATACCTTAATTAATATGGATTTAATTAACATCTAGCTTAAAAATAATTGAACATGCATTTAATGTGTTGTATAGTTGTTGAAGACTATCATCTCTATGCATTGGTACATAGGGGTAATGGGGTTACTGTGTGATTGTTTTTTACAAGGTGATATAAGGGGATTGTTATTGGAACCCCATGGAAAGTTTGCTCTAACTACATTGGAAACTACTTGGTATTGAGAAGTGCCATCTTATGAATAGAGCTTAGGCATGGGGAATCAGTACTTTAAGGCATGGTTATCGCAAGTACCACACAAGTCAAGTCTATCTTAATTATATGTTATTTCAAAACGTGTATACATCCTTGTGGAACCTGAGAGGGTATACTTTTTCTCAAAATTACTAAACTAACATTAAGAGAGATAGCAATACCTAGGGATGGTTGTAGTTTTGTCCATGTAAAATCCTTATTACTTCCCAACCTATGATTACAAAGAGGGTAAACTCATAAACTTATATAAATACTGATTGTCGTATAGGTTGATGCATCCATACACTTGAATGATCATATTGTACATAACTATATGATATTGCTTGATATTTTAGGAAGTATGAGACGGGGTTAAAGCTTGATAGATTTTATAGGGTCTAGTGCTTATTTATACCTAGACTTTTTATATTGTGAATAATTAATGTTAATTTTGAGTTGTTTACCTTTAAGTTATTTATTCATTTAGCTACCAGTTATTTAGTTATTGTATAGAATTGACAAATCCTAAGAGTAATTTGTGGTAATAAATGCTTGGTATATGTTTTACAAATCTAAGGAGGTGTATAAGTAACATCTCTTAGGTTTCTAAGCTATCTTGGTCAAAACCTTAAGCACAAATACTAAGCTTACTTGACATGCCTAGGAGACAAATAATCACTAAGGCTTATTAAGGATGAGATGTGCCCTTCAAATATTAAAGGAATAAGCACTCAAATAAATCGATGTAGCTAATCCATGAAGCAATCACTATTGATATGACCTACTATAATGACCATACACTACTTAGGCTCTATTTGCTTAATCTTTTTTCCATATTTTGGGTATCTTTTTGGTGTTTACTCGAATCTTACATTTTGGTAAGAATAAGATACCAAAAAGGTAGAAATATAATTCCATATATTTACCATTTTAAGATTAAGTATAAAAAAATTCCCATAAAGTTAAATTTATCTATCCTTTATTTTATTCATATTTACCAAAACGTCAATTGAAATAATCATTTCCAATTCATAAATATATTTTTTAAAATCTTTTCTCATGAAAGCATGTGAATTTCATTTCCCAATTCCGATGTCCTAATTGTCACTTTCTTTATGATTATGAAACGAAAACAAATAAGATGTAGATAAGATGGTTTTTCAAACACCTAATTTTAAACTGATACAAACCAAACACTGAACAGATGCAAAAAAGATTTAGAAAAGAAAAAGGCATTCTAAACAAGACCTTAATCTAAAGCCTAATATGACATATAAGTAATGAACTAAGGTCCATTTACCATACATCCATGCCACTAATGAATGATAAGAGTATAGATTACTTAAAGAAACAACTCATAAAAGAAGAAAAGACCAAAAATGGCTACATTAAAATTGAAAATAGAACATATTCAATTTAGGTAAGGATAGAAAATAGTAAAGGAATCTTCATTGATAATGTATACTAACGATTTCTCATATCACATTTGTGCTAATGTTGGGCAATCATCTTAGCAAAAGAAGATAGTTCATATTGCTACATCTTCTTGGCACGTATTGGAGCAAGGTCTTAGATAGGTCACTAATAAGGTGAAATAGGTTTGGAAGGGATCAAACAATCTTTTTAGCTAATGAGTCGAGCTATTTAAAATCTCTAAACTAGTCGGCATGGTTTTTAGGTAAGAGCTCAACAACTCTTACACATGTTAAGAAGCAAATCTAACATGTAAATGGTCTCACCCTCAACCACTAGTTAAGTCGGCATGGTTTTTAGGTAAGAGCTCAACAACTCTTACACATGTTAAGAAGCAAATCTAACATGTAAATGGTCTCACCCTCAACCACTAGTTAAGAGTCTCCTTATAAGGTTTTGGAGGCCTTGAAGCCATGCTCTTATGGGGGGACCTAAGGTCGAAACCGAAGCTTGAGATTTCAAAGTCCTATTAACCTCAAATGGCAACTTGATTATCATGACCAATAGCTAAGCCTTTAGTATTTAACTTAATCCAGTCAAGTGAGATTAACTTGCTCAATTTGGTAAAAATACTATCTTGTGCACCTAATGCATGCATAAAAGATATAATGGCTTGATATAAGTTTCCTTGCTAAGCATTTGGATTATGCAGATTATGATTCATATGTAGCTAGATTTTGTGTATCATTTCCAAAAGAAAATTGACTTAGGGGTGTATATTGCTCATATCTCTTTTTCTTATGGTGCAACTAACTTTGATCCAATCCAAGAAGTTTTCATGAGTAAGGGGATTATCAAGTTTTGTTGACTACCAAAGGTTGATAATCTGCATAGTATCTAAGTAGTTAACCAAGGTATGTTAGATTGTTTCATTTGTGTCTCCACATTCAGGACATTCACAATGTTGTAATACCCTTCTCTTAACTAATTTTGAGGAAGTAAGGAAAGAGGAGTGCATCACTAATAAAGATCAATCCAGAAATGGTAGTAGATCTTAAACGAACAGGAATGGGTATTCAAAAGAAAATGAGTACGAAGAATAGGAAGGTTTTTGATGATGAACGTAGATGGATATAACTCACCAAGACACAAACACAATTAGGGGTTTGAGCTTAAAATAGAGTTCGATACGACTCACGAACATTAAATGTTGCTTAGGATTTCAAATGAGAGGTTAGATGTAACTTATTAATCGGTTCAAATGAAGGGGTTCACCACAATCTTAGGGTTAAGATTAATAAGAACACGGGAATGACTAAATAGAGTAATCAACATTCGATAATTCGACAAATGCTAACTTAAGTATAGCCTTGCTCAAAAGAGGAAAGATTCACTCTTTGTATATTCTTATATATATATGTCTCTATGTATTTATATTGTTTACAACAGTTGCTATCTATAGCAAGTCATAAACCTTAGTAGTAAAACTGTAAATAATGTACAAGGCCTTAAACCTTAAAGAAGTGGGCTCATAAATAAAATAAAGGAAAACATACACAAGAATACAAAACTATACGTTTTACAGGACTTGATATGCAGTCACTCGACATGTCCTGGGAGGAGTAGTATTCGAACCAAACGAGGTCAACAGTTGGATGTACGGGTTCAAGAAAGGGTCCCTAACATCTCGCGTAGCTTGGCCAAGACACTAGAGAGGTCGACCCATAATTACTGAGTACTAGAATTAGCTGGCACTAATCTCTCAGGGTCATGCTAAGTAGTTCTTTAATCACAAGTCCTTAGCTGTGTGATCTCTCGTCTTTTTGGCAAACGATAAACTTGTTACCAAGTGGCTCCTTTTCTTCACCTCGGCCTTCTATCATTTGCTCGACCTCAGCAAAAGCTGTTCCACCTTAGCCTTAAACTGTTTGGCCCCAGGTTAGAACAGGTTGACATTGACTTCTAGAGGATCGGCATCAACTTTGAATAGGTCGACCTCGGCTTGGACGTAATCGGAGGTTGATTCCCATCATTATCGCAAGTTTGAAAGGACGTCATCCTTGACGTTAAGTGTTGAGCATGAGCTTGGATGTCGAATAAGCTTCTCTTCCCTTTTCTCTTCACCATGGGTGCCGAGTGTCTCCGGATTTCCTTACTACTCATGGGGGTTAAGCAATAGCTCTTCCTATCCTTCCGAATAGTATAAGTGTTGAGGAAGCCATTATGGATCACTTTTCGGTCATACTCCCAAGGTTGACCAAGAAGTAAATTCGTGGCATTCATATGAACCACATCAAATTCAACCTCATTTTCATATTGTCCTTTCGTAAATGTTATTCGAGCTCTTTTATGGACATGGACCATACCGTCGTCATTAAATCACTTCAATCCATAAGGTCGAGGGTACAAGTAGGTTGGCAATTTTATCCTTTCTACCAACTTGGTAGAGACAATGTTGGTGTAGCTTCCTCCATCTAGTACTAAGGAATAAGTCTTCCCACTCACTAGGCGGCGTATATGAAATAAATTTTCCCTTTGTCTGGGATATGCCCTTAGGTCAGCTCGCATAGCCATAGCTAGGAGTTTATCTAAGTCCTTGGGATAGATATCTTCTTCTAACAATTGGTCATCCGAGCTCTTGTTACTCTAACTCTCGATTTGAGCCTCAAGCCCCTTGCCCTTCAAGACCATGACCTTCTTATTTGGGTACTAAGACGCAATGTGTCCATAGCCTAAGCATTTGAAGCACTTCACTTCTCGGGCCTTGTTACTAAGTGCCTTCTCTTTGTTAGCAATCTTTTTCTCGGCATGGGTTGGTCAGCTAATCTCTCCTTTCTCTATCTTCTTTTCTTGCCTTCTCTCGACATACCTCTCAAGCTCAAGGCTACCTTGTTAAAGTTAGCTATTCGGCCTCTGATGCCTTCTTCTCCTTTACCTCTCTACTCTTAATACCAAATTAATTAGCTCGTCCAGAGAGTTGAATAGCTACAATTTAACTATGTTAGTAATGTCATCTCAGAGTCCACTCAAGAACCTGGTAATGGTGTGGTCCTGTAGCTCGACAATCTCATATCTTGTCATCAGGGTCTCGAACTCCTACACGTACTCTTTAATAGTGTTCTGGCCCTGTCTTAGGTGCTGGAAGGCATGGAGCATCTCTTGCTTGAAGTAAGTCGGCTCAAAGCGCTAATTCATCAGTCGCTTCATAAGTCTCCATGTTTTGATCAGCTCTTCTCCTTCAGCATCTCACTTGGCAACCAGCTTATCCCACCAAAGACTTACACATTCAACAAAGGATAAGGAAACTGGCTTAACCTTTTCTCAATCAATGTACTCGTAGCACTAGAATAACTTCCTGACTTGGGGAACCTAGTCAAGAAATTCTTCAAGTTAGCTACTTCCACAAAAGGTTGGCAGTTTCAACTTAACATTTTTAAGTCCTCGGCTAGGTGTTCGAGGTTCATCCCTTGCATTTTGAGTTGGTTGATTCTCCTCAATTTGATTACTTCTATTAGAGCTTTACTCAGCTACATCTCTTCTCGGCCTTGGCTTGCTTCTCCGGGCTTCTTGATTTGCTTTGGAGTCAACACTCCTTTCATTTCCTCTTCTCGGCATTGGATAGTGTTCTCTTCTTCTCAACTTGGCAACTCTTCTTAGCTATTCCTCATCATGATCAAGTTCATTAGAACCACTTCCACTTATGGGTGTTCATTCCCTCCTTTCTTCTCAGCCATCACGTCTGTGGCCTCTGACTAACCCAGTAAGCTCCTGAATAGAGTTGGTGAGATTCTGAATCTAGTATTCCAAGTTGTCAACACATCTCCTCAAGCTTCTATTAGGACTGTCTCTAGTGTTGTTGATATTATCCTCCGACATTCTTATTCGTTCAGTAATTTACTAGAAAATTGAACAAACATGTTTTACAACAACCTAGAAACGACTATTACTCGATTTCTGCAATTACCCACAACCTACAAACACTTCCACAACAATTAGAATCAAACTTTGAAGAACACTATCACACGTCTCCCCAAATCTCTACTACCAAGATGATAAGGATCAATCCAGAAATGGCAACGGATCTCGAACAAATAGGAATGGGTATTCAAAAGAAAATAGGTACGAACAACAAGAAGGTTTTTGATGGTGAATGTGGATGGATATAACTCATCGTGACACAAACTCAATCAGGGGTTTGAGCTCGAAATCGAGTACGATACTACTCATGAACACTAAATGTTGCTCGGGGTTTCAAATGTGAGGTTAGATGTGACTTACTAATTGGTTCAAATGAAAGGGTTCACCACAATCTTAAGGTTAAGATTGATAAGAACACGGGGATGATTAAAGAGAGTAACCAACACTCGATAATCTAGCAAATGCTAACTCAAGTAAAGCCTTGCTCGAGAGAGGAAAGTTTCACTCTCTATATATTCTTCTGTATATATCTCTATGTCTCTTTGTATGTATATTGTTTACAACAGTTGCTATTTATAGCAAGTCTTAAAACCCTAATGGCAAAACTGTAAATAATATACAAGTCCTTAAACCTTAAAGAAGTGGGCCCTAAATAAAATAAAGGAAAATATACACTAGAACACAAAACTGTGTGTTTTACAAGACTCGGCATGTCTTAGGAGGAGTAATATCCAAATCGAATGGGGTTAGCAGTTAGATGTACGGATTCGAGAAGGGGTCCCTAATGTCTCACATGGCTTGGCTAAGACATCAAAGAGGTCGGCCCATAATTGCCAAGTACTAAAATTAGTTGGCACTAGTCTTTCAAGGTCATGCAGAATGGTTTTTTGGTCCCGAGTCCTTGGCTAGCTTATTGAAGTAGGGTTAGTACTGGCTAGATATAAAGGAGGATGTGATGACTTATACGAAGACTTGTTTAACTCGCCAACAGGACAAAATTGAGAGGTAGAAGGTGGCAGGCCTCTTAAAGCCACTTCCTTTGCCTTTTTGCCCCTGGGAGAGCGTCTCCATGGACTTTATCACTTCCCTACCAAAAGTAAGGGTGTACTCATCCATTTTTGTTGTTGTTGACAGGTTTTCTAAGTATGCCACCATCATTCCTACTACAAAGAGTTTAGGCATAGAAGAGATAGCCCAGCTTTTCTTCAAACATGTGGTGAAATTTTGGGGTGTGCCCCAAAATATTGTGAGTAATAAGGATGCCAGGTTTACAGGGAAGTTTTGGATAGAGTTGTTCCAACTCCTAGGCTCTGAGCTGAGCATGACCTCTAGTTACCATCCGTAAAGTGACGGACAGATAGAGAGATTCAATGGGTTACTAAAGGAATACCTTTGGCACTTTGTCAGTGTCAACTAGAAGAATTGGGTTGACTTGCTGGATATCACCTAGTTCTATTTCAACATCTAGCGGAGCTCTTCCTCCAACAAGGGCCCTATAGAGATCATTATAGGTCAGCAACTATTGTTACCCCATACAATGGTATCACTATACACTGGAAGATGCCTAAGAGCTTATCAGTTCACCAGGGATTAGAAGCAAAGTTTAGAAGTAGAAAAAGCATACCTTAAAAAGGCTTCTGAGAGAATGAAGAAATGGGCGGATTAGAACTGTCGACCTAAAGAGTTCAATGTTGGAGATCAGGTCCTCATAAAGCTTCTTCTAAAACAGGTCAGATCATTGAAGAATAAGGATAGAAGATTGATCTAAAAGTACATTAGTTCAGTTCCTATCATATCAAAGATTGGAAAAGTAGCCTATAAGGTCGAGCCTCCTACATGGTTGAAGGTCCATCCAGTTTTTCATGTCAGCATCTTGAAGCCATATTATCCAGACATGAAAGACCCATCTCGCAATGTGTCCAAGCGGTCACACGTCAAGATCAAGTTCAACCTAAGTCAAGCCATAGAAGACATCCTTACAGAGCGAAAAGTTAGAGATCCCTTCACTAGAGAAGAACATAAAGAATATTTGGTCAAGTGGAGAGATCGAGGAGAAGAAGATACTAGCTAGGAGATTGAAGAAGATCTGAAGCCCTTGTCTGAGAGAAAGTCGGCCTTGCCAGCTAGAAGACCTCTACCCCCAGATCCAAGCTCTAGTATATTTTGCCGAAGACGTCAATAGAATTAAGTAGGGGAGGACGTCAGGGTCTCTTTTTGTAAGATACTTATACTAACAAGGGGCCATTCTTTTGTATATATTGTAACATAAGGGGGGACTTTATTTTTGTGTAGTTAGGGCCTCATAATTATTAGAAATTTCTACTTTTAGAAAACGATGCCACTTCACCAGTTTTAATATCTCCTCCTACTAGGCTCAATAATGTCCATAAAGCTTTTTACAGGGGTATAAGTACTCTTCTAGATTGAAGCTCTTACTCACCACATTGATTAATCATTACCGATAGCACCTGTTACATACACTGTACCCCTATGCACATACATTGCAGCCTTATATTACTGCCAGAATTAATAAAAGTATGCTATTCCTTTTTCCATTCGTACTTGTATCCCTTATAATCTGTTGACTTTCTTTCTTAGTTGTGTTGCTTACAGGTTTAGGCCTTGTTGGCTAGCATTGCGTGCGAGTTAAGCTTGTTTACTACTATAGAGGTAGGATAGTAAGCACCGCACGATCTGTTTGTGTGCTAAAGAAAGCCTTGGATTGTGACAGTCACGTAGCCAAGGACTTAAGACCAAAGAACCATTCTGCACGACCCTGAGAGACTAGTGCTAGCTAATTTTAGTACTTGGCAATTAAGGGCTGACCTCTTTGGTGTCTCAGCCAAGCCATGTGAGACATTAGGCATGTCTTAGGAGGAGTAGTATCTAAATCGAATGGGTTGGTAGTTAGATGTACGGGTTTGAGAAGGGGTCCCTAATATCTCACGTAGCTTGGCTGAGACACTAAAGAGGTCCGCCCATAATTGCCAAGTACTAGAATTAGCTGGCACTAGTCTCTTAAGGTCGTGTAAAATGGTTCTTTGGTCCTGAGTCCTTGGCTGCATGATCTCTTATCTTATCAGTAGATGACAAACTTGTTGCTAAGTGACTCCTTTTCTTCCCCTCGGCCTTTTGTCATTTGCTCAACCTCAGCAAAAGCTATTCTACCTCGGCCTTGAATTGTTCGACTTCAAGTTAGAATAGGTTAGCATCTTCTTCTAAAGGGTCGACGTCAACTTTGGATAGGTCAGCCTCGGCTTAGACATAGTCGGAGGCTGATTCCCATCAATCACTCTCCAAAGGAATAGTTCAATGTTATAGGGAAACAAAAATTTCCAAATCCAAAACAAATCTTTCTCAAAAGAATTAGGGTTTAAGAAGGTATTGTAAAGATCTCTGATAAAAGGAGTGTATCTCAATTTATTATTGATGACTTTTTGATCTTTAACATATCTATCTAACATAAGTGGCCTTATTTTATTAAGTAGAAGATTAGAAATGAAAAACCTATTATGATGTCATCCCATGCAACTTCGATATCCAATAATCATGTATAGTAAGCCAATCCACTCCCATTACTTGAAGGTTAAAAGTGTCAACAATCAACTACTTGAAATTTAGAATCGTCAATTTACTACCTACAAGCTTCTTAGAGTCGAAGGGGGGCTTAGGCCTTCTAAAATTAAATACAAGGAACTAACTTTATTCCCAAGAGATATTTTGAATTAAAGTTAAGGAAAGTTTGTTAGGTAAGGCTTATTAAAGCAAAATACAAGGGAAAGCTAATTGATAGTCTAGTTTAGAATATGCAATCCCTTTCTTTCATTGCAAGAGAAGTTCATGGGAACTACTTAATGGTTCTTCCCTTTGGGCACAATATAGTAGGGAATGGGAAGAAAAATAGCTTTTAGCATGATGTCTAGTATAGAATTAACCTACCTTCACCGCCATTGCACAAAATATTTATGATGGTTGCGTTTAGGTGGATTATGGTGCTACCATTCCTTTATGATACCTTTCGACTTCAATAAACAAAAAAAAGTCTTCCCCGCTTACTTAGTTTTTATAGATATTAAGTTTGAATTGTAACTCAACTTTTTGTATGGAATTTACTTTGTTGGTTGAGTGGAGTTATAATAGTTTAATCTATAAAGAAAGAACAATCGATCATACTTGGCACAAAACCACCTAAGGGAGGCTCTTTACTTCCTCAATAATTGCTTCTTATTTTTCTCACCCTTCACTTCATCCTTGAGAATTTGACCTATCAAGTCCTTCATTCAAGATCCCTTCATTAAGGATAAGGATCACCTCACCATCCATAAGTACTAGACATCAGAGACATTATGGAATGATAATAGAATTGGTTTTTGCAATCTAATCTCATTTTCAATAAAATAAGACCTTCTATTCTAGACAGATATGTGGCTGACCAAAAAGTTATGGATGGAAGCTTAAGACTTTCTACTTCTATTAAGGACATTTACGATACCTTATCGAACCAATCTCCTTTGAGATCAAATTGGTTCTGATTTTGGAGTTCTCCTTTCCTACCAAAAGTGAAACTTTTCTTATAAAAGGTAATGCATATCTCTTTTCTGACTTCCTTAGACCTAGTCAAAAGAGGTGTTTTGATACATAAGGTTTGCTTAAGGTGTGGGCATGCAAATAAAACCATTTATCATGCTCTATATAGCTGCTTAAGCATTATAGAAGTGATTAAACTCTAGCAAACCGAGGAGTTTTGAACCCTTCGAGTGATGATAGCTTCTTAACTTAAGTAAAGAATAACTATGCTTTAAAGAAAAGGAATCTTAATAGTACTTACGTACTTCAGCAATTTCTATTTGGCATCACACTATGGAAGTTTTACCATCATGGAAACCACAAACTCCATGATCTAAATGTTCAATATGATAATTTAGTTCTCTTTATTAGATCTTTAACTTATTGATATTGGGCTTATCTTAAGAACCAAAGCAAATTTAAAAAGTTGAAAAGTTTAATCTCTATTAACTCCCTCATAAGCTTGATTAGATCAAACTAAATATAGATGGGTCAGCAATTGGACTTATAAATGAGGCTACAATTGGAGGGCTTTTAAGGGGTTAAATTAGTATATGGATCTTTGACTATGCTAAGAAAGTTAGGTCTTTAGACATCTTAACAACAGATTTGAAGGCTCTAATTTAGGGCTTATTTAACATTGCAAGAAATATACTTTTGGTTGAAAATAACAATAATGATTCTTTTGTTGCTTCTTATCTTTTGATTTTCTTTTTCTAATTACAAATTACTCTATCACAATATAATCATGGCTTATAGGGAAAACTTCTCCCTCTCGAAGGCTTAGAAGCTTAAAGTGGTGCCAAGGGAAATCAATATGATTGTTGATATGTTGGCTGGTTGGATATAAAAGGAGGATATGAACTTTGTTGAATTTTTTACACTACCAACTTTTTGTTTTGATATGTTACAATAAGGCTTATTACCCAATGGCATATATAAGGAGATAAAGACTCCTATGTTAAATTCCATAGGTAGATCTTCTATGTTGTTTTCTTCTAGCAACAAGAATAATGGAGATAAAAGCTCCTTAGTAAGTGAGCCGGGATCTTCAAGAGCTTTTGGCTCAAATTTTGCCTAATGTACATTACTAATAGTGAATATAATATCCTTCTCCACAAAAAAACAAAAATTATGGCCATTTATAGTTGTTGAATGAGGTAGTTAATTACAAAAATAAATAAAACTAAGATAGTCAATTATGAAATGAGCAAAGTTTAGGTAATTAATTGCAAAAGTGAGAAGAGTGTAGGTACTAAGTTGACACTTTTAATCTTTAGGTAGTTTGTTATAAAAATAGGCAAAGTTTGGATACAAAATATCATATTTGCCCAATAAGTTAATATATAATAAACTTCCTCTAATTAACCATTTCATTTGATTAGTTTTAACTCTTCTAATTTCAGTTGCAATAGTCAAATGATTTTTTTTTTTTCATGAATATCTAAGGAATAGGTTAAGAAATAAGACGGGGGATGCTTTCTCCAATTGTACTCTAATTTGCATAGAAATAGATATTGCTAAGCCATCAAAAATTAATTTTATGAGAAAAAAGAGCAAGAAGTTAGAATTTGATTATTTATTTATCTTTTAAAAATAATTTGACATTTTAAGATTGTATTTTTCCTTTACATAATAATGCCATGAGCTTAGCGACTTTAGTGATATTAATTCTTGCTCTCCTTACATTTTAATCCTATATTAGTCCTTAAGGTCACCCTTAGCTTATGATAGTAAGGAGGGTTAAGTCCACAATCATATTGGGCAATCATCACAAACATAATTGTAAACTTTAGATCTTTTGGGTGTAAAAAATAATAGCCATTTGTTGGTAACGTTCTTCTTTTTAAACTTTTTTTTTTTTGCTTATTTCCCCCCCCCCAGTATGCCACCTCTCTTTTTTTTTTTTTTCTTCATTTGAAAAGGTGTCCATGACATTATTTTTGTTTTGCTTAGAGGATACATTACCTTACCTTGTCATCACTAGAATCTGCTATGACAACTTTGTTACAATACTTACATTTACCTTTTCCAATTGTTATCTATGTCAATTCCATGCTTCATAAGCACTGCCAAATTTATTCTTTTAAAGTTGTTATAGATGGTTTAGAAGATGAAATTTCAGTACAAAAAGCTTATCCACTAATTAAATCCTTATAAAGAGACAAAATAATGTCAAAATTGAGACTTAGGACTTCAAATAAATAAACACATACCAAGTTGTTAATCCTTAGTGCAAACTACAAAATAGTCTTGTAGCTGTTATAAATTAACCAAATGACAACTCTTATGGTTGTGTTTCATCCTGAATTCATAAAAACCATCAATTTATCTTTGATAAATGTAAATTACTCTATACTTTCAATACATGTTTAGCTATAGAATCAATCATAATTATGATTTAATTCTTACGTTTTGGTACTTAACTATATAATGTATTGATTTTAAGTAAATCATAAGTAAAAGAATGAAATCTACACAAGAACAATAAATCTAAGGACAATCACGATTGTAAACAGAAGAAAACATTAAAGTAGTATCAATATTTACTCAATCACGGGCGTGATAATAAAGGAATAAAAAGGCTAGCCTTGATCACACTCTTCATCATGGGCGTGATTAAGGAAGTATTAACGATCCCATTATCTATTACGGCTGTGATTGCATAACAAGAGAGTAATTATACCACCAATCATGGACGTAAAGAGATGGAATTAAACAACAAAGAGTTCACATCATGAATTACAGCTGTGATTATATAAAATTTTGTTTTCGAGACTATCACTCCCTCATTTATGAGCATGATGAAAGGAGCAAAATTGTTCTTTACAATCTTTTCACACGAACCAATACATAAAAAACATCTAGTGGTGCCTTGAAGAGGTAGACTCGAGTCCTTTAATGGGAAAAATATAAATATACTGCAACTTTTAGATGGGAGGAAATAATTAGGAGATTTTTCATATCATCAATTCACAAACGAACACCTAATCATCTGCATCTATACCATTGTGTTCCCATTTACAGTAAAGTTTGTTTAAGTGCCGTAACATACATTTCTTGGAACGACTCGAGAGGGACAATGAGATTTATTGTTTGTACATTGTAAAAATTTCTACAATGAATTTCAAACGGGGTTGTATTTTTTACTTGTCTCATGTTAATTTCATTGTTATCTCTAAGGTTGTTAAACTCACGATTCTATAAAGAGTTACTAGAATTGGAACATGAAATCAAAATGTAAAAATGTAAATTTCTACAAACTATGTAAAATAGCTATAAAAAACTATGGAGATACCTATAAAAGTTATTAAAAACTTGAAATACATGATAGAAATAGAGAAATAAAGAGATTAAATTCTTTTTTTATAAAAAATGCTTAATAATATATAATTAAACTTGTTTGGAAAATGGACAAACAAAGTTGAAACTAAATTTTTTCCATTAGTTTCTTTTGAAATAAAAATAATGAATTAAAAAAATCAAATATCTAAACTTATTTCAAATTACTGATGCTATAAATTGAATTATATAATTTTTCTTATAATCTTTGCTATTAGAGCTAAAACCTAAGTGAATACTATGAACATAAAATAAGATATTAAGAAAGAGAAAAAGAGAAAAAAATAAAATAGGATAGGGAAGATGATGTAATGCCTAATAGTTGATGGCTTGTAAAAGCTTAGTTGTATTTTTTTTTTAGCTCATTTAATTTAGATATGTAAAATCGGTAAACTCGATAAAAAAAACTAAGTAAAAACTTACATGTAAACTCAGTTATGTAAACTCAGTTAAAAACGTAAGTTTCTATATAAAAAAGCGTTTATACACGAGTTAACTCGAAAATGCTTCCTAAAATTGTAAACTTGTAAAATCGAACGGATGGAATCACGATTTTGACAACTATGGTTATCTCTACTTTGTATTAATATACTTTATTATTTCATCATGTGTAAGTAGTATGTTAGGACTCACAACATCACTTAATATGATCAAGTGCATTGATTAATAGTTTCTTGATAAATATTAATTCTGATAAATTGCACTTAATAAATTTAAGTATAGTATAGTGCACGACATTAACTTAGGATGAATTTCAATAGAATATGTCGAGAGACAACTTTCTTGAATAGATCTAGTTCATTAAATCAATTTACTCCTAATAATAAAGATATTATTAGGAAAGCTGCTATATCTTTAGGAGAATTGATACATTAATATGACATTGATGCGATCTAAGTTGGTTGTTAATTAGGAAAAGATTCCAATAGATATAATTAAGATTAAAAGTAAGTAGTTCCGAGAAGAATAGTTACATACTGTAATTTCCCATAAGCAACAAGTATTAGGACAAAAAAAAGTATTTTAGTAGTATCATGCTAAGTGGTGAAGCAAGTCTGTATGTTAAGTGTGTTGTTAGTAATTGTTTTATAGCCATTGTATAAGTGGCATTAGTTTATAGATTAGTGTAGTTTAGTTAACAATTTAGAGTTTTAATAATTAATCACTTAATAAATTGGAGATGACCTTATACTCATACGTGTTATAAAATGATAGATACACTTGCTTGTTAAACCGAGTTAAGGATATAATACAGGAATTTAATTTATAAAACTCGGAAGCTCATTAGAGGTGATCAATTTTCCTATAATAGTGAACTAAAGACGATGTTACATTACAGTGTGTTTTATTTAGGTTCAAGGTACAGTAGTTCCATATAAATTAAATATTGAAGTAGTAGCTTATTTAAGTCTTAACTTTTCTATTATACATGTAGCAATAACTGGGTAACAAGAAAAGAAAAATGAGAGCACAAACTGGTGATAAGATAGTTAAAAGCTAAATGCAAGCAAGTTATAATAATAATTATTATTAATTGAAGCATTGACAAGCTACCTAGTTATGTTTAATTACATCCATTAGCAAATTTTACACTTAAATTCATAGGGCATATACAGAAATTAACATTTACATTAGGAAAGTAAAAAGAGTGATACATTGATATATAAAACACAAGATTAGCAAAGTGATTTACATATTATGGTCATTAGTTAGTAAGTAGGGTGTTCTTAGTTCTTACATAACAAAGTGAATTACAAGCAAGAACTAAATTTATGTACTAACTACTAAGTTAAGTGGGTACAGGGTAGGTAAGGTAATATAGGGTAAGTAAAGTATGGAGCTCTACTTATGGTTTACCTTGTAAATATAAATTCTCAAACCTTCAGAATTGAAGCTTACCCTCTAGTACTCTTGAATTACCTTGCACCCTATATCCTACAAAACTTACATGTTACAAGGTACCTCGTGAAAGTTGTAACTCTTTTTTGTTTTCTTATAAATTTTAACTTCACATCTTTTTTATTTCGCTAATTCTAGTTATATTTTTATTTTCCATACTAAACGGTTGATTTTTAAACAATGCATGAGCTTGATGTTAAATGGCATCCTTAATTGGAAATGATAAACATGCGAAGGTGCATGTACGAAAAATACAAGTTCCTTAAAACTAATAATAAATATTATCACTTTCTATTTAAAGTTACTATTTTTAGGTTTTATTTATTAGTTTTAGGTTTATGATCTATACTAAGCTTGATTTTATTTTTAACATTAATACAATATTTTTTATTGTATTAATATATATCTTATTTTATATATCATATTATTTTATAAATTCTAAATGGTAGGTACAAGGTAAACTAAAACTTATATCGTAAATACATTAGAGTACATATTTTAGTATAGGTGTAGGGTATAAAAACCCCATACTCGTACCTATTATGTAGGTCAGGTTCTGGGAAATCACTATTCAAAACCTATTATGTGATTCTTGATGCTCACGCAAAACTTACACAATTGAGTAAGATATGGTTATGCATCCTATATAATAGGATTATCCACTCACTCCTGTTGACTACTACACATTTCCATCATATGATAGACTAATAGGTAATTTCCTATCATAAAAAAGAAAAAAAAAAAAACTAGACCCAATAACCAAATAAATAATAAAAGAAGTATTCAATTCCGGAGGAGAAAATGAGAAGCTAAAATAAAGTTAAGAACCATATGTTAAACATCAAACATGTTATAGCCAGAAATAGGGTACCTATACATTGAAACTTAAATTTGGCTGTATACACAGGACACATCCTTGGCAAGGAAGAGCATAGCGCCGAAATTGAAACCACTTCTCTGTCTTCTTCTTGTCTTATTCTTCTTCAACTTCTTAATTTCACACTCCTGTTTAGGCTTGATGAATTTAGTGTCTGCTCTCCAGCTTCGGTTGATTTGAATTTTCTAGTAAGACAAAATGAGATTGATGGGAGAGAATAAGAGCAGAACGATGTAAATGACTATGAGTAATACTTAAATCCTCCATTCGCAATCTCGTAATAATTTTTTATATGTTTTTCTTTTTTCTTTTTAATTATAGAAGTAGATATAGTATCATTTAACTTATGATTTGATAGGCTTGTTTTAATTGTAAAAGCCTATTTTCTTAGTTTTGATAAGGATTAGACCTGAATCCTGACAATAAGTAGAACCAATAGAATTAGTCATAAGCTCATCATTCGATCAATTTAAACTTTTCACCTAAAATATCCATTTTAACAAAAAAATATCATATAAAATGGTAAACTTGTAGAATAAAAAAAATCAGCTTGCAATTGTAACAACCATATAACTACAGTTGCATATATTTATAATGAGTGTTTGATTCATAAGTTGGTCTTAAAATCTTTCAATTCATAGCGAGATCTTGGGATCCTTCAGTTCATAAAGCAGTTTCAAAATTTTTAAATTCATGTTGGCTTCTAATCTATGGATCCACATGAGATTTTGGAATCTTTGAATTTATAATGCAGTATTGCGATCTTTGAATTCATGATATAGTCTTCAAATTTATAATGTGGTCTTAGATTCATAATTTGGTTTTAGAATCGATTCATAATATAATATTGAGATTTGTGGATCCAATGATAATGGGATTTATTTTAGTTTAACAATTTTTTACCATCATGGTTACTACGAAACGTTCAAAATTTATGAACGATCGATATATGTTAATTGGTACAGCTGATGCATTATCATTTAGTCTTGCGTCTACTGTGGGATTCATGTGTGTTTGTGCAATATCTCCGTATTAAACTTCATAACTTACTCGTGGATGATTACTTTTTAGGTACATATAAGTTAGTGATGCTAAGCAGTTCCTGACTTGATATATTTTAGTAGCGACATTTGCGATAGTTCATGTGGTAGCCATGAGAATTAGTTAGCTTAGTTTAGACTAAGTATTAGTAGAACACATTTTGAAGATATTTTACGATTTGTTATATTTATAATTTTTATTAATATAAATGAGTTTTGTGGAGAATTTCATAATTAAGAGATTAGGGAGTTTTATGAATTTGAAGTTCATTCATGGTATTTAGTGGTTTCTAAGCCCTACGTGCTTTTACTATTATAAATATAGAGTTGTTCATCAAACCAAAATAAACAAAACCAAGACTTGAACTAAACTAGACAAACTGCAAAATGTAGCTCTTTTATAATTTTGTTCAATTTATAGTTAGATTTGGAGAGAATTCAAATAGCTAATAATTTACTCCAATTTTATTTATCCTCTCCTTTTTGTTAGCTCTTATCCCACCCTCATCCTCTACAGTCTACTCCCTCGTCTTGAATGTTGTCTCTTATACGTCAAGTAGACCTACATCTCTTTATTATCACCTAAGATGTAGTGTCACCATGATGTAATTTTATGTGATTTTAATTTTTGCCTAATGTTTTGATAACTACTAGTATTATTGATTAAAGTAAGGCATTTCCTAAACTAGCTCATATTGAATTTAACCATACCAAATTGTATTTAAAATGATTCGATTGAACATGTCAAACCATTAAAGCATAGTTTATTAAGAGTATAAACTCAAATCATTTCAATAGATTGGTTATATTATGTATGGCGAAACTATCATACCCTAGTTTCATATGCCAATATTAATTAAGCTCTATTGATAAAACTTTATGATAGAGCAAAATAAGAAATATAAGCTGGATACTACAAGCTAAGAAAAAAAAATTAAATTGGAGTGACATACGAAAATGGGAATTAATTTCAAAGCTAGGAACTATATATTAGGAAACCGGTTCCATTGGAAACTAATGAATCTTAGAAAGCTAATAAAACAGGAAACTTAAAAAAAGAAAACTAGCATATAATGGGAAATGGAATTTAAATAGTAAAACAAATTAAATTTGGTAAGTCAAAGAACAGGAAGATACACTCCTTGCTGTTCACAAAAAAACAAGAATACACTCCTTGTTGCTGTTCACAAAAAAACAAGAACCTTGTGAATCCTATATTATATATTTATTTATTTTAAAATATGAAGCAGTTAACGTGTTTTTTAGACAGCATAAGAATAATCATGTAAGCTGTCAAAGATCGGTCGTCCTCGGATATCAGCATTAATGAAAACTAAACACATGCTCCGCCTTTCCTTCTGATTCTCCCACGAAATTCGCTCATCATCGAACACCGCAATATTTAAAATTGTCTGCTCAAACTCCGTTTTCCTCCTCACCATTTCGTTGGACCCTCTTCTTCTTCATTTTCAAACACCTTATTTCTCTCTTTCTTCTCAATTCAATCCTCTCTCATCCCCTCTTCTAGAGAGGAAAAAGAAAACCCTACCTGCCTAAGGTAATTCGATTCTCTCTCCTCTCTTTTGGAATCAATAGGGCAACAGAACTACTTCCACACAGGGTGGTCTGAAGTTCTCATCTAAATATATAAAAGGAGATGACTGAGCCGGAGCAGGGTCGGGGGTCTTATGGCGCCCTCAACAACCTACCCCATAACGCAATTGAAGACTTCGATCCTCCGAAGAAACCAAAGAGAAACAAATATGCTTTTGCTTGTGCAATCCTTGCTTCTATGACTTCCATTTTACTTGGTTATGGTAAGTCCGTAAAAGTGAAGTTTTATTTTATTTTTCGGCCCCCTGCCCTCTATTTATAACCTGATTTTCAGTTATTTCTAATTTTATGTCCATTTGTTTATTTTCAAATTATCAAGAATGATATCTATGTAGATAGTAAAGATGCAGCCGTGGTATTCTTTAATTCTTTGAAATCTAAAAAGAAAAAGATTGAATAGGAATACTGGAAAACATTGATTTAGGTTTTCAGAATTATGATAAATCTATTGTAAGAGCAATTAGGAATCACCAGGCAACAACCAAAAAAATAAACTCAAGAGAGAAAAAAATAAAATTTCAATCTCAAATACCGAATTTATCCATTTGTTATACCACCTCATGATAGATCTTGAAATCGTTAGTCGTGTTATTACCTTAATTGAGATGACATTACCATGTTCTTTTGCCATTTTTTCTTCTTTTTTTTTCTTTTTTTTTTTTTTTCTAATTTCTTTCTTTGAAAACACTTCTAAAAATGGACGAATAGTAGATTGGTGGTTTCTATTGCAAATAACGGTAATGGTAAGCGAGAGTTTACTTTTCCCACCATAAGAAAATCGTAATACCTTCGATCTTCCAATTTAATAACTATCATATTATTGGGAGAAAAGAGTTGGATGGGCAAGAAAATGCTTTAGAAAATTCATTTATATTAATGCCCTCACTAAAATTATTTTATCTCTAAATAGATAAGAATATTAGGTGAAGTTGAAATTTAAAGAATATAATACTTGATTCTAAACCATGAAAGAGCGGCCATAGTCTCACCATTGAATTTCTCATTATATTCATCTGTAATTGTTTCAATAGCCAGATGAAGGGATGGATGATATGTCGTTGGAATTGTACAATTTCCCGCATTAATAATGAGAATTTGTTTCTGACAAAACCGATATCTCTCTCATTTATTCAATTTAAATCTCAACGATTGAATCAATTATAAATTTAATAATTAAAATTTAAAATAGTGTGAATAAGTTATAAGATGAATAACGGAATCAGTCCTTTCAAAAACAAAAAGAGAATGGTAAAATCTCACTAAAAAAATAAAATAGTTAAGCCATGAAAAAAGTTGAAAAGAAATATTTCTTTTTAGAAAAATTTAAATGAAATTTAAAAAGGTTTTCCAACGTGGAAGGCCAGGAAACAGCCAGTTGTTTTGTTGGTAACTAACCATGCGCATGCTTTCACAGACACTGGAGTTATGAGTGGTGCGGCACCGTTCATACAGGAGGACTTCCACCTCACCGACGTAGAGGTTGAAGTCCTTGTCGGAACCATCAACATCTACTCTCTTATCGGCTCCGCTCTCGCCGGGAAAACTTCCGACTTGGTTGGCCGCCGCTACACCATTGTGACAGCCGGAGTTATATTCTTTGTTGGTGCCATTTTGATGGGCTTTGCCGGCAACTATGCGTTCCTCACGGTTGGCCGCTTCATCGCTGGTATAGGTGTCGGATACGCCATGATGATTGCCCCTGTCTACACTGTGGAAGTGGCTCCAACGTCAGCGCGTGGTTTCCTCACCTCCTTCCCCGAGGTACGTTAACGTGGAGGCTCTTCTAGTTAATGGGATTATCTGACATAAACACTATACGGTGTTGATATGCATACAGTAATATTTTAAAAGATTATGACACGATATATTTTCACACGAGATAAAGAGTCGAAAACGTATCGGGCGCATATCAAGCAAGTGCCGTGTCAAGAATTGTATATACTCCTCCATATAAACTAATTCCTTGTTTATTTATTTATTTTTTTCTTCTTTAACATAATAGGTATTCATAAACTTAGGAGTTCTACTCGGCTATGTTTCGAACTTTGCCTTCTCCAAGCTCCCACTCGACTTAGGGTGGCGGTGGATGATGGGCATCAGCGGCATTCCCTCTGTGCTCTTAGCCACCGGTGTCTTAGCCATGCCGGAGTCACCTCGGTGGCTCGTCATGCGTGGTCGCATAGCTGAAGCCAAGAGCGTGCTAGTGAAAACCTCACATTCCCCTGAAGAAGCCGAGCTACGCTTAGCTGACATCAAACAAGCTGCCAAGATACCCATGGACTTCCAAGAGGGCGTCGATCCAATCCCCAACAACGACAAATCATACGGCGAGAATGTTTGGCGCGACGTCTTCTTCCACTCAACCCCAACTGTCCGTCACATTATGATTTGCGCCATTGGCGTCCACTTCTTTCAACAAGCATGTGGCATCGATGCAGTCGTTTTATACTCCCCGAGGATATTTGAACAAGCAGGCCTCGCGACATCCGATGAAAAACTACTGGCAACCGTAGCCGTCGGATTCTTCAAAGCATCCTTCATTCTAATCTCAACATTCTTACTTGATCGGATCGGACGGCGTGTGTTGATTCTCTCAAGCGTAGGCTGCATGTTAATCTCATTATTAGCCCTTGCATCGGCTCTAACTGTGATCGAGCACTCAGAGGGGAAAGTCACGTGGGCCATAGGTTTGAGCGTCGCCATGGTGCTCGCGTTCACAGGTTCGTTTTCAATGGGACTCGGCCCGATTGCCTGGGTTTATAGCTCCGAGATCCTCCCATTGAGGCTACGTGCAGTAGGGACGAGTATTGGTGTGGCTGTTAATAGGGGCATGAGTGGAATCATCGGAATGACGTTTATTTCATTGTATAAAGCAATCACGATCGGTGGGGCATTCTTCTTGTTCGCTGGGGTAGTTTTCGTTAATTGGGTTTTTTGCTATACCATGATGCCGGAAACGCAGGGCCGTTCCCTCGAGGAGACCCAGGAATTGTTTGGTCATTACCATAGGTGGAAGTCCGTCGCCAGACTAATGGAGATGGAGAAGAAACAGAAAGAAGAAAGCGAAACTGTTGCTATTTTGGACGCCGGCAAGCATGGACATGATCATGGTACTAGTATTAGTATGTAAAGAGAGAGATAGTAAGAATATGTGATTTTATAATGTGATTATAAAGTATGGATAATGTACTATATGATGATGAGACGACTATAATTTTATGTAAAGTCATTATCATCTATGCTATTGTATAATCAAAAGCCAACCCTCATTATTATAGGATGGTTTTTCAACCCAACCAGAATATTGTCCCTCTATTATAAGAACATATTTTCTTTTCTTAAGTTAGTGAAATATGGGGTTTTAAGACGTTTTGTTTATGCATTTATCGAATTGATACTCCTCGTGTAAAATACAAGAATGCAATCTGAATGTTGCAACCTCTATTCATAAAGGACATATTTATCTCTCTTTTTTTCCTTCCTTCCTTCAAGAACATGTCTTTTGGATGTATGATATATATGCCAAAAACTTCTGAAATTACATATACTGAAACTCCCTTTTTATGTGATAGTGATTTAGAATATACTTATTCGTGAAAATAACTAATGTACTTAATAGGCTATCTTAAATTAATATATTAACAATATGCAATTATAAATTATAACTAAAGAGCGAATACAAGTCTTCGTAAGAATGGAACTCTTGGCAGGAGTATTGTGTGTAGTATAATTTAATCGAAATAATATAAACTTGAAACCTCAATTATAGGCAATCAAAAGCTAAAATAATGTAAATGTCATTGTCCAGAAACATGAGATCGCATGGCTTTATGCGTTCTCTGGTTCAAGTATAGAGCGGATCTCATCAAGTTGTATCAACAGTGGTATTGTCATTGAAACTGTGAAGCTTATGCAGTAATTTAGTAATTATTTTACTAGCTCTATTTTTGCACAAGATATTATTTATTTTGTAAACAATTTCTGTTTTTTAGTTAGCTTGTACAGCTGACATACAGCTGGCAGTAGTTAGTCTAGTTATATCTGGTATTTCTGTTTTGTTAGCTGAATAGGCTTATTTAATGGTTGTATATAAAGCGATAATGCAATATGAAATAACTAACTCAACATTTACTCACTTCTTCACATTTATTCATTTCTCTTATTTGTTTGACAATGGAGATCAATTACTCAATATCATGAATTGCACAGGTATAGTAGATCTATTTACCATATGGTATCAGAGCAATAGGATCCCTCTTTTGATTCTTTTTCTCTTCGGATTGTGAATTTCACTATGACAGGTAAGATCCTTCCTTTGATTGTTTATGATTGAAGTAGGATTTTTCATATTGAATAATTAAGCTATAGTTCTAGTAGAACCAAACATTTTGGATCCTTATTATTTTGTCAAGATCTGACAATCCGAGTATGTCATTGGTAATATAGTGTTTAATGGATGGAATTACGTGCCTTATGTCATTCAGTAAGAATGGGACTTAGAGTGAAGCTAAAAATAGGGTTTGTTGATGGTGCAATTAGAAAACCTGCGGATAATGCAACAAATTTTGCTAAATGGTAAAGAAGTGATTACATGGCCTAGTATTGGCTTTTAAACTCTATGCTTAGTAAAATTTCACAAGATTTTTTGTACTCCAAGTCTACATATGATCTATGGAATCAAATTCATGAACAGTATGGCCATAAGAATGCGCTTCATTTATCAGTTATTACATGAAATCAACAATTTAAAGCAGATGGATCAATCTATAAGTGTATACTATAATAAAATGAAAAAATGTTGGGATGAGCTTCAAATACTTCATGCATATCCTTTACGTTCTTGTAGTGGATTAGATTACTAAACATGTGAGTTAAAAAATAGAATTGAACAATTTGAATCCAAAACTAAATTGATTCAATTCTTGATGGGACTGAACCAAGAGTATGAAGTTGTAAGAAGTCAAATCTTGGTAATGGATCCTTTGCCAATTGAAAGTAAGGCTTTCTACTTAGTTTAGCAAATAGCGGAGCAAAAAAAAGATCTCTTCTTCTTTGTGTTCATCTAAACTGGATACTTCAGCTTTTCAACTTAAAAGAACTAATAAAAGTGTTGGTTTAAAAAATTTAGTAGATAAACAAAGAAATAAGAAAGGTTATTGTCAGTATTGTAAAGATAAAGGACATGTTGTAGAGAATTGTTTTCAATTGGTGGGATATCTTGAGTAGTATAAAAGATGGCCTATTAGCAATATGAAAGGAGCTAATAAATCAGGAGCTGTCAATTGTGTTACTAATAGCATTACTTCACCTTTGGATGCTTCTGTTTATGCAAGCACACTATCATCTTCTTTGCAATTTAGTGTGGTGGACCAACAACTTGTCTAGAGTATTTGCACTAAGATGTTCAAGTTGATGTAAAACAAGTAGTATCAACAAGATCAGGAAGTTATTGTTGTTAATACTATTTAATTTGCTAGTAACTCTCATTCCTTTTGTTTTAATGTTGTGAGTAAGGATGTCAGTTCTTGGATAGTTGGCTCAAGAGCCATAGATCACATAACACCATATTACACACTTCTTTTCAACATGTAAACACTTGATCACCCAATTGTTATTAAATTTCTTGATGGAAACACCAAGATTATGTAGTTGATTGGTTCAGTTCATATTAATGCAGCCTTAACACTTCGTAGAGCATTCTATGTACCAAATTTTTCTTAAAACTTGATGTTTGTACATAGAGCTTTGCTTAATAGTGATCTGATAGCCAAAGTTGATTCTTCCTATTTTACTTTCTAGGATCAGAAAAATAATCAAGTTGTTGCTTTGGCTTCTCACTCTCATGGATTATATTTGCTACATTCCAAAGTTGTTGGGAACTCTAATTAGGCATTTGATTCTTTTTATTTTTCTTCTGCCAATTTTCATGTAATGATTCTTTACATCTCTTACATCAACGTTTAGGACATGTTTCCTTATCCAAATTAGAACATTTAGATAGCTATAAAGGTTTAGACATGAGTAAGTATTTGTGTGAGACTTGTTATGTTGCAAAAATCCATCGAATTCCTTTTAAAAGGTCTAATAGTAGGTCCACTTCTTTGTTTGACTTAGTCCATGTTGATATTTAGGGACCTTATTCTTGTGCTTTTATTTCCAAAGCTAATTTTTTTACTATTCTTGATGATTACAGTTCGTGTACATGGACATACTTGCTCAATAATAAGTCTCAAGTGGTGGAGGTTCTTGATATGTTTATTCGTTTTGTTATAAATCAATTTAACTTAGTTCCAAAAGTCATGAGATTTGATAATGAGATGAAATTTTTGTCACATTTCAATCTTTGTTACATCATTTTGATATTGTACATAAAAAATCTAACCCCTATACCTTACAACAAAATGGTAAGGTTGAGAGGATATATAGGCATATTATAGAAATGGCAAGAGCTTTATGAATTCAAGCTTCTCTACCTAAGGAGTTTTAGGGGGAGTGTCTTAACTACTAATTCTTAATCAATATCTTGTCCTTGCCTAAGTTAAACTGGAAGTCTCCACATAAGGTAATTTTTGGTACTAAGCCTTCCTATAGGTTAATGTTACAGTATGTACCTGTACCTAAACATTTAAGTTGTCTTAATATACACCTAATTGAAGTTTAACATGTCATTATATGTACTTTTGTTATTTCAAGTTAACTCCGTTAGCTAAGTTAGATATCAACCAATCACTGCACGACATTTGTTATTTTCATTTTAAATGACCTAATAACACTTTCTTCTTTCCAAGTTAGTCGTCCAATAAGAAATTGGTGTAGATCCATACCTAAGTCAACTAGAAATGAAAAAGATGAATAA
Organism: Lumnitzera littorea; assembly: GCA_024138015.1. Classification (NCBI taxonomy): domain Eukaryota; kingdom Viridiplantae; phylum Streptophyta; class Magnoliopsida; order Myrtales; family Combretaceae; genus Lumnitzera; species Lumnitzera littorea. The sequence continues at coordinate 23,551,771 of JAMXBB010000011.1, forward strand.
GAATCATGTAGACACCCTTTGGAATACCTTGAATGCAAACTCTAACCATAAATAGCCCATTCCTAATCTTTCCGATAGAAACCTTAAAATCGAGGTACCCACTCGTCGTCCCTTCAACAAAGATAAAACCCTAACCTTGAAATACTGACCCATTTTTTTAGCAAAGATGAGTAGAATCTAGAAGATAAATTATGTTAAATCATCGGTTTGATTGTAAGGAGATCACAAGTGGATCATGTTGTCCTTCCATTCTATAGGCTTGTCAAAGTCCTATAATCGTAGTGGCTTAGTCTTGACTTGCAAATGCAGCTTGAGGGTGAGGGTATCGGTAGCAAAAATAGAAGCAAATGCAAGGAGGAGGTTTTATAGCTGCCCCAAGTATGACAAGGTATCTTGATTTTATATCTACATCCTTTTATCTACGAAGTTCATTTTTTCTTTCTTCTTTTCATTTTGGTTGTTTTTCATATATGAGGTTGTTAATTTATGATGTGAAATTCTACAAAAAAGGTGTTAGGCATGTATAATTAACATTCTGATAAGACCAATCCATTTCAACTGTGATTCTTTATCTTCAACTTTTTCAATATGTTTTTTGTGTATGGTCATTTATGGTTGTTTGTAGTCCTTTTCAAACCCTTCAAAGATGTTGCTATGTTGTTGGAAAGAAGTTTAAAATTATTTACAATTAAGTGTCCAATTTTTAGCTTAGTTGGTTATTTGCAAGTTTATCATCTCCTATAAAACATTACTAGTTTATAGTTACGAAATGTAGTTCATAAATTTAACTAATTGGACATTTTTAGTATTGGCATTTCATTGCTTTAAATTTAAGATAGGGTTTGTGTTATATTTATAAAATGTGAAAAATTGAGACATAAGGGGGTGGTTAATGATGTGATGGTTGTATTGTTGAAATGTTTGTGCATTTTGCAAGTGGATGGTTGCAATTTTTTTGCATGGGCTAAGATTGATGAAGGCATGAATGACAGGGAAGGGTTGCTAACAGTGGAAAGATTAATGAGAGAATTGGTTGAAGTACGGGAAGATAGACTACAACTAATGGAGGAAAGTTCCATGTGGAAGAAGCTTGCAATGGGGATTGGTTGCAATGAGCATAATGAATTGGAAAGTGCAAGGAAAAAAATCAAATCAATTAAAGCAACCAACATGAAGCTGAAGAGGGATGTCATGGTGTACAAGTTGTCTTTGATAATGACTTGACTCTGTATTATTGTCATTTGGCTATGTAGTAGATAGTTTAATGGGTCTGTTTTGGTTTCTAGTTTCCAATATGTATTTTCAAACAATTGGTGGTTGACTCCACTCCATGGCTACAGACAGCACTTTAAACAAATGTACTGTATAAAACATAAGTCCATCTATGTTTAGTTATCTTCCCTATCCCTCTTTTTTTCTTTAATTTAAGCCTTAGCTTATGTTATTTTTGTCCCTTATTGTATTTTCAAATCTCAACTTGCTTTGTCTTATTTTGTTATATGTCCCTTACTTTAAACAAAACAAAAGTCCATCTAGTTCTTAAATTTTATTAAACGGTTATCGATTATAAGTTGTAAGAACCTGACTTGGGGAAAAAAAAAAATGAAGAAATACAAAATGGGACCACACAAGTGGCATTTGTTTTCCATGTGCATGTATGATATAAAGATATATTGCAAAATAGAAAGAGATAAACTTTCCCTAATGTATCTCCAACTATAAATGGATAGTGAGGTTTTAATTTAAACATTAGGTTAATTATTAGGGGAAATTGCATGAAACCCTCCTAAACTTTGACTCATATGCGAATTGCCTCTTAAGTTTCTAAAGTGTGGTTTTTGGTCCCTAAATTTTCATAAATTGACAAAGAACCTTTTAAGTTGCGAATAACCCCTTAAACTTTGATTTTAGTATGTGAACACTCACTAAACTATGTGCTATTTAAGGAGTATTTATAGACTTAAATCAAAGTTTAGGGGGTTTTTATATACCGAAATCAAAGTTTAAGGAGTGTTTACGTACTAAAATCAAAGTTTAAGAGAGTTATTTGTCAATTTTTGAAAGTTAAGAGGCTAAAAACCACGCTTTGAAAGTTTAGGGAGAAATTTGTACCTAAGTCAAAGTTCAGAGGGGTTTTATGCATTTTTCCCTAATTATTATTTACACCATAATAAATAATTACATACTCCATAATAAACCATCAAAATGTAAGGGTCAAATGCTAAAATCAATAATACATGAATGTAAATTGATTTAGGGCATATTTTAGAGAAGAGATTAGAGAATTTAGCAATGAGATGGACTAAATCTAGGAAAAATTATAGGTAAGAGGCATATGAACACAAAAAAATGGCTTGAGAATGGAATAACGTTGGTAAATTAGTAAAGCCATCATTTTGCTTCTTCTTTGCATGTTGAAGTTATTAGTACTTTAATTGACATAAGTTATGATTGTACATAATGAATATTTAACCTGTACAAAATTTAACAAGTTATGCAGCAAAATGAATGAATATATCATATATGTAAATTACACACAAAGCTTAAATATTCTTTTACATGTCTACAAGAAAGTATGAAATGCCAAGAATGGTAATCACTTGGCAACTTGCATATCACAAATAAAGTGCTAACATATACATTTAATTAGCCAAGTGAAAGCACAAAAAAGACCTACTTGGCATCCTAAGTATCACGAATAGAGAACTAACATTTATAAAAAAATCTACCAGGTAGAAGCATGAAAAAAGACCCCATGGCCATCTATCAAAGAGAAGGAAAACATAACTAGGAGACTTCCATTGTCTTATGCACAAAAAAAAAAAAAAGAAAAAAAGAAAACCGGCAAGCATGGTCTTTATACATGCAAATATTCACTTCTTGTTAATTCTACTCTCTTGGATAGGGACATTGGTCCCACCATTCTCATCACTTGACTAAACTAAATTTATATGTAAGGGCCCACTCCACTTCTTCTTACAAAAGTTGACCATTGTGATTCTCTCATTACTCTGGCATGGAACTAATTTCTCTCTTGTTTTCTTCAGTTAGATTTGCTGCGCGACAAACATAGCATTTGCCATTTCAGATTGGAAATGTACCTAACATATAGCCATCTGCTCCTTTCTCCACTAGCCATGAAAATAAGTAGTGTAAGCCGTCTTGATCCTTCCTCCATAAGGAGAGTGCATGACAAATTCTTGAGGTACAAGTTAGGTAACTTGTAAAGGTGTTGTCGATGGTTCATGTTCGACGATAGGCTCCACATGACCTTGATGAACATTAGGGTTAGCTTAATATAGATTATTATAAGTTACTATACTATAGCCATGAAGTGAAATAGAAAACTTCATTATCCATTTTGTTATACTAATCTCAATGTTCATATTATAGCTTACCAATGATTTAAACAAAGTCAACGTACCACATTATCACTATTGATGCTACTAACCTTAGTTGTAAATCCATTGTGATCCCCATTTAGACTTGCTTAGTGTCCAATCTGCTTACTGTTTCTAATCCGCTCATGTTAGGTTCACCTAACATATAAAACAACTAGCAACATCATATGGAATAAGACAAGGAAAAAACCAATATATTAACGAATATTGAAAATTTTCAAAAATCTAGATGCACAAACACTAGATTTGTCTACTGCACTACCACTTAGTTAGTTCTTAATAGGTGTATTTTATGACTCTTTCCTGCTTGTGCTAATTTCTTATAATATTGAACATGTTGGAACATACAAATTGAATTATACACTAAGTTTTATATCTAAAGTTGCACTCACCACAGCCTTTTTCTTCTTTATGTCACAACAACCCCTCCTATTGTGTCCATTCTTTCAATAAATCTTATAATTCAGCATACGTCTTGGCCTACTATAGCCCTTGCTAGGCTCACCTTCTTCCCTTCTCCTACTTTTCTTCTTTCTTCTAGGGAGTTTCTTGATGATTAGTGGAATCATCTCAAGTTGAGTAATCTTTTTCTAAAACTTATAACTTAGAAGTTGATCAATTGTGTAGTTGTATGTGTGCTTATACCTGTCCATTGAGTACCAGTCATTAACATAGTCATCCACGTCTCTACCAATGTATAATATAGTGCTATAAGTGTGTTGATAAGGAATTCCACTTAAACCCCACAATTGGTAGGTATAAGTCCTTGTTACCAAGTCAACAACATGTGTGTCACTCCAACCATGGACTTTAAAGCACATTGTGCCATTAGGCAGTGGATGGTAGTTAGAGCTTACATTTTTACACTTTTCTATCTTCTAGCGCACTTGAGTCAGAAATCTATGCATCATACTTTCAATATCTTCCATGTTCTACACAATTCTAGCCATCACTTACTTCCTTATAATTTCCATCAATTAAATTATAGACATATGTCTAGGTTCTAGAATTGTTGAGTTGAACACCTCAAACATGTTGTTATCAACTACATCTCACTTATTGTCGTGTTGAAAGAAGTCCTTACACCATCGATTTTGATTTACTCTCATTCTAGCTTTATTGCTAACATTCAAGCCATTGTTTTCATCAAGCTCTATGATGGTTATTGATGGAAATCAGCCTCCAACTACGTCCGAGCCAAGGTCGACCTGTCCAAAGCCATCATCGACCCTTCAGAAGAAGATGCCGACCTATTCTAACTTGAGGATGAACAGTTCAAGGCTGAGTTCGAGGCCGAGCAAATGATAGAAGACCAAGGGGAAGGAAAGGAGCCACTCAGCAATAAGTCTGTCATCAACTAAGAAGCTGAGATACTACAAGGTTGACTACTTGAGACTAAAGAACCACTCGGCACAACATTGAGAGACTCATGCCAACTGATTCTAGAACTCAGCAATTATGGGCCGACCTTTCTAGTGTCTTGGTAAAACACTACAAGACTTTGAGGACTCTTTCCTAAACCTGTACATCCAACTGCTAACCTCATCTGGTTTAGATACTATTCCTTCTAAGACATGCCGAGTGACTATAAGCGAACTCCCCTTGTAAAACGTATAATTTTGTATTTTTATACATGTTTTCCTTTATTTTATTTATGGGCCCAATTCTTTAGGATTTAAGGCCTTGTACATTATTTACAGTTTTTCCACTAGGGTTTAAGACTTGCTATAAATAACAACATTTGTAAATATACATACATAGACGTTACTATACGAAATCAGACAGAAAAGTATATTTCTACTCTTAAGCTAGCATTTGTCGAATTATTAAGTATTGATTAAACTCTTTAATCTTTCCCGTATTTTTATCAACCTTGTCCTCAAGATTGTAATGAACCCTTTCATTTGAACTGGTTAATGAGTTGCATCTAACTTTCATTTGAATCTTGAGCAATATTTAGTGTTCGTGAGTTGTAACGAACTCTATTTCGAGCTCAAACCCCTGATAGTGTTTGTATGCTAGTAAGTTATATCCATTCATATTCACCGTCGAAACCAACTACTCACTTTCCGTCCATCAAACCTATTCAACCCATTTTAACCCTATTTAGAGATCCATTACTATTCCTTCGATCCTTATTAGTTGTTGATTTACATGCAACCCAAAATAACCTTTGTAATTCAACCCCTTTATGTTTCTTTTGCCAATTTTCAAAGAAATGGTGAGCATAAAACCTATGCTTCACTAGAGGATAGTGTTGCTACATCACTTCCATTAGACCTTGCAATATAAATAACATGTGTAACTTTTGCATACATGTGAAAAAAAACAAAAAAAAACAAAGGAACTTATACCTTTTGCATATCATTGATGATAGTGAACACAGACGTGTGAATACCAACTAATGGTGACAAAGTATCCAAAAACCACTTCTAAGTCTCCATGTTTTCACCTTTTACATAAGCCTACGCAATAGGGCACATCTGATCATTTTGCATCTTGCGCAATTGCAAATAGTAGCTATCCTTTTAAATCCCCCTTTAAGAAACACCCATCAAGTCCTAAATTTAACCTACACCCTTCAATAAATGACAACTTGCACCCTTTTAAACAGATAAATAATCTCTTGAAATATAATGAACCACCAACATTCGGTCTTTTAGCCACCACATCAATTGTATTCTCTTGTCCTCTTGATGCTTTCCTAAGGGCATAAGCATAGTCTCACACTCGACTTATCTTGAACTCATACTTATCACACATTTCTTTCATGGCTTTCTCTTTTGCATGTCAACAATGACTATAGGTTACCTTTATTTGTATTTCCTCACAAGAAAGTTTTTTCATCTCATCTAGCTTCATGTATGGTGTTAGATGTAAATGAGGAAAGAAGTGCTTTACTAAAACATGGTAAGTTACCCTTTTGAGGACAAATTTAGGTCTACAATGCTTAATGTGTTTCTCGATGAAAGTTTTCACAACAAATTGGCCACTCCTACTCTCCCATGAAGCATATATAGCAAATGAGCACTTCTTCGTCTTACACTTGTACTAAACTCTCCTCTTATTAGCTAGTTAAAGCTTCAAATCACATTTGTAGTGGAGCCAATATTGGCCTATCACCTCTTTAAATTGGCTAAGACTCTATAAAACCATTCCTACACATTTATGAGGAGGTTTTGTTTTAGGGTTGAAGTAATCTCTAGTCTTCACTTTACGACGTGCTAGAGCAACATCACCATTTTCACTTGAGTCAGAAATGAAACTCCCTTCATCACTTGAAAATAAGTAATCTCTACTAACATGTGAATTCTCACTTCTCCCTTGGTCATTGTCTTCCCTAACCCTTTTATGCATCTCATCTCTATAATCCTCAAAGGTTACTTCTACAAGAATTTGTAAGCCCTCAACTATGTATTTACCCCTAGCTGCAATGTATGCATTCTTCTTCTCTTGAGCTACTAAGACTTCCTCATCATTATTGTCAAAAAGACAGTTTACTTCCACAACTTCCTCATCTACCATGTCATCACCACAATTCAAGTCCTAACTACTAGAATATGTGTGTCTGCCCCCTCACAACGCTCAATGTACACATGACCACTCCTTGAACCTTTCAAAACTCCAACCATAGCACTATATACCACAACATTATCTAAACACATCAGCCCATCTATTCAAGACTTACCAAGGATAAGAAAACATATATTAGTGATGTTACATAACTAATATCTTCAAGAAAGGACAAGAGACCTTCTTTAGTTAGAGATTTAACTTTTGTTGTCCATTACATCTGCGTTCCTCCCTTGCACATCAAGTTGTTTCCTTCACCATCAAATTTCCCCAAGACATAGATGATTACACTTACCTTGAGATAAGAGAAACACTAGAATTAGCAAGACTATGGTAAATTGTGAACAATAGTGATGGCAATTAAATCACTCTAATATTCAGCACCAAGAAAATAAGCTCTTCTCTTGACAAAAAATATGTGAATTTGACATAAAAAGCACCATATTCTATTAAAACGATAAAAAAAAGGAAGGATAAGGGAGGGGAGGTGGGGTATAATGCATAATTATGAAAACTTGAAAATTTTATCCGACATATATATACTATGCTTATAGTTTCATATTCAAACACAAAACCATAGGACCACTATAATTAGAAAAAAAAAAAAAAAATAGAAGACACATAAAGATAGCAATTTCATCTAACTTGTACAGTTGTGGTTTTGCTTGTATGTTCTAATTTAAGGCAACTGAAATAAATTAAAAAAGCTAACAAAACATACAAAGATAATATCTTTTCTCCAATTAGGACCACATGAAGAATCAAAACACAAACGGCAGCAACAGTCTATAAACCCTGAGTAAAATAAGGCACACTACCAACAATGACTATCAATAAAATACTACATGTTCTATAAATTGCACTCAAATTAAACCAAACAAACAAAAAAAGGCACCATCTCAACAATAGCAACCAACAATAGATATCATCTTTTTCACAAAATCATACCCAAAATTAATAGAAAACAACAAAATAAGGCATGAAAGACACAAAATCCTTACCTTAGATAGTCGCTCTTTGGTCCTGTCATCATGCTCGTAGGATAGTTATTTGTAGGAGATGGATTTTCTAGGTTTCAATTTGGGGCTAGCTTTGCGTTTGGACTTCTAAGGGTAGGTTCTCATCTGTACTACTTTTCTTATTTTATTATTTTTTTTTTTTTTTACCTTTTTCTTTTGGCCAGCGTTTCTTCTGAATAATCTTTTTTGTTTTTCCTCTTCCAATTTCATACGTAGATGGTTGATTATAAAATATAGAGACTAACATAGAAATATGAATATTAATATTCCACATGTCATTTAATTATTGGCTTGCATTGCCTACTTGACTAATGGTGTTGGGAAAATTAATAGAGGTGTACATTAAAAGAAATAAAACTTCAATCAGGGGTATATTAAGATAAGTTGAAAGTTTGAGTATACAATTGAAAAAGTGACAAAGTTCAAGTATAAACATTAACAATGCCTTACCTTCCTATACACACTTGCAAATAGTTGGTTGCTTATGTCTTGCTATTAATAACATTTCTCACAAAGATAAGTTTGAGTCCAAAGCTATCGAGTGTATTTTCTTAGGTACATACATGGTCAAAATAGCAATAAGCTCTTTAGTCTTTCTGATAAAAGGATCTTTGTTAGTAGTGATGTCGTGTTTCACGAGCAAGTATTTCCTTATGCTTCTACTATTGATAATTCTCCCATTATGTCTCATCTTTTTGTTACATTTTTGTCAAACACTTCTATTGTTGATTCTTCTTTCAATCCCTCTATTGATCAGCCATCTTCTATGCCTAATCATGCTCCTGTTACTTCTCAGTCTCATGTCTCTCCCATTCCCTCAACTTTAGATGTCAAAAGATTTACCAACCCCCTTTATGGTTGCAAGACTATGTCTGCCATCTTAAGAATGTAGTTGTCAATTCATCAGTTTCTTGTTCATCTATCCCTACCTCCGTTCCTTCTTTTACTACCTTATATCCTTTTCTTATAGACATTACATTTGCCACATTTCCTGATGATTATATTGCTTCCGTAGCTAACATTCTCAATACACAAGAATGATTTTGTTACTTTCAAGGATCAAAACATGAAAAATGGGTTCTAGCCATGAACAAGGAGATTAAAGCTTTAGAACTTAATGATACTTAGGAACTTACCCAATTGCTAACTAATAAAAAGCCTATTAGTTATAATTAGGTCTATAAAATTAAGTATAGGCTTGATGGTTTTATTGAAAGATACAAAGCTAAGCTTATGGCTAAAGGCAATACTCAAGTGGAAGGGACTAATTATCATGACACTTTCTCACGAATTGCTATGCTAGGGACTATTCGAATTTTACTACCTATAGTAAGTGCTCATCATTGGCCTTTACATCAAATTGATATAAATAACGCTTTTCTTCATGGTTCTTTAGATGAGGAGATTTATATGTTACCTCCTTCAAGGTATTCTAAGGCTTGTTCTAATCAGGTTTGCAAACTTAAAAAGTCTCTTATGGGCTTAAGCAAGTCTCTTGGCAATGGAATAAGGAGATTTCTCTCTTCCTTATTAATTATGGCTTTGAACAATCTTCTAGTGACCATTCTTTATTCACTAGATATAATTCTGATGGTTTCTTAGTGGTTTTATTATACGTTGATGATATGTTGATAACAAGAACAACTGAATCTTCTATTTCTCTCCTTAAGGTTGACTTAGACAGGGCATTCACCATAAAAGACCTTTAGAATGATCGTTTCTTTCTTAGTATTGGGATTTGTCGCACTTTTTTGGTATGTTGCTAAACCAATGAAAATTTATCTTTGATATCCTTACTTATGCTAGGCTAACAACTTATAAGCCAACTATTCTTCCATTGCCAACCTTTACACTTATAGTTGATGAAGGCAGATTACTTATTAATCCTCTTCCTTATAGAAGGATTGTTGGGAGACTTGTCTATTTGTGCCTTACAAGACTTGATCTTGCTTTTCCTATACAGAAGCTCAATCAGTTTCTTTCCCAACTATAGGTTCCACATTATGTAACTACACTCCTTTTACTTAAGTATCTCAAGGGTACTGCTGGTCTTAACCTTTTTTATCCATTTGATTGCTCTATTTTGCAGCCACAAGCCTTCACTAATGTTAACTGGGGGAGCTTTACTTTTGATTGCAAATCACTTTTTAGATACTACATCTTACTTAGCCTTACATTAGTCTTATGGAAATGTAAGTAGCAAAGCATTGTTAGCACCTCCACTACTGAGGTAGAGTGTTGTGTTATTGCTACTATTTCTAATGACTTACTTTAGGTCCGTATATTCTTTGTGACCTATGGTTTTCCTTTTCTTTACCTATTCCTCTATCATGTGACAATAAGATTTCTATTTTTATTGCTAACAACCTTTGTTTATGTAGCGAAACAAAGCATATCAATATTGATATTCACTTTGTCTGGGACTTAGTTTGCTGAGAGTTTCTTCATTTGCTTCATGTTTCATCATCTAATCAATTAGCTAACTTTCTTACCATGCTTATACCTATTGCTCATCTTCCTTTTACTTTGTCCAAGTTGAGCCTTTGTCGGCTCTAACTTGAGGGAGGGATGTAAAGCTTATGTAATGGTTTAGTAATTATTTTACTAGCTTTATTTTTGCAAAAGATATTATTTATTTTGTAAACAATTTATGTTTTTTAGTTAGCTTATACAACTAGCATATAGCTGGAAGTAGTTAGTCTAGTTATATTTGGTATTTCTGTTTTATTAACTGAATAGGCTTATTCAACTGTTGTATATAAAGCGACAATACAATATGAAATAACTAACTCCTCATTCTCTTACTTCTTCATATATGTTCATCTCTCTTATTTGTTTGACAATGGAGATCAATTACTCAATACCATGAATTGTACAAGTACAATAGATCTATTTTCCATAAAAACAATACATGAGAATGAATACCTTTACGTAAAAGCTAAAATACTTAAGAATGTATAAGGAACAAAGTGAATTCAAAAGGAACACTCCTTATAGCAAAGACATATGAGAATGCATACGAAAAAGCCAACTTACTTCGCCTATGTAAGGAAATAGAATTGTATATAAAATGAGCTAAAAAGCAAAAGCTGCAAACTCAACCTAGCCTAGTTGCCCTATGTGATTAGAGCTCATAGTCTCAAGCCATTAAAGGAGTTTACTTGAAAAAAAAAATTAGAAAAGTTATAATAGTTTACTATCAATATAGGAAACAAGGGAATATACTGAAACATATTTTCAGAAGTTTGAATTATAAAGAATGAAAGGTTTTATAAAACTTTTTAAATTACAATGAACCACATATCTTGAGCCATCATGACAACAAACCAAAATAATTCAATATGGAAGTGAAGTGGATGGAAATGAAGAGACCACAAAACACACAATATAAACTTCATCAATTGATCCAAAAAGTTTAATATTAGTACATTACTATTCTCAGCCCCATTTCTCTATTCAACTTGCAATCATCATAGCAATAACACCAAAACACCACTAGAAACAACTCCTTCAATCTTCCTTAGAGAGACAAATTAATAAACTTTGAAACAAGACAAATTTTGATATATTATATTGAAAGAACCAATTCGACAAAGGTCTTGGTTTTATAAATCTTCCATTCATATCGACAGTTAAAGTGAATAAAGTACCACATAGATTGTGTAAGATATTGAATAACAGTATATAAGACTCAATAGTGAATAACATGTGAACATTAATTAGAAACTTTTAAGTGGTTGAAATGATTCTATTAATATTTATTGTCTTAATTTTTAACTACTTTTGATCGAGGCATTGTAAGTTGAAAGTAAGTCCTTGCTAATATAATCTCATATTTTATTGAATAACTTAAGAAGAACTACAATGCTAGGAAAGGAGAAGGATATTTAATTAGTCTTGTTTATAAAGCAACTCTACATTCCAAGCAATAATATTCTTGTTCCAAATACAAAATGAATAATCATTTATCACTAGCAATCGCACCATAATTCAAGATTTGCCTAACATTGAAGATTTCATACCACATGTGTTATAATATAGAGAGAAAAAGGTGAATTTAATGACACCATAATAAATTACCAACAACAAAGCAAATCCTATAAAACCTCTAAATCACAGTAATAGTCAAGCTTCTTCTAGAGATAAATAAATTTCTTTACTTGATAGAGTCAAAGAGAGTAAAATACATGAAACATAGCCTCCGAAAAAAAAAAAAAAAACCCTAAATGATTAACGTTGGAAACATAATAAATTAACTAAGACTACATAAAATTAATAGGCCTTTGCCCTACAATTTTACGTAAGGGAAGTATAAACACATTAAGAAAGAGAATTTAAATTATGCCATATGTTTTATTGAATTTTTCCAATAAAAAGTCAAATATTCTAAAGCTTCTTACAATTTTTCACTTATTCAAAATTCACCACAAAACTTGTTATTACTACTAACTTTATATTTTTTTAGCATAAAATATAATTATTACCAATAATTTGTATTACAATAACATAAGAGATTTTTTATATGGGTCCTTGAGGCCCATATCAACCACCCTAAGCCTTAGGTTAATCTATTTAGGCTTATGATGGTAGTGATTCTTCTATTAATCAACCTATTCTACCTTACACCCAACCTGTACTCAGAGTTAGTAAGTCTAAGTCTGACGTTACTCGATCCTCAATTACACCTAAGGACGGTCACATTAGGATGGCCATAATAGGTATATGTTGATAGATAAGGATCTAAGACTCGATAAAAAATTGAAACCCTATATCTTAGGGATACGATAGTTGACTCAAGCCCTACATCCCAAACTTAGTGGAAATGTCAACGTACAACATGTGCCCTTGGATTCTTGCTAGCTCCACTCTATAAATAGATGAAGCATACAATGGTAAACCATCTTGAATTCCTTGTACGCTCTATGCATAAGCTCTCTTACACTCTTACTCTCTTGCTTTCTTTCTTGAACACTTACTAACATAAGCATCATAGTAGCCATGTTAAACAACACTTTCATGCCCTTCATTATGTATTGTTTTGCAAGCTTACCTACTACTGTTTTAAGGATCAGTCTAACTTAAATTTACTAGCAAAATGTATTAATGACATTTGGTGCCATCTATGAGAAATAAGCTCACACTTTAATTTAAATTCCCCATTATTTAATTCTTCTAAACACACTCCCTACTTAATTTAACATGTCAAAACTTCTAAACTTGAATGAGACCCCTAACATAGCTAATGGCAGTAACAACACTCAAGAGCAACTAACCATTGATCAAAAGCGGTTAGAAAACTTAGAAAGGATGCTAGCATAGGTCTTAGCCAAGAATGCTAAGTTTAAGGCCCAAAATTAGGAGTTGTAGGTCAAATTGGATGAATTAAAAAGGTAGAGCAAGATGCTTTCCCTCAATGATGCATTTATTGATTGAGGTAATTAGAACCCTCATCCTTAACAAGAGGAGAATTGAGCTCCTCCATTACCCTATGTTGTACAAAGTCAGTAGGCATGGTATGTAGCCACTCACAATCGTGCCCTTGCTAACATGAATTGGTTGACTCCCATAAGGGTGTTACTTAATTTGCTACTCGTGGTTGTCATCCTATGGATAATGTCAACTTGAAGAAGCTCCACAAGATCTTAAAAAGACTCTCCAAGAAGTAGGAGAGCAAGGCTATTGAGGGTACTGGCCAAGTTACAAGTAATAAGACCCCTTTCACTAGGGAGGTCTAAGAAGAGGCTATCCCTCCCAATTCTAAGCTCCCTACCATGGACAAGTATGATAGGATTGGTTACCTAGATAATCATCTGCTCTACTTCCATACCTTAATAAACCTTCATGGTTATGGGGATGCAATCATGTGTAAGGCCTTCCCAAGCACTCTAAGGAAGGTAACTTAGACATGGTTCAATCACTTCCTTAAGAGTTCCATCTCTCCTCAACAAGCTTGCTTATCGTTTTAGCCTTCATTTTTAGGTTAGTAAGCCCCCATCCAAGGACATGTCTCCTTATATCTTATTAAGTTGAAGGAATGGGAGATCCTTTGTGAATTTGTGGTCCAGTTTAATTATGTTGTGGTCAAGATCCCTCATTGAATAAGGGTGTTGCTATTTATGCCTCTTAACTCGACATCCAGCCATCTAGTGATTTCTTCCACTCTATTTACAAAAGCGAGTTGAAGACCTTAACTGAACTCTGGTAAAAGGTCTAGAAATACATAGACTAGAGAGACAACATTCGCTCAAAGCATAAGGTCGAGCAGTAAAAAGGAGAAGGATAATGGGTCCATCAAGGACCACCTTAGTGACAAGGTGTTTGGTTGCCATATCGAGGGTAACTCTAAGGATAGGATGCGCCCACTACCATCAATAATGCAATCCAATGAGGCTACCCTAGAGAATAGATTGCCGATCCCAATGATTGCAGTAAGCGACCTCCTTAAACACAACAAATTGAAAGGTTCATGAAGAAGACAATAAATAATTGCCGTAATGATCCGACCTTGAATGGCGTTATCAATATCATAGTTAGGGGACCACTTAATGACCCAACTAAAGGAATGTTGATAAGGGAGAAGTGGTAGAGGAAAAATACCTCTATTTCCTTCTTTAACGAGAACCTTGGGAGAGTTAAGACCCCTCACCAAAGTATCTTGGTGATTAGGGCAAGGATCTCAGGTTTTGAGGTCTTGAAAATAATGGTGGATTCCAGGAGCTCTACAACATCCTCTTTAAGCACACATATGACAAGATGTGAAGCTGTATGTTTAGATGAAGCCATACCACCACAACTTATTCAACCTTAACTAAGGAATTGTCCGATCTAAGGGCATCCTCACACTTAACATAGAGCTTAGTGACAATGATAATATCACTAGGCATCCTATCAAGTTTGTTGAAGTAGATTGCTTATCCCCCTGCAATGCTATTCTAAGATAACCAAGCTTAACCAGCTTTAGGGTTATTATGTCATCCCTACATCTCAAAGCCAAGTTCCTTACTTCGATCGAGGTAGAAATCTCCAAATATGACCAATGGCTCTCCAAAGAGCTATATTTGAAGTTGACTTGAGGATATGGCACTTTTGTACTAGAAACTAGATCATAAGAGAAACTAAATAATAGAGCTAAGCTAGGCAGGAAGATTAAGGAAGTGCAAATTAGTGGCAATCATAAGTAGACTGAGGAGCTCAACAACTCTTAAGCTCAAAGAGGCCATCATCCATCTCCTTTGATCTAATGCAGATTGATTTGCCCAATCATCATCTTACATACTAGGCACATTAACTAACTTAACAACTCATTTCCCCAAGATTGATGAGAATATTTGGCCTATCAAGGAAAAGAAGAGGCACTTTGCTCTAAAACAATAAGCCGCCATCAAAGAAGTACAAAAGCTACTCAAGATTGGCTTCTTTAAGGAGGAGAAATGCCTAACTTGGCTAACTAATGTTGTGCTACTCAAGAAAAAGAATGGAAAGTAGTGGATGTATGTTGACTACACCAACCTCAACAAAGCTTGCTAAAAGATTGCTTCCCCTTCCTTAGAATTGATCAAATGGCAGACTCCTCATCAAGACACATGTCACAAAGGTTGAGAGTACATATCTCTACATACTTTATCAATGTTTTTAACAACTTGCTTCTTTTTCACATGCAAGATGCCAAACACCTCCTTACTCCAAACTTTCAAATCAGTGATGAACTTTTAACTCATCCAGATATTTAAAATCATGCCACTTCCACTTTGAAGCTGTAAAAGTCTTGAAGTGTAGGTATTCTAGCCACACTGATTTAAACCTTAATGGCCACATTGATTTGAACCTAAATGGCCTAAGATGTTTAGCCCCCTTCCTCCTTCCTACTTTTTCCTTAATTTTTGAACTTTATTTAGTATAATAGGTGAATGATTTGATTGGTGGGAGATATTATGAAATAACTTAACTTCTAGGAAGCATCTTTTCTATGAATAATTATCTTAGATCCTATCTAATATAGATTCGTAGATGAACACACAGATCCAATATCATGCGTAACCAAAGGGGTGGGTCTAAAATATAAGATGGCTCAAAAAGTAAATGATAGTCGAGGGATGAGCAAGGATTCCTCTGTACCGACGGTGGATATGATGCACCAACACCTCACACGAGCTTGGGTCACACTTGATATGATTTATAAGTATGGCTAGAGATCATTGGCCACTAGTCTACGCTCAAATGGGCTAAATGAGAGTAGCTCAAGAGTAATAAAAAAATGATACTTAGCTCAAGAGAGAGTAAAAAGTTCAGTGTATTCTTCTCTATATCGATTATGCGGTTATTACGTTATGCAAGTTTTTATAGTACCATGTTAGGGTAAACCCTAAGTCACCAAAATTACAAAGAATGGATCCTTATTTGCTAAACAAAAAAGGACAATAATTTATAGGGAAATGAAGTTATGTAAAGAACGTCCTCTATTAGAAAGGATAGTATGTGCGTATTTTACTCAATTTGCGATTCTAACAATATTATAGGTTGAGCAGGGGTAGTCCTTTGATCAAGTCTGTTTCGGTGCCGATAGTTCGATACCCTAATGGCTAGGGTTGGGTAAGGGTTAGATCAAGGGCAACTCACATTCGGGTTGGCTTTTGCTAATTGGCCATTCACAATTGTCAACTCAACCTTAGTACTATGGAGATGGCTATTTTCCTGATTTGGTGCTTAGACTAGGGTGCTGGAGAGGGGTCAGCTCCATGTGTAGGCTAACAACCTCGGCAGCTTTTTGGATGGCATAGAGAATGAAGTAGCTCGGTAGATCAAACCAAGGAAAACACTACTCCTCTATGCTTATCTTTCTTCAAATAGCTCGGCAGACCATATGAGAAAGCCCTAGGGTTCCAGAGCAAGTGATCTATCCTTAACTCTATCATCCCCTCCAGGTTGTTTGAGATTTGGGATCAAATCTAGTTTGGCTTTAGGTTACTTGTCCTTGGAAGTCTAAGGTTGAAGATTGACAATGTTGAAGGAGTTCGAAACTCCATATCCTTTAGGTAATTCAATCCTATAGTCATTAAGATTGATCTGTTCAAGCACTTTGAAAGGTTTGTCAGCTCTAAGAGACAACTTGCTTTTCTTCAAGTTTAGGAACTGATCCTTGCTGAGATGTATCCAAACCAAATCACCTAGCCGAAATTCTCTCATCCTTTATCCTTGGCTTCACTTCTTGAGCTTAGTATTAGCTTAGCTCAATTGCTATACAACCTTCTAGTGCATAGCTCTGATGGCTTCGACTCTTTCTACAGTTAGCCAGTCATCATCGGGCCTCGGCTGGGGTACTTAGTCCATCGGGAGCTTCGAGTTGAATCCATAGGCGACCTTAAGTGGAGATATGTTCGTTACGTTGTAAGCGATCCCATTGTAGGTGAATTCAATGATTGGTAGACATAAATCCCAATCGGACATGTTTCGTCCGACAACAACCCATAGCAAAGTTCCTAAAATTCAGTTGACAACTTTGGCTTGTGCATGGTAGGATGTGATGTACAATAACTTATTTCCCATTTGCCTCTAAAGTGTTTTCAAAAGTGGCTCATGAACTTAAGGTCCTGATCCAAAATAATGGTTCTAGGTGCGCCATAAAGCTTGTCACCTCCTGCAAGAAAAGAAAAGAGATAGTCTAAGTATTGTTAGTTCTGGAGCAAGGCATGAAATGTGCAATCTTGCTAAATCGATCCATAACCATCATGATAGAGTCCTTCCCTCGAGATGTTCTCAGCAATCCTAACGTGAATTCCATACTTAGCTCAGACCATAGTTTGGTTAGGATAGGCAAAGGTAGATCATGTCTTTACTTAGCTTGGCTCTTCGCCTTCTTGCAGGTCATTCACCTTTCCAGTACGGATTGCATATCTTTCAACATTCTTGGCCAAAAGAATTTCATAGACAGTACTTCATAGGTTCAGCGCTGGCCAAAATGTCCTATTAATCTTCCTCCATGTGCCTCATGCGCTGGCAATTCTCTCATGGAATAAGTCAGGATACATAGCCTCCTCTTCCTGAATAGGTATCCGTCTTCCCTATGATAGTTGTCCAATGTTCATCCTTCCTCACATTAGACATAAATAGGACCAAAGTATAGGTCCTCAACATATAATTCCTTTATGGTTGAAAAACCAAGTAACCGTGTTTGTAGCTTAGTCAAGAGGGTATGTCGTCTTGATAGGGTATCGGCCAAAACATTATTCCTTCCATTCTTGTATTTTATGACATAAGAAAATCCCTTCATGAACTCGAACCATTTAGCTTGTCTCAAGGACAACTTCGATTAGCTCTTTTGATATCTTAAGGATTCATGATTAATGTAGATCACAAATTTCTTAGGCAACAGATAGTGTTGCCATACCGTTAAGACTCGAATTGAGGAGTAGAACTCCTTGTTATAGATAGAGTAGTTCAGTGTAGCTCCTCGAAGTTTTCCACTAAAATAAGCAATAGCTCAGCCTTCTTGTATTAGCACAGCACCTATAGCTAGTCCAGATGCATCATACTTGACTTCAAACACCTTGCCAAAGCTCACCAAAGTTAAGATGAGGGATGTGGTTATCCTCTCTTTTATTTCCTCAAAACTCTTCCGCTCCTTCTCCCCCCATTTGAATTTAACATTCTTCTTAAAGAGTTCGATGAGTGGGACCACAATTGTACTGAAGTTCTTTATGAACTTGCGATAGAATGATGCCAAGCTATGAAAACTCTTCACATCGGCAAAACAGGTCAGCTCCGACCATTCTATGATTGCTCTTATTTTCTCATCATCGACTCAAATGCCGTCTCTACTCATAATAAACCCCAAGAAGATCACCTCGAATAAGAAAAAGTCACACTTCTTTAGATTGGTGTAAAGTTGTTCAGCTTGGAGTTTCACAAGGACTCTTAGAAGATGCTCCTTATGAATCTCTAGGTCAGGGCTGTACACTAAAATGTCGTCAAGATAAACTACAACAAATCTCCCTATGAATTCTCGAAGCACATGATTCATCAAGCACATAAATGTGCTCAACGCGTTGGACAACCCAAATGGCATTACAAAGCATTCATATAAACCATGTTGTGTCTTGAATACGGTCTTCCACTCATCACCTTCACACATTCAGATATGATGGTCTCTAGATTTGAGGTCAATCTTAGAGAACACTCTTGCTTTACTTAACTCATTCAGTATGTCATCGAGCTTAGGTATGGGATACCTGTATTTGATGGTGATTCAATTGATTACTCAACTATCCACATACATCCTCTAAGAACCATCCTTCTTTAACACCAATAAGGCTGGAATGGTACAGGGGCTAAGGGACTTACACACATACCCTTTCTTCATAATGTCATCTACTTTCCTTTGCAACTTAGCAACTTGTTTAAGGTTCAGCCTATAGGCAGGCTTGTTTGGCAGTATAACTCCTAGTTGTAGGTTGATTGCATGCTCGATGCCTTGGATTAGGGGTAAACCCTTCGGTAACTCCTTTGAAAACAGGTCGGCAAATTCCTCTAGTAAGGTATTTACCACGGTAGGTGACTCCTCGAATATCAACTCTAGAATTCTTTGAACCAGCAGATAGGTCAATACTTCGAGCTCCATCTCTCTGTTCAGTTAAGCTTGGGTCAATATTAAAGCCTCCTTCTTTAAGGATCGACTTAGTTAGGATTGCATGACCTTTAACCGTTTGATGGTCATAGAACTTAATCTCATTCTTCTTCCTTCATTCTCTACAAAGCATTTATTCTTCCTTTTATCATACATAACTACTCGATCAAGCATCTATGGTCATCCAAGTAGAATGTGGGATGTACTCATGGGCTGTACATCATAGAGCACTTCATCTAAATACTTGCTAATGCAGATCAGTACAAACACCTGTTTGCTCACTTATCAGGCTCCTTTGTTACTAAGCTAATGAAGCTTGTAATGTTTTCGGTATGCCATGGTCAGCAATTTTTGCTGCTGGACCATAAATGCAGAGGTTGCATTGGTGTAGCTCTTACTGTCAACAATCAGCATGCACAGTGGGTCATTCGCCTTGCACCCAATATGGAAGAGATTTTCTCTCTATTTGTCTTTGGGTATAGGACTGATACTCATTATCCTCCTCAACACTAGAGCAGTTGGTATAAAGTTACCTTCCTCACTATAAATAACTTCCTTCTTGGACAGCTCGGTCTATCTGTCCTCCAACTCCTTTACTTCCTCATCAGTACTGTCAACCTCAATGGTCGGTGCCTCACCTCTTATCACCATTGTTCACCTATTCAAACATTAAACGGCCATGTATCCAAATCCTTGGCATTTGAAACACTTGATCTCACTCTTCTTCCTCCTTGAACTCTAGCCTTTCTCAAACTTCCTCAAGGGATCCTTCTCCTCTACTCAAGTAGTCTAAGTAGGTCAGGTCTTAGTAGCCTTGCTTGGTTCCGTTTACACAAGTTTACTTGGAATAGGGCAGCTACTACCCGAACGATTGATGACTCATTGGAATTTTTGTATTCGATGCCTTTCTAACCTTCGGGCGGCTTAGATCGCATCATCACGTATATTAATGTCTAGGGTTTCCAGGACATCCCCAATCTCATACTTCAACCTACTAATGAATCATGATACAATTCAATCTTTTGGCTCTATGACTTTACATTGGATCATTAACGTTTGGAATTCCTTAATGTAAGCATCCACACCGATCCTCCTTATCTCAAATGTTACAGTCTTTTGAAGGCATCCTGTAGATAATAGCTTAGCACAAATCTTCTCTGCATAACCCTCTTCATTTCATCCTAACTCCTAATTTCTCATTCTCTTCTTTTAGTAGCTTCCAAGTTCTTCTACCATAAGGTGACGTAAACAGTAAACTCCAACACAGTAAGTCTAACCTTGGCATTATCGAGTACCTCATGGCATTCTAACTACTTTTCAATATAATCTACCCAATCTAGGTAGTTCTCGGCATCACCACTTCTAAAGAAACCCGGAATACGCATCCTCAATCCCTTAACTCTAGGTACTCATACATTTCTTTCCTCAAGCTCATAGTATCCCTCTACCTCATCATCTCCTTTTGCTGCCTCCTCAATCTCTTCAAGTGCTAGCCTTCATTTAGCATCCTTAACAATTCCTTCAGCTTAAGGTAGTCAAGCTGGGGTATTAACTTGGCTAAACTAACCATTGCCTCATCCTTGCTACTCACATTCCCTAATGGAGTTATTTCTAGCTCGTTGCCTATCTTCTTGGATAACAATCATTAGATTAGCTACCAAGTTGGTAAGCCTATCCAAGCAATCACCCACTGATTGAGGTGTAAAGCTTCCTTCCTATCCTTGGCTATGTTGAGTGCTACTTTCTTGATTTCCTAAAGCTCTTTAAACACTAAAATCTGACATCGTTGGTTACTTCACAATGACATTTACACAACAAGCAAACAGCCAACCACACTTTGTTTTGCATATCAAAGACAAGGGAAAATAGAGTACAGAACACTACTCAACAGCTAAACTTCAAAGCTAACAAAAGAACCGTTATCTCACAGGAGCAACAATAAGCTACTCAAAGAATCATAGTAATAGAATCTAGCTTCGAACATAACCAGGCTTTGATACTAAGATGATATGAATTTGTGGATGAACACACAGGCCCAATATCATGTGTAACCAAAGGGGTGGGTCCAAGCTGCAAGATGGCTCGAAAAGCAAATGATAGTCGAGGGATGCACAGGGATTCCCATGCACCAACGGTGGATATGATGTACCAACGCCTCACACGAGCTCGAGTCACACTTGATATGATTTACAAGTATGGCCAGAGGTCACTCGTTACTAGTCTACGCTCGAATTAGTTAGATAAGAGTAGCTTAAGAGTAAGCAAAAATGATACTTAGCTCAAGAGAGAGTAAAAAGTTTAGTATATTCTTCTCTGTATCGATTATGTGGCTATTATGTTATGCGAGTATTTATAGTACCTTGTTAGGGTAAACCTTAACTTACAAAAATTGCGAAGAATAGATCCTTATTTGCTAAACAAAAAAGGAGAATAATTTACAGGGAAATGAAGTCATGTAAAGAACGTCCTCAGTTAGAAAGGATAACGTGTGCACATTTTACTCAGTCTGCAATTTTGACAATATTGTAGGCTGAGCAGGGGTAGTCCTTTGATTAGGTTTGTTTTGGCGTCGGTAGTTCAAAACCATGACGGTTGGGGCTGGGTAGGGGTTAGATCATGGGCAACTCACATTCAAGTCGGCCTTAGCTAGTCAGCTCTTCACAATCGTTAGCTTGTCCTCAATATTGTAGAGATGGTTGTTTTCCTAATTTGGTGCTTAAATTAGGGTACTAGGGAGGGGTCGGCTCCATGTATGGGCTAATCACCTTAGTAACTTCTTGGATGGTGTAGAGAGTGAAGTAGCTCAGTAGATTGGATTGGGGAAAACACTGCTCCTCAACACTTAACTCTCCTCGGACAACTTAGTGGACTATACGAGAAAGCTTTCAAGCTTGGGAGCGAGTGATTGGTCCTTGATCCCTATCATTACCCTATCTATCTAAGTTAGGATCAGTTCACTTAAATGTTTAAATCTTTTTGACTATGTAAACTATGGTCCAATAAAACTGATAAGAATTAGATCACCAGAACCTTGACTCAAGCCTAAGCCCAAGGGTCAGAAAGTATGGCTAAGTAAATTCTTTCCTTACGTCCTACTACAAAGAAGTCCGAGCTACTACAATCTGCTGACCTGATATCTTAGCCGAGTTAAACCCTCTCGTACTCATTGGTTTTCTCCAACTACTGATTTAAGCTACACTCGAACATCAGCTCGATCCATCTAATTACTTACCTAACCGACCTAAATCTAAGCCATGCTAAATATGTCTAAGCGAAATTCACTTCGAAAGAACTATCTACTCAGCTTGGCATAACTAACCTACCACCTCTACTCGGCTCAGTAGTCACCAACTTGATTGTATAAATTGTCTTTTCTGCTAGAAAGTCGCCTATTAACAAAGAGTCGCATGTCCGAGCCATTATATGACAGAATCCCCCATACGAGATACCTATTTTTGTTGCATTTTCAATTATACCCTTTATCATTCCTTATACATTACTCCTTTTGGACATTACCCTTTTAGTCATATCCATTTTGAGTAGGATGCCTTAACTTTTTGAATATAAATGCCTACTGTACATATAGCTGCATTGTCATACTTCAGAATATTGAATATACTTCTCTCTTTTATGAGCTAAGTGTGCTTACTTCTATTCCCTTACTCTTTTCCTAACCCTTAAGCAAGGCTAGGTCATGAGTACCTTCATTGGATCAACTCGTGCATCATATCGAGTTAAGCCATAAGTTTTTGGAGTTTCTTTGGTGCATCATATCCTCAGAATCATTCATGGGTTGCTTGTTTGCTTTTCATGTTTTTCATGCATTTTCCCATTTCATTCTTTACGCTTTCTATAAGCTTGGACCCATCCTAGCAACCATCCTTGTCTGTCCTTAGACCTATTCGTATAATCTTGGTATCAGAGTAGAGGTTTCATTTAGGTAAGTTGTGTTTAAACTTTCTCAAGTAATAGTATTGTTGTGGTAGTATGTTATGAAGAGCTTAGTTGTAAGTATTTGAGTAGGTAGAAGGCGTAGTAGTTTGCTATGGTTGTATACTCTATCTTGCCATATTTGAAACATATGAAAACAAAGCAAGTTTCAGCTTTGTTTATTATTCTTTGGAGTAGCTATTATGTTCATAGGTTGGCTAAATATTCATGTAGGAGAAGTGTATGTGTATGTTGTTTGGCTTGAAGGAGTTGTGTTTGTTGTTTCTTAGAATTAGAGTTTGTTACTGAGTTCAATCAAAGAGAATGATTTATCCTAATGTCAATGCCGATATTAGAGATGATAATAGTGGTGTTGTCTATTGGATGAGAATCTTAAGGTACGCTTAGAAGTACGGATGAACAAATTGATTAAATGGTTAACCTTATAATCGACCTTACCAAGGTTGTACATGTATTGGCCTTTTGACCTACCAAGGCTATGCAAAATACTCTCCAAGCAGCTCAACCTAAGAGAGGACAAAACCCCACTCGATAAGGTCGAGGTGGAGGAGTAAGAGGGCAAGTATGAAGAAGGATTAACTTAGGTGATAGATGATGGAGGAGAAGAAGAGTATGAAGAAGAAGACGAGCAAGTTAGAGTACCTCGAGCTGCTGACCACATAAAGCTTTAGATCCCAAGTTTCAATGGTTTTGGGGAAGTAGGCGACTGTTTAGATTGGGAAGAAAAGGTTGAATGTATTTTTTACTATTATTAGTATGAGAACCGTGAGAAGGTGAAGATTGCTAAGGTATGCTACATTATGGTGGAAGAATTTTTAGAGCATGTGGAGGCAAGAAGGATATAAAGAAGTTAACACTTGGCTTGAGATAAAAAGAATTCTCAAAAATAGGTTTGTGCCAGACACCTACCTATACGATACTTTTACTAGACTCTAGGAGCTACGACAAGGGAATCGAACTGTTGATAAGTATATTCGAGAGTTTCAAATGCTCATGATTTGATGTGAAGTGGATAAGCCATCATCTTGAATAGTATCCAAATTTTTTATTAAATTAAAGAGTGACGTTAGAGATAATGTAAAACTCCAATAGTTCACTACATTGGATGAGGTTATTAGAATAGCCCAACAAGTGGAGAAGTAGGGAAAGAGTAGAATATCTAGCTAACCCTCTATGAGCCAACCTAGTTAGTTAAGTTGACCTATTCAACAAAGTTACCAAGCTCAAGAAAATGTTGACCTGATCGGAAAGGTAAAAGTTAGAGCAAAACAGAAGGCTTAACCAATTAATGGTGAAGTGCCCTTAAGAACATATGAGAAGGGATAAGGATCTGGGAGGAAAATAAGCCAAATCAAGTACTTTAAGTGCTAAGGGTTCGGGTATATGGCTATCCAATGTCTAAATCGAAGGACCATGATTATCAAGGGAAATCTCCTAAAGATTGAAGTAGATAGCACGGATGAAGAACTAGAGGAGGAAAAAGAAGTGGGAGATGAGGTCAAGGCTAATGTTGACCTGATAGAGGAAGATGTGTTTGTAGAAGACCTCGATAAGTTAACTCTTGTTGTCTAACATGTGATGAGTTTGGAACCCTCAACTAAGGAGTTTAGAACCCTCTAGTTGTCCACTGACTTGATTGAGAAACTTAAGTTGCCAACCATCTCACATCCGAAGCCGTATAACGAAAAGGGAGCACTACATGTTACTCAACATATGTTGCTACCAATCTTAATTGGAAACTATTATGATGAAATTTTTTGTGACGTACTAACAATGTGTGCATCTCCTGTGCTACTAGGCCAACCATGACTTTTTGACTGAAAGGTTATGTATGATGGATTCGAGAACACCTATGTTTTTTAGAAGGATGGTAGGAAGATCACCTTGAACCTTATGACCCTATGTCAAGTGAACAAGTTACAAGCCAAATTAGCTAGAGGATCGAAGAAGGCTTTAATGTTGAGTAGAATCAAGCTCCGAAAAGCTATTAAGGCTAATATGTTAACTTTTTTATTGATTAAGCAATTGCTTAAGTTAAAGGAGTAGGGTAAGCTACCCCTAAAGGTCAAAGAGCTACTAGATGAGTATGTCGACCTATTTTTGGAATAACTACCTAAAGGATTACCCCTTTTCAGAGGCATTGAACATTACATTAACTTGATACCTAGCGTTACCTTGCCAAACAAGTTAGCTTATCTGATGAACCTCGAACAAGTTGTTGAACTTTAGAGATAAGTCAATGAGTTATTAATAAAAGGTTATGAGAGGCAGAGTCTCAACCCCTATGTTATACCTACATTACTTATACCAAAGAAGGATGGCACTTGGTGTATGTATGTGGATAGCAAGCCTATTAACAAGATTACGACCAAGTACTAATATCCTATCTCAAGGCTAGACCATATGTTATATGAGATAAGTGGTGTGAAAATATTTAATGAGATTGATCTGAAGTTTAGATACCACCAAATTTGAATGAGGTAAGGGGATGAATGGAAGATTGCTTTTAAGAGTCGACATGGCCTATACGAGTGGATAGTCATGCCTTTCAGACTATCAAATGCTTTAAGCACTTTCATGAGGCCGATTAATTACATTTTGAGCGATTTGATTAAGAAGTTTGTCGTCATCTACTTCGATGACATCCTTGCCTATCATGTTGACTTAGCAATGTACAATAAACATCTCAAAGCTGTTTTCAATATCATTCGTGCAAAGAGATTGCTCGAAAACTTGAAGAAATGTTGTTTCTATTAGGAAGAAGTGATCTTCCTAAGTTACCTAGTTGATGGAAAAGGATTGAGAGTTGATGAAGAGGACAAACAAGCCTTTGTTGAGTGGCTGACCCTAACTTCATGCGCCAAGGTAAGAAGTTTTCATGGATTGGCATCATTTTACTGACGCTTTATGCAAGGATTCAATACCATAGTAACGTCTCTGATTGAGCTTATAAAGAAGAATGTGGAGTTCAAGTGGGAAGAGAAACAGGAGAAGAGTTTTGCCGAAGTAAAAATAAGGTTGACCTTTGCCCTAATCTCTACTAGACTTTGATAAAGTATTTGAGCTTGAATGCGACGCGTTAAGAGTCGATATTAGAGTTGTGTTAATGCAAGGAGGCTAGCCTATCACTTATCATAGTGAAAAGCTTAGAGGAGTGCAATTAAACTACTCTATTTATGATAAAAAGATTGTTGGCCTTAAGGAATTTGTCATATATACAAATCATGGGTTCTTAAGATATTTGTGGAGCCAATCAAGGCTTTCCAAACTCCAAGCCCGTTGGATTGAGTTCCTGGAGGGATTTAATTTTGTCATTAAGTATAAGCAAGGCAAGAATAATGTAGTTGATGATGCTTTGTCTAGGAGATATATTATGTTCACTAAGGTGCAGACTAGGTTATTAAGGTTTGCAAGCATTAAAGAACAGCATTAGAATGAATCTCATTTTAGCCCTATATATGAGCATTGTGGAGAAGGAAGAGTTGTAGATGAGTGCCATGTGGAGTATGGATATTTGTGCCGAGGTGGCAAGCTATATGTATTGACCTATTCGATTAGAGAGCTGTTAACTTTCTAAACACTTTGGAGAGTAGAGAACATACGAGCTGATGAATGACAAGTTCTTCTAGCTTAGAATGAGACATGACGTGCATCGTTTGATAGAGGGATGCATCGTCTACAAGAAAGCAAAAAGCTAAGCAAAATAAGGAAAAACAATATCTCTACTTGTTCTAACCAAACCATAAGTTGACCTAAGTATGGATTTTGTCTTTGAACTACCATGAACTACTCGAGGTAAAGATTCTATAATGGTTGTTATGGATAGGTTCAGTAAAATGGTACATTTCATGCCCTATACCACAACTAATGATGCTTCAACTATTGCTTCTTTGTTTTTGTAAGAAGTAGTTTACTTACACAAAGTGCTAAAGAGTATGGTGTCAAATAGAGGCCTAAAACTTCTAAGCCATTTTTAGAGAACTCTTTAGCATTGGATGAGAGCCAAAATATTGTTTAACACCTCTTGCCATCCCTAAACTAATGACCAAACAAAGGTGGCCAACCACACCTTAGGATCACTACTCTGAGTTGTAGTGGGGAAGAACTTAGCCAATTAAGACGTTTTCCTTCCTATGGTCAAATTTGCTTACAATAAGATAATCCATGCCACCACTGGGCATGCCCCATTCGAGGTCATATATGGTTTTAATCCTAAACTACCCTTTGATCATACCCCAATGCCATCCATTAACCAAGAAGATCTAGAAGAAAGAACTAGAGCCTAGTCCATCCAGTAGATCTACCAATGAGTCACTCAATACATTGACCGAGTCACTTAAAAACTGAAAGAAAAAGGCAAAGGAAGGAAGACTAGGCAATTTCAACCCGATAACTAAGTGTGGTTACATCTAAGCAAGGAGAGATTCCCAAATAAGAGGAAGAACAAGCTATCTGCTAGAGATGAAGGACCATTTAAGATACTTTAGAAAATCAATGACAATGCATACTAACTAGAGCTCCTAAAAGACTTTAGAGTGTTAGATGTATTTAATGTTGCCAACCTTAACCTTTACTGACCTTAAGAGAACTTAGATGAGGACTTACCAAATTTGATCCTAAATCCCAATCATCCCGACGAGGATAATAGGAATCAAACCATTAGACTCTTGTCCCGAGCCCAAGCCCAAGGGTTAGAAAGCATAGCTAGGCAAATTCTTTCCTTACATCCTGCCATTAAGGAATCCAAGTTGTTGCAATCTACGGACTTGATGCCTTGGTCAAGTTAAGCCCGTTCGTACTCATTGATTGTCTCCAATTGTCGACCTGAGCTATACTCAAACATTAGCTCAGCCCATCCAACCACTCACCTAGCTGACTTGAATCTAAGCCATGCTAAATACTTCTGAGTTGAATTCACCTCGAAAGAATTATCTACTTGGCTTAGCACAACTTACCTACCACCTTTACATGGCACCTCAGCTTAGTAGTCACCAACTTAATCATATAAATTGTCTTTTTTGCTAGAAAGTCACCCATCCGTAAAGAGCCATGTGTTTGAGCTATCATATGACATAATCATCCATACAAGATATCCATTTTATTGTATTTTCAATTATGTCCTTTATCATTCCTTGTACATTACTTTCTTTAGATATTACCCTTTTAATCATTTCCATTTTAGATAAGATGCCCTAATTTTTTTAGTATAAATACCTATTATACATATAACCACATCATCATACTTTAGAATATTGAATATACTTATCTCTTTTGTGAGCTAAGCATGCTTACTTCCTTTCCCTTCCCTTACTCTTATCCTAACCTTTAAGTAAGGCTGAGTGGCAAGTACCCTCATTAGATCGGCTTGTGTGTCATATCGAGTTAAGTCATGAGTTCTCGGAGTTTGCTTAGTGTGTCATATCTTCAAAATCATTCGTGGGTAGCTTATTTACTTTTCCTGTTTTTCACACATTTTTCCATTTCATTCTTTAAGCTTTCTACAAGCTTAAACCCATCTTAACAACCATCCTTGTTTGTCCTTAGACTAATTTGTATCAAAAACCCAAATCGATCAATCTACAATCATTTATGTAATCCTGGTAAAGGGTAGCTCTACTTTGATTTACCTCAATGCCTCCCCACTTTTCTTCCCTACAAAGGATTTCATTAAAATCCTCTATCAACACTTAAGGCCCATTTAATTTCTTAGCCTAAGTTTGTAACTCATTTGACAACAAACATCTTATATCCTTAATAGGATTAGCATAAATGCCATAAAGAAACTAAGATGAAGAATGGTTTCCTACATGGACTTCCACTAGATTTTGCTTGCGAGAGATGTGTCGTTCAATGATAGTAACCATTTTTACATTTCTTAGCCTAAGTTCACAAAATTCATAAAGATCTTCTCTACAATGATTTTGCATGTCCATTGTAGAAGGTTTAAGATGTGCCACACCCCCCACCCCCNTATGGGCATTCGATGGTTCTCTACCTACATCAACTTCCTACATTGATTCTTCTCGAGATGGACAATTTAGGTTGTTATGATTAGGGGTATAAATGAGTCAAACTACTCGTAAGTTATTTGAGTTTGATTAGAAAAAAAATTGAGTCCACCTTAAGCTCAAACTATTCAAGTAATTAATCGAGTCGAGCTTAAGTTTCATAATACTTAGTTCAACTAGTTTACAAGCGTAATCGAGTTTGACTCAGATATAAATGTCAGTTGAGTTTAAAAACTAGTTTTATTATAATTAGAATAAAATGTGTTTTTTAAATAAATCAAGTTTAATCGAGTTTGTTTAGTATCATTTTGAGTTGAGCTTAAGCTTGAGATTCTAAGATTGATCATGTTCGAGTCAAGCTCAAGCTTAAGCTCAATATTATATCATCTTAACTCAATTTCTTTTACAGCCCAAGTTATAACTTATTAGTCCATAAATGTCACATAATTTTGAGAGACTTTCTTATTGTATTCAGTAAGAAATATTGTTCAGATCAACATATGTTTTAAGGGGCAATTGGTAATCACTTGCACGTAAATTCTAGCAAACCTTTCTCTCTCTCGCCCCAACGTGTATGAAACATATTATAATATGGGTCTCGTCTTTGCACTAATTTTATGAATGAAACATATTATAATATGGGTCTTGTCTTTGCACTAATTTTATGAATGACAAGGGGTGAATAATACTCAAATGGGATTCCAACAATCTAAAACCATATAGCAAAGTAATCGAAATTCATTAGATCTAGCCTAAAATATGATTCCCATTTTCTTAGAGTTAAGAAATAGCAGTTGATGAATCCATTCAAAATCTGTATTGCTATCTAAGGAAATCGAATATACCTCTATTCCCGCGTGAATCAGTTTTAGTTACCTAATGATCTCTACATTCCTTTTTAGCCCTTCCAACATTAATTTAAAACCTAGGTTTGGACCAATAATTTTTGCAATAAAGGTATATTGCCAAGGTGCTAAAGGATATCCCTTTCCAATTTTGAAAACTTGACGTATTGAAATCTCAACCTGCTTCACTGTTTAATCTATCTTCCTCTTCTCGTACGTTCTCCGTGTCATAATCCATGTTTCCGCTTCCAATAAGTCCTGTGAACAAAATTTTTGGTAGGCCCCCCAGAATATTTGCCAAAAATGTATCTCTGAAGGATAAACGGTTTGAATTGCTATGAATTAATCTGTCCGTCTCGGTGGCACCACATTGGGTAATTCATAATTTTCAACCGCTAGTCATTTCGGACTTTGATAGGATCGATCACTTTCCGCATCTTTTGAAAGAGACATGTAGTACTCCTAGGGTTTTCGAAAGCTGCCATTGTACTTTTAGCAACAATAATAATATACACGTTACTGCCGATTTTTTATTTTCGTTTTCTTAAATTAGGGGGAATAGAAGATTCAAATTATAATTTATTTGGATTGAAAATTAATAATGATATTATTAAATTATAACGACTTAATTACACTATTATAAATGTTGATCTTGATGCTTATAACTTTCATTAGTAAAATATTTTGAAAATACATAAAATATAATATATTAAAGATAACAATTTGGTGCATGGGAACAATCACTTGTTGGAATTAATATTTCCTATTTGGCAAAAAAACAAAAAAATCCTGCGTCTCTCCTCATTCCTCTCATATCTACACTCACTCTGCGTAATCTGTCGTCCAAGGGAACCTAAGTCCACAGTCAACCCATGGATCCGCCATTCCTAAGTCTGAAATCGCTCTCATCCATTTCCCAATCACCCACTGTATGTGGCAACCATTCGTCGCTAACTTCGAGTACAGTTTTGACAACAATTAACGGGAAAACCCAAACCAAAATTTCAAAGCACTTTTTAACGATAATACGAGACACGACCTGAAGCTATCAACCACGTATCAAACTAACACCCCTTATTTCAGCTGATTTACAAGCACAGCAAGTTTGTGAACATCTCTATTCGTCTCCACGAAATCTATACACAAGAAAAGATAGAAAACAACTCCATCGGCGTGATTTTTACGTCGTAAAGGAAAAACCTATTTAAACACTTCCCTTGTCGGACTTCTAATAATAAACAGCAATAATGCGAGCCGAGGACCATGCCGGAAGGAAGATGCTTGACTTGGACATAAGTACCAACGGTGACGATGGGCTGAACGATTACAGTGTGTTACCTTTTTTATTTTTTTATTTTTTCTATTTTCGATTTCAAATGTAAGTGAAAGAACCCAACTTTGTACTTTTGCAGAAGAGGGTCGGGAGCATGGGACAGCGACGATGATGAAGAGGAAATGTAGCATGGAGTTGGTACATATACTAATGCTTTAGTTTCAACAATGCTGTTCTACGCTCTCTTTCTCTCTCTTTGCGCTAGCAATTTTTATTTTTTATTTTTAATTTCATCAACACAAATGGTTGAGGGTTCAAGCAGATTTTATTTTTGTTTTATGCAGTGTTTTTCTATTTTTTTTTTTTTAATATATGTGTTTAACGTATAAGAACTTTCAGGTACGTATCGGTGATGGATTTTCATCCTTTTGAAAATATTAAGAAAAAAAAAGACAAGAATATAAAAATTATGGTGAGAAAAGAAGAATATTTATTCCGAGGTTAAATGAAGGAAAAGGAATTTAGAAACAACCAAAAACAACTCATTTTAGAAAACTTCATGCCAGTGTATTTAGAGAACGATCCGAAGATATTGTTATGTAACAAAAATAATTATGTTACCGTCTCTATTAAAATAAATCAAACTAAACATAACCATTATGATTGCCATTTGTGCTTAATCGGTATTATACTGTATGATGGTGATTGAAGGGCCCTTATAGGTATATAATTGTATATAACTGTGAGATGATATTAATAAAGTATAAATTCGAGCAAAGAAAAGGAAAAGGAAATTGAAATGCCAAAACAATTTATGAAAATCAAGATTGATGATAGAATGGAATTAATGTCAAGATGTTAGGTAGTCCAAATTTTGTAGTAATAAATGATAGACCTTGGTTTATCTAATTTTAATATCACTTCAATGGGTTACACATAAAAGATAGGGTTTGTATGCATGTTCACAAGTTAGATCACTTTCTTATATGTTATACATTCAATAAAGGTGTTGTTAGAATAGATATATCAGGAGTCAACCTATTACCTAAATTTTGGTAAAAAAACATATTAATGTTTCTTTAAATATTATTACAAAGAGTAATAAATATGATATACCTACTATTAATATCCGATTCTCGTTTGAACTAATGCTCAACGGGTTTGAGGTAAGCCCATAAGTGAAGCCCATCACAAGTAACGACAAGCTCACATGTCGCTCCACGACCTTCTACCAAGGTCATGAGCTTGCACCAACAAAGATACAAGTCGACAACAAGCTTGTTCCTCGCAACTTGCCTAATGAGTTAGATGACAACTATCCGAGTAAGTCAGCCCCTTGACCATCAAGCCAACATTCATTAATCACCTAACGAAAGCTTAGGGCTTAACCCAACCCTATGAAGCCTTAACCAACTCCCTTCTGGACACCTTAGTTCAACTTTTATCTTTAGTGTCTATAACCAATTGCAACTCATTAATAAGTATCTGACATCTATAGTACGACTTGCGTACCCTACATTTTAACCCTTATTGAATCTTTAAGCTATAGATCTAGTGGCTTGGTTGGCTATAGCATGCTACCCATAACGAAGCTCAATCTCTATTGTAGAGTGCACTGCCTAGTAGTAGATAGTACAAGCGAATCCTCAATTGATACGTATCTAGATAACTCGCATAAAAGATGCCAAGCATTATAAGTAAACCAAATCTCTTTAGGTCCCTAGCTCTCCTTGTTTCTCTCTTCCTCTCTCCCTTCTTCTACCTCTCTTTAAAGAGTAGAAGCTAAACACTTATCACTTACTCATGAGATGAGCACAGTCTACTAAGTTCTTAGTGCTTATCTGCTCTTTTCTTAGTTCTTTTTGTTAATTTGAGCATTAGAGAGCCTTCGTGGCTTCACCCATAAGGAGCTTTTTCGTAGGTATTGAGAAGCGGGAGGTGGAGTCTAAACCCATCTTAATGAAACCAAATCTGTCTCAACAACATCCTTGTTGATCCATACATAATCAACACTTACCTTTTTTTTCTTTTTTTTCTTTTTTTTTTACCTATTATGACTCTACACATATTTGAACCAGGTTATATTCCACTTACCAATAATTTTATGTAATAAGTTGGAAAAAAGAAAAAAAAAGAAAACAATTTTGGTAAGATATCCATTGAGATTACATCCTTTTTTTTCAATTGTTATATTTAAGACGAAATGCCATTAAAAACGTAGTACCTTCTAGAAAGTATTGAAATGACAAAAATACTTAAATTCAAAAATTGCATTATCGAATCCCTTTTGAGAGCGTTGGAGTATGATTAAAATAATATATTTAAATGATCACTTAGCTAAATAGATGGAAAGGTATTATTTATTTATTTATTATTTTTTGGAAAAAACTTGGATTGCTTATATATTATTTTGGTATGTTTTAAGGCTCTCAATGTAATTTAATGTAAACTTGCAATCCTTATATATGTATATTTTTTCCATATGTTTAAAGGGGTGTTAGCGTAATTTAATGTAAACTTGGAACCCTAAAAATGTATCTATATCAACATATACTCTTATAATTACCCAACAAGAAAAAAAAAAAAAAAGAAAACCCTCAAAATCTATCCATATCAGCATATACTTTACAATTATCCGAAAATAGAAAACCTGAAAATCTATATATATCAACATATACTTTTATAATTATCCAAAAAAAAACATCTTTGAAAATCTAAGCGTATCAACATATACTTTTATAGTTATCCTTAAAAAGAAAAAGCCCTTATCCTCAAAAATCTATATATTGGTGCTCATTGTCACATCCAACCTGCTCTTAGTTGGCTATTCAATAGCTCATTAATCTCAAATCCCTCAACTATTGGCTGAAACATTCTCTCTCTAGATGAAGGAGATGGCTGAGGAGAAGGGTGAGAAGGGTTCTGTCTCCCAACCCCAGGATTCAATTGAAGATTTCGATCCTCCAAGGAAACCAAAGAGAAATAAATATGCCATTGCTTGTTCAATCCTTGCTTCTATGTCATCCATATTATGTGGTTACGGTAAGTGAGCAATAAAGTTTCTTTTTTTTTTTTTTCTTTCGTTTTCTTTAACCCTCTATTCATAACTTCAATCTCAATTATCCATAAAAATTTATCTCCATATCTTTGAATTAAAGCTTGAGAAAATTGAGACAATTTGTATAATTTGGGTAAATTATTTTGCACTTTTTAGTGTATAAATTAGCGTTTAAGATGGTTTAAGATTTCGATCATAAAGGTTTTTTTTTTTTTTATGATAATCCAAGAAAATTTTCTATTTTTCCATAACCGTTTTCGTTGTTGGAAGATGGACTTTAGAAAATATACCTCATTGACAATAAGAGCATAATTTTCCATTTAAATTTATCTGTTTATTTAAAAAAAAAAAAGCCAATTCCTAGCAAGATATATATTCATTACTTTTTTTTTTCCATTCTTTTGATTATATATGCCATAGTTCAGAAATTTATCCAGAATTACGATGATAATGGTTTTCATTTTCTAAAACAATCCATTAATAATTGTATAAGTTTTGAAAGCTGAAGCCGAAAGAGTTAACCATGCGGATGTTTTCACAGACACTGGAGTTATGAGTGGTGCGGCACCGTTCATACAGGACGACTTTCATCTCAGCGACGTGGAAGTTGAAGTCCTTGTCGGAATGATCAACATTGTATGTCTCATCGGCTCCGCGCTAGCCGGAAGGACTTCCGACTTGGTCGGTCGCCGCTACACCATCGTGATAGCCGGCATTATATTCTTTATTGGTGCCATTTTGATGGGCTTCGCCACCAATTATGGCTTCCTAATGTTTGGCCGCATCATCGCTGGTATAGGTATTGGATACGCCATGATGATTGCTCCTGTCTACACCACCGAAGTGGCTCCGGCATCTGTGCGTGGGTTCCTCACCTCGTTCCCCGAGGTACCTCAACATTAATTTCGTTGCTCTCGTAGATAATTTGCAATTTTCTTTTGTCGAGGAGAAATAATTTAATAGATAATATTTTTCACGATTTATGATGTATAAATATTAATAAATTATTAGTATATATATGTTTATAAATTATAAATAGTATTTGATTTGTTTTACCTAATGAATTTTTTTTTTCTTTTTAATGAGACAAGAATAAGATGCAGGTATATTTAACGGAAAAAGAAATTGGATCTGGACACTTTAAATTTATTTTTTTGTAAAGTTTCCAAAATACTTTAGAGATACATATCCAAAATGATTACAACATGACACATTTTCGGTAGGAGAAAAGTTTGAAAAACAAGTGGAGCACGTCTTGGATGAGCGTTGCGTTTCACTTTGTTTTTCAATTTTTTTATGTAAAATAAAATTTTTGTTTTTAACCACATGACAGGTATTCATAAACTCGGGAGTTTTACTGGGTTACCTCTCAAACTACGTCTTCGCCAGGCTCCCACTGAACATAGGCTGGCGCTTAATGATGGGAATCAGCGGCCTCCCCTCAATCCTCTTAGCCGTCATCATCTTAGCCATGCCCGAGTCACCTCGCTGGCTGGTCTTGCGAGGTCGCTTAGGCGAAGCTAGGAGAGTCCTCCAGAAAACCTCCGATTCCCCTCAAGAAGCGGAGTTACGCTTAGCCGACATTAAAGAAGCTGCCAATATAGCCCCAGATTGCCAAGACGACGTCGTCTCAGTACCTAAACAAAAATCACATGGCGCAGATGTTTGGCGCGAGCTCTTCCTCCCTCCAACCTCAGCGGTCCGTCACATTATGATTTGTGCCATCGGCATTCACTTCTTTCAACAAGCATCAGGCATAGACGCTGTTGTTTTATACTCTCCGAGGATATTTGAACAGGCAGGCCTCACCAGCACCAATCAAAAGCTACTTGCAACCGTAGCAGTTGGATTTGTCAAGTCAGTTTGTGTTCTGATCTCAACATTCTTCCTCGACCGAATTGGACGTCGCGTGCTACTTCTCGCAAGTGTAGGGGGTATGATTGTTGCGTTATTGACTCTTGCATCGGCTCTCACTATTATCGACCGTTCGGATGGGAAAGTTATGTGGGCTATTGGTTTGAGCTTTGCTATGGTGTTGTTGTTCGTAGGTTCATTTTCAATGGGACTTGGTCCAATCGCTTGGGTTTATAGTTCTGAGATCTTTCCGTTAAGGCTGCGTGCTCAAGGAGCAAGTATTGCTGTTGCGGTTAATAGGGCTATGAGTGGACTTATCGGAATGACATTTATCTCACTATATAAAGCACTCACCATTGGTGGGGCATTCTTTTTGTTTTCAGGAATCGTGATCATTACTTGGGTGTTTTTCTATACTATGATGCCAGAGACACGGGGTCATACCATCGAGCAAACTCAACAACTTTTTGGTCACTACCATAAGTGGAGGTCTGTTGCTAGACATATAGAGAGAGAGCAGAGGTCGAAGGGCAACAATGGTGATGGTGGCGTTGACCGTGCTGGTAGTTGAACTGGCCATGATGATGATTATCGTGTTACTAGTATTATGCAAAGAAATAATTTAGTTAGGTAGATGGTTTTCATTTGTCGTAATTTTGATGTTTGGATTTTGGTAATATGGTGACTATGATGATCACATTTTTTATAAGGTTTTCATTCAAGATCAATCCCAATTTTTATGGGACCATCTTGGAAAATATTTCTCTTTTTCCCATTTTATTTTAATGTACAAGAATGATGGAGAAGATTGCAAAAAATGCAATGTTGTCAAATTCGAATCGAATGATTAACCTAAACATGTGAAGAGTTAAAAATTAAGTAGAAAATTGGATTTAATTGAAAGTTGAACCAATTAAACTATAGGAGTCAACTTTGATTTGATAATACTAGAAAAAAAAAAAAAAAGCATACCTTCCGGTATTTAGCAAATTGTTGACATGCCTTTCAAGGAAATATGTGTAATTCAAAAATATGTAAGTCCAACTCGTGTGATATTTTATGCAACTATGGTTGAGTCCAACCTACATACAATGTATCCAATTTAGGAATATTTTTCGAAATTGATTGGAAAAAAAAAAATCTAGATTTGAATCCTCTAGGGTTATAAATCTCTAAAATTTTTTAAAGTTGTTGCATTAAAATACTGTCCCACGTAATTAATGATTGAGATTTAAAAAAGCAAAAAATGTTCTCATCATGATATCATTTTAGACATTTCAATTGATTTTGTAATTTTGATCCATTCATAAAAACCCTTTACATTTTGTCCAAACTAATGGCTCGGACAACTGTGTTGTATGGGTAAAAATTAAATTCGATTATTATTAGAAAAATGCATAAATGGTTAGGAAACCAATGAAAATTTAAAAGAAAAATGGAAAACAATAGCATTAGTGCATTACAAATATGTGAATAATTAAAAATAAAAGAAAAAAATACACTAAAATTTCCTAAAAAATGAAATCTTTTACATGGACTAAGGGTTAGGAAATAAAAAAAAGTAATAAAAATTGCATAAATAAGTAATGTGTAAGAGTTGAATAAGTTTAAAGTATAAAACATAGGAAATGATGGTTTAATATTTTAACTTTTCGAAAATGGTATGTTATTTTCCAAACATATTTGAATTCTTGGATATATGTTCACATGGAGGTATTTGAGGTATTCCAAATATGTTAAAAAAGGTTTGTTGTTATCTCAATAACTACTAGTTGCCTACTATTAACAAAGAGATAGGGAGCAACAATTCCCCTGCACCCACTATCGACAAAGAAATAGGTATCAAAATAGAGTTTATATTATAATTTTGGGGATTTCTAACACATTTATAATTCAAATGAAATAATAATATGTACATAATAAATTTATATTCTCTATAATAACAAAATCATTTTTAAATAAATATTTTCGTATCAAAATATGGTACCTTTGGTACCCTGTTTTGTTTAGTCTCCTGTTTGATTATCCCAATATACTTTGATAGAAATTCCCAATCCAATTAGGCAGGACATAAGGTATCTATATTAGGAAAAAGAAAGGGCAAGTTGAAAATATTAACCTATGTCAATAAAAGACAGCACCCTAATAAACAACAAAACAAAAGTTGATAAAGTTTGAAGCAAGCGATTACAAACCTCTTATTACCCACATCAAATTTTATCCAAAAGGTTTTTAATAATATAATAAGCAAGCAAAAAACTTATAACCTAATAATAATGCTCTTGGAGAATGAGGTCGAAATTAAAGAACAAAAGTGACACAGAAATTTATAAAAACATAGAAATCACACTTTGTATTTTGTTAACCACCAACAACACTCTCCTTAATATCTACTCTTCAGGACAAATATCAATAAGAAATAGTTAAAATCAAACTCCACTGTCGGGTTTTAATTTATCCGCATGCTAAATTAAATTCAATGAAAAAATAATGGAAAGCCACACTTACCTTTTCCTTTTTTAAGTGGCATGCCTGAGAATAACAAAATTTCAGTCATAAACTATCGCTAAAGCTCCACTATCATAAAATGATTGATAGGTTACATAAGCTTAACAAATAAGCCCTTTCAATAATGAATCTCCAGTAATTCAACAAATAAAATAGTCATTTTGGTCAATTGAAACTGGAAAACAAAAGGATAAAGATTTTCAAAGTTTTTCTATCAAAATTTCTATAGAAGAAACCTCAATAAATAGGGTATTTGATTTTAAACTTACCAAACTCATTTAGAGCAGAACTTTTGAGTAACCAACACTTACGACCAAAGATCTAACGTCTAGAAACTCATTTTCTAGAAGTAACTTAATTATCAACTGAAGATACAAATTAACATGGGGTAAATACTTGCTCCAGAACTAAAGATGTGTTAAACACTTCAACAATGTTTTTAATTATTTATCTATTTATTTATTATTATTATTTTGCAAATCTCTATGGTTCTATGCTCGAAGGATGACGTCCTCAAATTGATTTCTAAAATGAGTGAAAGGCTCATTGCTGATGTCTCTCAAGAAGTATCAGAAATGCTCTTTCCAAATAAGGGTTAACAAAACACTAGATCCCGGCTTTATTAATATAGATAAACCGAGCAAAGAATACAACTAAAAACATCAAATCTCACTCTAGCCATATCATGTCCTTGACTTTATTTCATTTGGCAAAAATTCTATTCTTCAAAGAGTACGATAATCATGATAGATAAACCAATATTATAATAGGACGTATGTAACAATTGCTTGAATTGTTTATTAGAGGACACCTTTAACAACTCCATCTTAAGGAGGAAAAAAATGGAAAGTGATAAATAATTTTCTAATTGATCCAACAAACTTCGAAATACTAAATGAAGAAAGCAACAATAAGCTTAAGAAGTTAATTAAAAAAAAAAAAAAAAAGCTTTAGAAAAACACATAACTAAAAAGACTCGCCATAGAGTTTACATATTATAAAAATACTCCAACTATCTTCAACCAAGGCATAATTAAGATACTCTTCTAATTAAAGTCCAATTTTTCCAAGACTATCTATGCCCCTTTCTATGTCTAATAATGTAAGCCGATACGGTTCGTGGCATCATTGAATCCCCTCTACCGTTCAACAATAGAGCGGCATTTGGCCAACAATCCTTGTTTTGCCCGAAGTTTATTGAGAACACTCATCATATCATGGCGTTTCCTCTGAGATTATCCAATTTGCAAATCTTACCATCAAAAGCTTCACAGTACCCCACATTTTCTTTCCATCAATTGCCTTCTTTATCAAAGCGATAAAGCTTTACTTCCTACATCAACAAACCAGAAAGATTAATCATTGGGGGGGAAAAAAATGCTAAGACAAATGGATCTCAAGATAGAAATTATATTTTCGTAAAAGCACATCGCGGTAAATATTACATTAGAGTTCAACGATAAATCAACCTCCACAAATAGTTCCAAGTATTTTGTTCACTTTTGGCTTTTCAAGCAACTCTCATTGGTCTTATTCGGTCCACTCTCACTTCACAACTTTTCATTCTTCGATTAAGATTAAGATTAGGCGATTCCCAGTACAATTCTAACTTGATATTTTACATATAGATACAAAAACAAAGCCAAACAAAACACAAATCAATACCATTACGAAATAAATTAATTATGTGAAACAAAACACAATTGTGCCGAGATTTATCCTTCATTTGCAATTGATTAACAAACGGTATAAATTGAAATTGCCAAGTCGAAAGTATGTAGAAAAGAAAATTTGTGCATGCAGATCAAATATTGCATCTTCGTCCCCTTTACCGATAGCGATTGGCTACCTCCTCAAGCTTGACAATGGGAGTGACCTGAGAAGGGTTGTTAGATGAAGACAGTTTTCATGCTTTCATGGAGTTGGAGTTGGCCTTCTTGGAAAGGAAAGGGAAAGAGGAGACCGAGAAAGCAGAGAGGAAAAGGATATTGAAAAGAAAAAAAAAAAAAAAAAACACTTTAAGGAAATGTGTAAACATATATAGGAGAATCTAATGCAAATGACTCGAACAGGAAAACCATATGATGCATAGGAGTGTGATAGTGGGGGTGGAGATTGGGGAAATGTAGGTGCATGGCTAGGGATAGAAACTGACTGAAAACTTGCCCATTTCACTAAAAGTTTCTAAAAGCATGCAATAAACAGTTTGAATTGTTGGATAATATATGGAATGTTAGATAATTTATTTTTTATATATCTAAGACACCAAAATATAGTTATAAAAAAAGGTTTGGCCATAATAATATAGAGAATACTATGTTGCCAATTTCTAAAAAAATATATTTCCTTTTGATAGAGGTTGGTTTTTCTTTTCCTTTATGATGATTGATAATTGCAAACATGATAAAAAAAAAAAAAAGAATTATATATTTTAAGGCTCATTCAATTCTAACCACTCTATTTAATAAAACTTTATTATATAAGAGGGATCATATTTGATTCACCATTCCAACGCCTGAGCTTATTTTTCACTGCATCAAAATTTTGTTAGGTATTGTCGCTAGTGTTCGGTTCCAAACATGCTCCTCTATTTGCTCTTATTTTGGAATCTTTTCTTTGTGTGTCACCGTTCTAAATTGCAATGCAAAGAAATTTGAGCATCTTTAACAGTGTTATTGCGTCTAGATTGACTAGCTAAGTGCAATCCTGTTAAACTAGTCTACGAAATCAGTTCGAGTCACCTCTTTGATTCTCATTGAAAATTATCCCAGTTTAACCTAATTGACTCAACTAATCCAACTTGGGTCCTATTCGATCCAACCGAGTTTTTTAGGTTTAAATGTATTATTCTCTTTTTTCTTCCAAGAAAATGCATTAATATATTAAAAAAAAATTAAATTTAGATCCCATAAAAAAAAAAGATAAATAATAAAAAAACTCTCAACCTTTTTGAGGGAAAAAAAAAAACCTCTTAATTTTGAAATCTTAAGAATGTGGATAATATTATTACCTTATAAACAAATATAAATTACATTCTAATATTTTTATTGATTTGATTTGATCCTAATTTGACCCCAGTTTAACTCTCCCGACCCTCCTTCTCATTTCCAAGTTAACTTCCTATTCGGGTTTGACAATATTAATTTTTAACCATAAGGCAATGTTTTTTCTTTTTTTTTTTCTTTTTTTTTTAGGGGGGTGTAGTGGCGGTGTACTAAAAAAGGGATTTCATTGATAATTAACCACCATCACAAAGAGTACACAAATAGGTACAAAACAAAGCAAAAGGAAAATATGAAGAGTAGCTTTAAAAGAGCGAATGAGGTGTTTAATCGCTAATTCAAAGGACACATTCCCCTTTTGATATTTGAAGCTACTCAATCAATAGCTTAATTAGCTTATTGTCAAACATAGACAAACCCAAAGCTTTAGCCATTGTTACTATGCAATTTTGAGATAAGTTGCTGAAAGTAAAGCCTTATGGCCCAATGTAATGTATCAGAAGAGCCCATTACTGTACAGAATAAAACTAGGCAATTAGTGAAGAAGACAACATTTGAGAAACCCAATTTCTTGGCCTCACAAATTCCCGACACCAATGCTAAACACTCAGTAACCTCGAGACCAGCCAAATGGACAACATTAGAACATCCATTTATAAGAACAACTACCTTGTTTCGAAAAAACACACGCCAGGCCCGATTTTTACTAAAGCCCAATCCAGGAAGCATCATTATGCCCTAACACCACATCCTCATTTTGAAACAGATCAACCACATTAGAGCTATACACAAAATCCACATCTCACATGCCATTGTTCATAAGAGAAGTTACATGATGACGCCTTCTTAACACCACAACCCTACTCGATTGTCGTACACCCTATGAAGGAGGACATCAGTCAAGCCATACATTAGCAAATCTAATCGAAACTACACTACGAGTAACCCCCAATTCCTACTACTTGACATCTTGCCATTGAATACCACTCAATTCAACACCTATGTCACCATCCATCAAAATTGATCCCTATTGCTATAAAAACAGTAAGTTACTCTCAAGCTTCTTACATCTAATTATGTCAGTGGTGTCGTTGAGGAATCTATGAGCGTCATCACAATAGATATAAGATTAGGGTTTCGACCATTCTATGATGCAACACTACATTCTTTCCAAATAATCCAAGCCACTTCAATCAATGTAACTCTTAAGTCCATAGCCAAATCAAAAAGATCATGTGACTATTGCATATCAATCCACCAATCCACAAAAGTTGTAACCCTTACCCTCTCTATTTTGACACTTATTGAACTAAACCAAATACATATGACCTAATCACAGCACAATAATGCATGCTCTAGATTTTGTACCATCAGACAAAATGGGCAAAGTGGTTGGGCTATAGCGTATCGCCCATATAAGTTTGCAAAAGCAAGGAGGCAACTTGATAAAATCCTCTAGAAGAAGTATCGAACTTTAGGCAATGT
The DNA here is from genome assembly GCA_024138015.1 of Lumnitzera littorea. Lineage (NCBI taxonomy): Eukaryota > Viridiplantae > Streptophyta > Magnoliopsida > Myrtales > Combretaceae > Lumnitzera > Lumnitzera littorea. The sequence goes on from JAMXBB010000011.1 coordinate 23,595,368, forward strand.
ATGTAAATTCCATAATCTCTTTCATGTATCTATATGTATTATTTGAGATGTTGATGCTATATGATCATACTGTCTAATTTGTGCAGATTGTAAAAAGCTGTATGTAGACCTAATGGAGAAGTTCCCATTATGAGAGAATGGCCAGATTAATCAATCTTCACCTTGTAACTCAGAAATAGGTAATCTTCCTATAGCTTGAATCTCTGCATGTAGAAGGTAGTGTTAAATATGTTGGAGTCTCCAGACACCCTCCTCCATACACATAATATCACATACTCACAATTAGGGGTCTATTTTTAAACCTTAGTAAGGGCTGGTGACTCTAACCCTTGTACTTAATGGTCTCTTCCTATAAAGATGCTTCGACCATCTCTTACATCCCATATAGTACCTTGCATTAGCACATCTTTACCTTCTAAAACACTACTTGACACCTAAGAAGCACATCCTCCTTTCTTGGAAAATCTAAACTCATTATGAGGAAAATACTAACTTTTAAGCACCTTTGCCCATAATACTTGAGGTAGTTGATGATGTCACCAAGCCAACTTCGCCAACAAACTTAGGTTGAAGGATTCCAAATTCTAAAATCCCATATTACCCTTATCTTTACGCATAGCCATCTAATTCCAATTAAGCTAATGGATTCTAGAGCTATCGCCTTTGCTACCCTACTAGAAATTAGCTATAATAGAATTAACCGACCTACACCAGCTCTTAGGAAATTTGGAGATTTCCATAGAGTAAGTTAGGATAGCATAGGCTACTGACTTAATCAAAACTTATCAACCCGCTTCATTTAGGAGGTAATGGTTCCATACTTTAAGCTTCCTTAGGATCTTCTCCTTTACAAACCTTAGAGCTTTTATCTTAGACCATCCCCAAAAGGTTTGGCAAGCCTAAGTAGAATCTTGGTTCCTCTATTGTACAAACATTAAGCACATGCTGCATTACTATCCTGATTAGATCAGGCGTATTTGAGCTAAAAATTAAGGTATATTTATTGAAGTTCACCATTTGCCCTATAGCCTCACAATAAAGATTAAATAAATAGCGTTAGTTCATAACATTTAGCTCATCTACCTCCATAAAGAAGAGGGAATCAACTGTAAAAAGTAAATGGGTTAAAGTAGGACAATGATTATTAAACCTAATCTCTTTAAGCATACCCACCAAAGCTATCTTAATTAATCCCTTAGAGAGCACATTAGCCACCAAGATGAATAGGTAAGGCGAAAGTGGGTCACCTTACCTAATTCCTCTTCATGGAATAACTTGCCCTACTTGTCTTCCATTAACTACAACACTAAACTTCACAAATGACATACACTCCATCACATACCCTACCTATGTAGAAGAAAAGCCCATTTTCAATAGGAGTTCTCTCAAAAAATCCCACTCAACTAATAAGGGATCGAACTACCAAACCATTAACTTGAACTTGAATGCAAGGACTTAAAGGACTAGCGAAGCGAGTTCTACAATTCTAGCTCACTCTTGTAGAAGCCAAGCTAATCTTCACTGTCGACTAACTCAATATGCTAAGTCGAGTAACTTCTCATCTTTTAGTAGTCAAGTGCCAACCAGAAGTATGCTCTACTAACGGTCTAACCCCCTCAAACATTTGCTCGGTAATGATCGAGTCAACCTTCTAGTCAGTAGTATTGGTGCCGAGAACCCTAACATACACCCGTAGCTATGTCTTCTCAAAAGGACCCTAAGTCTACTCAATAACCTCTTTCCTGATTATACCATTTGTTTATCTTTGCCAGAAGCATCTCCAGACTCATACGAAAGGACTCTGCTACATTAATCATTGATTTCTTTGATTTTTCATTTGTACCCTTTATTATTCCTTGTACATTACTTCTTTTGGGTAATATCATTTTTATCATTTCCATTTTAGGTAGGATGACCTAACATTTTGAGTATAAATACCCTTGTAATATGTAGCCGCAAGCATGTTACGCATCAAATATTGAATATACTTCCTCTTTTCATGAGCTAAGTGTGCTTACTTTCCCTTCTTACTCTTATCCTAACCCTTAAGCAAGGTTAGGTGATAAGTGACCACATTGGATCAACTCATGCATTATATTGAGTTGAGCTGTAATTTTATGGAGTTTCCTTAGTGCATCATATCATCAAAATTGTTCATGGTTTTGCTTGTTTATTTTCATTATTATTTATGCATTTCCCATCTTCATTTTCAAGCTGTAAGCTTGGACCTACCTCGATACCATCCCCATTATCAGCTCTTGGTGTGGCATATCATCTTGGTATTAGAGCGGAGGCTTGTTTGGATAAGTTATGTTTAAGCTCTCTTAAGTAACAGTGTTTGTTAAGGTTGTGTGTTGTAGTTACATAGAAGTTAGCTATAAGTGTTTGAGTAAGTAGAAGGCATAGTAGTTTACTGTAGTTGTATACTCTGTTTTGCCCTATTTAGAACATAGGAAAACACAATAAGTTTCATTTGGGTTTATTGTTCTTTAGGATAATTGTTGTTTCCATGGTTAGTTAGAGCTTTCATTTGTAGGTAAGCATTTATGCAAGTTGTTCGACTTAAGGGACTGTATCTATTGTTTCTTAGAATCTAAGTTTGTTACTGAGTTTTGTTGAAGAGAATGATGGATCTTAGTGTCAACACTAGTATTGGAGATGACAATAGTGGTATTGTCTACCATGGACAACAACCTAACATACCCAAGAAGTATAGATAAATGAATAGATGAGAAGGCAAACCTCATAATTGATCTGACCAAAGCTATTCATGCATTAGTCTTTCGACCTGTAAAGGTCATGTAAAATACTCTCCAAGCCATTTGACCTATAAGAGGATAAATCCTAGTTCGACAAGCTTAAGGTAGAAGAGTAGGAGGACAAGTATGAATAAGGATTGACTTAGGTGATATGGATGATGAAGGAGAAGAAGAGTACAATGAGGAAGAGGAGCGAGCTTGAGCACCTTTGACCATATGAAGCTTCAAATTATGAGCTTCAATGGTTTTGAGAATATAAATGACTATTTGGATTGGGAGGAGAAGGTTGAACTTGTTTTTTACTATTACCAATATGAGGACCATAAGAATGTGAAAACTGTTACTATAGAGTTCTTAGGTTATGCCATGATGTGGTAGTAGAACTTCCAAATTATGAGGAGACGAAAAGGATATAGGGAAGTCAATACTTAGCTTGATATGAAGAGAATACTTAAAAATAGATTCATGCCGAATATTTATTTGTAAGATACTTTTGCTTAGCTTCAAGAGTTGAGATAAGGAGGTTAAACTGTTGATGAATATGTTTAAGAGTTTTCAAATACTCATGATTCAATATAAAGTGGATGAACCATCAGCTCAAACAATATCCATATTTCTCACTAGATTAAGAGGTGACATCCAAGATGTGGTAGAGCTTCAGCAGTTTACTACATTGGATAAGGCTATAAGAATAACCCATTGATTAAAAAGGCAAAGGCCACTAAGCTAACTAGTCCAACTAGGCTGACTTGCTTAAGAAAGTTACTAAGCCGAGTAGAAGAAATGATGTTAGAGTTGAACAAAAGGGCCGACCAACTAATGGTGACATGCCGTCAATAACTTATGAGAAAAGACAAGGATTTGGGAGGAAAACAAGCCAAATCAAGTGATTTAAGTGCCAAGGGTATAGGCATATGGCTGCCAAATGTCTAAATAAAAGAATTATGATCATTAAGGGAGATGTGCAAAGATTGAAGTAGAGAGTAATAATGAGGAGCCAAAGGAGGAAATAGAAGTGGAGGAAAAGATTAAGGTTAAGGCCGCATTGGTTGAAGAAAATGTGTTTACTGAAGATTTAGACATACTAACTTTGGTTATCCGACATGCGATGAGTTTCGAACCCTCTACTGAAGAGCAATAGAGAGAGAATTTGTTTCACATGACATGTGAGGTGAATGAGCAAGTATGTGCCCTTATAGTGGACAGTGGAAGTTGTACTAATATCATGTTTATTAACCTGATTAAGAAGCTCAAGTTGCCAACTATCTCACATCCAACGCCATATAAGTTACACTGTCTGAACAAGAAGGGAGCACTACATGTCACTCAGCCAGCAAGTGCTGCTACCGATCTCAATTGGAAACTATTTCGATGAAATCCTCTATGATATGCTACCTATGTATGCATCTTATGTGTTGTTAAGCAGACCTTAACTTTTTTACAGGAGAATTATGCATGATAGATTCAGGAGCACCTATGTGTTTGAGAAGAATGAAAGGAAGATTACTTTGAACCCTATGACGCCGAGTCAAGTTAACAAGCTATAAGCTAAACTTGCTTAAGGACCTAAGAAGACTTCGATTATGAGAAAATTTCTATTGATTCAACGACTACTAGAGTTGAAGGAGCAGATTAAGCTACCCTTAAAGGTCAAAGAGATATTAGATGAATATGCTAACTTGTTTCCCAAGCAGTTGCCTAAGGGATTACCTCTTTTCTAAGGCATTGAACATTACATTGACTTGGTACCGGGCATTAACTTGGTACTCAACATTGCCCTACCGAACAAGCCAGCTCATCGAATGATCCTCGTGCTAGTTGTTGAGCTCCAAAAACAAGTCAATGAACTAATAAAAAGGGTTATGTAAGGAAAAGTGTTAGCCCCTGTATTAGGCCATAGCTCCTTATGCTGAAAAAGGATGTAACCCGATGTTTATGCATAGACAGTAAAGCCGTGAACAAGGTCATGATCAAGTATTATTATCCCATCCCTAAGTTAGATGACATGTTAGCTAAACTGAATGGAGATAGGGTTTTCAGTAAAATTGATCTATAGTCTGGCTATTATCAAATCAGGATGAGGATGGGAGATGAGTGAAAAACTACATTCAAAACTCAGTATAGTCTTTATAAGTGGATGATTATGCCTTTTTAGCCTATCAAATGCCCCAGCCACCTTCACGAGATTGATGAACCAAGTATTAAGAAACTTGATTGGGAAGTGTATCATAGTATAGTTTGACAACATCTATGTGTACGACGCCGACCTGCTAAGTCACTTAAAGCATCTTCGTGTCAAGAGGTTATTCAATAATTTGAAGAAGTATTGTTTTATGTCAGGAGGAAGTGATATTTCTGGGATATGTAGTAGGTGGAGGAGGCTTTTGAGTCAATGATGAGAAGATCCAAACCATTGTTGAATGGTCAACTCCAACCACTTATGTTGAGGTGAGAAGTTTCTACGAATTGGCATCCTTTTACCGAAGATTCATTAGAAACTTTAGTGCCATTGTTACACTCCCTTACTAAGCTAACAAAGAAGAATATTAAGTTCCAGTGGGGTGAGAGAGAGAGGAAAGTTTCAATGAAGTAAAGGAAAGATTGACTTCTATACCAATATTAGCTTTACCCGACTTTGAGAAAATTTTTTAGCTTAAATGTGATGTATCAAGCATTAGTATAAGCACTATCTTGATGTAAGAAGGTTAACCAATTGCTTAACATAGCAAAAAGTTGAGTGGACCTTAATTGAATTACTAGGTGTATGACAAAGAACTCTTAGCCCTTATCCAAGAGCTTCAAGTATGGCAACACTATCTATTATCAAGAGAGTTTGTCATTTATACAAATCATGAATCCTTGAGGTACCTCCAAAGTCAGACTAGGTTGTCAAAGTGGCAAGCGTGGTAGGTTAAATTCCTTAAAGGATTTAACTTTATGATCCAGTGTAAACAATGTAAGAATAATATAGTTGTTGATGCTCTATCGAGAAGATATATTCTCCTTACGAAATTGTAGGCCAGATTGTTAGGGTTTGCGAGCATCAAAGAATAGTATCTTCAAGACCCCCATTTTGATCCTATATTTGGACGATGTACCAAAGGAAGGACAATGTAAGACTATTACGTAGAAGATGGGTATCTATTCTAAAGAGGAAGTTATGTATGCCAACCTATTCTTTGAGAGAATTACTTATTAGAGAAGCCCATCCTAGTGGACTTTGCAAACATTTTAAGGAGAAGAGGACGTATGAGTTGTTGAGTGGATGGTTCTTTTGGCTGAAAAATGAGGCGAGATGTGCATTAAATTATTGAAAGCTATGCTACTTGTAAGTAGGCCAAATGTCAAGCTAGATTAGGGAAAGCAATGCCTTTGCTTGTCCTGACCTAGCCTTAGGCCAATTTGAGCTCGAACTTTGTCTACGGATTGTCGAGAACTACCTAAGGCAAAGATTCTATGATGGTTATCATAGATAGATTTAGTAAGATCGCATACCTTGTGCCTTGCTCTAAAACTAACAATGCTCCAATTATTGCTTTTCTCCATTTATAAGAAATTGTCTGCTTACACAGCATACCGAGAAGTGTAGTCTCGAACAAAGATCCGAGGTTTTTGAGCCATTTTTGAAGGACTATTTGGCATCAAATGAGGATTGAACTATTATTCAGTACTTCTTGTCACCCCTAAACCAATGGCTAAATAGAGGTAATCAATCATACTCTAGGATCATTGCTTCGAGCTGTAGTAGAGAAGAATTTGACTAATTAGGATGTCTTTTTGCTTGTGGTGGAATTCACTTACAACCACACTATGCATGACACCACCAAACAAGTACCCTTTAAAGTCATTTATGGCTTCAATCCAAACTTACCCCTCGACCACACCCCTATACCTATGTCCAAGCAAGAAGTGACACAAGAGCCTGAACACAGTCTCTACAGTAGATTTATGAGAAAGTTACTCGATAGATTGACCAAGCTTCCAAGAGAATGAGAGAAAGGAGAAAAGGAAGGAAGTTAGCACAATTTCAGCCTGAAGATTTAATGTAGCTACATTTGAGTAAAGCGACATTCCCAAACTAAAGAAGAGTAAGTTGCCCATCCGAGCCAAGGGTCCCTTTAGAATACTCCAAAAGAATAACAACAATGCCTACCAAATGAAATTACCCGAGGACTAAGGAGTCTTTGACACCTTCAACATTGCTGATCTCAGCCCTTACCAACTAGAAAGTGAATTGAGCAAAGACTAACCGGATTTAATCCCAAATCTAAATCGACCTGGAAGGGATGATAAGAATCGAACTATCAGACCTTTAACCTGAGCTCGAGTGTGAGAACTTAAAGTACCAGTGAATTAGGTTGTACTATTCCATCCCAATCCTACCGAGGGGAGCTAATCCTTATTGCCGACCTTCTCTATATGTCGAGCCGAATAACTTCTCATCTTTCAATAGTTGATTGCTGAGCAAAACTGTACTCCATTAATAATTTGACCCCCTCATGTGTCTGCTCAATAATGACCTAGCCAACCTTCTACTTAGTAATATTGGTGCCAAGAACCCCAGCACACATCCACAACTATGTCTTCTTAAAAGGAACCCCGATCTTCTTGGCACCTCTGCTTGGCGACCTCTATCCCAATTATACCATTTGTCTGCTTCCACCAGAAGCATCTCCAGTGACTTATTGCTTCGTGTTTAGTCCTATGTGAAAGGATTTTGCTACACTGATAACTGATTTCTTTGATTTTTCATTGTATCTTTTATTATTCCTTATACATTACTTCTTTAGGCAATACCCTTTTTGTCTTTTCTATTTTAGGTAGGATGCCTTAACATTTTGTGTATAGATCCCCTTATAATATTTAGCTATAAGCATGTTATACATTGGATATTGAATATACTTCCCCTTTTTGTGAGCTAAGTGTATTTACTTTCCTTTGGCTTCCTTTGGTAAGGCTTTGTTGATGGTCAGTTTTCACCTAATGATATTATTCATCTATTCGACTAACAAAAGGCCGAGTGACTTAGTTTTTAGCTAATGCCGATTAAGGCTCAACTTGTTTGATAGGCCTTAGAGCCTAGCCTATTAATACGTTTAGTTTGAACTTAAGAAAGTGGCGTGAACAACTATGATCTGGTACAATCTCATTACATAATCACCAACTATTCCTATATTTTAAGCATGTGTTTGATTATAAGATCTTTACGGGTCCCACTACAAATGATCAACTACTTTTTTAAACACCTAACATTCACTTATAAATACAATGAGAAATCATTGTAAGAACTCTCTTAACACCCTTAACTCAATACTCAATCACTCTACTTCCCTCTAAAATACTTATTGACTTAAACATCGGAGTGCCTATACCGAACTAGCCTCGATACCACTTAGTTCTTTTTATCATTATAAGAACAAACTCTAATCCTAAAATCATCCAACAACATTTTGGTGCCATCTATTTTTCATTCTATACCCATATGGCAAAAACTCGAATGACGAAAAGTACAAGTGCTAACTCTTCATCCCATCACCAAGTAGGGGAAGTAGGCATACTAATGAATAGTGCTTGGTTAAGTTAGAGTAACTTTGCCTTGATTTAGCCAAAGAGAACCAAGAATTAGCAAAAAACATGATGGCATCCTTAACCTTCTCCATAGAAATGTCTACATAAGTCAAAACCAAGAACGCGGTGACAACATTGCCGAGAATAGTAGTAATTCAATCTATTCTCCTTAATTACCAAGAAAACAGGCTAAAGTTATACTTAGACCTTCCGTCTTTGCTTTAAAGATAAGTGACAAAGTAAAATAACCACATCAAGTGCACCATGTCGGACCCTTGCATGTTATCACCCTTACTAAAATGAGTAGACAATTCTAAATAAAGAAGAGTGCTTTCATCTTTGAAATATTGGATGAAATAATACCACGGCACACCAATCTGCCATAATTTAAGACTTATGATAAAACAAGAGACCCCAAAGATCATCTCGAGTATTACACACTTTGGCTAAGTTGCATGACTTAAGTGATGTTGTGGCTTGCCAGGCCTTTCCCTCAACATTGAAGAACGCAGCCAATACATGGTTCAAACATTTGAAGCCAAACATAATCTTATGTTTTAAAGATTTAGCAAAAAATGTTCCTATAACACTTCCTTGCGAGTAAGCTTCTGGTTAAGGATTCTTCTATCCTTGACACTATTAAGCAAAAACCGGACAAGTCTATGAGAGACTACTTGGCCAAGTTTATGGCCAAGATTATACAAATCCTAGAGCTAGACATGAGCATCACCCTTAATGCAATCGTTGATAGTGTTAAACCCCATGGAGATTTCTTCAAGTCTCTAGCCAAAAATAAGTTGAAAACTTTTGTTGAGTTTAAGGCTAAGACCACATCATACATCCGCCAAGAGGACAACATTAAAGCTTGTCGAAAGGCCAATTAAAGTAGGGGAGAATGAAAAGGCAACAAAAAGAAGAGTGCAAAAGATCAACTTGAAACAAATGATCACCAGTGTTTCGAAGGATATAACGCTAAAAAAAGAGACCATACATCCTAACATATTCTATTCATATGCCACTTAAACATCTAATTGCAAACATATTGATGGAAGTGCACAATCAAAGAAGCATGTTAAAAAGGCCGAAAAGGATGAGAGGAAATCCTTTAAGATGGAAATCTAACAAATATTGCGATTTCCATCGTGATAGAGGCCATAATATGGACAATGTATCCAACTCAAAAATGTGATTGAGGATGCAATCCAATAAGGGTATCTTAGCAAGTTTCTTGCACATAATGCTGAGAATATTGAGCGACCAACTCAAAGGAGACGTGATGAGCAGGAGAATGTCATGTGGCCTTCTCAAGCTAAAAAAAAAATACAAGAGATGGAAGTAGTAGTAGAGCATCAAATGGTATAATAAATACTATTGTCGATGGACCTTCCACCTTAAGCTGGTCTAGCTCTTCGAGCTCGACCAACACCATACATTATGTTTGTAATGTGTAGGATAAGAAGGTCAAAGTCAACAATTTAATTTCTTTCATGGAAGAGGATTTCAAGGGTGTTCAAAGACCCTACGATGATGTACCCATAATTAATGTAAGAATTGTCAACTTTGAGGTCAAAAAGATTCTTATTGACACCGAAAGTTGGATAAATATCATTTTTCAACATACTTTTGATCAGATGAGACCCAAAATCAAAGTGAAATTGAGATCTTATGACTACAATTTATATGCTTACAATAATCAACCTATTTAAGTCAATGGAGCAATCTCTCTCCCTACTTAGATTGGAGATGATGAACATAATGTGGAAGACATGGTAGATTTCCTCACTTTTAAGTGTTGGCCCCCATATAATATGATCATGGGTTGGCCATGTTAGCATTTATTTGGCATAGTCCCTTCCACTGTACATCTGAAGGCCAAATTTCCCACTCCTACTAAAGCTGGTGTATATAAAGAGAACCAACAATTAGCAAGATCCTTGTATATAAGGGCACTATGCTGAGAAAAAAAATTTCAAGTTGAAATTGTCCAGAACAAAAGCCAGTGGGCATAGAAAATTCCAAGAAAAAGATAGAAGATATTTTATTGGGAAATGATTCAAGGAAGACAACCAAGATAAGGAAGCCATTGCTAGCAAACATCCATTAAATTTTGATCAATTTTTTATAGGATAACGTCGATGTTTTTGCATGATCCCCCTCGAATATGTTAAGCATACCTAGAGATGTTTTCGCACATAAACTTCAAATCAATCCTAATGCGAAGGTTATTCAAAAGAGGCATTTCACTCTTGAACGGCAAGCAACCATAGAATAAGAAGTCCAAAAGTTGGTCAAGGCAAGGTTCATTAGGGAAGAGCTTTATCTGACTTAGCTAACTAACTATGTGCTAATCAAGAAGTTTAACAATAAGTGACATATGTGCATATACTTCATGCATTTGAATAAGGCCTGCCCTAAAAATTGCTTTCCCTTATGAATAATAGATCAAATGGTTGACTCAACAACCGAACATTCCTTGTTATCTTTTATGGATGCATTTTTCGACTACAATCTAACTAAAATGGATGAAGAAGATGAAGTTTACACATCAATTGTCACCAACTTTAGGACGTATTGTTACATAGTGATGCCATTTGAGCTAAAAAAGGTCATGCAACCTATCAGCAACTTATTAGCAAGATGTTTAAGCCTCAGATTGACCATAACATCGAAGTATATGTCGATGATATGGTAGTGAAAAGCACGACAGCATCTTACCAATTTTGAGGAGACATTTAGCACTCTAAGGAGATACAATATGAAGCTAAATATGCATAAATGTGTTTTTAATGTTACTTTGAGAAAATTTTTAGGGTATATGGTTACTCAGTGTAACATTGAAGCAAACCTAAGGAAGATTGATGCAATTTGAGACATAAAGTCTCCTTTCACCATTAAGGAAGTTTAAGAGCTAACTGGGCAGATAGCTGCCCTAAATAGATTTGTGTCTAAAGGTGCCAATAGATGTGCATAATTCCTCAAAATTTTAAAGGATCCAAAAGATTTTAAGTGGATGGATGAGTGTGGAAGAGTGTTCATTGAGCTAAAGGAGTTTTTTGTGTCACCATCAATACTCTTGACACCATGTCTAGAAGAAAATTTGTATCCATAACTATCAGTTAGCAGCCAAGCACTTTCCTTTATCTTAGTTCATATTGAAGGTAGAAAGCATCAGCAAATTTATTACATAAGCCATGTTCTACAAGGTCTAGAACATCGATATACAAAAATTGAGAAATTTGTATTGGCAGTGATTCTTTTGGCAAAAAAGTTAAAGCTATGCTTCGAGCCACATAAAATTGCTATCCTTCCTAACAACCTATGCGGCAAGCCTTACAAAGATTGGACTTCTCAAGGAGAATGATGAAGTATACTCTAGAGCTAAGTACCTATGGTATACAATATAAACACAGAACAATACTAAAAGCTCAAGTGTTGGTGGATTTTGTGGCCGAGTTCACTAGTGAAGTGGATAGCATACAAATGGTAAAGAAGTCGATATGGAATCTATATATCAATGGCTTCTTTACTATAGAAGGATGTAGTGTAGGTCTACTATTACAAGGCCCCCATAATGTGAAAGTTAACTACTCTTTGAAATTTAGGTTTTCAACCAACAACAAGGAAGCCGAGTATGAAGCCTTAATAATCGGATTGAAGTTGGTGAAAGAAGTTGGTGTCGAGAAAGTTGAAGTTTTTTCTAGCTCATAGCTCATGGTGAATCAAGTCAAAGGGAGTTATGTGGTAAAAGAAGAAGTGATGAGCAAGTAGTTGCCGATTGTATAAATGCTCATAGAAGACTTTTAAGCCTTTTTTATTGAGAAAATACAAAGAAGTAGTAATATTACTATCGACAAGTTGTTAAAACTGGCCAGTATGGCAATCCCTGATTTGAATGACAAGCTCGTGATTGAATATCTTCCCAATAAGAGCTTACAAATTATTGGGCAAGGCTTTGAATTAGCTCCCTACCTAAAGGAGAAGTCTTAGATAAACCCAATCATAGACTATTTGAAGGATAGTGTTCTTCTGGATGATAAGAAAGAGGCTCAAAGGTTAATATATCAAGCTGTAAACTACATGCTGATAGGTAATCGATTGTACAAATGGAGCATTTCTCAACCTTATCTTCATTGCCTTCCCCTAAGGGATGCACAACGAATACTGTCCGAATTACACATCGATGTTTGCAAAAACCATGTGAAGGGTTAAACCTTGTATGTCCATATATTGTGACTCGACTATTATTAGCTAACTATGAAAGAAGATGCAATTCTCTGTTTAGCAATGTTTGCATTGTGAGAAACATAAGGCATCTAGCTATGCACCTACTACTAAACTACACAACCTCATTAGTCTATGGCCCTTTGCTCAATGGGGATTAGACATACTCAAACCATTTCTAAAGTGTATAGTCGAACGACAATTTGTCATAGTTGCAGTAGATTATTTTACATAGGGTTCCATTTATGATAATAACTAATAATGGACCACAGTTTGATAAAGATAAATTTTAGGTATTCTATGAGAAACATGACATTCATCTGAATTACACGTCAGTGGCTCATCCTCTAACCAATGGGTAAGTAGAAGTCGTTAATAAGATTATCTTGCATAGTTTAAGGAGGAAAATAGACTAAGTCAAGGGTAAATGGGTTAATGAACAACCGACTATTTTGTAGGGGTATAGGACTACCCATAGGAGAAACACCCTTTAGGCTAGCAACATACAGGTTGGAAGTCATACTGCCAATTGAATTGGATCTTTCTAATCTTTGTACATAGAACTTTGATATAATGGCCAATCAAATCAATCTTATAGCCAATTTAGACATGATTGAAGAGATAAGAGATGCTGCAAGGGTGAATGCTTCCACATATCAGCATGAAGTAGCTAGATATTATAATCAAAAGGTGAAACACAAGGTTTTTTGACCTAGCGATCTGGTTTATAAAAAGTTAGAGGCAATTGGCATATGAGATAAACAAAGGAAACTCAGTGCAAACTGGGAAGATCCTGTCAGGATCTAAGAAGTCGTAGGCGAAGGGGCTTACTGGCTAAAAAGGTAGGATGGCATAATCATCCCTTGAGTATGGAATACTGAGAATTTGAAGCTTTATTTTGCTTAGTTACTATGATGCTATGGTTTATTTCTACTCTAAACTTTGTAAGACAATGTCCTACATCTTTTTTTTTTTTACAATGAATGTTCTTTTTTAATATTGTGTTTTTATTTCTGTTCATCTCCTTCCTTGATCATTTTATGATTAACGAATCAATAAATTTTTAGTTACACAACAAATGAACTAGTATTTAATGAGTTTAGGCCTATAATGGTTAGCGAACTTTATAATTATTGGCTTATAATGTCAATTCTTATTTAAAATAAGATGAGAAGCCAAGAAAACAAACCCTGTTATTTCTAACAATAGGTAATCTCACGGCTTAAAGAGAAACATACTAGTTCACATCCTATGCGACTAACAAACATTGTCTTTCAAAAGATACCTAGCAATTTGCACATGAAATAAAACGTACCAAAAACTAGCAATTTATACATAAAAATAAAACATGCCAAAAACTAGCAATTTATACGTAAAATAAAACATGCCAAAAAATTAACAATTTGCACATGAAATAAAATGTGTTGAAGACCAGTAATTTACGCGTGAAATGAAACATACTAAAAGCAAAATACTTGAAGACCAAACATCACATTACAATAAATGATCCGCATCTAGACTGTATTTGGTCCATACAACATAAATAGAGTACAAATAAAAAAAATTTCAAGGATTTGAAGCATTCTTTTTCTTTGATAAGGCTAAAGTATTATCTTGATTAGAAAAAGACGAGACCTTCTAGGAGCTTATTTCTTTTCCTACACTAAGGGTTTTAGAGTAGGTGGATGTTTCCTTACGAACATATGGGGTCTCCTTGGATGATCTTTCTTCATCCTTGGCGGAAGCTTCAACAACAACTTCATCATTGTCACCCTAACCATGAACCTCAGTCCCTACCTCTTCACTGATTTCTTTGTCACCATTGTTGACATCATTGTCATTAACATCGGAGAAATCTAGACATGAAAGGTCATAGATAGGGTAAAATTTCAAAATCTCCTATCTTGCCTACTGAACCCCCAATAAAAGCTTCTTCTTAAGTAGTTTCTCATATTGTTGACTAGGAGTCACGATTTCTAGTGCCTCCTCAATTAAGGGCCTCCTCATCGCTACCTCCTCTAATTCAACAATATGAGACTACAATTTGGAGCCGTTTATCTCCAACTCTTTTATTTGCATCCTTATCTTGTCCTCCTTATCACTCATTGAGCCAATTGTTTGGCCTAACCCCCATCACTCCTCTCGTTTCTTGTAGAGCTCCTCCTTCAAGTCCTCAATCTCCTTATACAACTCCAAGTCCTTGGCCTTGAGCCTTAAGACTTCATCGGCCACCAAAGATTGTACCAACTTCTCGACTAACAAATCTTCTTAAAGTTTCCTGGCCTCTACCTCGGCCTTAATCCTTGTGCCTCAGTTGTAACTATTTGAGCCTTTAAGGAGTTATATGCCTCCTCAAACTTCTTTAATATGTTGACAATGATAAAATAAGTCGTTTGATTCTCAGTAAAGCAACAATATGTAAATATTACCTTCTTCATCTCCTTGTTGGCTTCATCCAAAGCCATTAGAACATAACTACTAATCTGCATGCAAATAAGATTATATTAGCAACAAAACGTGTACCAATAGTAAAAAGGTGATCGTTACTTACATCATACAACTTAGTGGCAATGTGCCCTCTATTACAGCCACCTACTCTGCTATCATCTTTTTCCACAATCTTCCTATCCCTAGGAAGAATGACTCCTTCCATTAGGGCTAAGGATTTTGTCCTATCACCTAAGGCCGAGTCAATATACAAGATGTTTTGGCTCTAACATGGAACAAAGTACTCACCCACCTTATGGTTACGGATGAACTCAATATTACTAATGTCAAAAGCCTTGTTCCTCATAGCATCCTTCTTCTTTTTGTCCAAAGTTTTAGATTTCTTGGACAAAGGATAACCGTAAGCTCCTTCCTACTCTTTTTCTTAGGACCCAGCTCATTGTTCATTTGGCCTAATGGGTCTTCAACTATCTCATAAGGAGTGGCCTCAACTTTGCTATCGTTACCAATTTCTTGGTGTAAGTCTCCTAGCATAAGGGGGAATGCTTCAGGTATAACCTCAACGACTCTAAGTTATTCAGTACCTTAACATTTCTCGACATGAGGAGTAACCCTTTTTGTAGTAGCAACCCGTTTCACGGTTTTTCTTATGTGATATTTTTCAGTGCAACTGGCTAAGTAACAGGTGCTTTAGTGCCTATACGTTTGTTGAGCTTCAATTTTTTAGCCTTTACTTGAGCTAGTAGCTTGGCGGGATCAGCATCACTTGTACCCATATTTGCAATAAATGATAACAATATTAAAAATAGAAGAGAGGAAAATCAACAACTTATGAGATCCATACCTAGTGATGCTTAAAGGAGACTATTCTCCCCCTAAAGTCACAAGAATGACTTTTCTCTTATAGCTCTACTTGGTACGGCAACTGCTCTAGCATCTACCTTCTTTCACAAAAGAGATTAGATCCCTATTCTATATCACCTTATTATGCTCTTAGCATCCTAGAAGAACATTTTGTTCTTCCTTCTTTCTTGTATCTTTTTAGCTATAGTGGTATCATTCGGCATTAGCTCAATATATATGGTGTGAGTAAGCTTGCTCCATTAGGTCCAAAAATCCAGATCTTTATTCAACACAATAAAAATAAACTTGTCATGTCACTTATGGATTTTTTACTCCAACCCATCCATTAAATTGCGATCGTGCCGAGCAATTGTAAAATACCAACCATCGAGATGCCTTCTTATCATAAAAAAATACCTGAACAACCGGGGCATAGCCCTAACCTTAACCTCCTTGTAGATTATCTCGAACACTATGAGAAGTTGATAAGTGTTCAGTGAAAACATACTCGGCACAACCTAAAACTAATTAAAGAATTGTTTGATGAAAGTTGAAAATGGGAAGCATAGTCTAAAATCAAGGTATTTTAGGTATATATGAAACTCACGCTCCATCAAAAAACATACCCTCTCCTCTTCCCTTGGCCTGTGCAAATTCCATGCCTTCGAAAGATCTTACTAGTATTTGTTATCCTTTAAAACTACTGTTTTAATGGTACTGCTTGCCACTCCATTCGAAGAATTAGTGAAATAAACTACATTATCATACAAGTACCTGGTGACAAACCTTCCTTCATTGTGCTATCTTAATGCGAGTAAGTTTTTCCCATCACTCCATTATGTTATCTATCGAGCTACTTGAAGAACATGCCCATTCCTTATTTGGGGGGGTAGGGGAGAAGTAGTCGTAGTCTCAGTTACCTCAGAATCTGAAAGTACAAGTCAACGAATGACGCTCATAACCATACCTAATTGAAGCTATATGACAAAATCACGAACTTATGGAAATTTGGAAGAAGAAGATGGGATTTCAAAAGTAAACAAGAACTTGTAAATATGGTTAAGAATTAGAGTGAAGAAATCTTCTATTTGTATGAAAAATCCTTTGTATATGAATGATTTTCCCTTGTAACCCTAACACACTTTTGATGGGAATGATGAATTGATTAGACGGTCAAGTATGGATTAACGACGTGTTATGAATTAGAGATGTGACAGTTGTCGTTTCACTAACGGTTACTAGCTCTTGTAGTGTATTGATGGCTTGGATGATAACTGTCATGTGTATTACAACAAAAGAGTGAATAGGCGAGAAAATTAAAAGGCTACGACCTTTCGCTTGGGATACGATCTATCATGTTTCAAAAGAAAATCAAAACTTCCCACATCACACAACATTTGGAAAACTCATGTTAATCTTTACATTCCAATTGCTCGAACTGAGCAGTGAGCTTTATTTGCTCCTATAGTCAAGTTCTCAACCACAGGAGTTGAGGAGAAAATGTTAATGGTTAGTTTTCACCTTATGATATTATTCGTCTATTAAGTTGATGAGAGGGCCAGTGGCTCAACTTTTTGTTGATGTCAACTAAGGTTCAACCTGTTTGATGGGCCTTAGAGCCTAGCTTGTTATTACATCCAATTTAAACTTAGGAAAGTGGTATGAACAGTTATGATTTGATATGATCTCATTACATAACCACCTACTATTCCTATATTTCAAGAATGTGTTTGATTACAAGATCTCCATGTGTCCCATTTCCAATTATCAACTACTATTTCAAATACTTGACATTTGCCTATAAATATGAAGAGAAAGTGTTATAAGAACTCTCTAAACACCCTTAACTCAATACTCAATCACTTTGCTTCCCTCTAAAATACTTATTGACTTAAGCATCGGAGTTGCTACACTAGACTAGGCCTAGTACCGCTTAGATCTTTTTATCATTACAGGAACAATCTCTGACCCCAAAATTATCTGAGAACAAGTTCCAACCTCTCTTAGTTCAATCAATCTCTTTATTAGAAGGAATACAAGGTGCTCTAACTTGGTTTCCTTAGTAAACTTAGCTTAGGAAAGTATCAAGGATTTCTTCTTCATAGCTCAAGAAATTTGTACTTGAGTTTCCTAGAGTAACTTAGGGCTCATTAGGAATAATATGACCTTCTTCCCATCCTTGTGGAACATATAAGTGTTGTCGTACCCATCGTATATCACTCTTAAGTCAAAGAACAAAGGCTGGCTTGTGAGTATATGTGATTTACACATATGCAGGTCATTACAAAGCACTTCATCCTTACATTTGTTCTTGATCGAGATTAACTCTCACATTTTCTTGGTTACATCCAATCCTCCCTTCTCGTGTAGCTAATAGATCTTATAGGGTAGAATGGTAAGTAACTTTAAGGCATCTATTAGGCACTAGGCAACAAAAATAATATAGCATTCTCCATCAATGATCATAATACAAAAGCTACCTTTTACCGAATAGTTGGTATGGAAGAGGTCTCCCTCTATTCATTCTCATCAAATGCTAAAATAATGAGCACTCACCTAATTATCATGCTCAAATACTGACCTTGCTCATGTTAGGCAATAGCCTCAAAATTATCCTAAAAATCATCCAACAAGTGTTCGACCTCTTCATTCTCCTCCCATTCACTAGCACTTTCCACTTCAAACTAAAGATTTTCTCCGTTGATAGTCATGACATGTTATTTTAGGCAATGATTGACCATATATCCAAAACCAAGACACTTAAAGCACTTAATTTTCCTAGTCTTACAACCAAAGTTCTACCCAACATCCTTTTTCAACTCGAGCTCATTTGCCTTAACCTTATATCGAATATCCTCATGGCATTCATAAGTCAAGCTATGTACATTTGCATCTTCATTGTAACAAGGTTGGCTTTAAGGGGTAAGTTGTGCTAAAGAGCTTGGCTTGGCTAATATGCCTTTGTTGTATGACCCTCTATGCTAGTCTAATGGCCTTGTCCAAGTAAACAATCCTCCAAACTTCAAGCTCCTTATCTTAGCTCTTAGAGCTTCTTGAATAAATGTTGCTCATAGTAGTTGGGAATAAATCTCAACCTCTGATAGGAATTGACTAACTAGACTCCTAACCTAAGCCTAAGCTAAAGGGCTAGAAAGCATGCCTTGAAGGATCCTCACCCTTTGTCTTACCATAGAAGAGTCAAACCTCCTATCTAGTTACAAGCTTCCTCCTTTTCCCAATTATTCTGAGTATTATACTATATTGACGATTAAAGAACCAATAATGTGTCGACTTAACACGAACTTGGGCAATCCCCAAAAACTCAACAAATACGAACAAAGGCTTGGCCCTTATGCTTTAAAGCTAACATTACCAATAAGCAAACTATTTGAGCACTTACCAACCTAATCTCTATTATCGCCCTATTCTAGACTACCAAACTACCCTAGATGACTACCTATAAGAAACAACTGTTAACCCTCAATGTTGAGCTATCCATAAGTCGTCGTCCCAAAGTAATTCGAATCTACCCTACCTACTTTGCTCTATGGGATCCTTTCCACTTAGAAGAGGACAACTATCCTTTAACATTCATATAAAAATCGGTAAAGTTAGAATATTCTTTCTTGAATGTATTACAAATTTTCTCTTTATATGTATATTCTTCTTATTACTTTCCTAATTTTGTTAAGATGCCTCATTTTGTAAATTTCCTTGATTTGTATGTTACCTTAGATAGTCGAGTGTAAATACCCATGTATAATGTAAGTCGCACTAATCATCATCATCATTGATAGAATTTCCTTTATTCTTTCATATTTTGTTCTTATCCATAGCAAGTTCATCTTACATCCTACTCTTGTCTATTCCCTTGAGTAAGGATTGGTGGTGAGTAACCTAACCATCTAGTTATGTGCTACATCAACTAAATTAGTTGGTCCATGAGAGTTCTTTGGTGCTTAATATCCATAAATCAACTTATGTTTACTTGTTTTACTCTTCGATTGCCACACTATTTTTTCTTCCTTTGATAGGCTTGGGCCCACCTTTATATTGCTACCCTTTTTTATTTTTAGCATGACATATCATCTTGGTATCAAAATAGAGGTTCATAAGGGAGAGCTTTAAGGTTGGTGTCTTGTAGAAAATTTTGTATGTGTGAAGTTGTACCGTAACTATTGGTATTTGGAGCTATTTAGTATATTGCTATGTATTTGTAGTGACTGTAGGTAGCTATGTAAATGAGTAGTGAGTGTTTTAAAGAGTTGATGAATAGACCCTGTTCTACCTTGTTTTCAAACATAAAAACATAACATTAGGTAATAACCATAGAATCTTGGTTTGATTAGTTTGAGTTCTAAGTTGTAGTAGACTAAGTTGTGTTGGCTAGATTTCTATGGTCATTTTGGATTGAGTTAGATAGAACATTTTAGGTTTGTAGTTGTATTTGGTTTAATTTTATATGTTTGGAAGTAGGAATAACAATGCATGTTGTAGTTGCCATTAGTATTTGGAATTTAGTTGGTTAAAGCTAGGGTTACTATCATAAAAGATGGTTGACCCGAGTGTAAATGTTGCTATTAGGGATAACAAAAGTGGTGTAAACACCGTATTAAGTAGACTTCAACTAACCTCGAAAGTATAGACGGGTGTTTTGATGAAATGGCGCCCACAATAATAGAGATGACTATTGTAGTTTACAAGTTAGTTGCTACTAGACTTGGTCATTAATAATACTCCCCAAGCTGCTCTTGTGGTTAGAGAAACAATGTACAAACTTAGTAAGGTTGAAGAGTACTCCTAGCTTGGCAAGATCGAGATGGAAGAGTAAGAAGACGACATTCAAGACTTGACATGAGCTGTATGAGTGGTTAGTCATGTCATTTAAACTATCCAATGCACCTAATACTTTTATAAGGTTAATGAATCATATGCTCGGGAACTAAATTGCAAAGTTTGTTGTATGTATTTCAATGACATACTAGTCTACAACCCTAATTTACCATGTCATTTAGAACACGTTCAAGCTATTTTTAATGCACTGCATGCTAAGAAGCTACTTAGCAACTTAAAGAAGTGATGTTTCTATAAGGAAAAAGTGGTCTTTCAAGGCAAAGTGGTTAGTAAAGCAGGCCTACAAGTGGACCGTGAGAACATGGAGTTCTTATCAAGTAGCCAACTCTAACATGCTGTACCGACATAAGAGGTTTTCATTATTTGACTTCCTTTTACTGAATATTTATTCAAGGCTTTAATACAATTGTGGCACCTCTTATCAAGCTAATCAAGAAGAATATAGAGTACAAATGGGGAGAAAAGCAAGAGAGAAGCTTCATCCAAGTGAAAGAGAAAATGACCTCTACCTTAATTCTAGCTTTACCAAACTTCGAGGAGGCATTTGAGCTTAAATGTGATGCTTTAGGAGCTAGAACTAGTGTCATGCTCATGCAAGAAGGCTAACCTATCTCATATCACATCAAGAAGCTTAGAGGAGTCAAGTTGAACTACTTTATATATGATAAGGAGCTCTACATGTTAATCTAAGCTCTTCACTTCCCAAAGAGTTCATTATTTGCACTACCTGCTAATCATTGCAATAATTCAAAAGCTAACCAAAACATCCCAAGCAACAAGCTAAATGGGTATAATTCCTTGAGGGTTTTACCTTTGTGATCAAGTATAAGCATAGTAAGGCAAATGTAGTCCTCGACGCCCTATCTAAGAGGTACAACCTCCTTTCTGACCTTTAAACCAAATTACTAGGGTTCATAAGCTTGATAGAGTAGTAAACTTGAGATCCTCATTTTGGTCCTATCTATGCTGAGTGTATAGAAAGAAGGGTAATAGATGATTATTGTTTTCAAGAAGGGTACCTACTTTAAGAAGGCAAACTTTATATGCCAACCTATTTGGTAAGGGAATTGTTAGTGAGGGAAGCTTATTATAGTGGACTCCCTGGAAACTTTGGAGGATAAAGGACTTTTAAGTTATTGAATACTCGAAGCTTAAATGCAAAGGGATGTACATCATGTTGTGGAGAGATGTACATCATGTAGAAGAGCTAAGAGTTGAGTTGAGTAAGGAAGAGTAATGCCCCTACTTGTCTTGACATAATACTTGATTGAGTTAAGTATATACTTTGTTCTCACCTTACCTCAAAAGGCTTAAAGCAAAGACTCTATAATGGTTACTATGAGTTGATTCAGCAAAATGACACATTTTGTGCCCTATGCCAAAACTAATGATGCTTTGGCTATTTCTTTTCTCTTTTTACAAGAATTCTTCAAATTACATGAATAGAGACCCAAAGTTTCTAAGCTACTTCTAGAAGACCCTTTAACATTGTTTAGGAACCAAGCTACTCTTCTATACATCCTACCATCTACAAACCAACCATCAACCGTACTTTAGGATACTTGCTTCAAGCTACAATGTGAAGAAACTTAACCGACTGAGATGTATGTTTGCTTATAATTGAGTTTGCCTATAACTGAACTATCGACAGCATTACATGCAAAATACCATTTAAAATTATATATGGTTTCAATTTAGATATGCCCTTCAACTACATGCCATCACTATACCTAATTAAAGTAACCTAGAAGCAAGAGACCGAGCTTAAGCCCTCCACAAGATCTACCAAAAGGTGACTGAGTAGTTAGACCTAGCAGCATAGAGGTTGGACTAAAAAGGATAAGGAAGGAGGAAAAGGCAATCTAGCTCGGTGACCTAGTTTCCTAAACTAAGGAAAGGACAAAATGACATCTTGAAGTGAAGTTCCATTCAAGATACTCCAAAAGATAAATGACAACGTATATTAGCTAAAGCTAGCAAAAGATTATGGAATGTCTGACGAGTTCAACATTATCGATCCGAGTCCATACCTTCCTGATGATGATGATCACTAAGAAGGCCAACCGATTTGTTCTCAAATCCCAACCAACCTAGAGGGGATGATAAGAATCGAACCATCTGAAACCCTAACTCGAGCCCAAGTGAGAGGGCTTAAAAGTATGGTTAGAAGGATCCTTACATTCTATTGACAAAAGAGTCCAACCTCTTATCCAGTTTTGAACTTCCCCTTTTTCCAAATTGTTTTGAGTATTAGACTATATTGAAGACCAAAGAGCCAATATTATGCCAAACCAGCATAGACCTAGGAAATTCCCTAAACAACTCGACAAACGTGACCAAGGGCTCAACCTTCATGATTCAAAGCTAGCCTTATCAAGGGTAAACTATTTGAGCACTTATCAACCCAAACTCAACTACCGCCTTGTTCTAGACTACTGAACTACCCTAGACGACTGTCTATAGGAAACAATTGTCAAATGCTCTATGTCAAGCTATCTGGAAGCTATCTATGGTAATTGGAATCCACCCTGCTTGCCTTATTCTATGGGATCCCATCTACTTAAAAGAGGACACCTATCCTCTAACATCCGTACCAATTCGGATGGAGCTAGAATATTCTTTCTTGTGTGTATTATGGATTTACCCTTTACATGTGTATTCTTCTTAATATTTTTCCATTTTGGGTAAGATGCCCCTTTTTATTGTAAATTGCCTTCATTTGTAAAATGTAAAATGTAAGTCGCACCAATCATCATCATTAATGATAGAATTTCCTCTCTTCTTCCATAATTTGTTTTTCTCCATGGCAAGTTCATCTTATGTCCTACTCTTATCCATTCCCTTGAGCAAAGGATTGGTGGTGAGCAGCTCAACTACATAGTTATGCATCATATCAACTAGACTAGTTGGTACACAAGAGTTCTTTAATGCGTAATATCTATAGAATGACTTCTGTTTGCTTGTTTTACTCTTTGATTCCTACACTATGTGTCATTCCTTTGATAGGTTTTGACCCATCCTGATATTGATGCCCTTACCAGTTTTAGGCATAGCATATCACCTTTATCACTCTATTCATTGCCATCTAAGTCCTGACCTCATGCCTACCATCTCAGCATCGTGTTGCATGTAGCTTCTTCCACTACATTACCTCATAGCCATGAAACTCTAGCGATAATTTTAACTTCCACAAACTCCTCATAATCACAAGAGTGAAAAATCTTTTCAACCTCTCCTCATAATCAAAATATTCATCTACATTGCTAGTATAAGCAAAGATCATAATTTGCACTTTTACATTCTCCATGCCTCGAGAAGTTTGTGTACCTTCCCCCTTGAATTAATAAAGTTGTCATCCTTTTCTTCTTTCTTAAGGACTTCATGTAATTTAATTCTCCTTCATGCTCATCTATCCATCCTCCTGTCTTGGTTTAGGGGACTACTACATCATTAGCTTAAAGCTTAGCCCCTTACATGCCATGTTGCATTCTACTAACTCGATCATTTAGGGGAATGCCATTAATGGGTCAAACATCTACTAATCTCTATACAATGATAGGCAGACTAGCCACCATGGTAGCCAGGTCTTGAATTTGCTCATTTGCTAACCATGGAGTCTACTAAACATGATGTCCATAACTAAGTACATCACTCTCATCACTAACTCATCCTTAAACACTAGGATTCAACATTTCCTTTGGTATACCCAAAACACCCCTAACTATAATGCAACAACCAATATTATGACCTAAAAATCACAACTTAGTAAATACCACTAATTCCCTAAACATAGCATTCCATGAACCAACTCCAATAGCACCTTAACAATAGTTACCTAAACACTAAGCAACATAAGAGAACACTCAAAAACACATTGAAGCACATCCTACACACTAATAAGCTTACTACAATTACAACTTAACTACTTAAAATTTCATAACACAGCGATATCACTCTTAACTCTTTCGGTTGCAACCTCGAGCTGTGATACAAGAATTACTTGATGTGCTTAGAAGTGGGTTTCACTAAGATTTATCTCTAAACAAGTTAGGTCTTTTGAATTACTAAAGAAACAATGATGAACAATACATTAGCTAATCGTGAAGTAGCTGCCATAGATATGACTCACCACAACAACTAAACAAGACTTAGTAATGACTTCATGTGACTCATAAGCCAATGCTAAGGTCTACTCACCACATAACTCCACTACTAAAGGAGTGATAATAGTGTAACTTATCTTCGAGGAAAAAACTTACAAGCTGTGAAGGAAGATTCAACATATTTAATATAGAAGCTGATTCGGCTTATAAAGAAAGAGACCATTTATAGTAAGTCTTATGGCAAATAAAAAGATGTACAATTACCAAAATGGGAATGTCCTAAAGTTATATAAGGATAAGGCAAAAAGGGTAAAGACAATAAAAGGTAAATAAAATATTAGTATAATTGTTGCCAAAATTGAAAAATAGGGAACACGTGACTATTACAGTGGCTCCATACTCTATGAGGATCTATAAGGAGAGGAAGTGGAATTCTTTGGTGGTTGCTGAAGTAGGTTAGAAATAGGGGTATCTTTCATATGGTAGTCTTAGGACATGAATGGAATGAGTACTGGAACTCAAAATAAGATGTTATTTGTGTCTACCTATCTGTTAAAGAGATCAGGAGCTCCAATAAGTGATAAATGGTCTCCTATAGTGTTGTTCAAGATAGGTCTATCAAACTATCCCATACCTAGCTCATAGGTCAAGGACGGTTAGTGTTGCCTCTCAATCAATTCGACTTTGGTCCCCATGTGGCTTAGAGATCGATGGGTAGATTGGTACTGTCCTCCATTTAGCTTAGTATGACTCAAGGCTAGGACTTTATAAGTTCCAATGAGTGCTTGAGCACCAAGGTAGGTTAGTAGTTAATGAAAAAGATCATTGTACATATAGATGCTTCATCCTTAGTGGGTTAATTGATAATAATGCGTTTGAATAAGCTTTAAAGCCCTTAAAGTCTAACCCTTGTGAAGGGACTAGAGTTAGGAATATTCCTAAACTAGCTTAGAGTTCATCATACCATTTTCCTACACTCAGGTCATAAAGAGGTTAGCTCGAACCTTGGTAAGCTAGATATGGAGAGGTTACCCTAGCCTAGCTTACTCGTCATATATGCTAGGGAGGTTGGCTTAGGCCTTGAGGCGCTTGGCCAAGGAGGTCGGCTTAGGCCTTAGGCAAGCCTATCTAATGAGCTGAATAGGTTGGCTTACGCTTAAAGATCCTTGTCTATAGTCAACTATCAATATGTGTATTACATAAATGTTGAATTTGTGCTTAAGTTGTATGTTGTAGATGTCAACTAAGGTAACACTCACTTAACTTGTTATGATTGTCATATTTTTTAGCTTGAATTTTTGTTGCTTGGTTGACTATTGATGTATTGCTATCATTATTTTTTTTTTAATTTTCTCATTTAGCTCAAAATATGAGCTGAAGGATTAGTTTTTCTAACCTTAAGTATTAAAGGTCAGGTTTTTGGAAGGATTTAAAGTATAGGTATGGAGATTAGAGTGTATGGGAGCCATGTGATAATAGTATATCATGTTTGATCATTTTGTATATGAGCTTTTATATTGCAAAATTAAGTTAGGGTTTTCTTTTGTAAATGTGCAAATAAAGTTTACAAGAACTACCATAATACCAATCCTAGAGTACAAATGTAAATATTCTAGGGCGATTGTAGGTAAATTTTTCAATTGAATAACATCTTGTGGTAAGTTAAAGCTCACAAGAGAAAGGTTTAATCATGTGGTATGTTATGCTTAGTAAAGAAATGTGTTTAATATAGGTTAAAATAAACACCTAAAAAGTTGGTTGTTACATTTTCTCTTTCTTGTTTTATGTAATTTTATTAATATTCTTAATTTTTTTATACTTTTAGCAATTCAAATTATTACTATTATATTATTTATTTGAATTAATTATGTGGACGAATTAGGGATCACCAAGTATGATATAGTAAAGGAAAATGTAAAGTTGTTTAAAAAAGTCCTTGTTTGTAAGCATTTGCAATCATTGAGGATTCACATGCAAAAAATAAAATACTTATGATTGAAATGAAAAAAAAGGTTAAAACATTCATGGAAAAGTTTGTTCATTTCCCATTTATAAAAGAAACTAATACAAATACATAAACTTATATAAGTTTTACTATCAACATAAAAAGTACCTAAAAGATATTAAATTAGATAATTATGAATAGAGTGAGAAGATCAACATGATATAAATATAAATACTATTGAATTTTTATAAGTGATTTACCTTATAAGATTTTCTTGTAGCTTCTATTAGATTCATCATATATTGACTATTGTGACTCGCTATATGGTAAAGAAGAACTTCTTCAAGAATATTTTATACTTATTCTCATGAATCTATTGATCCAAGAGGAAGATTAATCTACATGATTTTAGCCTACTTTAGGGACTTAGAAAATTTACAACCCCATATATCATTCTTACTATCTTGTCATATTATCAACTATATGAAAAAGAAATTAAAGTGAACTTAAGGAAAGTACTTAATGTTTAGTTGATGAATCCTATCAATTATTGTTAGAAAATAGTTTTAGGAAAAAACACAAAAAGAATGTCATTCAAGTAACATAAAAATAAATATAATTTGAAAAAAATAAAACTACTTTTATAGGATTTGAACCTATAACCTCATAAAGCAAAGTTATGCACTAAACCATTTAGTTATTTACATGAGATGTGGTCTTCAAATACATGTAATATGTAATTTTTCCTTTTTAAAATGAATTTTAATAGTAAAATTTTTTCCTAAGCTTGAGAGGATTGGGGGCCTCTTCTGTATTCCATGATTCTATAGATTAATGTCACAAATGGTATATGCAAACTTTGTAAAAATATGCATTTTACTATCTATGTTTTGAAAAGATCAATTTCATACTTAATTAATATTTCCATTATCATTTTTGTTACTTAAAAAAACTCTATTAAGCTCATTTACTAATGTGAACATAAGGATAAAGTAAGAATTGAATGTGTTGACCACTTTAAGACCAAGGATTAGCCACTGACCACCTGTAGGGGGTTGTGCAATTTCCCAAAAAGAGGCCAACATTTGCTCCTAAGCCTTAGGGTAGCGAAACAACCACTTAAAGCAAATTAGGTCATGATCCACTTCAAAAAGTAAGTCATTTAACCTATTGGCAACTATATATCAATTTCTGGTTCATCCTTATATTAAGAAACAAACTTAACATAATTAGTGCAAATAACAAAAAATGATCACGAAACTTTGATTAGGTGGCAAATTAATCTTTTTAAAGTATAAGTAGTGAATTGTACATTTTGGTAAATTTTAGGTATCATTTGTGACATTAACACTAATTCTATCCTTAGTTGTAGCATCTTGTCAAGGAAACTGTCTAAGGTAACATAATGCTTCACATAGGCATTGAATCGCAATATATGAGTAAGTGGTTTATGACTGGCTACTTATCGTAATAAGATCGGTCTCTTAGAAGTAGTAATCAGGTTATAGAGATGGGTTGGGGTATCCCTATGGACAATTGCTATAGACTAATTGTATCAATGGCCGATATCAATAATTGCCCTAAATTTAGATGACTATGTTTGTTAAAGAGTTTGTTTTAGAACACCAAGCTATGGTGCTTGTTACACTTAAAATAAGATAATTAAATTGATAATCGATGGATTTAAGTGTAAGTCTTTATGAGATTTTGGCATGGTATTTAGATGTGGTTTTGCAACAATGATTATATTAGGCATTATTGCTTAGCCATTAAGAATTTCACATTTCAAGCATCAATACATTGATTGATCAAGACCCTTATGGTAACCCGAATTACAACTTGTTTTATATGAGTGAGTAAGATGATAGTAGATCTAGCTATGCCAATGATTAGGAAGTGGTACCATGATTATCTAAATTTATATTTCTAAGATCGATTTATTTTTTGCCAATGTAAAGAATTATGATAGTGTATAGCTTGAATTTTCGGTATTTATTACTCTTAACCCGATTAGTATTAAATCGTAAGCCATTTAATACTAACAATCGGCTAGGAATTAAGGAAAATTTAGTTTTTTATAAATTTGAAAAAAAAAAAATAGAGTCGCTACGCAATTAGGGTCAAGAAAATAATTAAGTTAGAGCTAATTGGATGGATTGATTATAATTTAGCTATCAAATTTAGATAAAACCAATTTTAAAAAGGGATTTTTGAAACTAGAGATTTTGAGCTTGAGAGCTAACCTATTAAATCCTAAACAAGTATCACTTTAGCTTTTCAAATTTAATTTTATTCTTCAAAATACCCTTTAAACTTGAAAGAATAACTCTAATTTTCAAATAAAGAAATGAATAAATTCTTATTTACAAAAGAATTTGAAAATCTAAATTTATTTACAAAAGGGAAAATAGGAAAAAATATCCTATTTTGAGTTGCTCTATAGGTGCTTATGTACAATCTACTAAGGATCAAACTTTCTATAGTTTGGTTTTTTTGTAAAACTTTCACTTGTTGATTTCTTCTATTTTTTAAAACAGGTAGGTTTTCATTTTTATTTGTTTGATTTTATTAAGAAAAATTATAAAAAGGACCTTAATTTCGGATATTTATTTCTTTTGAAAAGAAAATCTAAAAGAAACCCTAATTTTAGAACAAACAAATTCCTTTCTAAATGATTTTTTTTTTTACTTAAAAGAATTTTCTAAAACAATCATTATAGAAAAAAAATTGGAAAAGAAACCATCTCTTTTTCTTTTTTTCTTTTTTTATAGAAAGATATTGGCCTTTAGGAAGAATTTTTTTATTTATAATTTTTTTGAATTATTTTAGCCATTTTTTGTTTATTTTTAAATAAGAATAAATAAAATAATGAAAAAAGAATGATTACTTTAAGAGGATGGGTTCAAATCGGATTTCGAGTTAATATTTAGAAACCCAATCACATGCCCTACACTTACATGGAGAGAGAGGAATGAGGTAGCTATGATGGGTTTGCCTCAGAGTACTCTAACCACCGTTTTAACCAAGCAAGGACACTTTCATAAGATTTTCATTGATGAAAATTAGATTAGTGGTGATGCCTTGGCTTATAGTCATGGTTTTGGTGGTAGTGCGTGATGGTTAGAATGAGTTAGAGAGAGAAAGTTGATATGGAGCTTAAATGATGATGGATTAAAGCGAGTTAAGGGTCCTTTCTTAAGTTTTGAGGTCAAGGAACTCATTAGTGAAGTTACTTTTGCCAAAAGAAGTGGCTTTAGGTGGTGTTTTGTAGAGGTCAATAGTGAGTAACGAGTTGAAGGTGGTGGCAGAGCTCGAGTAGCATGGCAAGGGGCTGTTAAGACTCAAAGAAGGGTTGGGTCCAATGTTTTCTAACACCATAAGCTTAGCCATGGTAGCCATCTTGATCGAAGAAGGGTAAAGCTGCTTTTTTCAAGGTGGCAAAGGTTTACATGAAAACACAAAGTGTTGGAGCTTAAGATAGGAGGCGCAACAATAACTAAGGATTGGCTCTTTTGAATGCTTAGAACTTAAGGAGTCTTCTTATGATGGTAGCTTTACTCAAAAATTGGTATCAACGAAACAATTTTAGAGAAAGAAACTAAGAAGCCTAATTAAAGAGAGAAAATGCCAAAGTGAGTGATTCTTGAGTGTTTAAGTGATAGATGACGTTGAGGACAAGCTTGGGGAGGCCTATTTATATTTTTTTTAGCATTAATGAGTAATAAAAGCCTATTAATAGAGGATTGTCACCTTTAAAGCCCCATGTCACAAAACATCTTTCTAATGTTCATGCTTAATTTGGAGAACGAAATGTATGAATGAGAATGAGATTTTGGATTCAATACAAAGAGGTTCATGTGTAGTACGAGATTCCACCATGAATTCATGTGTGTATATGTGGAAATCTCATGTAAAAGTATAGTGAAGTGTAAGGTAAAAGCTAGCTAGGGCAAAGATCATGAGATTGTGGATTTGTGAAAGAGACAAAAAGATAAATCAATAAGGGTTTTGAAAACACATTTTCTATGGAAAAAAATAAAGGCATAAGTATACCTGCTGGGTTTCAAACCCCTATCCTCCACTATGTCCATGCATCTACCATTAAGCTAACTAGTTAAAGCCTTGCACAATGTGTGGATTTCATTTTAAGAAAATAATAATTTATGTAAAAAATTTTCGTAATTTATCTATTGATAACTTCATATCTAAAACGTTATGTGAGCGCAATATTTTTTATTAAATTATAACTGCTCGTAAATAGAAAGTTTAAAGAAGAATTTTATATTTAAGTAATAAGTTATTTAGAAATCAATATAGATATTAATATAACATATACATAATCAACTTTACAAAATACATACAAAATTTTGACAGAAAATTAAGTTTTCTTTACTTTTTATTTAGAAAAAAGTTGTAGTTTGAATACCTTTTGTTAGGTTTTAGCAATAAAGGGATTTCCTTATCCTCACTAACAAGTTAAAGTAAATGTTTCTACTTACCTTTTAAATTATTGCTATAAGATATTGATGGCATATCTTTTATATAGTTGATTCATGTCATTAAAATTATAAGAAGGAAACTGAAGTCAAGTTTGTTTCCAAATGTACATAATATCATTAAATTTTAAAGTACTATATAATCAAGGGATATTTTGATTAATGCTTAAGAACATCATTTACAAATGGTGCGAACTAATATTATAAGCAAAATTATAGAATAGTAAAATTCTCTTTTTATTGTGCAAAAAAAAAAAAAAAAAACTCTTTGATCATTTCCAACCAAATAAAAAAAATTAATAAAATTTTTTTTTCTTTTGGTAATGACAAAAGTAGTTCAAGTGGAAGCGAAATAAAAAGGAAATGAAAGTTTTATATTTCTTATTTTTAATGGTACAACCAATAGAGATAAAATCATTCTTATTTAAGGACAGTTTTTTTTTATTTCATTGAAATGTTAAAATTAAAGAGTTTACTATATTTATGAATTTGAAAAGAATCGAGGCCACAATAGCTACTAGTTTACAATGTGTGAAAAGGTGCATTGTAATGATATATAAATGATAAAAAGCTCAATTGCAAAAAAAGGAATTTAAAGGCCATTAAAAAAAATTAATAAAAAGAAAGAAAAACCCTTTTCTATTAAATGTGAAAGGACACATTGTAATAAGTTTTATCTATTGTTATTAAGGGAATTGACATCAGTAAAAGACAATGTATTTTAAATTCCCAAATATTATTAGTAATAACAATATACAAATGGAAAATGTTTTCAAATATTTATATAAATTAATTCACGACAGTTATTTGAAATCTTAGTTAAAGATTTGATTTGTTATCTCATGTTTGCTTTTCGTGAAAAAATAAGTGGAGGATTTCTTCAAACAATAAGGAGCTAGATCAACTATTCAATCAAATTATATTGAGCATATTTCCCAACAATCAAATTTCATATCAAGATCTCTAATTACTAATCTAAAATATCTAATATTCAATAATTCTACCTATTTACAACATAAAGAAGTAGAACTTTTACAGAAAAATATAGCTAATGAAACTTAGACGGTGTTACTACATGAATAGGTTATGATAAACGATGGAATTGGAAATCTCATA
Source organism: Lumnitzera littorea (assembly GCA_024138015.1). Classification (NCBI taxonomy): domain Eukaryota; kingdom Viridiplantae; phylum Streptophyta; class Magnoliopsida; order Myrtales; family Combretaceae; genus Lumnitzera; species Lumnitzera littorea. The sequence continues at coordinate 23,627,721 of JAMXBB010000011.1, forward strand.
TAAACAATTACTTATCACATTTCTACTTATGCATATTATATACCCATGTAGTGGATGTCCACATTCATTATATATATAAACAATCGAAAAACTATGATTTCTATATAGTTTTGTAAATTATACATATAATTTGGACATAATTTAATACAAAAGTAAACATATAATAATGGATATAAATATTATCACAATGGTGGTTGTAAATATAATGACATAAAGGAAGCATATAAGTAAATGTAATCCAAACATTAAGAAAGAAGATAAACCTTCATTATTAAAATTGAATATAGAAGATCCACAAAAAAAATATTCAAATATAATACAAAAGTACCAAGAATTAGTTTTACGAAAAAGAAACAAAAGTACTAAAGAGAGTAAAATAAATGATTTTGCCAAATAAGAGTAATTAAGAGCAATATAAAAGAAAAAAGTAATAACAAAAAGGTATTATTGAAAAAGTTTAATACTAAAAAATATCATTTTAAATAGGTTAAATTGAAATAACATAATAAATTGAAATGATACACGGTTAAATCAAAATGATATGGAAAATTGAATGGACATGATTATTGAAAAAACTTCCAAAATTATATATTACAATATGATTCCCTATATATTGCAAATATATCCTAACAAATTATATATATTGACTAAATTAGCATAGGCTAAATTTAACTTTTGGATTTGGCCTAGGCCTAACCTCAAGTGTTTTTATTTAAATTTTCTTTTAACAAAATGATTAAATGCCCAACCTTTATTGTTACTATTTTACTCTACTATCCTAGAAATTTTATTCATCTTTCTAACTTTTTTAATTTTTGTATTGTTTTTCTAGTTTTCATTTTTCTTTTGGCATTTTCTCTAAGTTTTAGATTTTTTCAGTTTTTTTTTTTTTTTATTTCTTACCATTTTCCTTTGATTATGTGTTTTTACCGTTTATTTGAGAGTATAAGGAGTTTAAGTTACTTATTCAAATTATGGTTAATAGTTATATTCTGAGCGTTTCATGCTCATATTGCACTATCAAGACATAGCAGAGTTATCTTTTTGAGTACATGACGCATGACAATAGTGTTCACAGCCGACTGTTTTGTTATAAATGATATAGACTTATGCTCATAAAACGTTTAGGTTAATATCTGATTTTCCATCCATTAAAGCAACCAAATATTGTGAGAGAATGAAAATAGGGCTCGAGGATTATATTGGGGGAAGTGCTCAATTTTAACACCTTGAATGTCCATGTAATATTGAAAATATTTAATGATCATCGATAAATTAAACCTTTTTTTTTTTTAACAGTACATTAGTAAAACATCCCATTTGTATTCCATGTGAGCAAGTCTCCAAAACTTCTGCCCACCTAATATTGAAAATTTCGACGAAACAAAGCAGCAGCCCCATGTCGTCTTTTCCTCATCCTACTGAAAGCTCCACTTAACCAACAAATCTTCCATTTTACTTTCTTGGATTGATGGTCAAGATAAGAACAATCAAGTCAATTACTTCTTTGTTTTTTATTCATCCTTTGTCAATTTTTATTGGCTGATTATTGACTTCAATTAACCAATATTTTTATTTATCCTTCTTCTTATCGCAGGTAATGAATTACTGAGCCGATTTACTCCATTCCCTGAAGCAATATTTTTTAATTTTCATTTCTATTAATTTTTTCAATTTTTTCAGAGCTTCGATGTATAATTGAGACAGTAAGGAAATTGATATTATTATAATGGTATCATAAAATAATATAAAAATTTTAGAAAATATTGACCACTTAAAGTAGAGCAAATCGATGGAAATGAAACGGAGGGAATCAAATCCTCGATTCTTTGGACTTGCATGCTCATTGCTATTTCTGGTTGTAAATATACCCTCAAACAATACCATATAAATAATTGAATATAATGTAAGTTGCTATTATAGTTCTACGTAGTATTTATTCTTGGAGAAAAGGATAACTATACATAGGTGGAGTTTTTTGCACCATTACTTTCGGAAGAATCTTCCACAAACTAAATCAACATTTTAAATATAAACATTAGATTTCTTATTAAGCCTTAAGCAAAAATATTTTGTTCATGAATTTAAAATGTCAAAGAAAGATGAGAAATTGCCAAGACTTTTTGTAACTTAGGGCATAGACTCTTATCTCTTAATAGATGGATCAGAATTGAATCTCCCTCCCTAATAAGAAAAGAATGCAAGATCTAAAATAATTAACATGTATATGTGTCATCTTTATTACTTCCCATTTTGAATTTTAAGACCATCATTATCATGCTTGCCTTGAGTTTTTGTTATTCTCTCATGTTATGAACATAAGACCTCGTATGAGGATCTTTACGAAGCTAATGTCATAAATGTGGTGCAAACATGCAAATTTCGATATATATTATCATTGTTAGAATCTATATGTTTGTACTACATTTTAACTTGACTTCATATACAAGAACTTAAACCAATAATTTTCTCGGTCATAGGCATGTCTACTCCCAATTTTTTTGCTCTTTATGCTAGGTTTTGAATTTAAGACAGTTATTGTCATGGTTTGTAACGACTTGATCAAAACTTCTTTTCTAAAGTTTTATCATGGTTTTATCTCTTAATATAACAACTTTCTAAGAGATCATGTATCATAAGATTAACCTAACTCATCTTGAGATTGATTTAATTTGAGTACATTTAATTTTGGAGTTTCGAAATATTCGAAACCATTATATTAAAAAGCGTCTTAATAATTAAAGTTCTATCATATAGTATTCAAGGGGTATTACATGTTTAGCCTAAATTTTTCTTCTTTTTACTTAGATTTTGAAAATCAAGATTTGTTTTCAAGGATGAATTTTCTCTCGCTTTCATCTCTTACTTTTATTTTCAAAGGAAAAAAAATATAAGAATGGTGGCATCTTATAATTCTTTTAGGTCATTCATTATAAAGATTGCATATAAATATCAGTAAAATTTTTATATATAATTGCATAATGAGCAAGTTTTCAAAATAACTACTATCCATATTTTATACATATTGCATATATTAAAATTTTCTTAATAATTTCATTACGTATGCGTCTTATATTCTTTGTCTTTCTTTTCCAATATGGCCTCTAATATTCAATGGATCTTTTCCGTAGTCGAGGACTCAATCACAAAGGTCAACAGGGGAAATAGATTACTTGGAAGGAACAAATTAAAAATTTAGATACTCCAGTGATGAAACATATCCATCGTCATTTTTTTAATGCTCGTGATGGTATTAAGATGAAAGTAATAATCCAAACTTTTACGATATACGCATCTTGGCTGTGCATGTGATTAATTCTGTGATATGTACATTAACTGGATAGTATAAAAGGAACTATATCGTATAGTATAAGAAAAATAGACGGTTCAATCATCTTGTATCATATTTAATATATACAGTATTGTATACAAAATGTTGTAATCGAAAACTTTTAAAAATTAATTATTTAGATTATAAATTACAATAAAGTTTAATATTATAAATTCAGAATTTATTGTGGGATTATTTTTTGAAATCTAAAGTTGTATTTATTTGTACAATATGAAATAAATTTTTATATTACCAAACAAATAATATAAATATTTTAGTTTTTATCAAGTACCTTAAAGCTTTTTTAGTCCAGTAACTTTGACCAATATAAAAAATAAACAATATATCAAAAAAATTTATCTAATATTATATTAAGAAAATACCGCAACCAAATCATCTAAATTTATGTAGTCCTTTCATCTACATTTCCCAAAGAAGATTTCTTTGAAAACTTTTTGTCCTTAATGATATGATCCACAACCATGTCTTCAATTTTTATCCGGTAAATTGCATAAAAATCCTTAGAGAACTTTTAAAATTGCATCGTCTCAATGCTTTTTCAAAAATCAATACCTAGACACCAAAAAACTCTGGGACCCACTTCTAGCTGTTGATGTGTATCAACACGTGAAAAAGGCATTTAGCCATCACCAATCCTACGAAAATTTGCAAGCTAATTCTTATAGCGTTAAATCAATAACTTAAAAAATTTTACTTATCAAGAAATTCTCTACTTTATTTCTAAAATCCTTTCGGATAATCCATCAACCTTCTTTTTTAACTCTATGGAATCTTTTTCATTCATTTATATTGGAAAAAAAAAAAGACAAAGTGCTATGCTCACAAGCATTGGGCGTTCGCTAAGGATTCCCCCATCAACTGCAAAGAACTCCACGTGGAGTTCTTATCCATTGGAAGACGCGCTGGGGTTCTTCATTGAGGATGGCCCTAGGTAAAAAATGCTACGCAATCTTCATGCCAAGATGGATAGTATAATCCTGTTTTATCTTTCTAAGGCCGGATTTGCTCTTAATATCCTACCCAGAGCATTTGAATAGTTAAAAGGCGACAGCTTTTTTTTTTTTTTCCTTCCATACATCTGCCTATGAATTATGAGGGCAGATAATAAGAGGCAATTCAAACCTAAATCCCCTAAAATTTTAAACAACAACAAAACAAACAAGATGGCAATTTCTCAAATTTTCACTTTCACTCACCGGAGGATCAATTTTTCATTTTCAATTTCAATTTGTCTTTTTTTTTTTTTCGTCGTGACTCTTTTGAGCATCTCCACGAACACTTGGACTATCACCCCTCTCGTTAACGTTCCGACGACAACCTCCTTATATACAATTGTAGTGTTCGAAATCTAATCGCAAGGTATTATTTTTTTAGTCCTTTATTTGAACTATGGGATTTTGGCATAAACATGTATATGAACTTACACCCAATGACTTCAATAGCTAGCGTTAAGGGTGTAGTGTTTTTAAAGACCAGTACCAAGTAGTTGCCTGTCACAACCTTCATTCGCAAGGGAATAATGAGACTGGTAATGATTGGAATCATGGCCCAACTATCCGCTCCCGAGCTTACGGACCGGCCACCTTGATTCACTATGCTCTTGCACAGCAGCTCAAGAAAGAAGAGGTCGAACTCCTTTGGTGAGTTTGGTAGCGAGGTACCTGAGCTTTCATCAATTCACTATCTCTAGTCATGTTGAGTTCTAACCTAACCAAGACTAGGATGGCCTCGTACCAACCTGTCAAGAAGAAGCTTAGAAATAGGTGCACAACTTGTTTGATCCTCCCTATAGGTTGGCCAACATATTCCTTCAAGCCTCCAATCTAGCGTGTCGACCTGCAACAAGACCACCGACATGTCCTTCAGTTGTCCCCAACCTGAGGAGAGAACTTGATTCTTTGTATCTAGAGCTACCAATGACAGCTTGACATGTGTATTCTGATTGTATACAAAAGATAGGAGGATAACAACCAGTTCTGTTTCCTTCTTACCGTTATTAACTAATGCACATTCCCTCTTTTAGCTTTTCACCCCTTTAAGTAATTGTATAACATTGCAAGTTGCCTTAAATGGCCATTATAAGAAACCCCATTTGTACTCAATCAAATCATTAGTAATGAATATTCAATTTTCTTGTCTCCATCACTTGTTCTTGTATGAGTATCAATTTATTAAGTCTAAGTCTTTACTCTTATCTATTTCTTTAAAGGATAGTGGTGAATGATCTTACAGTTTGGTTTATGAGTAATATCTAGCTTGGTTTTATGCTCATTTGAGGTACAATGTATCATATCCATATACTTGTGCATATGTCTAGCTCACCTTCAAGTCTCATTTGGTTTTCTAAGCATCTTGTGATTAGGACCCATCCCCATTCATTTGATTATTAACCTTTACATGTTCACCTATGGAGCCACATCATCTTGGCATCGAGGCTTTGCCAATGTTCAGAGTTAATGCTACTACTACTATTTATTTTCTAGTTCCCATGTTACTATTAAGTGTAAGATTTAAGTTGTGCAAAGTAAAGTACGATAGTGTCCTAGGTAGTAAAGTTAATTTTGGAGTCAATGCATTTTAGGTAATGAAGAAGTACGTTTGTTTTCCATTTTTGTTATCAGTATTGAAGTAGTGAAGTGATTGTGAGCTTATGTTTCGAGCTGTTAAGTTGTAGGTTTATGGTTGTAGCTAGGTTGTTAAGTTTTAATTGTAAAGTCTATAGTGCCGTAACTATGTAATAGTAGTTGTAGAGTGGAGTTAGTACAATGTGCAAAGTTCCCCTTTTCCGAATGTTGGAAACAAAGCCTTGGTGATTATGCTTCAACTGTCATAGTGAAGTTGGGGCAACTATACCTTAAGTGGTTACCTTGAAGAGTAGTAGTGATTGTTTGGAGCAATGATTTGGTGTTTGGTGTTGATTTTCTAAGATTAGTTAAGAAAATGAAGGACCATAGCATCAATACAAGTGTAAGAGACAATGAGAGTGGTCTTATCCACCATAGATGACCTGTCTTCACCACTCCAAGATCTACCGACAAGAGGATTGATGAACTTACCACCATGATGGCTGAGCTGACTCACGATGTCAATTGATTAGTCATCGCCTAACCTACCAAAGAGGCTCCTATTAATTTCCTAGTACAGAAAGGAGAGTAAGGAGAAGGATTGATTTGATGGGGTCGAGGAAAGTGAGGAAGAGGAGTACAATGAGGCTAGGGAAAGAGTTACCCGATCTATCTAAGTGATGGATAATGTCAAATTATAGATTCTAACTAACTTTAGGTCTAACAACACGAATGATTACATAGACTGGGAGGACAAGATCAAAAAGATATTTGAGTGCCATGAGATGGAAGAAAGAGCAAAAGTAAGACTAATTGCCATTGAATTTGCTAGATACACTACCCTTTGGTGGAAGAACCTATAAGAGAGTAGACTACAGGATGGATTGCTAGAGATTTGTACTTTGTAGGAAATGCATTAAGCCATGTGAAGAAGATTTGTATCAAATCACTATATGTAGGACACTTTCAAGAAGTTATAAGAATTGAGATAAGTTGGGATGTATGTAGATGATTATGTGAAGGGATTTCATATGTTAATGATTCTATGTGAAGTTGAAGTGCTTGAGGATCAAACTATATTTAGGTCTATTAGAGGGTTAAATTTGAAATTGGTGAAGTTTTAAATGCACAAAGAATTGATGCGTTAGAGGACACTACGCAAGCTACTTAGAGAGTTAAGCAATAAAGATGCTAAGGGTGCTCCTTAGCTTCTCTAAATCGAATACAATATGTCTAACTAGTTTTGAGTATACCTATGAGATCAAAACCAAATCAAAAGGAAGAGGTCAACCTGACCTAAAGTCCTGACTTGTTGAGAAGGAAGCGTTAAAGAGATTTGAGAAAGGCTAAATTTTAGGAAGGAAAACAAGTGTAATACTTTAAGATTTTAAGCTAGTTTAGTAATCCTAGAATTCGAGCCTCTAAATTTAAGGCATCGGACTAAGTTGTTAGTTTTATTTCAAATTTCACGGTAAAATTAAAAATGTTAGATGAAGTAATTCAAGTAAAGTCAATTTCTTAAAATAAACTATATAAAAATATTAATTTATTGATAAAGTTGATAATTAGAAAATTCGAGTTTTTAGATTTAGCGAGATATTAGAGATAAGTTAATTCACTTTCAAAAATAATAAATGAAGTTGAATTATACATAATATACATGTATTACATGTGATATACATTATATGTATTAAATATATATATATAATAATAATAAATTATCAAAATTAGGTAAAATAATGGAAAATTAATAAAAAAAATTGCATGGATGAGTCACCAAATGATGTGTCAAGCTAGGATTAATTGCAAATAATGAGTCAACACTTAGTTAATGAGGAAATGACACATGACACTTAGGAAAATATAAAATTAATATGTATAATTTTATTTTCTTACATGCAAAAATCTTAAAACCTATAAATAAGGCTCCAAACATCATTTACAATATTTTGGTAAGTTGAAAACATAAGAAAATAATTTTATAGAATTTGAAAAAATTAGAAAAAAATTCAAAATAAAATAAAAGAAAATGGTGGGAAAATATGGTGAATTATTGTTCCTAAGACTATAGGCAACTTAACAAGGAGCCACTTAGTACTTAAAGTTATGGTGGAGAGAGAAAGTGGGCCGACATATGGTGGTGGCTAAAGCACTATGCGCTAGTAAGTCAAATTTTATAGCCTGATTTTCATTAATTCACTAAAAATATCAAATTAGCTTATAAAATTATGAAATTTTGTTTCCCTGAGTTATTTTATATGTAATTTCATGTGATAATTTTATTTTATTAAAATAACATTGATTTATGGTACTTTCTTAAGAACATGCCATGTTTAGATGAATTTTAAATAAATTTTTAAAAATATTTAATAATGTTACTTCGGCCTAAAAATTTTTGTATAACACACTTATATAATGTATTAAACTTTAGTAACAAGAAATTTTGTAAATCTCCATGTTTACTATTTTTTATAATGATTTTGAGTAAAACTGTTAATTTTATCAAATGATTAAAATCATTAGTTTTTGATGAAATTAATGAATGAGCCCTACATATTTAAACTTTTTGATGTTTATAATGATATTTGGAATATTTAATTTTATCTCACTCAAAAATTTATTTATTTTTCTTAATTTTCCGTAATTTCGAGCTAAAATCGCTATTTTTGTAAAAATGGATAATAGCTAATTTAGTGTAATTGATTATCAATAACTAAACTAATATTTTTATGAGTCTATAGGATTTTTCATAAAATTAATCGGGCTTGTATACTATTTATTATGTATTTTCCTAATATAAACTTATATATTAGCTTAATATGTAATATAGTAATTAGTACTATTATAATGTTTATTAAATCTATGACAAATGAATACTTTAGGGTATAATAAGTGTTGCTAGACAAGTTTGGAAAGTATAATTTTGAAGGTTCAATACTAAATATAGTCAAATCGTAATGAGAAAAGGGTATTTTTAGGTTTTTAACAATATTGATTAGTTTTTATTCTTAAGATATATCAATAGTACTTGGAAAAAGGATCATGACTACATAAAGTTTACTGAAATTGGATAAGAAATGAGTAAAATATGATCAAATGAAGTTTGAAAACGCAGAAATGAAAGTTTATAATAGTTCGGGTTCGATCCATAGTTGATTTGAAGACTGTGTTATATTTTCATAAGTGTGATATGTAAGGAAGGACCATGTCGTGAAGTTTAGCATTTTACACTATTACTAAGCCTAGGTAAGTGGATCTAACCCATGATTGGAATAAATAGATTACTACTCATAACACTACATGCTATTTAATGTTATATTGATTAAATATGGGCATATCCTAGTTGAATTGATATGCTACTATAGTAGATGCTGATGTAGTAATTTTGAATGACAGTAACTGTATTCTAGTCAAATTGTTATGTTGCTATGTTGGGCGATGATTTGTGTTACGAAAGATTATACTAACCAAGGAAGTTGAGTGATTGCTAACTCAATCTTCTAGGTTTTCACCTAAATAAACCCTAAATAAAATACTAGAATTCCATTATAGAGAGTTCGAAAACTAGAATCAAATCACTAGGTTGAATAAAACTATGAAATTGATTGTATGGATTGATATTCTTGAGTTGCTATTGCATATCATGGCACAACATAGCACAAAAAGAGACCTACGAGTCAGAACTTTCAAAATGAGGTTTCTAAATGATCATGGAAAAAGCATGGCTTTATGAACTCAAGTTTTGAAAGCATATAGATTTCATTGCCCGAGCATTGTGACTATTTTGATAGTCAAATTTAGTATACTACAATGTGTAGTCAAATTTAGTAGACTACAATGTGCAGTCTAATTTGGTAGTGTTGCCACTTTGATTTAGTAAACTCCAGTATATAGTCCAATTTGGTAAGAGTCTTACTCCCAAGCAACTTCTTATTGCTCTAGGTTCCTAGACATTGTATTCAAATGTCCGGCTATGTCGACTTACTAGAAGAAGTTTGGAGGGCATAAGATATCAGTGTCAATGTATGCCACATGCATGAGCATAGCATGCTACACTGTTAATAGTAAATGCCCAATTGGGCAAATGCATATGTGAAGTTGAAACTGCGGTTTATGATTGAAATGTTTCAATTGTGATATGTAATATTGTCTATCATATTGTTTATATTGCAGTGCATGTTATCCACTCTCACTCAATTTCAAAAGCTGAGGGGATAAAATGTTTTATCCTTAGGTTAATAGCATCGTGAAGAGCCCAACGCTAAAGGGGGATATATATACTGAGAGCGTAAGTCAGAGTCAACGATTTTTGTATGGAGCTTGTACTAAGTTAGAGATCCTATTACTATGAAAACAATGAAGGAAAAAGTTGGTTCATATTTTGATGTAAATATTATGTCATATATATAAGTTATAACAAGGAATCCAACTGAACTCTGATATAGAAATCCCTTTATTATGTAAACAATATTGTTTTTTGATGAATGAGCAAGTTGAGTTAAGTTTTCAACAGATATTCCTGTATGATAGTGCTTCCTATATGATGGTGCATCTTGTGCTATGCCAGGATGTGACAACAAATGAGATCAAGTACTTTAAATGTTAGGGTTTTTATCATATGGCTAGCTAGTGCTAAATGGATGAACAATGGTCATCAAAGGTGACATGCTACCTATTAAAGTTAACAATAAGGATGAAGAAGTTGAGGAGTTGAAGTGTATTGAGTAGGAAGAGTTCCTTAAAGAAGACAAGGTTATAATAGGTACTAAACAAGTCAAATTCTTAAATATGGTTACTCGTTAAACCATGAGTATGACTAACTCAAAAGAAAATAAGCAAAAGAAAAAGTTGTTGCACACTAGATGCCATGCGAAAGGCCAGCTGTGTATTGTGATTATAAATAGTGAGAGCTATACTAATGTGGCTTCCATATACATGGTATAGAATTTGAAGTTGCAAACAACTTGATATGTCTTAGGGTTAACACATACAAGAACGCATCAAAGGGAGATTAAAAATAAAGAAAAGGTTAGCAAACCTAAGTATAACCTACTTGATATGACGCACTCATCGATCCATGCACAAGTGGTTATTAGGGTTTCTCCCCATTACTCTTTGCTAAGGAGTAGATAAGAGTTTTAAGGAAAATAGAGAGATACTTTCGAATAAAAGGGAATTCAATATTAAGTTGATGATGTTTGCTACTTACAAAATGAGGCCTTATATACTCAGTCATTAAGGTTATAATTAAAAAGGGAAAAGAATAAAAGGGCAAATTACAAGTGTATTCCTAAGATATGTACAAAGGGGGTAAAAATGGGATGATAGTACAAATTTGTTAGAGAATTATTATGGTATCAAGCACCTAGGGACGCATGCCACTTGTTTATTGGTAATTATGACAAAAAGTTAGAAAGGAACATGTTTAACTATCTTTGGGTGCAAATGAAAGCTTAAGTCTCTTAATATCTCAGCAACCAAATTGAACTGTTTAGCAATTGATGGAAAAGTGCTTAGGTCAGACTAGTTGACTTCATTAGGATCAAGTTAAGAAGGTGGATACTTTAACTAGCAATGGAATAGTTCGACATCCAATTGAATTGGTTCAAGGGTTGAATCATCAAACTTCCCCTAATCTACCAACCTATTCTATAACATATTAGAAACTATCTTAGTTATGATCAACATCTTGTACTCTAGCCAGTGAAGCCATATCCACTCAAACTAATAGGAATCAAACCACCGGACTATTAACTAGAGCTTAAGCTTGAGGGCTGGAAAGTATGACTAGGTAAATTCTTTCCTTACAACTTACTACCGAAGAGTTTAAGCTACTGTAATTTGCTGACCTAATGCCCTGACTAAGTCAAACCCTCTCGCATTCATCTTTCGTCTCCAACTACTAACCTGAACTACACTTGAGCATAAGCTCAACTTATCCAACCATCAACTTAGTGAACCTGAATCTGAACCATACTGAATACATTCAAATCGAATTTACCTTAGAAGAATTATCTACTTAGCTTGGCACCGTTGATATACTACCTCTACTTGGTAGATCACCTTAACAGTTACCAACCTGAATATATAGATTGTCTCTTTTTTGCTAGAAGGTAGTATATCCATAAGGAGCCACATGTTAGAGCAACCATGTGACAGAATCCTCCATATAAGATACCCATTTTATTGTATTTTCAATTATACCCTTTATCATTCCTTATACGATACTTCTTTAGGATGTTACCCCTTTAGTCTTTTCCATTTTAACTATGATTCACTAGTATTTCGAGTATAAATACCCCATTATAATGTAGCCGCACATCATCATACGTGAGAATATCAAGTATAATTCTTTCCCTAAACACTACTTATAACTTATTTACTTACTTCACTCTTATCTTAACCCTTAAGTAAGGTTAGATGGCATGTAACCTCATCGAATCATCTCATACGTCAAATCGAGTTATGCCGTAAGCCCTCAAAAGTTCCCTAATGTGTCATATCCTTAGTGCTATTCATAGGTTTACTTATTTGCTTTTCCTACTTTTGCACAATTCTTATTTCGTTCTTCAAGCTTTCTACAAACTTAGACCTATCCTGTGACCGGCCTTATAAGTCTTTGGCTTTGATTCGCATCATCTTAGTATCAGAGTAAAGATTTCCTTTAGGTAAGTTATGTTTGAACCTTCTCAAGAAGTAATGATTTGTAGTAGTGTGTCAAGAAGAGTTTAACTATAACTGTTGAGTAAGTACAACATGTAGTGATTTGCTGTGGTTGTATGCTCTATTTTGCCCTATTTCAGAAATACGAAAACAGAGCAAGTTTCAGTTGGGTTAGTTGTTCTTAGGAAGTAGTTGTTATATATGCATGATAGCTGAACTTTTGCTTAAAGAAGTGATTGAATGTTTGTGATTATTTGGTTTAGAGAAGCAATGTCTTTTGTTTCTTGGATTTTAAGTTTTGTTACTTAGTTTTGTCTATGAAAATGATGGATCCTAGTGTCAATGTCGAAATTAGGGATGACAATAGTGGTGTTGTCCACTATGGATGAAAACCCTTAGGGCATCCCTAAGAGTATAGACGAAAGGCTTGATGAAGTAGCTAACTTCATAGCCGATTTAACTAAAGTTGTTCATGTAATGGCTTATCAACTTGCTGATGCCATGCAAAACACTCCACAAGCTACTTGACCTGCGAAAAGACAAATCCCAACTTAACAAGTTCAAGGTAGAGGAGTAGGAGGATGAATGAGAAGAAGGATTGATTTAGGTGATTTGGATGATGATGAAGGGGGAGAAGAGTATGAAGAAGAAGAAGAAGAGCAAGCTCGAGTATACCAAGCTACCAACCATATGAAGCTTCAGATCTCGAGCTTTAATGGTTCTAGAGATGCAGAAAACTATCTAGATTAGGAGGAAAAGGTTGAACGTGACTTTGACTATTATCAATATGAGGATCATGAGAAGGCGAAGGTTGCTGCTATAGAATTCTCTAGGTATGCTGCGCTATGGTAGAAGAACTTCCAAACCATAAGGAGACAAGAAGGATACAAAGAGCTTAGTACCTAGCTAGAGATGAAAATAATTCTCAGGAATAGATTTATAATAGACACTTACCTACAGGATACTTTTACTAGACTTCAGGAACTACGATAAGGGAGTCAAACTATTGATGAATATGTGTAGGAGTTCCAAATGCTTATGATCCAATGTGAAGTAGATGAGCCATTAGCTTAAATAGCATCTAGATTTCTTACTGGGTTAAGAAGCGACATCAATGATATTGTGAAACTTTAGCAATTCACCACATTAGATAAGGTTATATGAATAGCCTAACGAGTGGAGAAGTAGAGAAGGAATAAGCTGACCCAACCCTTAATGAGCTGACTTGGTCAATCAAGCTAATCTATTCAAGGAAGTCATCGAGCTTAATAGAGCATTAAGCCAACGAGAAGGATAGATGTTTGAGCTAAATAGAAGGGTCAATGAAATGACGAAGTATCGCTAAGAACATATGAGAAGGGGCAAGGATCTAGAAGGAAGATGAGCTAGATCAAGTATTTTAAGTACCAAGGGTTTAGGTACATGGCTACTTAGTGTATGAACCAAAAGACCATGATCATTAAGGGAGATATCCCGAAGATTGAAGTAGAAAGCACAATTAAGGAATTAAAGGAGGAGAAAGAAGTCGGAAGTGAGATTAATGTTGATGCCAACTTGATTGAAGAAGATGTGTTTACAAAGGGCCTAGATAAGTTCGCTCTAGTTGTTTGACGTACAATGAGTTTGGAACCCTTTACTGAGGAGGAATAGAGAGAGAACTTATTCCACATCACATGCAAAGTAAATGAGCAAGTTTATGTACTCATTGCGAATAGTAAGAGCTACACTAATTTAGCATATGTTGACTTGATTAAGAAACTCAACTTGCCAACCACTCTACATCTAAAGCCATATAAGTTATATTGGCTAAACGAGAAGGGAATATTATATGTCACTCAACAAGTGCTATTGACAATCTCAATTAGAAACTATTTTGATGAAATTCTCTGTGATGTATTACCCACGTATGCATCTTACGTACTGCCAGGCTAACCTTGGCTTTTCAATTGAAGGATTGTTCATGACGATAATGAGAATATGTATGTGTTTGAGAAGGATTGAAGGAAGATTATGTTAAATCATATGTTACCAAGTCAAGTTAGCAAGCTATAAGCTAAACTTGTTCACGAATCAAAGAAGGCTTTGATGTTAAGTAAATGTGAAATCTAAGAAGTTATTAAAGCTGATGTGCCAACTTTTCTATTAATTAGGTAGCTGTTAGAATTGTAGGAGCAAGGTGAACTACACTTAGAAGTTAAGGAACTACTAAAAGAGTATATCGACCTATTTTCAAAACAGTTACTTGGGGGATTACCCTTTTTCAAAGGCATTAAACATTGTGTTGACTTAATACTTAGTGTTGCCTTTGCTAAGCAAACCAACTTATTAGAGGACCCCCAAACAAGCTGCTGAACTTCAAGATAAGTCAATGAACCATTGGATAAGGGATATGTGAGGGAGAGTCTTAGCTCCTATGTTGTACCTACGTTGCTTGTGCTAAAGAAGGATGGAACTTGGCATATTTATATGATAGCAGAGCTATTAACAAGATTATGATCAAGTACAAGTGTCCCATCTTGAGGCTAGACGATATGTTGGATGAATTGAGTAGAGTGAAGGTATTCAACAAGATTGACTTAAAGTTTGGATACCATCAAATTTGGGTTAGGAATGGTTGAGTTAGGAAAGGGGATGAGAGGAAGACTGCTTTTAAGACCCAACATAGCCTCTATGAGTGAATGGTCATACCTTTCAGATTATCAAATGTCCTAAGCACTTTTATGAGACCAATGAATCATGTTTTAAGGAATCTAATCTGGGACTTTATCATCGTCTACTTCAACAACATTCTTATCAATGGTACCAACCTAGCAATGTACACTAAACATCTCAGAGTTGTTTTTGATGTCCTCCGAACAGAGAGATTGTTTGGAAACTTGAAGAAATGTTGTTTCTATCAGGAAGAAGTGATCTTCCTAGATTACTTAGTTAGTGGAAGGGATTGAAAGTAGATGAAGAGAAGGTATGAGCCATTGTTGAGTAGCCAAGCCCAACTTCATGTGTTAAGGCAAGAAGTTTTCATAGACTAGCATCATTTTACCAACACTTTATCCAAGGATTTAATACCATTATAGCACCTCTAACTACGTTAACAAAGAGGATTGCAAAGTTCAAGTAGAGATAGAAAGAGGAGAGGAGCTTTTCTAAGATGAAAACAACATTGACCCTTACTATAATCTTAGCTTTACTAGACTTTGGTAGAGTATTTGAACTTGAATGCAATATGTTAGGTGTTGATATTAGAGTTGTGCTGATGAAAGAAGGCTAACATGTTGCTTATCATAGTGAGAAGCTTAATGGAGTGCATTTAAACTACTCTATTTATGACAAAGAACTTTTAGCCCTAATTCAAGCTCTTCATATATGGCAACATTATCTCATGCTAAAAGAATTTGTCATATACACAAATCATGAGTCCTTAAGATATTTGAGAAGCCAATCAAAGCTTTCCAAATGCTAAGCCTGATGGATTAAATTTTTGTAGGGGCTTAATTTTGTCATCAAATACAAGTAAGGCAAGAATAATCATGTTACCGATGCTCTATCTAGAAGACATGTTCTACTCATTGAGTTGCAAACCAAATTGCTAAGGTTTGTAAGCATCAAAGAATAATATCAAAATGATTGTCATTTTGGCCCTATATATATGCACTGTAAAGAAGGAAGAGCAATGGATGAGTACTATGTAAAGGATGGTTATTTGTTTAGAGGCGACAAGTTGTGTGTACTACGACCTATTTGATAAGGGAGCAATTAGTGAAAGAAGCCTACAATGAAAGACTCTCTATGCACTTTGGAGAATGCAAAACGCATGAGCTACTGAATGATAGGTTCTTCTAGTCAAGAATGAAACGTAACGTGCATCGTATGGTTGAGAGATGTACCACCTATAAGAAAGAAAAAAGCCAAATAGAGCAAAGGAAGGCAATGCCTCTACCTGTCCCGACTAAACCATGGGATAACTTAAGAATAGATTTTGTCCTCAAATTACCTTAAACTACCCAAAGCAAAGATTCTGTAATGTTTGTCATAGATATGCTCAACAAGATGGTACATTTCATGCCTTGCACCAAAACTAACGATGCTTCAGCTATTATTGCTTTGTTTTCGCAAGAAGTAGTTTGCCTACACAAAGTGCCAAGAAATGTAGATTCTAACTGAGACCCAAAATATTTAAGCCATGTCTTAAGAACTCTTTGGTGTTAGATGGGAACTAAACTACTATTCAGTACCTCTTACTATCCCAAATTGACAACTAGACTAAGGTGGTTGACCACATCGTAGGATCATTGGTTCGAGCTGTAGCAGGGAAGAACTTAACTAACTGGGACATTTGCTTGCTCGTGGTCAAATTTGCTTACAATAGGTTAGTACATACCACCAATGGGCATAACCCATTTGAAGTCGTCTATGGTTTCAACTTCGAACTGTCTCTCGATCATACCCCCATGCCACCCATTGACCAAGAAGATTTCGAAGCAAATACCAAAGCCCAATCCATCTAGAAGATCTACCAACGTATTGCCTAGTAAATTAATAAAGTCACTAAAAAGCTAAAAGAGAAGGGAAAAGGACGAAATGCCAAACAGTTTCAACCCAAAGACCAATTGTGGTTATACCATAATAAGGAAATATTCCTTAATAAGAGGAAAAATAAGTTGTCTACTAGAGCTAAAGGACCATTTAGGATACTCTAGAAGATCAATTATAATGCATGCCAACTAGAGCTTCCAAAACACTTCGAATTGTCTAACGTGTTTATTATTGTCGACCTCAACCCCTACCGAACTAAGGAGAACTTAGATAAGGACAATCGGATTTGATCTCAATTCCCAATCAATATGGTGGGGATAATAAGGATCAAACCACTAGACCCTTAACTCAAGCCCGAGCCTGAGCTCAAAGGTTGGAAAGCATAGCCAAGCAATTCTTTCCTTACATACCACCATCGAGGAGTCTAAGCTACTACTATCTACCAATTTGATGCCCTAGTTAAGCCAAACCTTCTTACACTCATCATTCATCTCCAATTGCCGACCTGAATTACACTCAAGCATCAATTAGATTCATCTAACCATTAGCTCGACTAACCTGAATCTAAGTCATACTGAACACGTTCAAAGCAAATTCACATTAGAAGAATTATCTGCTCAACTTAGTACAACTGATCTATCACTTATACTAGGCACCTCAGCTTAGTAGTCACTAACCTGAATGTACGTATTATCCTTTTTCTACTAGAAGGTCATCCATCCATAAGGAACCACATGTCTGAGCAACCATGTGATAAGATCCTCCATATAAGATACCTATTTTTGTTGTATTTTCAATTTTACCCTTTTATCATTCCTTATACGATACTTCTTTAGAATGTTACCCTTTTTAGTTTTTTCCATTTTGGGTAGGATGCCCTAGTATTCCTGGTATAAATATCCAATTGTAACGTAGCCGCATATAAATATACTTCTTTTCGTAAACACTACTTACAGCTTGTTTGCTTGCTTCGCTCTTATCTTAACTCTTAAACAAAGCTAGGTAGTAAGTAACCCACTAGATCATCTTGTGCATGGTACCAAGTGATGCCGTAAGTCCTCAAAAGTTTCCTGGTGTATCATATCCTTAGAGTTATTCATGGGTTTACTTATTTACTTTTCATGGTTTCACACAATTCTCATTTTGTTCTTCAAGCTTTCTACTATCTTATACCCACCTTACAACCAGCCTTATCAGTCCTTCAATTCAAGCATCCTCTGTATTATACAAATGTGAGAGGATGCATGTTGTAGCGATAAATCATCTTGGTAACATAATAAAGGTTCATGAGGGAGAGTTGTTCTATTATATGTCCTGTACATAGGCATTGATGGTCAGCAGCCGATCCCATCCTCTAAACTCAATCAATTGTCGAATTTTAGCTACCTTAAGGGAGATTATTAGTGCCTAACCTAAAGATACTGAGGAATTCCAAAGCGAGTTCTTTGTATACTGACTCATTGATTGTTAGCAATTGGTCCCATCCTTTAAATTCAATCAATTATTAGATTCTGACGTCATAGCCAGCTTAGCCTAGTGCTTCTTAGTTCAAGTACATAAACTCACTAAATTCCTTCTTTGATAGGTAGGAGTATCTCTACTGTTGCCATAGGAGGTGAAATTATAGGAGTGGATGTGTAAGAAGTGGGCTTGAATTCTTAAGGCATGTATGCATTTCTCTTGACATTTTTTGCATTCAAAAAGAAAAGGAATTCAATTTGGATAGAAAGAACAATTCATGTGACACAAATAATAACTAATTTTGGAATTTAATAAAATTCAATTATCATTCCTAGTTAATTGCTAGTTTACCCAACCAAGAAACATAGGCAATGACTAAGTTAACAAAAATATTATATAGTATAATGCTAATTTGGTTAAGTCATAGATTAATGTAATTATCAAATTATTTGAAGATCAAATCCTATTTTCATGTATAATCTTTATTGACATGAACATTAACATTTATCATATACAATTTCTTGGAAATTCTTGAAATAGTAACATATTGTATATTGAAATACTAATTTCTCAAGACATGGATTAATGAAATTATTAGATTAACGAGACACTAATTTTCAATTTTTAATCAAACCTATAATTGTACAATCTCTAGTGGCTATGAACATTAATATTCACATATACTTCATTCAAAACTCGTTTTTCACAATTCAGTTGTCCAATTATTTAACAAATTTCCTACTTTTAACATGAATTTAGGATATGTATTAAAACAAATCCAAATCAAGAATTTTAAAATATTCATGAATTTTCTAATTACACAATAATTTAAATTTCAACATGAATTATGTACATCACATTACTAGAATGATATCAACAATAATTTCCATCAATCTTTGTCGCTTTCCTTTACTTTCCCATCACTTTCCTTAGTTTC
This sequence comes from Lumnitzera littorea, assembly GCA_024138015.1. Classification (NCBI taxonomy): domain Eukaryota; kingdom Viridiplantae; phylum Streptophyta; class Magnoliopsida; order Myrtales; family Combretaceae; genus Lumnitzera; species Lumnitzera littorea. Next base: position 23,647,231 of record JAMXBB010000011.1, read on the forward strand.
TCATCACTTTCTCTTACTTTCTCATCTATAATCCTTAACAAGCATGCATTTTTCATTGAGTTTTTAGCAAATAATGAATGAAAAACATATTTCATCACAATAAAATTCCTAAATCACTTATAGAAATCAAGATCTCTAGACATGCATTCAAGGATGTTCTTCACAAAACCCACATCAAAAATCAAATTTTTACACAATCCAACCACAAATCTAAGAAAATAACTTAAGAAGGATGATCTACATACCTTGATTCCATCGTGTATGGTGTCAAATTCTAATGTTTTGTGAAGATTTAGGGGTATATAGAGAGGGAAATAGGAGAAAACAAGTGTTTAGAGAGAGCGTATGTATTTTAGGATGAAGATAGAACGTTTAACTTAGGGTTTTTGAATTTGTACAAGACCATGAGTATGATCCATGATCGTTAGTTCAACAATGGTCCATGTTCTATCATTATTTTTCGTACTTGATCAGGTCCACAGGCATGGTCCTTGCCTACTGTCCTCTCATACATAAGTTCCGTGAAATTTCTCCATGAAATGGTTATATGGGGAACACAGGCCAAGTCCATAGGTATAGACCTTAGCCTTATTCTTATTCTAGTTTTTCAGATTGCATGAAATTGGTTTCTTTCACTCAATTTCTACAATTACTTTAGAGAACTTCAAATTTAGAATGAATTGAAACACAAAAATAGAATAAATATCAATTTAATTAAATGACAGCTTTTAACTTACTATTGCATCAATGAATCAATAACTATTTTTATATAAAGTCAAATCATTCAAAGTAAGGCAATAGTAACTATTCAAAATTCAATACTTAAAGTGACTAATGAAAAAATAATAAAATAACCAAATAACTAACAAAAATCATTGAAATTGAAATAGACCAAACCAAACTTACGTTGCCTCCTAAGGAGTGCCATTTTTTTTTTTGCATTATTGGATAGTCGGTTGAATCCTTTATTTTATACAATTCCCTAGTTAATACTTGCACACTTAACCAATTAAAAAGTGTGCTAATGAAGAAAATAGCAAAATAATTACAAGGAGAATTAATTTGAGAATGTTAAAATAATTGAAAATTAAGATTTTTGCTAATTCTAACTAAGTTGCACTTTTAGCTCCCCTACAATGGCACCAAAAACTTGATATGGGCATATATTGCACTAATAAGCAAGTATACCAAATCAAGTTATAGTATAGATTAAAATGAATGTGAGTTCAAGTTTTGATTCCATAGGGAATCATATTGTAAGAACCTAATTACTAACAATTTACCTTAGAATATCCTTTTACCTAACTTTACATTATAGGGATGACTGTGATTAAATAGACAGGTTGAATAAAGACCAATAAAATAGGAATGATAAAGTAAATGAGAACAAGCAAAATAACAAAACTAATTAAAACTAAATTAATTAACATAAACAAGCTTGATTCAATAAAGAGCACATGATTCTTAGTAAATTATGTTATTTGCTCTCTAGTTTCATGTAACTTTTTAATTTCAATTATGCTTTAGGCTGTAAGGATTCCTATTCTTATTCTTTTGGAATTTGGATTATGAATTGGCTAAACTTACATCTCCAACCTCTTCCTATTCTTGAAACCCTCTTTATCTAAATCACTTATAAATAAAACATTGCAAGAATGTATTAAGAACTTGGATCCCACTATTAGGTTGCTCACCCTTGGTTACCCTAATATATAGAAATTCAATACCTAAACTCTTAACATACTAAACCCTTTCTAATCACACTTGTCTATTTAACTGTAGGATTGTCTTTACGATAAACTCACACATTAACTAAGCAACCTAAGTAGATACTAATTGATGATAATAAACTCTGTATAATTAGATCATCAAAGAATAAAATCATAAATTGAAATAAAGGTTATTGCAAGATGAACAAGATTTTAATAATAATTTACTAAGAATAATTAGAAGAGTGATGTGATGATAGAAAAAGAGAAAGTAAATTTGAGAGACCCCTAATGTAATTCTAGGTGACAACTTTATTTAAGAGGGCTTTGTATAAAAACTTAAGTCTAAGAGTCTATTTATAGGGAGTGGGGATAGGTTTATAAAGAGAACTTGACGAAAATAAAAGATTCGCTACAAAAATAGAAGATTCGTTTATCATAGGCATGCCACACCCTAAGTATAGGGCTAGAGAGTATGGGCATGTTCTTGTTCTTCACATGAAAACTTTGAATTCAATGAAATTGCTTAACAAATTGAATACGTATGGGGACTACAATCGTAGTCCTTACCAAGCTTCATTCTTCGCTCGATTCTTTGTTTGCTTCAATTTGTGATTAGTGCTTTTACTTCAAAGAAGTTCAAGACTTGCTAAAAACTTTTAAAACTCTGTCAAATACTACAGAAGTCCTTGAATTTGAAATTTAAACTGATTAATCTCAAAATAAAACAAAATTAACTTAATTAAAGTCTACAATAGCAGAAAATAACCATAGAAAATATATGCTAAAATTTGTGTTATCAGAGTCATACATAACAAGTATAAGAACACTTATTCTATTGAGAAGAATGGAAGGAAAATCACACTAAACCTAATGACCCTGAGCCAAATGAGTAAGATGCAGGTTAAGCTAACCCAAGGTTCTAAGAAGACCTTAATTCTGAGCCAATCTAAGTTGCTAGAAGTTGTAAAGTCTAATCTACTAACCTTTTTGCTAGTATGAACACTAGTGGAGTTGAAAGGGATCAAAGAGCTAATTAAGGAATTTGCTGACCTATTTCCTAAGAATTTGCCTAAGAGACTACCTCTATTTTGAGGGATAGAACGTTGCATTGACTTAGCACTAAACGTTGTCCTACCTAACAAGCTAGCCTATCAAATGAATCCTAAGCAAGTTGCTAATAAGCTCATATACATTATATGAAAATTGGCCCTTGGCTACGTATAATAAACGTAGCTAAGTATAAAAAAAATGCAAAAAATTAGTTGCCATGTCTAATAAACATACCTTTGTAATGTAGCAAAAATAACGTAGCAAAAAGTTCCATTATATTTCAAAGCGTAAATGTGGCCAACGTTGAGAAACATAGCAAAATAGATAGATCATTTGCCTTATTTACACGTTGCAAATAGTATAGGTTTTGCCATATTTAGATGTAACTAAAAGTTATGACATGATGCTTTTACACATGGCTAATACTATAGGTTTTACTATATTGCATTTGGCCAATAAGTTAGGTTTTGCTACATTTACACATGACTAAAAGTTAAATGTATAAGTAACACCTATAATGTGCCAAGTTTAAAGTGTAGTTTCTAATACGTTTACACGTAGCAAGTGAAATACATAAGTATGCACTAAGATCTACCATATTTATACGCAGCTTGTATGGTTGGTTCAGCTACGTTTAAACATAGCAAAAGATGATTAATGTCATGTGCATAATGACTTATTCTATGTAAATGGGGCCTTATCTACACTAAAGGATACGTTTACACGTAGCCAATGATATTTTTACATTTTGTTTAAGATTTACTATATTTACAAGTGGTATATTGTATAGTTTTGATCACATTTATATATGGAAAAGAGCTAACAAATGTATTCCCTCATTTGATTTGCTATGTTCAAATGTAGTTGAAATTAAGTTTTAAGCCACATGTAAATGTAGCCAAATTTGTTAGACTATGATGGGCAACCTATTATTTTTTAGGATTCTTATCGCTTATACCTATCATTTCAATCACATTTGTTTAACTTATAATTTGCATCTATTCTTTCATCGTACCTATTTAACCATATATGGCATTTCAAACTTTATATACTAACAATTCACAAAAGGTCTTGAAATATGTCTTTACACAAACACATTACTATATGAATCACTCAAAATTCATATTCATATTAGAAATAACATAAATATGTTCAAAATATAGAGTAAAAAGTTTTACAAACTTCATTACATCTATTTTAATCATCAAGTTAGTACTTGTCTAACAATCGATATATTTTCTCAATTTTCCTTATTTCTTCTTACATCATCATTGCATCTAGAGGTCCTATTACATCATATATAAAATAATAAGTAACAAGTAAATGCAATTATATTTCAAAAAGAGACAAAAAAACCATAATGATTATTTTTAAAAACTTACTTAAATTACTAAGAGGCAAAATCTCCAAAAAGCTATTGAACAGGTTAAGTAAGTCATGATAGCTATATAACAATTTATATTAAGTGACTTGAGAAAACTAATAATCTTGAAGAACATATACTTATAATAGGATTACACATTTACAACCATTATATACTTACATTTGTTTTCAATTGTTAATAGAGAATTAAAAAAGCAAGCATATTAAGGAGGGGGAAAAAAAGATAAACTTCAACTTTTAGCTAAAACTAATAGTAAATGACAAATTTAGAATGATAAACATCAATTTTTTTCAACTTTTATATGATTAGTCACACTTATAAGACACTATCAAATGCTTATGAAAATAATGAAAAAAAGGTTCCAATATTTTTAAATATTTAAGGAAAAATAAATAATTTGGATTTTTAGGAGGATCATATTTTATCAATAAAAGCCAAGTCACTAACTTCTTAAGTAAGAGATAGCAATAATTGAATCGGAAAAAAAAAATTCTAATTGCATTTGTTTTTAGATTATTAGAAAATAAGGCACAAAGCTAATAATTTCTATCTTATATCATTATGTTTAATGTGCACCATGCCATAATCTTTCATTTAGGTTGCATCAACTTAGTTTATATAATTTATAGAGTAAAAAAAAAATGAGCTTTGTGCAAACCATAAAAAATTAGGAAGCTTGACTTCTTACATGGAAAGAAAAATCAACTATCTGAAATATATTGAAGATTTTATAAACAAAGCTATAAGAACATGAAAATAAAAACTATAAGAATGATGCCTATATCAATCATTAAGAAGGCTAACGAGAAAATATGAAACTCTGGATTACATACTTTTTATTTGACATACTCTTGATTCCAACATGTTTCTCATTTGCACATCATTTTTTCTTATTAATATGTAAACAAATACTATAGCTCAATTTGATTACAATCTAAAAGTTCCAAAATATTTTACGATATATTACCTTATTAACACATAAATATGAACATCTACTGATAGTAAGCCACATTTGTCATCTTATAGTACACTCTCATCTAAAATTGATTGGGAACAATATTTGTTTAATACATGTAACTCTACAAACAATGGAAATGTAGAATAATAATTCTAAAATTCAACAAGTATATGTTGAATATATGTTCAACCATTGATAAGCATATTTTAATTTTGTCTAACAATATAAAAACATGAACAATAAAGAAGCCAATTATTTTGAAATAATACTTATAAGAAAAAAAAAAGAAAAGAAATTTATAAGAGATTTAAGTTTCATAAAAGATACAAAAAAAGAAAAGCAATAAAGATCCCAATTATTCTCAAACAATACTCTGCTATTTTACAATAATAGATAAGTAAAAATCCTACAAACAAAGCTAATATATATATATATATATATGTATATTGAACAAAATAAGCTAATAGATTAATACATACTTCAATATATAGGCATCATCACCAAAGGATTGCGAGTTGCATGCCCAATAATTTTCCTTTTATTTTCTCTTAATGTTCATGAGCAATAATATTATTATTAAAAATAAAGAATTTTGCTTAAAGAGAGAGAGAGAGAGAGACCTTAACATCAACTTAAGTGCCTACTTGAATGGGGTTGGGTTTCATTGTTTTGGCTATGCATGTCGCGGATACACAACTTGACACGATGGATTATATGTAAGGGAAGAGTGAGAGATAAAACGTTAATTTTAGGGTTAAAGATTGGAGAGAGAAATGAAAAGGGAAAAGTTATATCTTTTTTTTCTTTATAATAAAAAATAAAAGGCAAAAATATATTTTTTTTCATAAAAGTGGGAACATAAAAGTCAAAATATTCGTAAGTATTAAAAATAATTAGAATTAGGAATGATCCATCTTTAATAAATTTTCCCTTTTTTATTTTTACTTTAATAACAAACCTACTACAAAATTCCAAAATCAAAATATAATGCTAAGAATTTTATTTTCCTGCTATAGGATTAGAGATAAATTTGCTATGAGATTTATTTTCTTCCCAAATCCATAATTAGTCTCTTGCAAATTCCATTAATAAAAGGTGTATAAATTGCAAAAAAGGTACCATTTTATGTTTTAATTTTGTCCTAAATCTGTCACAAATAATTTTTTATAGAGATAGATATTATACCTTACAAAAATTATGACCCTAAATACCAGTTTTCTCACAGTGTAAAAATATTGATTTGAATATAGATATTTAAATATATATATATATATATAAATCTTTACCAAGAATAATATAAATAGGTATAGATAATAAAAAATAAAATAAGCCTGAACAAATACTATTTAATCTCTTAATGTATACTTTAATATACTATTTAAGTAGTGCAAGACAAATAGGGAGTATAACCTTAATTATACACAAAATATATATAGAAAATATAGAAATAGATTTAGATATAGAAGATTTTTTTATCCTATTAATATAGAAAGTAAATAATAAGGATAGAATCTCAAAACTATATATTTAGAGATGTGGAGTTGAATAAAGTTTATAGGTTTAACATAATAAGCTAGCCATCGATGCACCGCGATACATGCGTAAAAATTGATTATTGGGCATAGTATTATAAGAACATAAGATAACAACTATCTAGCTTCATACCTAATCAATCATTTATGAAAAAGAATAATACTTAAGTAGTTTAATAAATGTAAGGAAAATAGGAGAAACATATAACTTTAACAATATATTATAAATATAGTTGCTAATAATGGCAATCACATTTTGTGTGCTTTATTAAATAAATTGCTAGTCGTTTAGAAATATAACAAAAAAAATATGAGTTTAATAAATTACGAAACAAAACAATTCGATAAATATATCTAATTTTATGTGAAAATCAAATAGGTATATCTCTATAAATAAGTATCACAAATTCAAAAGATGTACATATATAATTAAGAAATGCATACTATGTAGGAAAAAGTCAATAATCTAAATAGACAATTTATGAATAAAGACAATGTTTTGACTATAGATAATGTAGCTCTTTACCAAATACATAAAATCACAAAATCCATAGCAAATGTGATAATTAGTAGCAGTTAGTGAATTGCGATAGCAAATCATGTTTATACTATAATGTAGAGACAAATAATAATGAGTGGTTTAGTAGTAATAAAAGATACATTATAATATAATGAAGAGAAGAATAATAATTATAAGCTTAACAATTATAATAGATAAAGATAATAGATTTAATAAAAAGGAAAGATGAAGGTTATTAATGTGTAAAGAGAGAATCAAAGGTTATAGCATGGCAAGAGATACATACATCTAATAAAAGATATTTTTAAGAACTTATTAATAGATAATGGAAATATTATGAAAAGATAATGTTGGAGAGAGTTGAAAAGAAAAAACATAAAATTATATGTTAACAGTATAGAGTTGAATAGAAGGTTATTAGCTTAATATATATAGATAAGAGATGTAAGATTTAAAAAAAAAAAAAAGATGAAGTTTGTTAAAGCATAATATATATGATATAGAGAGGAATTAAGTTATAGTATGGAAAGACATACTTACATATAGTAAATACTATTTTTAGAAACTTATTAATACATAGTATAAATATCATAGAAAAATAATGTTGGAGAGAGAGATATATAAAAAGTAAAATTACATGTTAAAAGTGTATAGTGTATATATTGTACAAAGATAATATTGGAGAGAGAGAGAAAAGAAAAAGTAAAATTATATGTCAAAAATATGGAGTTGAATAAAAGATTATTGGTTTAATATATATAGATATAGATAATAAAAGAAGATATAGAAGATATATATAGATATAGAAGATTTTTTTAAGCTTATTAATAGAGAGAGTAAATAATGAGAAAATATCAAAAATATATATTTAGAGATGTAGAGTTAAATAAAGTTTATTGGCTTAGTAGAAAGATTACTATACAGTAAATTATATTTATATTCAAGATAGATTTTAATATCATGCTATATAAACAAGTAAATATAGCATATTTTATATTTGTCTACAAACGTCATCAATAATGTATTTTACACCATTATAAAAAAAGTAACTAAAACATACCAAAATTGGCTACATTGGCAAAATTTATAAATATTATATAAGGCCAAAATTCTCGTAGTGACAAGGTGCTATTAGACAAGTATACATAGTCTAGTTATGATATAGAAATCAAATTTGAGTTCAAATGTCGAACCAGAAGGAACCATAAATGCAAGTAAAACCTAATTAATTAGTGATGTTTTTCCTATAATTTTCCAATTATCTAACTTTTACAATTAAGAGTTTAGTTGGATAATTAATAGAGTAAAGAACAATAATAAAATAAATAAAGATGCAAGAATAAAAATAATGATAATTAAAATGATATAAATAATAACATAATTAATTAAAGTTAACAAAAAACATATTCTCTAGTAAATCTTGCATTATTTACTATATAAGTCCAAGTAACTATTCACTCTCAATTGTAATATCGGATTGTGGAGATACCTATTATGAACTAATCGAACTCGTGTCTCTATCAGTTCTTATTCTAGGGTATACTTTACTCGAATCACTTATATAACATATTATCTTAAGATTGCATTAAACCTTTGAATCCTATTGTTATTTACCCTAATCCAGAAAAACTAAACTACTAAACATTTTAGTTAGTCGATTTCATCTAATTATAGTAATCAGTTAATCATACTATAGGAACTTACGAACTCTATAATAGACTCATGCATTAACTCAATCATCAATAAAATTGAATAAAAAAACAATACTAAATAATATAATTAGATCTTAATATAAAAATATCATAGATTTAAATAACAATATTGATAAAAATATCAAGTGCCGCAATAGAATCTAAGGTTAAATAACGATTTACTAAGAAAGATTAAATAATGACATAACAAAAGAAAGACAATGAGAAAATGGAGAAACCCCTATTACTTTATCATATCGACTCTTCTCTAAATGAGCTCTCTCTATAAGCCTAAACCTAAACATCTATTTATAAGAACTAAACCTAAATTTACAAAGAAAACTTATCAAAAGTAAAAGAATCACAAATTATGGGACCACCACACACTAAGATAACGACCGTAGAGTGGGGCATAGTCTTATACTTTGTTTAAAATCTTTAAATTCGATGGAAATTAATGATGAGGGATCCATAACTAAGGATCACGGTAGTGGTCTTCTCCTATGGTCTTCAGTAGATTTCATTTCTTGTTTGCAATTCCTTCATTTCAATTCTTTAATCAATGCTTATCTTTGATTAAGTTTGAAAATCTAATAAATGTCTTCAAAAATTCATTAGAAGCTTCAAAAATCCTAGCAAATGAAATAGTAATGAATTAAACTTTGAATCACTACAAAATTAACTTGATTAGTACACAAAATTGTGTAAAATAATCCTAAAATATCTATGATAATCGAGTGTTATCAAATTCCACTATACTTAAGCTTTTGCTTATCCTCAAGAAAAATAATTAAAATATCATAATAAAATTATCTTTAAGATAAGATCATCAAAAATTTCTTTAGAAAAGTACACCTTCGATTTAGGAAGCTTTGCAAGTTTTTTTTTTTTTTTTTTTTTTTTGAAATTGCTATTTTTCCTCCTTGACTTGATAATGCTTTTAAAACACTTGAATAATAATACTTTTAAGAATTACTATATTTCAACAATCAATCCCAATATTTCAAAGTTAACCTTATTGTTTAAACAAAACCTAAACTAAAGATCAAAATAAAATTGGCATGTTAAGAAAAAGTTAAAGAAATTTCACTACTCTAACTTAAGAGGAGAGAAATTTTCTCTAAACTTATTACAAAAACTTAAATTAGATACATGTTACATCAATTCATTCTGTGGCCATCTCTTTACTTCTTTCAATTCTTATTAAGAGGATTTATAGTCCAAATTAATTCCTTTTATCAAAGCTTTACTCTTTTAAAGGACCAAGGTTAATCTTGACAATTTTAAATTTAATTTCCTTTTCGCATTGGTAGTAGAATGGAATTTTTCTCTTCTACAAGACTGACATTAATCATTACCAATTTTTTGTAGTAATTTTTTTCTTATTTCTCTTATGCCTCCAATTACTTTGATTTTTCAAGAAGCTTTCAAAGGAAAAATTTCTTTTATTCATCCAATTTTTTTTTAAAAAAAAAAGATAGATAACTATCCTCTAGAATTAAGCTTAAAAATAAAAATAACCATTCCTTAACCCCTCTATATCTATCATTATCTCGAGTCTAAGTTTAAACTTAAGTAATAAGAAACTTTGAACCATGAAACTTTGAACCATGGGGATTTAATCATTCAAATTCAGCAAAGTGAACTAAGGTCATAATAGATTTGTAGGCGAAATTTTTTTTTTTTAAAAAAAAAGAAATTTACTTCCTTATATACATATAGAGTTGTAAATTTCTAAAGTTTCCATTTCAATAAAAACTCAAAAATTTAAATGTACAATATTTCAATCAATTCATACTCATTAACATACATATCTTATCTTTTTCCCCTATACTTAAGTTGTGTATTTTCCCTAACATATATTATCATGGCAACAAAAAAATAACAATAAAATGAATGAAAAAGAAAAGATGAAAAGAAACTAGGATTTTCTTGAGTTTTAGTATTGATCTTGAAAATTTTCAAAGTCCAAAATCCTGAGTTTCAATTGGTCCAATTAAGTTTAAAGTTTCCTTTATAGCAACTAAAGTGAACTAACTATGAAATGAAAAAGAAGCTAAGTAAACAAAACAAAACAATTTGAAACTATTAAATGAGTATCACATAGTCAATCTTGCAAAACTTAACAAACAATGAAAAATTAAACATTCATAAAAGAAAAGCAACAGTAAATAATTAATAAGTTATCACCATCTAAATGAAAATGATAAATAATAGATTCTTTCAAGAAAATAAAAATAAAAAGAGATCAATTATCATCCTCTTCCATATCTTCACTTTTCTCCTCCTCGCTATCTTCTTCTCTAACTATGTCCTTTATCTCTTCATCAAAGTCTAAAGCTGGTAGTGGTGGTAATAGTGGTAGTAAGATCCCTTGATAAGTCAACAATGCATCAACCTTTGCTTCAGTATACTAGACTTGGTGCTCAAAAGTTTTCTACCCCTTCAACAATTTCTAAATCATCCTCCTAATCTTTCCTACCACTGAAGAGAATTCAAGTTGTTGGGATGAAGAGGATGATGCCTCAAATGGCTTAGCTAATGGGTTTTGTAGTGGTATAGGGAGCTTCATAGCTTGAATTGGTTCAAAGTTGATCGAGGAAGGGGAATTAAGTACTTACATGCGTGGAATTTCATGAAATACAAAAGTATTCTTCAAAAACCATGTAATGAAAGGACTTGCAAAAATATGGCTAGCTTGTCCTTCAATGGCTTAGCTTCTAAAAAAGAAAGACATATTGACGCTTAGGTTTATCTGGTATCACTCCACTATGCTGTGAAAATACAATATATCCTTTTTATATACCACCCCCATTGCTTTAACTCCATCTCGTGATGTTCTTAGAAAGTACATAGTGAATGAAACTAAGACTAGGATCACTTAGATCGGAAGCTTTCGACTTCCTTAGATTGTATATAGAACCGCCAAAACTTAACCTCACCTACACCTAAGCATCACTCATACCCCTAGGTAGCTTATAGGGCAAATTCTTATACTCTTCAAGCCACATAAAACTCTCAAAGTATATCCCTAATGCAATCAGTGTCCTATCAAAAGGCATGATTGTAGTTTGACCATTGCATTGGAAATACATGGCATTATAAGTCCTATTTTCGATTGTATTGGTTGCTACTGTCAAAGTACCTAGGAATTCTAAGATCAACTCCTTATAGGTTGACTCATTAATAGTTAAGAGTCGATTCCATGTACTGAACTCTAAATACTCCCTTATTTGAGCATCATGGCCTACTTGAGCTGATGCCTCCTAACTAATAATGGCATTCAGTCCATGCTCCTTTTTTGCAAGTCTCGCAAACCACTTTCTTAGCTAAGACTCCTTGAAGTTCAATAGCGAGTGGGTAAAACTAAAGCATGAAGTGCTTTTTCGAGAGGCATGCTTATATGTCCACATGATTTTGAAATTAATGACACACAGGGGGATTTCAATTTGATAGCAAACTCATATTCCTAAAGTTGTAATGCTGAGAAGATAATTGCCAATTCACTTAAGTAAGTAATGTTTATATAATGAGATGCTAACTTATTTTTAATCATAGATTAGTGAACTTGTATGATCGAATTATAATTAAATCCTATTTCTAATTGATAATATCTATTAATCACGAGTTGTGGCATATATTATGTAATTATACGAAAACTTGAATATGAGAAGATCGTGTAAGGTTGTTAAAAATTTCTATTTTTGTATTCAAGTTTTCATACACATAACATAAGTTTTATGGATAAAATACCAACAGCAATCTTCAATCATATCATCACACCCCTTCTCTCAACAACATTCACTATAACCCTCATACTCTTTCTCTCTTCAATCTCCACTAAGCTTGTATTTTTAGTGTGATTTTAAGCAAATAAAGGATACATAATATGTTTTATCATACTATCTTTTATGAATCACTTTTAGAAACAAAGATTTCTACACATGCAACAATTATGTTTCCCCATCAAACCCTTGATAAAAATCCTATTTTTAACCAAATAAGTAACAATTCTAAGAAACCAAGTAAAGAATGATGAAATACATACTTTGATTTGTTTGTGCATAAGTTGAATCTACAAGAATTGTGGGGTTTGGATGGTCTTATAGTGAGAGAGAGTGAAACAGAATGGAGTTTTTGGAGAGAGAGAGAGATTATGTGTAGAATGAAAAAGAAAGACTTTATTCATGGTTTTCAAATTCATAGAATGACCACGAATAAGGATCACGACGATGGTACTTGCCCTATTCCATGTTATCTTGATTAGAGCATAACCATAGGTAAGGATCATAGGCATGATCTTGACCATCATTCTCTTATCTTGAATTTTTGTGTTTTTATTAAATTTATTTATGAGAGAATCATAGGCAAATTTATAAGTGTAGACTTTGGCTGTGTTCTCCTTTGACTTATAAATTCAAATGTTGTTGAATTCTCTTAATTCTTCTCTTGAAAATGCTTTGAAAATTTTCAAAAATAAAGTGAATTGAATTCTAAAATCAAATCAAAGAACACATCAATTAGATGACAATCTTTATTCAATTGACATTGCATAAATAAGGATTCTAATAACTGTTTTAATAGAATCAAAGTGTTCAATGTAGGAAATACTAAGTTCTAAATGACTTGATACTTGAATTAACTAAAATAAAAATACAATAAATAAGATAACAACATAAATAAAACCAAACTTAGGCTACCTCCCAAGAGCACTATTGTTTATCATTGTTAGCTTAGCAGTTGAATCATTCCCTTAAATTAGTTTTAAACCTACTAATACGAGATTCAATTTAGTGTTTCCAAGCAAGCTTCCTTATTTCCTTTCCATGAAGGTTTTAGCCAATTATCCAAGTTGACTCCCCAAATTTTTTAAGTGATGCTTTAGTGTTTCTAGATGCTATTTTCGTAGCTTAGAAACAAATGTTTGAGCTTTGCATCATCAGCTAATCCATCAAATTGAATGAATTGTTGCACCATCTAAATCACATTTAGCTAGATCTAGAAATTTGTTGCTTACACTATTGGTCTAGTGATATTGGATTCTACTCTAATCACCTTGGGCTTAGCAAATTCCATCAAGGTTTCATTGGCTTCATTGTTGTTCACTGCCATATTTTCATGTTCTTGTTCCTCTATTGATTCTTCCTTAAGTCAAAGTGGTGAAACATGATTAATAAGATCTATGACTTCATGAACTCTTCCATGAAGTTAGTAAGAAGTTCTTTCAATTTTGGGATCAAATTCCACAAGACTCTTATCAATACTCCTAATCATAAATTGAAATAATTCAAAAATTAGAAACAAGTCAATAAAGAAAATTATCAAGATAAACTAAAGGAAAAATTGATTACAAACATGTTAAAATAATTGAAAAATTAAGATTTTTGCTAATATTCTAATTATTTTACTCTATTCAATCTTAGACAACGATGTTAAAAACTTAATAGTAGTACGTGGGGTAAGGTATTAAACAAGTGCATCTAATAAAGTTATAGTATAGAAATCGGATTAGAGTCTAAGTATTGATCTCACGATGAACCACAACTATGAGTAAAACCTAATAAATTAGCAATGTTTTCCCTATAATTTCCCAATTATCTAATTTTTACAATTAAGAGTGCAATTGGATGATTAATAGAATAAAGAACAATAATAAAATAAATAGAGATGCAAGAATAAAAACAATGATGATTAAAATAACAAAAATGAAAACATAATTAATTAGAGTTGAGAAAAACATATTCCGTAGTAAATCTTGTGTTATTTACTTTCCAATTCTAAGCGACTTTTCAATCTTAATAGGAACATTGGACCATGAAGATTCTTATTATGAACTGATTGGACTCGCATCTCTAATTAATTCATAATTAGAAGTATACTCCACCTGAATCACTTTTGCAATAGTGTATCTCAAGATTGCATTAAACCCTTGAATCTTGCTAATTGTGGTTTCAAATATGCAATTTTTCTTGACTTTAAAACCTGCATTTGTCTTATTTCTTCTTAACAGGTAAAATGATGAAAATGAGAAATGACATGACCATATTTAGATAGTTTGATGAGGAATCATCATCTGAAAGTTAGGAAAGGTTTAAAGAGTTGTTGAAGATGTGTCCTTAATATTACCTACTTAGTCTCTTAGTCATAGTAGATCTTCGTACATTATATGAAGGTCGAAGATTGACCCCTTGATCAATCGTTGCCCTTCCATACAATATACAAGGCTACTTCCACTTCTAATTACTCCAAATCATTCAGATAAGTAATATCATAGAAAAATAATTAATCATACAATTTAGTAAATAACATATTCATAATCAACTCTAACGGGATATTAAATCCCTACAAAAAAAAAAAAAAAACATAGGTGAATCTAAATAAGTAGTCTGAAGAGATACTAAATAACATAATAAGGTATCTAAAAATGCTTGGTTATACCTTTTAGCTTGACGAATTTATTGAGCATGTTCATGAGACTCGTGAACCATGTGATGAGGCCCCTAGTTAGAAGGTGTATAATAGTGTGCATTAATGATATTTTGGTGCATAATGTCGATCTGACCAGTCACATTATACACCTCTGTATTGTTTTTGACATACTCCATATCGAAAACTATTGGGGAATTTGAAAAAGTGTACCTTTTGTCAGCATGAAGTTGTCTTCTTGGGTATGTATCTAGAGTTAGAATCTAAGCCAAATAAGAGAAAGTCTAAACTATCTTGTAATGGTTGACTCTAAAGAACATTACTAAGGTGAGATGTTTCCATGGGCTCACCTCATTTTGTAGGCAGTTCATTCAAAACTTTAGTACTATAGAAACTCCTCTAAATAAGCTCACAAAGAAAAAAGACTAATTCCAATCAATCAAGCAAGTTAAGAAAAGATTTAGGGAGACTAGAGAGAAGTTGATTACAACCTTTGTTTTAGCCTCACCTAGGTTTGAGAAGCCCTTTGAATTGGAGTGTAATGACTCAAGCATCATCACTAATACTATATTGATGTAAGGGCTTCAACTTATGGCATATCATAGTGGGAAGCTTAGTTGTACCTCCCCGAATTGCTTCATATATGAGAAAGTGCTCTACTCTATCTTCTGATCTCTAATCGTATGGGAACACTACTCATTACTAAGAGAGTTTGTCATATATATGAACCATGAGTCCTTGAAACACATCGAAAGTTAGAAAAAACTCTCAAGAGAAAGGCAAAGTGGCTTGTATTCATAAAGAGTTTCTCCTATGTGATCAAGCATAAGAAGGGTGATGCCAACGTTATGGTAGATGCTCCCTCACTATGACAAGTTCCACTCACTACTCAAACAAAATTACTTAGATTTTCTCTCATCACCAAGCAATATGCTTAGGACCCTTAGTTTGGTCTTATTGTTGAGAAGTGCAAGGATGGAATTGCTATTGCTAGGTATTACATGAAGGATGGATACCTATACATGGGCTAATAGTTATGCATACTGAGCTATTTCACCAAAGAGCTTTTAGTTTGAGAAACATACAATAGAGGCTTATCAGGACACTTTGATGGGAATAAGACCACCAACCTTCTTAAGGGAAAC
This sequence comes from Lumnitzera littorea, assembly GCA_024138015.1. Lineage (NCBI taxonomy): Eukaryota > Viridiplantae > Streptophyta > Magnoliopsida > Myrtales > Combretaceae > Lumnitzera > Lumnitzera littorea. Next base: position 23,663,649 of record JAMXBB010000011.1, read on the forward strand.
TTCTATTAACATAGTATAGCGAATGATGCCCATAAGGTAGTCAACAGTTGTGTAACTTGTAAGAGTGCTAAAGGAAAAGGAGAGCCATAACGAAAGTATATGCCTTTACTTACATTGACATCACCTTAGCTCAATTTAAGCATAGACTTTGTCCTAATGTTACTGTAGACACCTTGAAGATATGATTCAATCCTTATGGTTGTAGATCACTTTAGCAAAGTGACACACTTCATATCATGCCATCAAATTAAGATGCTTTATATATTACTTATCCATTTTTGCAAGAAGTAGTCTAACTACATAGAGTCCTAAAGTCTATTATTTCATATCGAGATACTAAGTTCTTGATCTATTTTTAGAAGACAATATAAAATAGACTTGGTATGAAACTCATGTTCAACTCAAGTAGCCCCCCTTACATGGGAGATCAAACCGAGGTGATGAGCTAGGAACCTTAGAACATTACTTCAAACTTTTGTGGGGAAGAACTTTGGGACATATATTTACCTATTCTATTGTTTACATATAACCATTGTCGACAATATTATACACCTCATTTGTGGTTGTTTATGGCCTTAATCTGACCATCTTACTTGATTTAGTCAACACCCTAATAGCATTCAAAGAAAGTCAATTTGAAATCAATAGAGCTAAAGAAATCTAACAACTACATTAGTAAGCGATTGGGCAAATTGCCAAGTTCAACAAAAAGTAGCATCAGATTGGTAGTTGTAGCCATTGAGCTATTAATTTCAATCCAGGTAACCTAGTTTGAATCCACCTTAGCAAGGAAAAGTTCCTATACCTCCAAAATAACAAGTTATCATATCAACCTAATGGACCATTCAAGGTGTTGAAGAAGATCAATTGTAAGGCTTACCAAATCAAACTATAAAACGACTATGGTGTCTTACCAACCTTAAATGTGTTTAACCTAATTCCTCATCGATTAGAAGAAGGAGAAGAGAGCATAGGTGAACTAGCAAATGGAGACGAACCCATAGATTTGAGGTCAAATATCTCAGTCCCCTGAGAAGATAATAGGAATCAAGTCCTTAAGCTTATAAACTGAAGCCAAGCTTGAGGACTTGAAGGCTTGATCTATCATGTCCTAGCTTAAGAGCCAACATGGGATGGGAACTACAATTAAGTGCAATATACTTGGTTCGAATAAAGTTCAAGAAGTTGATAATAGCTAAGTCGATTCCCAACCCGCTATAGAGCAACTTGTAAACCAAGGAAGTTTGATGATTTGACCCTTAACACAATTCAATTAGATGCCAAACTATTCTAGTACCAGCCAAACTATCTACCCTCCTAACCTAATCAAGACAACTAATCTAACATGAGCACTTTTCTATCAATTGTCGAACTATTTAACATGGTTGCTGAGTTATAAGAAGACCCAAGCTTCCATTTGCACCAAAAGATGGTTAGACATATTCCATTCCAACATTTTGTCAAAATTACCAACAAATAAGTGACATGCGTCCCTAAGCACATGATCCCATAAGGTTTCTCTGACAAATATTTGTATTATCATCCCATTTTCAACCCCTTTGTGCACATCCTAGGAATATACTTTTATTGTACCTATTCAGCCTTTTCCCTTTTTAATTATAACCCTAATAACTGAGTATATAAGGCCTCATTTTGTAAGTAGTAGACATTATTAACTTAACATTGAGTTCCCTTTTATTTGAGAGTATCTTTCTATTTTCCCTAAAACTCTTATCTACTCCTTCGCAAAGAGCAGTGGTGATGGACCTAAACACCCACTTTTGCATAATATCAAGTGTATTAAGCAGTATGGATTGATTGGTGCACCATATACAATTGGCTGCACTTAGGTTTGTCAACCTTCTCTTTACTTTTGATCCTTCTTTAGTGCATTCTCATGTATCTTAACCTCAAGATGTATCACTAGCATACCATAATATTAACCTTAAGGTCACCTTTTTGCTGAATCGATTTTAAAGGAAAATTATAATAGATTTGCTAGGTCAAACAGCGAAAGTTGTAATAGATAGTTGATGGGGCATATACTACACTTATTAGGCCAGTACACTTATTAGTAATAGTATAGAAGATTTCAAGAGTCTAAGGTTATCGATCCCACAAAGATTGAATACTTACTCACTCGTACTAAATTACTATAATCGAAATAGATTGCAATATTGATGATAGGTTGAATGAAAACCAAGAAATAGAAACTAATAAGAAATTGACTATAAATGCAACAATGAAATGAAACTAATTAACGACAAATAGGGATATCTAGACTCTAATCACTAAGAGAATAACATGCAATAGCAATATGGTTTTTAATGAATTCCTTACTCTTCTTAATTGGAGGAATTCAATTGCTAATCTAATAGGAACCATTTTTCTATCAAACTGTGATCCTAATTATGTTCTACTAAATCACTTCTAGAATAGAACTCCTTAAAATAGCATTAAGAATAGGAATTCTACAAGACAAACAAGAAATATTTTTTGAATTTTAGAAGAAATCTATAACTTATCTCTAAACTTATAGCAAATCTCTTCAATTACAGTGAATCTATTTATGTATTGGCCTTGCAATTTCAATACATAAAATCAAATAATTAAGTTGAGATTCTAGAAATAACAACTTAATGTAAACAAAACATGTAGTTGGATTAATAAGAACAAGAGAATGTCATTAAAATAAAAACACTTATCATATGCTACATGTTACCTCAATGGCTTATAAGCTCAGATATCGCTGCTTATACGCTATAATAATGATAAAGATATAAGGTATGAATAAATTCTTTAGTGGTACAGAGTTAAATATTAGAAAATTCATTTCTAATAGATAATGCCTCATTTGTGCTCCCTCCTAGGATGCACTTACTTAAGCTTACTTTCTATCACATTTATGAGTAATAAAGATTGAATTAACCACTCTGTGGAAGGGGTAACACATTTTTCCTGATAAAAATTTATGCGATACTGGTAGAGTGGTTTTATTCATTCAATTCATATTACATACAAATCCCTTCTCTCCCACTTCACACCTCAAAACACATTGTTTTGGTTTGGTAATAGACACCAAGATAAGCTAGGTTAGGAAACCTTATTTGAGCCAATTTCATTCTTTTAACTAACTAGGGAAGAATTTGCAAATTGATAAAGCTAGTTGGTCTAATGTCTTTCTTAGTCTCTAGGCAGAGTGCAACTTTGTTAAGAGTTATTCATTCATGCTTCCCTCCAAAAAGTACTTCACTTTAGATTACTTTCTATCCCATTTATGAGGAATAAAGAGTAGGATTAATTTCACTTTAAACAATGATCCAATAAAAGGCATAATTGCCATTCCACCACCAAGGCATCGTGAAAGTGAATCGTAGGTGAAGTCTTTGTTCCTGAATGACTGAAGTGGAAAGACCTTAGAGGTTTCATGATAAAAAAATGAACTAAACCCCAAGAAAAAGAGTTCTTCGATGCCTACCTACGTCTAATAGGAATCAAAGACCTATCACGCAATCAAGGGCACATGACCTTGTTTCTTTGGTGCGCTATGCCATTAACCAAGATTTGACCTTAAATAAGGAGCACTTCATTCGAGTAGACCTAAGACTTCTTCTGAGCTCCCCTGAACTATTCACCTTTAGACAAGTAGAAGTGGATGAAGCCACCAATGCTATCAAGCTAACAAATGATAGAGGCCGAGCTACTCTACTATCAAGCCGACCTACGAAGGCAAGGTAGATGAGTGACCATTTAAGCCTGCATGCTCTAGACCCCATTTTACTAAGTTGCTAACTTGTTGAGTTACTGACCTAATTAGCTCTACTCACCATCCAGTACCACTTAGACCACTAAATTGAGAGATGGACGCATGTCCATTTTCTGATATTTATACTATCCTTTCTATACCCGAATATTCTTTATTTGCTTTACAAATTTACCCCTTATACAACATTTTTACCACTTGTAGTACATATCCTTTTTTGTAAATTTTAGCAACCTAGGACTTACCATAAATGGGATATATAAATACTTGTAGTATGCAATAGTTGCACCATCAGTAACGATCAATTTCAAACATTTCCATTGGGAGCTAAGTGCTTTTGCTTACCCTGACTTACTCTTATCAATCCCTCTAGTAAAGATTATGGCAAGTAACCCATTTAACTTGGACTAATGCATCACATTTAGCAAGTCAATTGGTCCGTATGTAGTTTTATAATACATCATATTTATGGGACTTGTACTTGGTTTTTTCTAAACCATCGACTTCCATTTGTTACTTAAACCATCTTATGGTTCTGACCTATCCTTAGTTCACGTGATACCCATAACTGTATGTTAACCTTCCTAGCAACCATATCATCTTGGTATTAAAGCTTAGCTATGTTTGAATAAGTCCTGGTTTTAGGTTTTGTTACTTTAGTGTGTGTGCTTGTACTGTAGTTGAAAAGTAAGTTGTGTTGTAATTTAGGATGGCTAAGGTTATTATGGAGTATAGTTCTAAGAGTAATAGCTAATACTATGTTCTCCCTTGTTTTGGTACATGCAATACAGAGTGTGTACCTTTGTTGGTTTAGTTACTACTAGTTGTTTTGTTGTTGTTGTAATAGTTGTTGGTATGTTACTATTGTGTTGATTATTCAAAGTGAGGTTTAGTTATTAGTATATTGATTGACAATGTCAAATTCTAGTATTCAAGGAAGCCTAGGTAACCAAGAGAATGGTGCACAAAATGGCCATGGTCAGTAAGGGAGTTATACACCTAATCTGTAGTTGACAAACCAGATAGGCTTACTAACCTATTGACTAACCTAATAACTGTTGGAAATGAAGATAGGCAACAACGAGCCAAAGAAGACCCAAATAGAGGCTAAACAAATGCACTTCCTAAGAAAGGCAATAGTTAACTTGGCTAAGCCAATGTCCTAATTCAACCACCCTGAGCTAAAGGAGTGGGTAGAGCTACTTGATGAAGGCTTACACTGGAGGAGATAAGAAAAGGAGAAGAGGAGTCATGTAATGAGGAAGAAGAGTACTATGAGCCTGAGGAAAGCAATGTTTAAGCTCCCAAAGTAGAAGTACTAAAGCTAAAGATTCTAAGCTTTTTTGGTATTAGTGATGCTGAAGATTATCTTAACTAGGTTAATAAGATGGAAAAGTAGTTTAAGCCTCATGAGGTGCTTGAAAATGCCAAAGTGAGACTTGTTGTTCTAGAGTTCATAAGTTATGCCACCTATGGTAGAAAAATTTGCAAGCTATGCGAAAGAGAGAAGGAAAGAGGGAGATAAGAGGTTGGCATGAGATGAAGCGAGTAATGAAAAGGAGATTAGAGCTGATCTACTACCTGTAGGATGCCTTAAAAAAGTTGAAGAGTTTAAGTAAGGAGGATCTAATGTTTATGCCTATGTGAAGGAGTTACAAATACTCATGATTCAATGCAAAGTTATAGAGCCAAAAGATCAAATTGTCTCTAACTTTATCAATGGATTAAAGTATGAAATAGGCGATATTCTTGAGACCACAAATAGTAGGTCCTTAGATGAGGTAATTCGAGCTGCCCATAGAATTAAATGACGTCAAACAAGTAGATTTTAAGCTCCAATTATTCTAGCTCTCCCCTAGCTGACATGTTCCAAGCAAACTTGTGTAATTGAAACTAAGTAAGACCAATGACGTTCAACCTATTAAAGCCAGTTGAGTTGAGGAGAAGGAACCCTTAAGGAGGTTTGAGAAGGGATAGAGCTTAAGAATTAAGATTATGAGATCAAGTGCTTCAAGTGTTAAGGATTCAAACACGATGAGGTCGATAGCACTGATGAGGAGATTGAAGAACTAAAGGATTACGGACAAGCTAATCAGTCCTAGGAGGAGAAGATTATCTATTGTGAAGAGGGTAACTTCATGCCTGTAACCATGGTGCTAAGACAAGTAATGAATGTAAGTCATGTGCTTGAGGATGAACTGTACGAGAACTTGCTCCACCTTTCATGTAAGGTTAATGGAACATTGTGTACTCTCATTGTAGATAGTGGTAGCTATACTAATGCAGCATCTGCTTTCATGGTCCAATAGTTTAAGTTGCTTACCAAGCCCTACCCCAAACCTTACACATTACATTAGCTCAATGACAAAGGAGCCTTGCAAGTGACCAAGAAAGTAACCGTGCCGATCTATATTAGTAAATATTAGGATGAAGTTCTTTATGATGTGTTACCTATGAGTGCTTCACATATTCTTTTGGGAAGACCCTAGATGTTTGATCAACAAGTGATGTATAATGGGAGGAGAAATACTTGTTCATTTGAGCATGAAGGAAGAAAGGTAAGACTAAGTCCCTTAACTATCAATCAAGTTAAGACTATGCAAGCTCAGCTTAGTCGAGCCTTAAAGAAGGAAACCCTAGTGATGACACATAACGAGCTGTCAAAAGAGATGAAGCTTGAGGAGATGACCATTCTATTGGTCAGAAGGTTGTTTGAAATGAGGAATCTCAATGTTGAACTACCACTCAAGGTAGATGACATGTTAAAGGAGTTTACTAACCTATTCCCTGACAAGATGTCGGAAAGTCTACATCCAATCAGAGGAATTGAGCGTGCTATAGATCTATAGCTAAGAGTCGTACTGTCAAATAAGCCTACATATGAGCTAAATCCTGAACAAGCTGTCAAGCTACAGAAGTAAGTTGATGAGCTAATGAAAAGAGGTTATGTTTGAGAATCGTTAAGCCTATATGCTATACTGGCTCTATTGGTGCTGAAGAAGGATGGCACATAGAGAATGTTGTATAGACAATCGAACTATCAACCATATCACCACCAAGTACAAGTATCCCATAGCTAGGTTTTATGACATGCTTAATGAACTGTATGAAGTAAGGATATTCTCAAAGATTGATCTCAAGTCAAGGTACCACCAAATCAAAATATAGGATTGTGTGAGTGGCTAGTTGTGATCTTTGGACTATCAATGTAAGGAGCACATTCATGAGGTTGATGAACTATATGCTTAGAGAACTGATCGAAAAGTTTGTTGTTTACTTTAATGATATTTTTGTTTATAGCCCTGACTTGAAGATACATTATGAGCATCTCCAAGTTGTCTTTAACAAGCTCTAAGCTGAAAAACTATATGCTAAAATGTAGAAATGTGATTTTTTTTTTCCCACCTAAGGAGATCTTCTTAGGATTTGTTATGAGTAGAGCTAGCATACGAGTCAATGAAGAGACAGTGAGGCAATCATTAAATGGCCTACATTGACCTATTTTACTGACATGCGAAGCTTTCATGGCTTGGTATCCTTTTACCATCACTTCATAAGGAATTTCAAATGGGGAGAGAAGGAACAACTGAGTTTTGAAGAAGTGAAGAGGAAATTAGCTACTGCCCTTGTCCTAGCTTTGCTTAGCTTTGATAAAGTGTTCAAGGTAGAATGTGATGCCTTCAGAACTAATATAGGTGTTGTACTGATGAAAGATGATCGACCAATTGCATATTCTAGTGAGCAGCTCCAAAGAGCTACCTTAAATTACTTTGTATATTACAAGTAGCTCTACTCCTTGATCCAAGCTTTGGCTATTTGGCAACATTACTTATTGCCTAGAGAGTTTCTAATCTATACTGACCATGAGTTAATGAGATACTTGAAGAGCTAACCTAAACTATCAAGAGATAAGCTAGGTTGATTGAGTTCATTAAAGTATTTTCTTATGTTGTCAAGTATAAGACTAACAAGAATAATGTAGTGGCTAATGCCCTATCTCAACGACATGCCCTCTTATTCAAGCTTCAAACAAGAATTCTTGGAATCTCAGTAGTTATGTATGCCAAAGACCTACAGTTTTGCACAATCTATGTTCGATGCAAGGATAGTTGAGCAATTGGCGATTATTACAAGGAGGACGGATATCTATTTAAGAGGAAAGTTTTGTATCCTGACTAGTTCTTTGTGAGAATAGTTGGTGTGCGAAGAGCATGGAGGAGGATTATCTAGCCATTTTAGCAAGCACCAAACTCATAAAGTATTAGCCTCTAGATTCTTTTGGCCAATGATGATGAAGGATGTACAATATGTAGTTGAGAGGTATGCACCCTGCCACAGAGCCAAGAGTCGAGATAAACAGGTGCCTTATCTACCATTACCCATCCTAACTAAACCATAGTCCGAGCCAAGCATGGATTTTTTATTGGGTCTACCTAGGACATCTTGTAGAAGGGATTCGATAATGGTAGTATTTATGCCATGTAATCGAATTAACAATGCTTTAGCTATCTGTTGTCTCTTTTTCACAGGAAGTGATCAAGTTACATAGAGTGTTGAGGACTAGAGTTTCTAATTGAGACCTTAAGTTCTTAAGCCATTTCTAGAAGATCGTATGGAAACAACTAGGAACCAAGTTGCTCTTTAGTACATCTTGCCACCTACAAACAAATAATCTACTACGAATTGCTGTTGGAAGAAATCTAATCAACTAGGATATGTACATGCCAATCATCGAGTTTGCCTACAATAAGATTGCCCATAGTGTCACCAAGAAGTCACTTTTTAAGGTTGCCTATGGATATAATCCTAAGCTACCACTTGACTTGATCACCCCATCTAGTTGCCTTGAAGACCTTTAAGCTATTAAAAGATTTGAAGCCATCCGAGCCATGCACCAAAAAGTTACAGACTACCGAACCCGAGTTACCTCCAAGCTTAAAAGAAAAGGCTAAGGGCAAAGAACTAAAAGATTTCAACCTAGCAATCTAGTATGGATCCATCTTAGTAAGGAGTGATTCCTTAATCTTAAGAAGAGCAAGTTGCCTCCGCAAGTAGATAGACCATTCAAGGTAATTGAGGAGATCAATTCAAATGATTATAGAGTTAAACTACTTGAAGAGTATGGAGTCTTTGACACCTTCAATGTTACTGATCTCCACCCATACATCACTGACAATGAGCTATCTAATGTCGATTAAGATTTGACCGCAAATCTTAAACAACTTAGAGTAGATGATAAGAATCAAGGGCTTATCACACAATCAAGGGCACATGGCCTTGTTTCATTGGGGTGCCATGCCATCGAGTAGGATCTTACCCTAGACGAGAAGTACTTCATCCAAGCAGACCTAGGACTTCTTCTAAGCTCACTTAAACTATTCATCTTCAGTCAAGCAAAAGTGGATGAAGCCACTAATGTTGCTGAGCTAACAAATGACCAAGGTTAAGCTACCCTATTACTAAGCCGACCTACCAAAGTAGAGTAGACAAGTGATAATTTGAGCCTACATTCTCTAGACCCCATTCTATTGAGTTGCCGACTTGCTGAGCTACTAACCTAATCAACTCTACTCGACATCCAATACTACTTGGACCAATGATTTGAGAGATAAACGCATATCCATTTTCTAACATCCATATTGTCCTTTTTTTACTTGAATATTCTTTTGTCTACTTTATGAAATTACCCTTGTACTACATTTGTTTACCACTAAGTATCCTTTTTTGTAAATTTTAGCAACTTAAGACTTACCCTAAATGGGATGTATAAATACTTATAGTATGCAATAGCTACATCTTCAATAACGATAAAATTTCATACATTTCCTTTGAGAGATAAGTTTTTTTGCTTACTCCAACTTACTCTTATTAATTCCTTTAGTAAGGATTATAGCGAGTAACCTATCTAACTTAGACTAGTGCGTCGCATCTAGCAAGTTGGGTAGTTCGTATGTGTTCCTATGGTATGTTATATCCATAGGTCTTATGCTCAATTTTTGCTAAACCATCAAAGTCCATTTGTTATTTAAACCATCTTGCAGTTTAGACCTACCCCTAGTTTGCGTGATACCTGTAGCTGTATATTAACCTTCTTGGCAACTCGTATTAACATCTCTCTAATGCACATGTGCCTATCATCTATTTATAATATCTAGACAAAATAATCTCTAAATGGAAAGTGTATTAAAGTTATTGCAGGTCAATTAATAGGTACATGACAGTAGTGGCTAGGTATGAAGTTCTCCATACAATAATTCTTGAGAAATTATCTTGAAATTGATGGTGAAGGGATCATTTTGGTGAACACAACCATGGTAGTAGATCATAGTCATGTTCTTGTCCAACAATTTCTTTAAACTTCAATTGGAAATTAAGGATGTGAGCTTCATAGCCAAGGACCATGGTCGTGAAGGGTAACAATAGTCTTCACTTCAACTTTATTCTTTAACAAATCCTCTTTAATACTTGCTATTTTTGAATTGTTCTTCAAAATAGACGCAATTCCTTTCAAAAATTGCTTGAATTCTCATCTTTTTACCTCACTACTTCAATTAAATCCTAAAATAAAAAATAACTCAAATCAATGGCAATTTCGACAAAATTATATCAAAATAACTTAAAATATCTAGGAAAATAATATGAAGGATGAGTGTAATTTTACACTCATCAAATCTCTCTACACTTAAACATTTGCTTGTCCTCAAGCAAATCAATTAATCCTTAATAAGGATTGATAAAAGAAATCAGGACAAGATTTTCCATATGAAGTATTATTATTCAAGAATCATAAAAATAATTAACCCTACAAATAGACATTGCATCTCTCAAAATTTCCTAGTAACTTGTACATTCTTCTCCTTGTTTACCTTTTCAATGAATCCTGGATACAAATACTAGAATTCAATGGTTAATTCCTATAAACCAATTTTTAATCATGTAATTTAACCAAGGATTTCCTCTTAAGTTAGTCCAATTTTTAATTATTAGGGAAAAACCCTTACACAACTCCCTTTCATTTAGCTAAGATGTATACAAATCTCTCCTAACTCTACTGAACACCACAATTAAGAGTAAATACATATTGTATCTACCTATCCCCTACTCATTCCCCTAACATAGAGCTCTACTAATAAGCTGTTTAATTTAATTAATTATCGAAACTTGTTAACAATGGGAAAGCACCTTGCTCCTCTACGAGACCAAGATTGATCCTTACTAATTGAGTTGTTTCTATAATTAGCATTAACAACAGGAAAGTACCTCGCTCTTTTAAGGGACCAAAGTCGATTCTTATTAATTTTTCTTTCATTAACCTTTCTCTTCTTCTTCTTTTTTTTTTTTTCCTTCAATAAATTGGCAACGAAAAAGAATTTCACTCTTCTAAGGGACCAAGACTGATCCTTACTAACCACTCTTTATCAAATTATTCTTAATTATGCCTTCAGTAAATTAAATTTTCAACGAGAGATTACAAGAAACAAACTTCATTTACTTATTTACTCAAGATTATAGAGCTCTAAAAAAAAAAAAAGGACAATTATGCATCTAAATAAATTTCAAAAGTAGCATATGACTAAAGCTAAACCATAATATTTAATTAATTAATGTCCTGAAATCCCAAGGTAAATAGCATGTGACTTTCACTCCATAGAAATTCAACTATTCAATTCTAGTAATGTATTCCATGTGCAACAATGACGTAGGAAAAATTTACGTACAAACACTATTTTCTTATTAAATGGGGATTGCAAATAAAAAAAAAATTGTGGTTAAAGCAATAATACTTAGAACTGAATAATAGTAGTATACCAATTCATCACACTTAATTTAGTACATTTTTCTCAATGTACCCCATTCTAAATTATAGGAAAAATAATTGCAAACAAATATAGTGGAGAAGAAAATATAGATATGGAAAAAATGATATTCCCCTGAATATTTAGGTTTACTCGAAGTATCCATGAGAATTCATGGTAGATAAATTGAAGTGATTAACTCAAGAGAGATCTAAGTAAACACACTTAAAAAAGAGATAGAAGCATATGTGTTAAAAAGGAAAATTTTATTATTTTGTTGAATTGAATGACCTTGAACATAAATTCAAAATAAAAATAAAAACATGGAAACTAGAAATTGCAACTAGTTAACTAACTAACACTTACTGAAGCTAAACATTAAAATATCAAAATCATAGAATACCCAAACAAAACAAATAAGCACTAAGTATCTAGAAAAAGTCCAAATCTTCTCTCTTAGTCTCATCTTTCGAATCACTATTCATTGATTCATTCTCTTCATTACCTATAGAAGCCTCTTCTTAGATACTTGATGTCACTTCCACCTCTTCATCGCCTAAGTTCATCTACCTCACCATATCTATTAATTCCTCATCCATTGGTAAAGGAATTTTCATCTTGACTTGGTCAACAAGGTTACTATAAAACTCCATCATCCTAGTTTGGTGCTTGAACAATCATTTTAGGGATTGTTCAATTATCTCCTGTGAATCTGATGAGTTTCTAATTACACATATTTTACATGATGGTTTTTCTTGATATTTAAGTTTATTTTTAGATAATGATATTTAATTGACTAAAATTTTGTTTTCTAGGTTTTGAAATAATCTACATAAGAAAACAAGAAGATAGAAATAAATTTCATTCAAATCAGAGCTAAAATGAGTAAGTTATGAAGGTTTAAAAATTGATACAACTAAATAACATGACTGTACCATTTACAAGCAAATTTAGAGCTTATTTTCAACTATCATAGCCTAGTATACGACAAAAAGTCATGGCCACATCATCAATCATGTCATTCCCAGTTTGGAAAAAAGAAGAGAAACAACCATGAATCACAAGTAAAGATACAAACAAAAGATACAATCATGTCATTGGTTATGTCTTTTCCAGCCGACTTATTTTTTTTATTCACTTCCTATATAAAGTCTTGTTAAGGTTTGTTTAAAGGGAGAACTTATTAGGCATAAATTTTTAGTGCTTTTCAAGAGAAGAACAATTAAGGAGCAAAAGACCATCAAGAATCCAAGATTTAATCTTACATAGACTTCATGATTTTCTTTTCTACAATTCTCTACTCTTTGAATTTATATTCTTATTTTAGAATGTGTAGAGAGTATACTTTGATATCTAGGTCTTGTAGAACCTAAATCTACTCATGTGACATTATTAGTATTTGATTAATTAAATTCTTTAATCTTTTTCTTGATTTAACTATGTTTGCTTCATGATTTAGGTTATTATTTCCACGAGTAATAATCTAAAGTTTTATATCTTATAAGAGAATCAAGAGATTTCTTATAAAATTTGTTCTAGATATAATTGATGAGGATTTTGCAAGATTCAAGATAATTTGCAAGATTCTCTCAAAATTATGAATTAAAGCATAGAGAATTTGTTGTTTAATAATACAATCTTAGATAATGCTATTAAGAATAGATTCTAATAAGTGATTTTAGGGTTAAGGTTAATTGCCTTAAGAAAGTGATTAACTTTAATAGAAAATTCTCCCAATCAAGAAAGATTAAAGAATAAATTAAATTATCTTTAGGAAAATCATATGTTAGATCTAAGGAAAGTAAAGATCTAGATATGTTTTTGCGAACCTTGAAGTAGTTTATAATTCTATTGCTTTCTTATTTAAGTTCTTGAATAATTCTTAATTAGATGTTAATCTATTAGTTGTTGTAGTTTAATTTAGTTTCTTTAAATTTCTTGAAATTTAATTTTCCGATTAGATAATAGAGATCTAGTGAGTATTAGTAGTCAAAGTTTTTGAGGGATTGATATGTGAACTTATATTTGCTATATTATAAACTAATAGGTGCACTTTCTTATACTGGAATCCACTAATTTTTGAACTTCTAATTTCAATTTCTTCACTTCCTTCACTAATGTTTCATAGTTAGCGGAATTTTCACTTGCTTTCCTTTTTAGGGATGGCTTATCAACTTCATTAGGAAGGAGTCACATTTGGTGAAAAGTTGATAAGGTGACATTCCAAATCATGGTCAATTGTAGGTTATCAATAAGGAGTTTAGGCCATTTACCAAAACCAACACATATGGTCTACATCCCAATTGGTTCACTCGAGCATCAGTTACTTAGTGTCGCATATAAAAAGCAATTACAACGGCTAAGCTTATTGGATACCCCTCCACTAACCTATACAGGTAGAAAACCTCATGCATAATCACAACACTTATGCTTTTTCCTCTCCCATTAATGGTATGGTTGAGTAGTCAATGGAGAATTTAGTGTATCAGGTTTTTCAAGTGAGACCCTCGCACAAATTTTGAGTTGTAAATTTTCCCATTAGTCAATTTTAGCCAATAAGTGGCATGGGTGGCACCTCAAGATAACTTAAACGAAAGGGCGTAAAACTTCAATGAACGAATGGAGTCCTTATCATAAAGTGTCATTAAAACCCCAAATTCTGCTATGGAGAGATTAAACTTAGTGTTTTTGAGTCAAATGGAAATAGTGTTTCAAGCTCCACAAGATACTTGGTCATGTTCTAGGGATGAGGTAGTAAGGAACTCTATAGATGGGTTCTTAGATGTTAAACAACTTATCCCAATTCCCTTTTCAACCATGGCAACGATTTAGGATTTCATGTTGGCAAGATTCGACTCTCTCGATCTATGAAACTTGATTAAGAAGAGGTCTTCTTAGCAAGGATTTTATATCAGGTTTGATGATCAAGGTTGTTTAATTTCAACATGTGTTTTAGGTAAGGTGGAAGTGCGTTTAGAGGATCCTCTTCTGATATGGGTTGAGAAGAGATCCTACAGGTTATGCGACAAGTGTTTATTAGTACCATTAATTATGGTGGTGGTTCCCTCTCTCTTCCTCATACTTAATTTGTTAGGCTAATGTTTAGGATTTTGGGAATGCAATAAGGGTGTTCAAAGTTAAGGTGTATTTAAATACCAATTTCCTAGATTATTGTTACAATTTCAAATTAGCCACTTACTCTTTAGAAAAGTTGTAATTACATCTTTTAATCTAGGCAACAAGTATTTTAAGAGGTTACCTTAAATATACATTACTTATTAACAAGAGAAAGGTAGTTTAAGAAAGGGAAAGTTAATTATAGAGAAGGTTTTAAATTAGGAAAGTAACTTAAACTTTAACCAAGGCAAGATTCAAATGTATCTAAATTAATTATCATTATAAGTACATGGGCAAGATCACAGCTATGATCTATGGTTGTGGTCTCTCTTGGAATCAAGTTCTTAAAATACTTCAAGTGTAATTTTTTAATGAGGGGAATATGGGTATGACAATGGGCGTGGTCTTTGCTTGTAGTTCCCTCAAACCAATTTTCAAGTGCAAAATTACATACTTTTCACATCTTACAGATATACAGCTAGGAACATAAGCATGGTCCTAAGTCATGGTCACCTTGAACAATAATTCTGAAATTCAAAATCAAGTGCAATTTTTTATGAAAAGAACACGACTAAGACTACAGGCATGGTTTTCAACCATAATCCCTATTGGACTCAATTTTGCCTCTCTTTTCTTGAGCTCCATGTTCTAGTTTACGATTACGATTCCTTTCCATTTTCTCCTTAATCACCACAACTCCTTATCTTCTACATTTATCACTAAAACACTTAAGAAGAATTGAGAACAACTTGCTTCAACTTATTGCAAAACCAAATCTAAACAAAAAAGAAATAAAAAGTCAAGTAAAAGAGAAATGAAGTTTTCTTGGGTTGCCTCCCAAGAAGCGTTTTTATTTACTAGACTTAGGCAAGGGCTAGGTCTAACCCGTAAATTGGACTAGAAATTAAAAAAAATTACAAAAGAAAAACAAGTTTAGATAAATTAAATGTAAGAATTCACCCTAATTAAAATATAAAATAAAATTAAATATATATTATTACTTATATTTATAAGTTAATATGAAAACCAAATAATATATATAAGTTTACAAGAAAAGGAATCATTAAAACCCATATATTTTAATATTGATAAAAGTAGATAGTTATGGTGTAAAATATATTGCTTTAACTACCAAAGGAAGTTTTCAGCCAAAAAGCAAGAAAAAAAAAATCACTAAAAGAGTTTGGCACATAAGATATCGCAGGTTTCATACAATTTTGCCTAACTTTTGAAAAAGCAACTACTTTTATAATTTAATATATTTTAATGGTTTGTAAAAATGCAAGTGTATTTATATTTAATACCATTAAAAGTTATAAAAAATATATTTATGCTACATATAAAATGATAAGTGTATTATAGATATTAGATAGATGTTATTCTCTTTATAATATTAGTCTCACTCTTACATAAATTATATTGTTTTTTAAAGTTTCATCTAAAGTAATAAAAAAAAAAAAACACACAATGAGTGTTGCTCATCACAAGTCTAGATCCGCATTGATTATATTGGCAAACTTTCCTTGAAATGTCACCTATAAAAAGAGATTTCTTTACTTAATTACTAATTGTAGGCATGCAGTAATAATTATGCATTGTTGAAAGTGCAAATTATTAATGTTGTGCCCAATAATTAATAACATGCAAATCATTAATTTAGTGTCTAACTATTAGCAGGGTGAAACAATCAAAATTTTAAATTCTTGTGATTTATTAGTAATTTTTTTTTCAAATTAAAAATAAAGATAAAAGAAATTTTTTCCCAATTAAAAATTAAAAAAAATTTTGTTAGCTTACAAATCAAGAACTAACCCATTGAACTGCTAGGCCAAGTGAATTGGTTTGGAACCAACCATAGCCGAGCTAGTACTAGTTCAAGGAGAACTTACCTTATAACCTAATAGGTCTAGGCTAGGTTTGACCCAGACCTTAGTCTAGATCTTTACCTATTTTCTCTTATTAGATGGAAGTTATACTTGAAATTATTTTCCTTTTCAAACTCTCCTCTTAAGTACTGTTTGAATCAATGACTATTTACCTTGAAAATTTCCTTCTTAGGACTTGAAATCTCCATAACTCTATATAAGAATACTTGTTTTATAGTGTAAAGTCTTGACTAACTAGATCTAAGCTTACTTGGAAAAAGTTTCAACCAAGATTGATATAGTAGGACTTTATCTCTAGCTCGAAGTTGTCTTCCTTACTTAATTTAGTTGTCATGAATATTCTTAAGTTTCCGAAGGATATGTCTTGCCATTCTTCAAGCTCATCAGCTAAAGTTTCTTATATTTGCTTGCACACTCAAGATCAAGGTTAGTATGTTTTATGGCACTATAGGCCTTATGCTTAATTTTCATAAGTAGTTGACATGCTTTACCATACAAAAGCCATTATGGGGTTATTCTAATTAGAGTTTTGTAAATAGTTCTATAAGCCTAAAGAGTATCATTAAGCTTCTCAAACTAATCTCTTTGATTGTGCTCGATGATCTTTTTAAAGATACTTTAACTTATCCACTAGTTTGGGGGTGGTATGGAGTTGTAGTTCTATGCTTAACTCCATATCACTTCAACACCTTCTCTAATTAGACATTGCAAAAATGTGTTCCTCTATCACTTATGAGTCCTTTAGAAGCACTAAATCTAGAAAATAATTTTTTTAGGAACCATCTTATTACCTTAGAATCATTAATTGGTAAAGCTTGCACTTTTACCCACTTAGGTACATAATCTATGGTTACTGATATATATTTGTTTCCATTTGAATTTAGAAACAGCCTCATAAAATCAATACCCCAAATGTCGAAAATTTTGCAAATCAAAATTAGGTTTTGTTGCATTTTGTCCCTTTAGATATATTCCCTACTTCGTATCATCGATCACATGATTCAACAAACTTTTGAACATCTTTAAATAATGTTAGCCAATAGAAACCACATTCAAGAACTTTATGAGCTATTTTATTCACACTTAAGTATCTTCCCATTAGTCCTACATGACAATATTCTAAAATTTACCAACCTTGTAAATGAGACACACATCTATGAATTATTTGATTCACACTTATTTTAAACAAATATGAGTCTTCCCAAAAATATCTTTCAATATCGTGGAAAAAACTTTTTCTTTTAGTTGTAATCTAGTTTTGAAGGAAGAATCTTGACTATTAGATAATTAGCTACCTCAACAAACCAAAGAGTTTCCCAAGGACTTACTTAGTACAACTTCTTGACTAAAAATCATCATTTATCTCCTATTCATTAAGCTCTTCCAACGATGGATTTTCTAGGTAAGAGAGATGGTTGGCTTCCAAATTCTATGCTCCCTTTTTGTCTCTAATTTCTAGTTTAACTTCTTTAAAGTAAGAGAATCTACCTTATCAAGCTTAGCTTAGTATCAGCTTTATTTAACAAATATTGCAAAGTAGAGTAGTCAGTGTAAACAATAACTTATGAAAGGATACAATATGACTTGAATTTATCAAAGGCAAAGACTATTGCTAGGAGTTCTTTTTACCTAGTGTTGTAATTCTCCTAAGATTCAATAAGAGTCTTGCTTGCACAATAAATCAATTGGAAATGCTTTTCCTCCCTTTGACTAAACACTACCCCTACAGCATGGTCACTAACATCTCACATCAGCTCAAATGGTAAGCTCTAATATGAGGTTACCATAATCGGGGCATGAGTCAATTTATCTTTCAAATTATTCAACGCATCTAAACAATCTTAAGAAAATACAAATGGAGTATCTTTTTATAACAACCAAGTTAAGGTCTAGCTATTTTTGAAAAATCTTTAATAAACCTTTTAGAAAACCCTGCATGTCTTAAGAAACTACATATGGCTCTATCAAATGTAAGAGGAAGGAATTTTGTAATAGTATCAATTTTAGCACTATATACTTCTATACTTTTCCAAGACACTTTGTATCTAGTACCATCTCCTCTTGATCCATGAAATGACACTTTCTCTAACTTAAAATTATGTTGGTTTCTTCACACCTAGCCAAAACATTTTGCAAATTCCAAAGGAAATTATTAAATGAATTTCCAAAAACTGAGAAATCATTCATTAGAACTTCCATTTTCTATAAATTTATCAAAAATTTCCATCATGCATTGCTAAAAAGTTGCAGGTGCATTACAAAAGCCAAAAGGCATTCTTCTATATGCAAATGTACCATAATGACATGTAAACATAGTTTTCTCTAGGTCCTCTAGGGCAATTGGAATTTGAAAATAACTAGATAAACTATCTAAAAAGTAATAAAACATATGACCAGATAATCACTCCAACATCTGATCAACAAACAGTAAGGGAAAATGATCCTTTCTCATAGCATCATTGATTTTCCTATAGTTAAGATAGACTTGCCAGCCTATAACTACTTTCATAAAAATCAATTCATTCTGCTCATTCGGTACTACTATCATCCTCCCTTTTTAGGTACAACCTGCACAAGACTAACCCAAGAATTGTTAGAAATAGGATAAATCATACTTATGTCTAGAAACTTGATTACTTTTGCCTTGGCTACTTCCTTCATATTTAGACTCAAGTATCTTTGCAGTTGTACTACAAGTTTGTAACCTTTTTCAAGAAGAATTTTATGTATACAAAACAAGGGACTAATTCCCTTAACGTTGGAAACCTTTCGAGCAATTTCTCTTTTGTGATCCCTTGGCATGCTATGGAGCATCTCTTTTAGCTAGGTAATCAATCTTGGGGAAACTATTACTGGTAACTTCAAGTTTCCCTTTAGAAATGCATACTCCAAATAATCCGGTAGCTGTTTTAGCTCTAATTTAGGTGGCTCTTCAATGGAAGGTTTTAATTTTGCTTCCTTTACATGCTCAAACCTTCAACTCTTCACTCCTGAGCTAAAGGATTAATTTCTGGCTCAGTTTCTGCTTCGGCTATGTCTGGATCACTAGATGCTTCTTCTGGAATTCCCTATGTCAAACATGATTACAAAGGGTCTTTTGATAGTAATTCCTGTAAAGTATCAAATATAGAAAAATTAGTGAAATCAAAACTAAAACATGTATCATCCTATTCAGTAAATTTTCTTATTACTTCTTTAATTTTAATTACCATCTCTTCTTCTACTACCCTTAATGTAAGCTTACCATCGCTAAAATCTATTATAGCTTTAGTTATAGCTAAAATTTATCTATTTTAACAAGCACATCTTCAATAATACCCTTAAGGTATGTTGCTAATATGTTAACCAATAACCAATTGTAAACTCATTCTAGTCAGTTTAGGTTCACCTAGGTTCAACTGGTTAAATAATTTATAAGGCATTAAGTTTATGCTAACACTTAAATCAGCTAATGTTTGCTTAATAGATAAATTTCCTATAAGACAAGGGATAATAAAACTACTTAGATCTTTTAGCTTTATGGGCAGCTTGTTTTGTAGGATTGCTAAGCACTCCTCACTAAACATGATCGTGAATAATTCCTCTAAGTAGCTCCTTTGAAAACTTTGCATATTTAGGCATTTACAACAAAAACTTCCACAAAAGGTAAATTAATATGTAATTATTTAAATAAGTTTAAGAACTTACCATATTGCCCAACTGAGCATTCCTTCCATAGCCTTTGAGGATATGAAATGGGTCATTTATATTCTTTGACCTTCTAGGGCTTTGGTACTTCCTTGGATGACTTAGAAGTTTTTATAACTTTATCCTTCAACTCCTCCATCATTGGTCCAAGGTTGATTGGTATCTTTTTAGGCTGCTTAGCAACTTGCAAGTTCTCACCACTTCTCAACATTATTGCTTCAGCTTAAGCTTGAGGCAAGAACTCTAATTGTTTCTCAACTAAAATCTTCAAGTTGATCCATCTACTTCTCAATGCTCGATAATCTAGCATCACTACTCTGTATATATTTGGTCAACATCTCTTCTAGTTCCGAATTTTTCTCTTTTGGAGGGTGAGCTTAAAATCCATGAGGAATATTAACATTCCTTGGTTGAGTTGCATAAAAATAATTACTTGCATAAGAAAAACACTCCTTACCTTAGTTCTTAATGGTCAAGATGAGGTAAATATTGAAAACCCATTTATTCATGTAATGATTAAATGGTCTTTGATAATAAGATGCCATATATCTTACTAAGTTAACTACATTAGGCATCATAAAAGGTTGTGCTAACATGAGATAAGAATCTAGCATTTTATTTAGCACATCCACCATCGCAGGTAAGGTTGTGGTAGATTCTACATCAGTCACTCCTAGTTTCTTCCTATTGGTTTTAGTACCTTCCTAATGGTAGCTAATCATAGCTAAGCTTCCAAACAAGGCATAAGCTTCATTAAGCATCTTCAAATTTAACGTATCACCTGTAGATGCATCAACAAATTGTTTAATGGAAAATTTTAAAGCATCTTAAGGAATTGCTTACATCCAAAGTGGTAAAGTGTAAGCAATTCCTTAAGATGCTCTCAAGCATCATAGATTGTCTCTTTGTAAGACTAAGCAAATGATGCGATATCGTTACGAAGCTTAGCGATTCTAGTTGGAGGAAAATACTTTTCTAAAAAAATTTTTGTTAATAAATCCCATGATGTAATTGAATCTTTTTGTAATAAGGCTAACTATTGTCTTGCTTTCCCCTGCAAAGAAAATGGAAATTATAACAACCCTAAGAGGGGCTTAGTAGTATTGTCTAGAATTTCCATATCATACGTGCACCCATGATAAGAAAATCGCCTTGTAAATCAGAGATTACAAAACTCTAAATAATTAATTGCTAGAGGTTTCAATTTTAGTTCGTTAACCTAATATATAATATAAATAACTACGGATATCCATTATTACACAATTCCTCAGAACCGTAGAGAATTGGTATCCCTTACCAAAATAGTGAAATAAGATAGACAATTTCAAAATAAAAAAACTTTGAACTTACTAAGGATACTAAACTTAATTGATATATCAGTTGTTTTCCCAGAGCATTCCAAATTAACTACACCAACTTTTCATCATTTGATTCAATAGTAGCACTCTGCACTCGATTCCTATCCTTATCCCAACTATCGATCAACTTGCAAGGAAAAGAACTATTGGAGTATAAACTTACGCTTAATGAGATAAATACCCTCATTAATACCGCATAGCAAAATTTATTAGTTGCACAATCATATAAATGCATGAACAATCAGTATGCCAAATAATCAGTATGCTAAACAATGTATGTAGTGGCCTAAGAATTACATACGACTTAGAATTACGCCCCCTATAGTTGGGGTTTGGAGATAATTAACCGACCTAAACCAAAATCCAGGTTCTAGACCTTGGGTTTTAATTCATTTGCATTATTGTGCTTAAGACAAAACAAAACTATATATATATATATATATACGTATATATACATATATATACTTTCATTACCGAATAATAAATCATATTTTCAAAATCCCAAGTCTAGCGGTGTGGTAGCCTCCGCAATCTACAAACAAATGCCCTAAGTAGAAGCTACAAGACACGGCCTCGGTGCCTAGTAAGCTCATCAACTTAAGACAAAGACTCAATAAAAATAATAACATAGCTAGTGTCCAATCCTATAAGAAGCTCTTCCTCTTGTAAGTCCTTTCCCATCTACATGAAGCGACAGTCGGTGTTATCCAAATATAATTATGGGGAATGCATGATCCATTTAATTTCTTAATCATATAAGTGATTAACTCGATTTTCAAAGTGATTAACTCTATTTTCAAGGTGATCAGATAATTTCATTCCATACAACCGTACATATAAATTATCACAAACAATTCCATTTATTATATAATTAACAAGCCATAGCATTCATTCACAAATTCATACACATGCATTTCCCATATCCCACAAGCATCCAAATTTATATATATATATATATATAAGTTTAGGTGCACCTATTCTTTAAGCAAAATTAAGTAAAGAGTCATCGGAAATTTATTCACTCAACCATGCAGGTCAATCAAAGTAGTCCGGGAGTAGGTCATCTTCAAAAGTCAGGTCCCTTAGACATCACAAATACGATATTATAAGGATTTGAAATATGATTTAGAAAACTAAACTAAGACCCTTTTAGTTATACTTTTGATTTGGTTTCATATTTTTCCCGGTATTTACTTAAAATTTTATCGTGTATAACTTTCTTATTTTAAATCCGATTTTTATAATCTTATAGTCAATCTTCATATTTTTTTAGTGTGCTTTAATGTGGTGAGGTTATATTTTTGTGATGAGGCATGCAAAACTGCCTATAGGTTAGAACAGTAACGATCCTCATGATTTGGAGTGTTTTTAGGCTTTGTTTAGTTAATGGGCTTTTTGGTAACTTAGGAAATTATTTAGGCTTAGGCTTAGAACTTTATTCCAAACTTAAAATACCTCTTAAGGTCAGATTTCCAACTTTGGTTTACACTTTTAGTGCTAACAACAACTCCTTGGGCTTTTATGTGAGCTTAAGTTGTCAAATGGGCTTGTTTTTTATTTAAACTAAAGTTAATGACTTTGTTGGGCTTATGGAGTCTTAAGTGGACTTCTTGTTCAAACTAAAATACCCCTTAGGTGGACTTTTTGTTCAAAATAGGTCAGAATTTTAATGAAGGCCCAACTTAGAGTTTTAGGCTCATTTTAAGAGTTTTAGGCTCAGTTTTGAGTTTTAGACTTTGTATACTTATTATACTTGCTTTGGTTGATCTTTTCGCTTTATTCACTTGGTTTTATCATATTTTTAAATAGCTTTTACTTATGTTCCAGATCTGGTTGTGATAAATCCAACGAGTTCTCACTTGGTTTTTTAACTTGTTTCATCATTTTCTTAAGTTTAAGGGTTAGATCATGAACCTAGGCTACTTATATTCAAATCTTAACTTAAATTATCTTCCATGGGATGATTACTTAGCTCATACTTTACATGAAAATAGTAGATCTCATACTTATCACAACTTCCATATCATAGTTCATATCTCACAAGGTTGGTTTCTTCATAAAATCTTCATGTAATAGATTTCCCTTTACCAAAGGCTAGGTTTGAGCATATTTAACTTAATAGAAATGGAAATAACATCTAAATGACTCACATACACTCTATGTCCATCATGATGTCTCCTCATTCATGTATTCATTTCATGATTTTCTTAACTTAAAATCTTTCATTCTAAGTGCTAAACATATATCTTTACATAATACTAACTTAGCATGCTCATATTTTAACTTTCATGTAAAGGGGTTCACAAGCTTACTTCTTAAGGTGGTCTAGCTATTTTATCATCTTATGATCATGTTAATATCTTCATGAAAACATGTTCTCCTAACATGTAATACTAATCCACTAACACGTAATACTAATCCACTAACACAAAGAAACAACTTACTCGTCCTCAAAGCGAAAACAAGGTAGTGGTGCAACTAAGTATCCTCTTAACTTGTTGTCTTTCTTCCTCTTCTTGTAAGTTCTTTTAAAAGCTAGGGTCTTGATCTTTGAAGTGAGTTTTTGGAGATATTCTAAAGTTCCTAAAAGTGGTTTTTGAAATTGACAAAAGGAGGCAACAAAATCAAGCTTTTGTGTAGTGAGTTATGAAGCAAAAAGGGTGGCGACAATGTAGGGTTTTGTAGGGTTAGGTTTCTTCTTTTGATTTGTGTTTAAAGTGAGAGAAAAGGAAGTGAAAATGAGACAAAGAGGGAGAGAGTGGCAGATTTTTAAATGGGAGGAGAAGTGTATTCAAGAAGCTTTAATTGGTTGTCTTTTAGTATGCATAAATACCAACTTTTTGACAAGACTAGATGATGTAAGCATTAAGGGTTGAATAGTAAATGTATAAGACAATTGAGTGATTGAAAATTGACAAGGCATGGCCTCCCTTACACTCTCTTCCCAACCAGCCATAGGGTGTCTTCTTTGGGCATTGAGTTGTCTTGTCACTTAATTAAAAGTTGAACACATAAAATAATATGACAGCCTATCCATATGTAGTATAAGTGAAGAGGTGATAAGGAAAGTGTCTTATCACTAGTTTTTGATAAGTTATCAGTTAATAAATGATTCCAACTTTCAATTGATAAGTTATTTAGGATGATTGGTTGGTTTACTTATTCATGTGCACAAGTCTTATGCATGAAGATAAGAAGATTATCTTAAATGAAATTCTTTTAGAGTTTGTTTCTTAAATTGATTTGTATGTTATGATTTAATTCTTATAAAATTATGAAAATTTCTAGAGTTTGAATAAAATTATTCAAATTAAATTATCAATTAGTCACTTATGGTTATAAGTCCTTAATTATTTTAAGGTTTAAGGTTTTGAGTGACTTAGAGTTCATGGTTCTCGTAGTCGAGTTTTATCGATAATAGACTTTTGAATTGGAAAATTAAATTCATTTTTAAATGCAAACTTGAATTCTTAACTTAGTTTATCCTTGGGAACATTTGGGAAGTATTCTTAGTTGAATCAGTCTGCTAAAAAGTAGGGTTTACAACTTATCCATATATAACATGGCTTATAAGTGAAAATAAGGGAATCGTCTTATATGAAATTCTTTTAGAGCTTGATTCTCAAATTAATTTGTAGGTTGTGATTTGCTTGTTAAGAAATTTTAGAATTTTTTAAAGTTGAATAAAATTTATTCAAATTATATTTTTAATTATTTATTTAGGGTCGTAAGTCCTTGATCATCCTAAGTTTTAGGGTTCAAGTGAGTTTATATATGTTTTAAGGTTTTTCACCAACTCAGAAGTAATTGACTTACACTTAGGAGCTTAAGGTTTGATTGGCTTAATTATTAGGATCATCACTTTATTATGCAACATATATATATATATGTATCATACGATAGATTATGAAAAGAGAAGGAAATTGCTTAATAATATATATTTATATATATATATATTTATTGTGGGGCTACATATGTACACAAGTAAAATAATTTTTCTAAATTTATTAATGTATTCCTTTAACTAACTTAGTTTTGTTGTTTATTATTACTTGAGATAATTCTTGATTCGTTTGTTCTTAGTTTTATATGATTTCACAAAATTATTGATAATTTTATTGATTTATGGCTTTTCAAGCATTAAGATAATTTTATAAAATTTTAAAAATTTTTATGATTTGATATTTACGATTTCTATTAAATTTAGGTTTACATTTTTAAAAGTACACGTATTTAAGGATTGGGGTTTTCTTGCATGATTAGAGTTTCCAAATCATATAATAGGGCCTTTCAAGTTCGTTTTAAGTTCCGAGTTTTAAAATTTTAGTCGGTTTTCATTTTATGTGATATTGTTGACTTAGAGAAATATTTACGATACTCGAGTCCGATACCATGTTTAAAAGGTTAAATTTACAGAGTCTACAGAAATAATCTCAACCTAACTATGTCATCCATATCTCCAAAGAGTGTTTAACGTGTGCATACAGATCCTCTTTGGAAAGCTTTTAAATTGTAATTGCTACTAAACCATCTAGATGATGATTAATGAAATTATAAACTCATTTGCAATGATAGCTAGTCTAGCTATAATAGAGTTGGCTCCACTAGCAAATGGTTTAATGTAGTCAAACATACTCTTCGGTACTTCACTGTTGTTGGCCATCACTCCAAATTTCCTCATTATAAACAAGAACATTCAAATTAGGTTTTGACTAACTTAACAAAAAGAAATAGAAAAGCAACAAAAGGTGAAATAATAAAGTAATAAAGGAATGAGCTTTCCTAATCAACAGTTCCCGGCAATAACGTCAAAAACTTAATGGGGCATGTACCGTGCTTATTAAGTAAGTACATTTGCCAAGTAATAGTATAGATGACTTCTAGAGTTTAAGGATGTAAATCCTATAGGGACTAAGCACTTACTCACCCATTTTAAATTACTCTAATTAAAATAGATTACAATGTTGATCATAGGTTAAATCAAAATTAAGAAGTGGAAACTAATAAGAAATTAATTATAAATGCAACAATGAAATGAAACTAATTAACCATAAATAAGGATATCTAGGCTCTAATCACTAAGAATAACATGTAATAGCTTAGGGTTTTTAATTAATTTCTTATTCTTGTTAACTAGAAGAATTCAATTGTTAATTTAATAGGAATCATTTCTCTATTAAATTCTCATCTTAACTACACTCTACCTAAATTGCTTCTAGAATGGAACTCCTTGAAATAACATTAAGAAAAAAAATTCCACAAACAAACAAAAAACAATTTTTAATTCCATAAGAAACCTATAATTTATATTTAAGCTTATAATAAATCCCTTCAATTAAGGTAAGTCTATTTATGTATTGGCATCGCGACTTTAGTACATAAAATCAGATAATTAAGTTGAGACTCTAGAAATAATGACTTAATTTAAACTAAACATGTAATTGAATTAAGAAGAATAAGAGAATTTCATTAAAAGAAAAATAATTATCATATGTTACATGTTATCTCAATGGCTTATAAGCCTAGTATCACTACTTCTATATTATAATCATGATAAAGATATAAGCTTTTAGGATAAAAATGAACTAAACCTTAAGAGAAAGGGTTCTTCTATGTTTATCTCTCTCTCTCTCTAGTATACATGTAGCTATCATCTATTTGTAATATTTGGACAAAATAATCTCCAAATGGTAAGTAAATAAAAATTATTATAGGTCTACTAGTAGGTACACAACCATGGTGGCTAGGCGTAAACTTCTCCTTACAATAATTATCAAGAAATTGTCTTGAAATTGATGACTAGGGGATTATGGTTGGTGAACACAATCGAAGTAGTGGACTATAGTCATGTTCTTGTCTAAGAATTTTTCAAATTTTGATTGGAAATTAAGGATGTAGGCTTCATAGCCAAGGAACACAACCATAAAGGGTAAACGTTGTCTTCACTTCAACTTTTTTCTTTAACAAATTTTCTTCGACACTTACATTCTTCAAAATAGATGCAATTCCTTTTAAAAATCACTTGAATTCTCATATTTTCACCCCATTATTTCATCTAAGTCTTGAAATAAAAATAACTCAAATCAAAAGTAATTTCAACGAAATTATATCAAAATAACTTAAAATATGAAGGAAAATGAAGAATGAGAGTAATTTTACACTCATTAATAGCCATAGGTCTCTTAAGAGTTTTTACAAAAGAATGGCCAAAGGAGTTAGTGAGGCCTACATGAATGCTAAGAAGTGAATAAATAATTGATTTTCTTTGTTCTAGCATAATTTGAATAGAATTGATTATTCGAATTATGAAAATTAATTTTCATCAAAGTTCCTTTGACGTATGAGAATTTATTGCTAAACTTATGAGACTTTATTACTAGAATAAAGAGAACTAATGGCCATTAAAGTTTCTTTGACTTATGAGAATTTATTGATAGGCTTATGAGAATTGATTGTTCAAATTAAGAGAACTGATTGTTGTTGGGCTTGATTTGACTTAATTTTAGTAGATTTGACCCTTTGGTAGCTAGTTTTAGGACTAAACCTTACTTAATTAAGCATATATGGGCCATTCAATATCAAATGGGAAATTTTGCTTATACCACAAGCATTTGGTTTTCAGGTTGTACCTTACCTTCACCCAATTTTAGAAAGCCTTTACCCTGTATCACCAGGTGAGTTTTCAATAGTTGACATCTAATATTGTGCAACTATTATTGGCCTTTAAAGTATTATGATGGCATTTTGGTTTATAAGCTATGCCAACTCTATTGAGGCACTTTTATACCATTAAGGAGACGAAGGAGAGCTAATATAATCTAACCAGTTAGTGGAATAAGAAGTTGCTCATTAGCATGGAGTCATTGGTGAAGAGGTAGAAGGTGATCTTTATTGTAGAGACCTGAGGCTTAGTTGACTTCTAGACTTGATGGATGCAGCCAATTAGGTGACTTGGTAGGATGTATTTAACTAAAGTGATAAGTTTCTAAAGGTTTGAGGAAGAGCTTGAGTAGAGGTCAGGTTCATAGGATGCTGAAGGTAAAGCTGTCAATGTATGGCTTGGGGCCATACTAGAGCAGGCCCACATGTTAAGGGCGGAATACTACCATTCATCATGCTGTTAGAAGTAAGATATACTTATCAATTACAACATTTGACACAATACATAGTTTTTTTCAAGCTTAAATACTAACTACTTTTTTGTTTGTCTTGTAAGTATGCAACTACATGAACTTACAATGGAAGAGCATTTGTGTAGGAAGGTACATCTCGACAGTAGTTGAAAAATTCGAAGAAGAGTTAGTAGCAAAGGAGGATTCCTTTTGTGGGGCATAAGGTAGGATGCCAATAGGTAGTATTCTTGATGCTTAGCTTTCTATGGGGGTAGGTACCCTTACCCAAGATGTATTGATGGGCATACTCATCTTGCTTATAGTTGTAGAGGTTGTAGCATCAATATGAGAGGGTATGTATTGAGGAAAGTAGCTAAAGGTTGTCATTCTAGAGATAATTGACTTGGGAGTCCCAATCTTGTTATCAGCCATTGAAGGTAGCTTCTTGAAGAGGAGCCAAGGGGTTATCTATGAACTTAAGGTGTCTACCAAAGTTAAAGGGTAGTTTGTTCCGACCTCATTAGGATGTTCATAAGGATGATGTAGTATTAGGTGATTCAGTCGAGGTAGGGTGGTGTTGGCCATGGAGAAGGGTTCCTTACTGCTACAGGATTAAGCTTTGATTGGAGAGTCATTCCATGGGACTCAAGAGAATGAGGTGAAACAACTCATTACTATCAAGCTGTATGAGGTTAGTGTCTTTCCTTTATGTGCTTTGCTATTCACCTTTTTGGTTTTAGTTCTTACTCTGGTTATGTGTTCACAAATGCATGGAGATCTTAGAGGATGAGTTAGATAAGGTAAGGTGACTAAGTCCTATTATGAAGACCTTTTTGATAAACATCAATGACTTTACCAAGGCTATTGGTATGTATCTCACAATATTGATGTATTATTACAGAAATTGAAGGTAGCCAAAGATGCTAGGAAGATGATCGAGAAAGAGGGTCATTAGAAAATTACTGATGTACATGAGCTCCATAAGATAATTGTAAAGAAGTTAGAGTGCTTGAAGGTATAGGGTGACCATGAGAAAGAGGTCAACCTTTATCTAAAGGCTCAACTTAGGGACTTGGAGCATCAAAATGTAAAGCTATGAGCTGAGGTTGAGGTTAGGAAGGCACAGATGGTTAAGGCATAAAGGCAACTCCAGGATCGAGAGGAAAAAGAGCAACAGTTGGAGTTAGAGATAGGTGAGCTTTAAGTGGCTGTTGATCGAAATTATTCTTAGAATGTTGACTTAGAGGTTTGGCTAGTGGTTGCTCTAAAGCATAAGCGTAACAAGATAATGGAAAATGAGGAATATTTAAGGCTTTTACAAAAGGAGGTTTATGATGGCATTGAATCCTAATTGCTTCTTCTAGCAACCCATTTGGAATATGACTTAAGTTGCTTGTCTGCTCTTAGCTTATTGTTCAAGTCAATGATGATGATGATGTAAAGGAGGATGAAGACTATATGGACTAAGTGGGGAACATACAGGTCAACCGAAGTGAGGAGGCACCGATTGATCCCCCTACTACCTGATAACTATGTAGGTTTTATTTTTCGTTTTCTCAAATGTACAAATGTTGTGACATGCACTCAGACCTTACTTCAATGAAATGAAGGCTTTGTTAACATTTTCTCTTTGCTATCTTGGTTCTTTTTTCTTTCTTGGTTGTTATTTTTTTACTTTGTATGTTCAATGTTTTAGGCCTTTTTTAGCCAATATAGCTTTGAAGTTGCCCAAAGGCATATTAGAGACCTAGTCACCATTCATTTACTGGGAGTCTCTTAGCTCTTTTAGTTTTATTTAGTAGGATTACTTGGAGTTTGGACTAAAGTGTTAGGTAACGAGTAATAAGGCATAAGATTACACATAGGGGCTCGACTGCTTATGTTCTAGTCATGTTTACTTTTGGGGGGGAGTTCTTAGATGTTTCAGACACTAGTCTAATCAACAAGATTACTCATAAGGGTTAGACCAATGGTATTAAAGTCAACTTTGTTTAAGGGGACTTTCTTGGATGTTTCAAACATTGGTCTTATCATTAAGATTGCCCTATAGGGGTCAAGTTGGTGCTATTTAAGTTAACTTTGCTTTTTTTTTTTCTTTTCTTTTGGGTTATGTAAGGGGGGTGGGGGTAGTTTAGGGGTAGAGGGCAGGGTTGTGGGGTGAGGAAGGGGTATTATCAAATGTTTCAAACATTAGTCCTTTCAACAAGATTACCCATAAGGGTTGAACCATTTGTGTTCCATTTGACTTTGCTTAAGGGGGTTTTCGAATGTTTCGAACATTGGTCCTATCGACAAGATTACCTGTAAGGGTTTAACCCATAGTTATTCTAGTTAACTTTACTTAGGGGCAATTTCTCAAATGTTTCAAACAATGGTCCTATTAATGAAATTACCTATATCGACTAGACAGGTAATGTTTCAACTAACTTCACTTAAGGAGGGTTTCTTAGATGTTTTGGACATTAGTCATATTGATGAGGATACCTGTAGGGGTTGAATCGATGTTGTTCCAATTGACTTTACCAAAGGAGGTTCCTTTAATGTTTTAAACATTGGTCTTATCAATGAGATTACCCGTAAGGGTCAAACTAATACTGTTCCAATCGACATTGCTTAAGGGATATTTCCTGAATGTTTTAACATTGATGCTATCAACAAGATTACCTATAAAGATTGGACCAATGACATTCTAATCGACTTTCCTTGGGGGGTTTCCTAGATGTTTCGTACATTGGTCCTATCAACAAGATTGCCTATAGGGGTTAGACCAGTAATATTCCAATTGACTTTACTTAGGTAGGGGGTAAGGTTTCTCAGATGTTTTGGATATTAGTCTTACCAATGATATCACTCCTAGGAGTTAGACTAGTGGTGTTCTAGTTAACTTGGCTCAAGGAGGTATTTTGGTGTTATATGGCCTCTTAAGGATGGGGTTTATGCTCAATCATCCCGCAAACCCCTTGAAGGTTTTGGGACTTTAGTGTACTTGTTAATATTATATGAGATTTGGGAAAACTTTGTAATAATTTCATTAATATCACTCAAAGTATAACTAAAGGTTTTTAGAATTTTAGATTCTTAGTATTTCTCGACCATCAAGTTATTTTAGATTGTATGCCCCATTTCTAAGGGCTTCTTCAAGTCATCAAATCTTCTGATCTTGGCATAAGCTTTCTTCATCCTCTCAATGGACCTAATAGCTTTAAGCTTGCAGCAAACTAAGTTGCCTAGTTGGAAAACCTTACCTTTGACCTTTTTGTCATAGTTAGGGCGGCTCTCTGCTAATAGGCCATAAGTCATGTTGTGGCCAGATTGCAAACTTTGTTAATGGTATCTAGATTGGCTTAGAGTCTTATTTGTTTAATCATCACATTGAATGACTAGATGCATATGTTTGGCAAATCCAATTCTATAAGTAGGATGACCTCTAAGCTAAAGGCGAGGTGAAAAAAGGGTTTCGCTTATAAAGGTCCAATGTGTGGTTCGATATTCTCATAAAATGTTAGGGAGTTCATCAACCTATATCCCTTTAGCCTATTCAACTCTCTTTTTGAAGGCTATTTAGGATGGCCTTGTTGATGACCTCAACTTGTCCATTAGATTTGTCCAATCTACAATTTGTCAAAATTAATCTTCAAACTTTTGTAAGATATATGGCGCACTTATAGTTTGAAGTGTAATTAAAGGAATTATTGGTAAGAAAAAAATTATAATTTTTGAGATGTCTAAGATGAAATCAATCTCTTGCATCTTATTATTATAGATATAAACATAGAAAATTAAAAAAAATGCCTCATACATCATATATTAGGACCTAGAGCTCAAATTAGGAAAAGCACACATGAAAGTGTTAGGAAGGTTAAAAAATATTTTAGTTAAGTTAAAGAAAAATAACCAACCAAGTAGGAAATTTGATTACCAAATTGCAAATTGGGGTGACCACATCATGGAATCAACTTATTGAGTTGTGTGGGAAGTCACATGGTAGTCAATCACTTCTCTAGAATTGGTTAATCTAAACTTTGAAATTAACTGAAATGATGGTCATGAATTAATTAAGGGATTCCCTTAAACCTTAAGATAAAAAAAATACAAAAAATTAATTATAATTTATTGAAATTGTTAGTGGATAATTTTGGACCATAGACTCTCAAGGCTTATTTTGACCTCTACGAACTATGGACTAACTAACCTTAACTCACAACTAGTTCAAGGCAACCTACATCTTGGTCTAAGAGGACTGTTTATGATCAAATTGACCTTAATTAACCCCAAACCTTAGCTCAATGGGGTTAACACCTCAATTCCTACACCACAGCTAAACTCACAACATGCTCAAACTTTAGTAGTCTATCTATGAAGCTTGGACCTCAAGTAGCAAAGAACATTGTAGCCTTATCATCCCATGGGAACAACTAAGATGCCACATTACCTTTAGGAATCTTGAAACATATCTATTTGGAAGGTATACTTGCTTGTTTAGGTAAGATACATATCCATCTAAGATTCCCTCCATAAAGCTCATAAATAAGGATCAAACCTTACAAGTAAGACACTTTACACACACCCACGGATGAGCCCTCTTATTCCCTTATTTTCTCTGTAATTCTATAGATTTATTGACTTTAAGTATGAAAGTGGTTATATCAGATAAACCCTTGAAACCTACTAACTGTGCTTTCTCTTATAGATCCAGTCCTGTTTCTCAAGCTCAAGGCTAAATCTCCACAAATGAAATTCAAACAACAATAGAAATCAATTAAATTTATTGATCAAATTATAAGATATTTATTAAAATAAAGAGTGGGGAATTAAAATTCACAAGAAACATGCTGTGTGACTATTCTCTCTTCTTGTTTGGTTATTTATGTTAAGACTAACAAATGACTATATATATCTCCGCCTCGTCATCAATTGAATATATGCTCAAAAATTGTTTTGAGAAATTTACATTGATTGCAACACTTGTTAAGCAAATGAATAGAAATTTCCTTTTTTTATAAATTTCCACGTTTAAACTTAGTTGGTTTTCTGAGTAGAAATGTTTAGAAAGCACTATAAAATTGATTGCCCCCAAACGTAAAATTGGACAAGGAAAAAGAGAGAGAGAGAGAGAGAAATTTAGTGTAACAAATATTTGGTTTCCTTCAGTTTTCTTTTTATTATGTCAATCAAGTACCACAAAGAAATGTTATTGCCATTTTCTTTCTAAATATCAAGACAAAAAATGGAAACGACCTTTAATTTCATTTTCTTTCGTTTCTTTTTATTTCAGCTCATTATGATCAATTTTCACCTTCTATCATATTGCCAAGTATAGTCTCGAATTATTCGGCTCTTTCACAACATTCATTTTACCCCTTTTTTTTTTTTTTTTTATTTGTCACCGAGAGTCTACTTTAAATGATTCATATATGCAAAATTTCTACGATAAAAGATAAAAGATTGAGATTCTTCAATCGTAAAATGAACCATATCTTCTTTTTATTCTTTATTTTTTTTTTAAATTAGCCATATCGTAGGGCAAAAAATAATATAAACTTCATCAAATGTCATACAATTTTTTCTATTGATATTAAAAAAATTTCGACCATCCATAAAAGATCTTCAAAGTTTAAACATTATCATACATACATCTTCATTCAATATCAAACTATTCAATCAAATTGACTATGCATAATGTTTCAAAGTACCTTTACATTAGATAAATATAATTTTGAAAAATGAAAAATTTTGGAGAGAATTAGAAAACTTTATCTTGATATTATTTACATGCATACATCATTAAAGAAAAGAAGTATGTATCTCTATATATATATATGAAGAAACAATATAAATACATATATAGTGGTGGGTGCTAGGTTAGCCGAGCATGTAGAGGGCAGTTCTAGATTGGTTCAAGGGCTCAATTTTTGAATTGAATTTTTTTAATATTTAATTTTTTATTAATTTCTTTTTTTAATACATTAATAATTTCTAATAATATGATCTCTTTTTTCTTTTTTTTTTTAGTGTACTAATTTATTAATAATTTCTAATTTTAATATCAATTTCCAACTTAATGTGATTCCAATATTTTTATTTTTTTCCCTCAAATTTTATTTTTTCCTCATATTCAAGTTCTTAACATTTGACAAATTTTACAAAAAAGATTCACATTGATTGAAATTGAATTTTTCATTTATCCTTAACACATAATTAATTTACAATTAGTTATTTATCATTAATTTAATGATATTATTTTTAAAAAATTGTCCTTCATGATAACAAATAAAATAGCTTTGACATACAATAATTTACTCCATATTATTCAATTATTTTTTCCGACTTAGTGGCCTCCTTTTTCTCTTTTTTTTTTTTTTTAAGAGGTAAACTAGCTAGATCGACCTACCAATTTAATGATGAGTTAGCTCAGGAGTTTGCAACTCGCCGATTCGAATGGTTCTATCTTCTTGAACCATCTAAATCCTTATGTTTCAGCAATTCAAAGGGATGATTTGATCCAATCTCTAATGGATCAGGTCGGTTTACAATTTAGAACGAATCCTTACTCAAATATATATATATATATATATTAAAAAACAACAATTTTAAAACTTGGTGTTGACATATCTAGAGAAAAACCCAATTGGTATGACATGATGTTGTGTAACAAAAGCAACAATGCTACAATCTTTATTAAAATAAATCAAACCAAACATGAAGATTATGACTACCACTTGTGTATGGTCAGTATTGTATTATACGATTGTGGTTGAGGAGGTCTTTTAAGCATACAACAATAAGTTGATATTAATAAAGTGTAAATGCAAGTAGAAGAAGACAGGGAAAAAGAAAAAAAAGAAAAGGGGAATGCAACCACGAATTATACAAGTCAAATATGTTTGGTAATAGTACGTAACGAGTGCCAATATGTTTGGTAGTGCAAATTTTGTAAAAAGGGATTAATGTTGCTTTAAATATGATTGAGACCATACTTATTTAGATATATATTAGGAGTATCAACAGTAAAATCTTCACTAGTTACATATATAAGATTATTTGCTTTTTTAATCATTATAATTAAAAATGAAAAACATGCAATTAAAAGCTTATTCTAAATTAACATAGGATCCTCTCGAAAATATTGATATACGAAAAATACTTGAATTCGGAAAATGCAACACCGAATTCGTTATTAGAGCATTGAGTGTGGTTAACATAATATATTTAAATGACCTTGGCTAATGAGATAAATCCTATAGGCTATAGCTCTAATAGAGGAAAGCATGTTATAATTTTTAAACCAGGGAGCAAAATGCAATTTTGATGCGTTTTAAGGGGTATTACTGTAAATTAACCTAAACGTGGAATTCTTATGTTATTTTGATATGTATTAAGGGGTATTAGCGTAATTTGACTTAAAATCTGCAACTTTCTCCACCTTCTAATATCTACGTTATCATGTCCTTTTATAATTAAAAAAAAAAAAAAAAGAAAAGAGAAAACAAAGGAAGCACATGTGCTTTTATCCTCAAAATCCTATATATAATTCTTCATAGTCACACAAGCCTGGTGTTAGTTTTCGCTATACGATAGCAGGTTACTCTCAAATTCTCAACCACTACAGAAACTAGACATAGTGAAAGGAGACTTTCTCTCTCTAGGTGAAGGAGATGGCTGAGCCGGAGAAGGGCTCTGGGTCTTATGGCGTCCTCAACAACCATCCCCAAGATTCATATGAAGAAGTCGGTCAACCAAAGAGACCAAAGAGAAATAGATATGCCATGGCTTGTGCGATCCTTGCTTCCATGGCTTCCATTTTACTTGGTTACGGTATGTAAAAGCATTAAATCCCTTTTTTACCCTTCTGTTCGTAAATTGATTTTTAGTTTTCCATGATAATTTATCCCCATGTCTTGGATATCTCCGAAAACTTAAAATCATTTCTGACATCGTTAATAATTTTAGCAAATTTCTAGGTTGCTCTGGATCTATCTTTCATTCTTTTTATTCTTTTTTCTTTTATGTGATATCTGTTCTGGTTTGGTAGATGGGTTTTAGAAAATATACTAAATTAATAATGCAAGAGTATTTTCTTTTAATTTTTTCCCCTTACCAAATGAAATGGTAATTTTTAACAAGATATGTAGAGAAACTTTGAAGTTAGGTACCTCTGTTTTTATTAATTTTTCTTTCCATTATTTTCATTATATATGCCATACTACAAATAACTGTTCAAAATTATGATAAACAAATTTATTTTCTAAAACAAATTATTAATAATCTCTTGTACAGTTGCATTACTTTTTCAAAGTTGCTTGGCCTTTTACATAATATATCGTACAAGAGAGGACAGATAAGTTTTAAAATAAACAATTAAATATAATTGAAAAATAGGTTTTTCTTTTAAATATTCGAACCTTTTCAAATAACTTAAAAAAGAAAAAATTCAGAGCGGAAGCCGGAAGCAACGCAAACAGCCCCCCGATTCCGCCAGTGACTTAAGTAATTAACCATGTGAATGTTTTCACAGACACCGGAGTTATGAGTGGTGCGTCAACGTACATACAGAAAGACTTCAATCTCAGCGATGTGGAAGTTGAAATCCTTGTCGGAAGCATCAACGTCATATCACTTATTGGATCCGCACTCGCCGGAAGAACTTCCGATTGGGTCGGTCGCCGCTACACCATTGTGATGGCCGGCGGTATATTCCTTGTTGGTGCCCTTTTGATGGGATTTGCCTTTAATTATGCCTTCCTCATGTTTGGCCGCTTCATCGCTGGTATTGGTGTCGGATACGCTCTCATGATTGCCCCTGTATATACCGCCGAGGTGGCTCCGACATCGGCGCGTGGTTTTCTCACCTCGTTCCCGGAGGTACAACGTTAATGCGATTTATCTTTTTTTTTTCCCTTATTTTGCTTTTTAAATAAGTACCACTAAGTGCCAAGAAACTGCTGGCTCCTGCGTGACGAAAATATTAAAGTTCGATTTTGCCATATTTATTCCGTTTCAAACGAGGTCATTTTATACTCCCGTTGCATTACCTTTCAATTCATCATCGAACGTTAAATAATTAAATGAATTTTATGATACACTAAGAGCACACTACTAATTAAGGTTCTGTATTTATGGAGAAAAATTGTAATTTTCTTAAAGATACATAGAGTTGGGAAAAAGAATTCACAAATTATATGATATGGACATGAAAGAAGAATTTTCAGTCGGGAACAATTGGAATAAGAATTATAAGTTTGAAGGCTTAGAAAATGATTAAATAAGTTTCATTTAATTTAAAATGAAAACTGTCCTTGCGTGTGAGTTGCTCCAAAGGATATGTTAATGGAGACTTCAAAGTCTAACGTCAGATCGTTCATTGTGATTAAAGTTTTCCATGGCTAATTAATTAGTGTTTATATCGGTGTCTTGCTTATTGCGTCTGTCAAATGATCCACCAATTAAATTATTTATGCTGAAAATAAAAAAATTCGATTGGATATTAAATGGTAACATTAGGAGTAAGAATTTTTTATATATAGTACATGCTCATTATATGAACAAGCATTCATAATTTCCCCACCCATGTGAATCGTGGAAAAAATTCTTTCTATTGGTTGCATCCATTATTCGGGCGCCAAAAAATTATATGTATTTATTTAAGCTAAAGTAATATTTAATTTCAGCTTTTCTTTGTGTTTAATTAGTAATTAAATATGTTGTTTAAAACTTGGGGGGAGAGAGAAAAGATATGGGAAGAGAGAAAATGATTGTGGAAGTTTATTTATTTTAGCAATTTCCATTAATTTTCCTTTTGCAAATCTTAATAGAAGTTGAAGAATAAAAATGTAATTCATTCAGATTTCAAAAATCCCAAAAAAAAAAAAAATGGAAGGGGCATTTCATTTTTTTTTTTTTTTCTATTTGTGATCAAATCGGCATTTCATTTGTTGGTAGCGTCAATTTGGGCACAAAAAATAGGTTTACCTTCAAAATAGTTTTTTTTTTTTTTAAAGCATGCTTACATGTTGAAAATAAAGAACTTTGTATTTACACAAATCACATGCAAAATTTGGCACCTTTTTTTCTTGTTTTGCATCTATGTTTCAATAGGAAAAGATAGGCCCATCGAGTAATTTGACGTTTTAACCGGAAAGTAAGTAATACTTCACATGTTTAAAATACCTAAAATAATTAATTTGTAATGCTTTGACTTTTGAAGAGCAAACTCCAGCACCTGCACGCGATATGGTAATATGTTACGCGATATGGTAATATGTTGAAAATATACGACAAGATGGATTCCTGATATGAGATTTGTTTTGAAAACGTTTCAAGCACGTATTGGACAAGTGTTGTGCCAATGATAGTTTTATTTGTTGAAATAATTTTTCTTTTACTCTCTCTTTTTTTTTTTTTTTTCAATATAACAGGTATTCATAAACACAGGAGTTCTACTGGGTTATGTCTCCAACTACGCTTTCTCCAAACTCCCACTCAGCTTGGGCTGGCGCTTGATGTTGGGTGTCAGCGGCGTTCCGTCAGTCCTCTTAGCCGTCGGTGTGTTAACCATGCCTGAGTCGCCTCGCTGGCTTGTCTTACAAGGTCGCTTAGGTGAAGCCCGGAGAGTCCTCCATAAAACCTCGGATACCCCTGAAGAAGCTGAATTACGCTTAGCCGACATCAAAGAAGCCGCCAATATACCAATGGAATGCCAAGACGAGATCGTTTCAGTCCCCAAACGGAAATCACATGGTGAGGATGTTTGGCGCGAACTCTTCCTTCATCCGACCCCAGCTGTCAAGCACATTATGATCTGTGCAGTTGGTATTCACTTCTTTCAACAAGCATGTGGCATAGACGCTGTCGTTTTATACTCCCCAAGGATATTTGAACAAGCAGGCCTTACGTCGGACAACCAAAAGCTACTCGCAACTATAGCCGTTGGATTCGTCAAAGCATCTTTTATCTTAGTCTCAACATTCTTGCTCGACCGAATCGGACGGCGTGTGTTGCTTCTCTCAAGTGTAGGAGGCATGTTTTTTTCACTGATAACCCTGGGAACAGTTTTGACTATCATCGACCATTCAGATGGGAAAGTCTTGTGGGCTATAGTTTTGAGCATTGCTATGTTGTTGTGCTTTGTAGGCTCATTCTCAATGGGACTTGGTCCCATTGCCTGGGTTTATAGTTCTGAGATCTTCCCACTGAGGCTTCGAGCTCAAGGTTCGGGTATCTGTGTGGCAGTTAACCGGTTTATGAGTGGACTTATTGGAATGACGTTTATTTCTTTATATAAAGCAATCACCATTGGTGGGACCTTCTATATGTTCACAGGAGTAGTGGCTATTACTTGGGTGTTTTTCTATGTTATGATGCCGGAAACACTGGGTCGTCCCCTTGAGGAGACTCAAGAGCTGTTTGGTCATTTTCATAGGTGGAAGTCCGTCGAGAGGGAGATGGCCCAGCGGCGGGAACAGGAAGAGAGAAAGTAATGCCAGTGTTGACGGCTGCTTTTAGTGGAAATGGCCATGATCATGTTGTTAGTAGGCTAAGGAATCAATTAGCAAGAGAATATGATTATCTAAAGAGATTGTTATGATGCATGGATAATGGTGAAGGTGACTATGATGATGACCTAGATGATTTTGTGACAGGTCATTATCGACGTCCTATTTTTATATATTACTAAACTCAGCACCTTCTTTTACGGAGTTGCTCTTCTATGTAAGGATAAACATTGTCCCTTTGTTTCAATAAGGAAAAGAATTGTGTTTTTATTTTATTTTCTCCATGGTGATAGATGGAAATTTATTGTGAAGAGGAATGATGGAGTGCAGAAATACCTGCAGTAGGTTGGAACAATAATTGACATAAGGAATGGTCATGTTTTTAGGAACCTCTCGGTTTCCATAAACTCTACTTGCAATGATATTTTTGGTATGTTTAGTTTATAGAATGAAATAGAATAATAATAGAAATGAAAAATAAATGGTTAATTACATGTAGGGTATTTGTGTTATTACATATTTTATTTTAATTACCTATATTTTTATTTTTTACAGATTGGATACCCATGTTTTGTAAAATTAAGAAAAAATTAAAAAGCCGTTGGTGCCATTAATTTGACAGAGGTTCTACATCCCTTACTCATTAATTAAAAGTAAAAGGCTTTACTTGTGGATAGATTGCCGGCGTCTTTTTGTTCGTTGCCTCACTATCATGAAGCCCATGACTTCCAACCTCTCTTTCGCACTGATGCTCCCTGATATTATGTTTGGGAAGGGGAGAGGAATTGCAAAGGAAGAAAAGTAGAGAAAGAATTGGAAAGAAAAGAAAATGAATGGAAAAATAACAAGTTCTTTTATTTGGATAACGGAGGATAAGAAATTTGATAGAATAATTTTTTATTTTGTTAAAATACCTTTGAAATCTCTATATTTTAAAAATATATATTTGTTTTAAGGATAAATGAGTTATTTGGGCCCCGGAGGATTAACTGGGCTAATTGCTAGTTTTTGGAAACGAGATATCCACCGCTATGGACGCATTTGCCCAATTGATGCGTCTGAAGGAATCAATGTTAGACTTATTGGATCCTTAGTAATTCATGCAAGAATTGGTCAAGAAAACCCATTTTATGAAATCTCTAAGAGAAAAAAAAAAAAAAAAGTACGGATGCTTTATTTATCACTAAGTAGAGATGAATACTATATATTAGCGGCGGGAAATTATTTGGTACCGAATCAGAGTATTCAAGAAGAACAAGTTGTTCCAGCTCGATACCGTTAAAAATTCTTGACTACTGCATGGGAACAAGTTCATCTTCGAAGTTTTTTTCCTTTTCAATATTTTTAGTAATTTTATTACATTTCCATCTCAATTCTCTCCAAAATGGAGAGGATTTTTATTTTTATTTTTTTAGGCTTAAGAGAAAACATTCTCCTCCAAATTCATTCTCTTCCCTTTCTCCCCATTTTCCAAACAAGGGAATTGTATTATTTTCCCTTCAAATTCCTCTCCTTCCTTTTCCTTCCTTCAATCCAAATATAGTGTAAGTATCTATCTATGCGGAGAAAGTGGTGGCTATAGTTGATATCATTCTAACATATATACATATATATGCATATTAGAACATATATATTAAGAATAAGCAGATAACTCTATTATGCAAAGTATCTACTTAGACCCTACTTTATCGAATAGGTTTTAGATAGATAATAAGAATTATAGAATAGGTTATGAGTAATCATTTCTCGAAACTTGCTCTCATAAGATATGATAGGTGTATGAGTATAAAGTCAAGGTATCTTATCTTATTTTGGAACATGTACTCTAATATAGATAGAGCATAAGTTATGTGGTACATTAAACCTATTTTGTGATAATAATTAAATAATGTTAATAAATAAAAAATTAATATTATTTTTTTTATTTTAGTTTTAAAGAAAAGAGCTCAATTCATAATAATACTATAAGACTATATGCAACTTATTTCTACTATCTAGTCCATCTCTTTTCTTCTTTTTTCAATAAAAAACTTTCTGTTTTTTTTTATTATCTTATTTTTTTGCATCTCCATTCTGCTTTTACTAACTCTATACTAGTGAGGTCTTTAAATTATATCAGTTTTTATCATTTATTATATTATATTGGAATTATTTATATATGGTTATTATATTTTGTATAAAATAATGTTACGATTTGATAAAAATTTTATTTTGATGATTTAAAGAAAAAAGAATAAAAGAAATTTAAGCACAATCCTATCAAGGGTTTCAATATTTCCAATTGCGAAAGTATTTTCTATTTTGCTTATTAAAGTTTTATATTATTTTAGCTTAAGATACGTTATAACCTATATAAATTATTTTTTGTACATCTACCAATAGTATAGTTATAATTTAGATATTAATTATGCATTTACTACAAAATTTTAAATGAATATAAAGGTACCATATATCATATAAAATCTATAGGATATAGAGTATAAGAGGATTTTTAATTGCTACAAGATAGATTCCAAGTATAAGAATTTAGGAACTTGTATTTACAATATAGGTATGAATAGTCTCTTACTTTATCTATTTTATATTCGCTTGTCTCTAATATATAGACACACTTAAGTCCTTTGTAAAGATGAAGCCTCCACAACTTAGTGAGTCCAAATTGGAGAGAGAGAGGGCAAAGGGGATTTGAAAGGAATAAAAAGAAGAAGAAAATTACAGGTAAATGGAGAACCGTTAGCATCTTCGCTGGGCAATTACAGTGGCAAAGCCATGGTGGTATTATAAGATCTAAGCCCATTCTCATTTTTCCTTTTGTTTATTAATTTGTCTTTTTATTTTCTTTTATCCATAATAGATACACTCGCTTACAATTTTTTCTTATTCTTAAAGAATTTTTCTTTTTCTTTTTCTTTTTTTTATTCTAAAAGCATAACGCAACATTTTTGGAAGAGGGCAACTTT
Organism: Lumnitzera littorea; assembly: GCA_024138015.1. Classification (NCBI taxonomy): domain Eukaryota; kingdom Viridiplantae; phylum Streptophyta; class Magnoliopsida; order Myrtales; family Combretaceae; genus Lumnitzera; species Lumnitzera littorea. The sequence continues at coordinate 23,706,820 of JAMXBB010000011.1, forward strand.
TTTCTTTTCTACTACCAATTTTGCTTTGGGTTTTGTTTTTCTCTCTCTTAAAATAACGGAACTGACAATGGCTTTTTTTTTTTATTTTCTAATTTTACAAAATAGAGGTACCCAATTTGTAAAAAGTAAAAATATAGGTACCTAAAATGAAAATATGTCATAACATAAGTATCCTAAGTATAATTTACTTAAAAATAAAATTGATAAGTAGTAATTGTTTTTCACAGTTATTTTAAGGTTTCATAAATAAATATGAAAATATTCTATAAAATAAGAAAGAATAGCTTATTTCTTAAATCTTATAAAAGAATTGTAATTCCTTACTTTCTAATAATAGCAATATTATGCAATGGTCAGTTTATCAACTAAATTCTAAAATAAATCTATAAAAAAAAGTCTCACAATTTATTTACACATTCAAACAAATAAAAATTGGGAAAGTGTAAGTTGTACAATTATAACTTTTCTAGGCTTTCTAATAATTTGGATATGCTATTTTAGGGTCAATTTATTAATATAAGAACCATGTCCCAATCATTTACCCTACACGTGGACTCATTTCACAATCGTGTCAAATGCTTGGCTAGGAATGTAGCTGTAGTGTGTTAGGTTCCGTAACCCCTCCTCGGTTTGCTCTTTCTTTAGAGCCTTCTCCCTTTGTGTTCCACTTTTTTAGTTGCAAGATAAAGAAATTAGAGGTATCATGTGATTAAAGAATTGGAAGGATAAAGTTGGGATCCAATTTTACTTGGTAGTCTTCGTATTGATCACTCTTACTTGGACTTAGCTAAGCTGACACGGATGTTCCTGTCTGCTGCTTCGTTTTTGCCCACTATAACAAGGACACGTGGAGTGAGGGCATGGCCAGTCTAAGTTTTGATATGCTGTCCTTGCCTGTTTAAAATAATGGAATGGTCCCCGGTTGCCTAGCATTACTCAATGGTCAATGTTGCTACGCCAAGTGACTCGTGAATCATCCATTGGGACCTGCGACTGGGAGTGCTTTGGCTTTTATGTTATTCATATTTTAGCACAATTTTTGGAACAACCCGTCTAACACGACGAATCTATCACATGTTCCACGTATGGATATGAACGAATGATAATAAAAAAATAAAAAAAAAAAAGCAAACGTCCCGTCCATATCCAGCTTTTATTTATAAAATTTGCTACTTTACTTTACTTTTAACGAAGCAAATTCAAAGTTTAGAATTAGCATCTGACAAATATAAGATCAAGTAAATATACTATTTAGTAATTTTAAATTTTTAGAATAAAATTGATGAGGAAAAAAGAAAAGGGCAAAGTTCATAAAGTGGTTCCCAAAAAGTTGGTATTGTTGTTGTTCTATTGTTTATTCACATGTCATAGTATTATATAGGCTTAATGAATCGGATTTGCCTAAAAAAAATCGGGTTCGCCTAAAGGAATGATGTTGAAAGAAAACTGATATACATAGCCAATGAGTTTTATGAATTAAGTTTTCATCAATAAAAGTGAAGAAAAAAATTTTTTAAGTAGATAAGAGTGAATTTTGCAAACTGCTTTCGGAATTTATATTTGTATATAACGTGTTAAAACACCCAAAAATTATTCCTAAACCTTGTACTGAATTATTCGGCACCCAATGAATTTCTGCAAGTTCTAATAACATATATTAGTTTTTTTTTTTTTTAATTAAAGTAAAGACAACATTTATTAGTTGGCAAAGGCCCGCTGTCTAGCTACGTACATGTTTGGAGTTCTTCTCGGAATGAACTCGAATCTGGTTCCATGCTTTTCATGAGTGATGATATATATAGGCCATGCTAAAGCGATGGAATCAATTGGCATGTCGGCAATTACTTATTGAAATAGAAATCATCCACCTCATAGTTTTTCACAATTTCGAATAATTCGCGCGTGCAAGAGTTCAGTACAATTTTCGGATGGCAAAACATTTTCCTTTTTATGTTAATTTTAATTACTTTCCCACTTGGTGCTTTTACTCATTCAAGTTCGCACGTTTCGAAATATTTTTCCCCTGTATCTTAATATATATATATATATGTATGTATTCAGTTCTGTATCTATTATATGTATTTATTTATATAATTATTTTTTAATATCTTGCTATCCCATCACACGATTCTGAATCGATATGTTGCTTAGATAAGTCAAAAAGGTCATTTTGATTTCAGCTACTAAGAATTATTTTATCGAGAAAGAAAAAAGGACAAATATACGTTAAAAGGTATTAGAGGAAATAAAAAGGCTTGATATTACTAATTAATTACAAAAACTAGATATCTTCATCGTTCGAAAATGTTTACATTTTCCAGAAAAAGAAATAGAATCTCAGAATGATTTGTTTTCGATAATTTGTCTTTAAATTTCTTTAGGTTTATCTCCTTTATGCCACTTGACATCCTGTTATAGATAAAGTGACTATGCATTTATCCCATATGTGGGGTGCAATGGTCTATAAAAGAGTGATACTCTTAATTGATGCATTATTTTTAGCCTTGACTATTCTCAAAGGGTCCGTCAACTATTGTAAATATAGTAAAACATTTATTTATCACAACTTTTGCTATTGTAGAACATTTCTTTACATAAAAGTCATAAGAGTCATAAGAGAGTATCCTATAAAATCTTCCATATTTCTTTAAAATTATCCTTGTAAGGCTTATTTGAATTATCTTTTTTTTCGTCTGTGTTTGATATGTTTCTATTTAAAATTTGGTATTGAAAAACTGTCTTATTTATATTTTATCTGATTCTATTTTATAATTATAATAAAGATAGTAATTAAAATGTTAGGATTAGGAAATAAAAACTCATATATATTTAAGAGAAAAGTTTTGATAAAATATATTTAATGTATTGAAAATAATTATTTTAATTAGTTTTTTTAAAAATATATTTACATATTTTTTATATCTTATTCTTACTAAACACAAAGATTTAATTAAACAAGGATAAAATAGAAAAGAAATGAACCAAATAGAACCTTAATTGATAATAAGGTATGTGACTTTATTTGGACTATTCGGCAAAAATAAATAAAATAAAACAAAAGAAAAATTATTTGGACAACTAGTGTACTCACAGGTCGTACATAATTGTATTGGTGACCTTAGCAGTATTTATATATTATTCCACAGTGCATCTGTAATAGGCTATAGTAAGAACAGACCTGCTTATTAATGTAGTGTTAAGTATCAAACAAAAGTTTGAACATTCGTCAATGGAGTATTAATTAAAAATGTATGTATTAGGTGTTGCAATCAATACCACCGCCATTCATTTGTCTGATATGATAGCTCCAGACATGGGGATTGACTTAAATCTAAGCACCGCGAGGAGAGAGAGAGGAAGAGAAGAGATCAGATTAAAGATATTGATTATTTATTTTTTAAGGGTACTCTCAATCTATTAGAAAATGAAGAACAAAATGATGGAGTGAGATGGGGATAAATTCCACTTTGTTAAGTAGGTCTTATCATTGAAAAACGGCCAATGAGGACAGATTGGAACTTATTGAGCTGTTTCGCTGTATCATCTCCGGATGACAACCTTCTATGTGTCCTTAAAAATAGTAACTTTTTATTTTTAAGAATGTGTTGGTTGGAGGAAGATTATGCTCCAATAGCAAGGCAAGCGTATTTGATGATTAGACATGAAGAGACCTATCACTTTCAGTTGCCTTATGACTAGCTTCTCTAAACTAAGAAAGCATTTACGTGGATCAAACTAGTTCTAAACCACGCATGGGTTCTATCATGCTCCTATTTACCTATCTTATCAAACACACTTTGTCATCCCTTGAAATCAAAAGATACGAGGCTCACATGTTATTTACTTTTTCTTTTCTATGTTTGTTTGAGTTGAACAAGATATATATATATATATATATATATATATTATCTTTCTTTAGGGAGAACAAACATCAATTAGTATTAAAATGAATCGTGGTTACAATTTTTGGAAAAAAAAATTTGAGTTAACTTTTTTTTGGATAGGTGGATTTCTTTAATTTTAAGTTAGTTTGAAAAGAAACAACATAACTTACATATTAGTAGTAATAGTTATAGAAGTAGTAATAAAATTATTAAAATGGCCTTTAATCTTTAGACCAATCCATAGCTGCAAAACCAACACAACCTAACTAGCATAACCCTACTACATGAGTCACAGTTATTGGTTGTGTCCATTGCACACAACACCTAGTGACGATACTAGATTTAGGTTGTGCTTGGGCCTTATAACTCGTAGAAGCTGATGGATCACCTAACCAAACTAGGCTCCAGTTGGTTTAGGTTTTGTAATGGACCTTTACACAATTGAAGCTCTATTTTATATCCAACTAATAAGACCTAATAGTGCCTAAGGAGTGCACCTAAGCAAAACAACCAAGTGGTGAGCTCGGTGGTTTAAGGATTAGGTTAGAATCAATGGACCAGTCACGTTTGGGTACTTAGGTCACATGGTTCGTGTGTTCTATGATGTATTAGTGATTATTGACTTTAAGGTGGATGTTTGTGTTGGTTAGAGTTAGGTAGTACCTTGGGTGGTGGGGGGCACATTGTTATGGTAGGTGTAGGGGTGGGGGTGGGTAAGTGGGTGAGTAAAAGAAGAACAATGTAATGAATGTTTAATGAATTGCAATTTCTTACTTGATAGCTCCTTTTTTATTATTTTTATTTTTTTTCCTTTTCATTTGAAAGATACTTTGTCGTAGTGCCTCCCATCAAAAGATACCTTGTTATACAAAAATCCAAATGCTATTAAATTTTGATTAATCATACTATTAAATTATAATAATTAAAATTTATAAATTGTTAAACTATGAGAGGCTTATTTTGGTGAATTAGTTCTTTTCCTTTATGTTTTATCTAGAATTATATAAAATTGATCTTAAAGTTCATTATTAAATTTCATAGAGCAACTATTGAGCCATACATATAGCTTTTTCTCACCATTTAATGTGCCACTTACAACAAAATGATACTATTTTAAAATTCTATAAGGACTAGCATACTTATACTCAAAATGTTCTTAGAAAACTTCAATACATATTGACATGATTAAATTAAAACACAACTTTTTAGATTTATTCAAATCTCTATAGCTCATTTTTTTTAATAATCAAAATCAACACATTTTTCATCAAAAGATAGAACAAAATAAATGGCTAAAAATTAGTACTAATAAATTTTAGGCCCCTTAAGTAGAAGCATAAACTAAATATTTAGATGCTTAAGAATAGCTAAACCCTCATTAGATCATTACACTGTACAAATATATATATATATATACTTATACTGTAGTGCAAGGGTTCGAATGCGAGGGTCACATGTGTGCCATGTGTCCAGACACAATATGTGTGATCAAAGGGAAATAACTTGAGTTGTATGTATGGGATGATCAAGTGAGGTAGGGCAAAATGAAAGAGTAGGTAATCTTAGTAAAGTTCTAACATAAAATGTGATAAATGAAAGAGCGCAATGGCATCAAATTTCACAACTAATAAAGATCAAAGTTATGTTTTTAAGATGTTCAAGTGTTTGATTCTTTGAGATGAAAATCTAACAACATGATGGTGTTTGTGTCTAGATATCTCCAATCCAAATGAAAGAGGGAATAGGGTATTTATAGGAGTTAGCCATTAATTTCATCTGTTGGATCTTAATGATAATTAATGACCATAATTGATCCTTCCCTTTTAATGGGCCTTAAGTAGGTTTTCTTTACAGTTTTAGGCCTAATAGAGACCTTATTTTTAGTATAAGCCAATATTAAGAAAGATTATATTGAATGGGTCGATTCAATGGACCCTATTCCAGGCTCATTATGTTAAATCTCTTAGGATCATTTAGAATACATGGGCTTAAAGCCCAATTTTGAATTTAGCCATATATGTGTGTGTGTGTGCACGCGCGCGCGTTCTTTAGTGAGATGATTATTTTACCAACTTTTTAATTGTCTAGTAAAATCAGAAATTAAAAGAAGTGCTATTTGATAATTAGTAATATTTGGAATAGTTTTATTAGTGTTAGAAAACATTATCATTTAGTTAAGAACATTAAGAATTTTTTGTTTTGAAAATCCATCTATATTCCATTTATAAATAGATCCTATAGAATACTTATTTTGATAATTATCATTTCTTTCTTCAAAAATTATATCAGGAGAAATTGCTTTCTAATAGTATAATTTTTTAGGTTCTTTCCAATTAATTTTATTGATTTCATTTTCTGATTCATTAATGTTTAAATCTTTTAAAGAAATACTAGACATTATTTCATTAATTAAATTATTATCAATTTCATTAAAAACATTAAGTTTTTCTAAAGGAGTATCATTTATGTTAATACTCCTTAATTTTGATGAGTTAGTTGGTGTTTGTATTTTTAGAATATTAATTGGTTTTAATGAAGATGAAGTTTCTTTTTTAACTTCCTTATTTTTTAGTATTTCAAAAGGCTTAAATAAATATGTATTTTTATTAGTTTTATTAATTAAAAATTTTTCATTTGTTTTATTTATTTTATTATTAATCACATTTTCCATTTTGTCTAATTGTTTTCCTATTTTGTGTAAATATTGATTAATAAAATTATTTTGATTTATTACTTTTTTTAATTCTTGAGCCTTCTTCTTCTGTAGCATTTTTGAAAAACACAAGAGTTATTTCAGTATTTTTATGCGTAGATTTTATATTACTAGTTGGTGGATTATTTGATTCTATTATTTGTCTATCACTTAACTCTCATTTAAAACATTCATTTATGACATTAATTTCTTTAGGTTTTAAATAATATTCTTTAAGCCATTCAAAGAAAAATATTTGAGAACTAATTTCATCCATAAAATTATAATATTCATCTTTTATTTGTTTAATGGTATTTTTAAATGTTTTAAAATACCATTCTCTAATTTTTTTTTTCATTTTTTAATGAATTAAACTTTTTGTTTGGAAGAATCCTGTCCAGTTCAAAGGATTTCTCTAAAACATTAAGTTTTAGATCACCTATTTCTAAAAAAGAAGGTTCCCCATATTCTAGATTATTATTATTATTAAGTTGGTAAACTGATCTAGTTATACCTGAGCTATTGTTGATTATACTAGAAATTGAAAGATTATTCTGAACATTAGGTTGAACATTGGATTGGGCATTAAATGGTGATTGAACAAGAGGTGGAGGAGGAGGTAGATCAACTGATCCCTTAGAAGAGGATGACATTAACCTTATTTCTGAGCAAAAGATCTCCTAGAAAATTGAATTGTTATCTTGCCTTCAAGGTGTTAAATTACATTAGAAGGTTCAGTGTTATAAATAGGTTGTTTTGGAAGTGAGTTTTCTATTTCCCAAGTTTAGGTAAGTTGACTTGAGATCATTGAATCATTTTGGGTACAGAAACATTGGATTTGGTTAGATCTATTTAGATTAAAAGGGTTTAACCTTTTTTGTCAATTTTATAAGCTTTAGATCCAAAAGTAGTTTTCATTAGTTTAAACTATATTCTGTAGATTACAACTATTGGTAAAGTACCTTCTATCATTCTATAATTATGTGTCTTAATTTGAAGAATTAAAGAATTTGTTATGGTTTTGTCTCTAAGACCTAGAGTAATATTAGGATAATATTCAAATTGTATTAGACTAGTGTTAAGGCTAGTCTTAATAAACGCATGCATTAATCTTTTATAGTCTAGTTCCCTAGCATCTTTAAGAATCATAAACACATAAGTGTCTAAACCTAGTTTAGTAAGATGTTTGGCTTCTACTTGAACTAAGTCTATGTGCATATAATTTCATTCTTTAGTATATTTCTTAATTGATTCAGTATTTAAAAGTTTTATTGTGGTTAAGCCATCAGAAATAAGGATATCTTTTTCTTTTATAGCTATAACATAATCAATTTTACCAAAAATTTTCTATTTAGCTATTTGATAAATTTGATTATAAGAAGTTTTAAGTATTTTCTAATCATTTATTGCTTTATCAAAGTCTTTCATATGTACTTAATTTCTATTATTCAACATTAATTCTTCTGATTGCTTATAAGAAGTAAAGCTAAAAGAAGACATAGTTCTTTTAACTAAATTTATATTTTCAAAAGAGACTAATTTTTCTAATCTTAAATAACAACGATTTAATATTTTAACTTCATATAAAACTGATGAAAATGAAACAAGAATTCTTGATGAAAATGATGAGCCAATTAAAGATATGGTTAATATATATATATATATATATATATATAAAATATAGGATACATGTAACGAAGTTATATGACAAAAGAAACCACTAAATATCGAGTAAGAAAATTTAATATAAGTCTTCAATCCACTAAATTTGTAAATTTCAATGTTCAAGTAGGTTAAGCTCCAAATGAAATATTGCTCATGGTTACATTTATTCTTACAAGGTATATCAAAAAAGAAAAAAGAAGAACGTTCGATAAGGTTTCTTCAAAAGGTGAAAATAAAGCATAAAGAGTAAATGATGTTAAAGATGTATGTCATCTTTTAAAGCATCATTGTCCCTTAGAATATAAGATGAAATATCTAGGAGAAAATAAGCATCATGAAGAAATAAAAGTAAATAAAAAAATCAAATAAGTAATTACACATAATACCATATTCATCGAAGGAAAAATGTTAAAATTCATAAAAAAATTAATAGTAATGATAGTTATAAATTCGTAAATTTCACAAGTGTTCCCATTTTATTAGAATATTATATATATAGCTTATATATCTCCAAAATCAATGTAAAGTGCAAATTTATTTTATATTTAGAATGAAATAAAAAAAGGGAGATGAGGAACTCTTGAGTCAATTGATTCACACTTGATGTATTTCCAATCTTTTTCTATGCGAGTTTTATCTTCCTTCACGGGGATTTTGCCATATTGTTACTAGTGTTATTAGTTTTAATTCTCATGATACTCATTTTACCTTCTCCCAAGATGCATTCATTATTGTATATATTTTTTGGCTAATGTTATTGTATTATTCAAATGACAATTTCCTTTTGCTTATTTTTTTTGTCATATTAACCAATACAATAAATTTTCATTTATTACAAAAATTAGCAAATTAAGTAATTACTTATTTAATAGTTTTACACCATAGATAACAATTACATTGTTAACTTTGTAAATTTTTTGACTTTGTCACATAAAGTATCAATAAAAAATAATATCATATTACTTGATTTAATTTTCTTACAATCGTTATAATGAAGATGATGGCGTCTTTGAGTTTTGGTTGGTAGAGATTGATTGCAATTAGGCTTTGTGCTAATATGTGAGCCTACAAAATAAATAATAGTAAGGGGTACCGGAGTATTGCCTGGTGTAGCTATTTTGATGCTTAAGTCAAATGGGTGTATAAAGATAGTAAGAATACTCGAATGTTAAGAGAAGGCTCTAATATACAAAGTGTCAAGTAGTTTACCGTTAGGTGATAGCCTTATATTTATGAAGGAGTAAAGTTGACAGTTGAAGAGGAGTTAGTGGGTTGAAGCCATACTCGCAAGCAAGGGGCAGTGGAGTTACAAGGGTCAACATGGTCCGTAAAAGAAGGAAGTAGGTTTGCCATGCCTCAGACGAAATAGTAAAGCGCAACAGAGCGCTATATACTATTAAGAAACTAGTGATCAATATTCATGTTGTCTCACCAGCTTCGCCATAATAAACAAGGCTCTTTACACGAAGTACTAGAATGAGAAATTACATGCAGCATTTATAGGTAAGAACAGGTATACTTCATGATTCACATATTTGCTTTAAATAAGTCTAACTAATGTAATAATCTAATGTCATTAATACATATAATTAAACGACAGTAAGTGCGTCTATCTTATATGTAAGTAGGTATTAAGGTACTTATGGCCTAACTATATGCAAACTAGAAAGTGGTTCATTAAAAGATTTTACAAACATATTAAGTATATTAATTTATAAAGTATCTACATATCTTCCATTTGTTGCTTCGCCAAAATTCTGTCCCTTCTAAAAGTTATTAAACAATACACTACCTAAGGCATAGTACGGCTTGGAGAAACCTAATAGGGACGCTGTAAAATACTGTAAGGGTGTAAGCTACATCCAATTTAGTGAGAACCAACTCATATTACTCATAAACAAGAACAAACAAGATATCAAACATATGAATGCATGAATAAGCAAGTGGATACAACATCACATGTAGTTTACTGGAAAATACATGAAGACAAAGGTTTACACTGCCTTTTGACCAAGGGTTGAGGGTTATAGTTCCACCAAATGCCTAGGCTAATCCAATTATTGTATATCTCTTAGCATGTATCCTTAATTACTATACACTGCTTATTCTTTTAAACACTCTAGGAATAAATTCCCTAGCTATACATACCTCTAGATACATGCATGCCCATAACAATATAATGAACTTGGCTCATTTAATTATACGGCCATCCTCTTAGTCTACTTAGTTTGCAATTAAATGAGAAAACCCCGATTTGGGACATTCTTTCATTATGTATATGACAGTTGATGGCCATTTACATGTAACGTACCATGCATGACATAATTTTATTTAAGTTTCGATATACTTAGATCTATTTCTTTTAGGTGGTCAATCAATTTCGACCGACAGACAGAAAATTCCTACAATACATGCAACAGTCAATCTTTACTTCTTACTATTAATTAGGTTATTTTGTCATCACATCAACAAACAAACAAACATATGCATGATCCTAATGCCCCATACATCCAATTGTTATTTTCTTTTAAATGCAATTACTGTATAACCACAAACAGAGTAATAGTCATTGAGGTACTTACTCATTCATTTGATTTAGTCAAAATAATCCTCTATGTCACGTCCCGAAGTGGTAGAGTTGTAACAGTCCCATTGTATAAATCATTTTAAGATAGAAGTTGGCTTTACAATCGCTATCCTAGACCTGATCTACACAAGGTGTCCATGACTAACTTGCTTTGAAGTAAATAGTTCGTAATGTAAATAAATTATTTACCTAAGAAAGTGAAAATATATATATATACACTAGAATTTAGTTCTTACAATTAACATTTACAACGCCTCACCGTAATCTATTTCTTAGTTAATACATTATTCAGAAATGAAAAATTCTAAGATAAGAGCTTAGACTTTAAAAATATATGTTTGTTCTTCAAATGTTTTTCCTTACTCCCCAAGACCTAGCAATTGCTAGCTTCAAAGTAGTTGCCACTTCTTAACTAACACCTGCAACGACGTCTATAGAGATATGGACAACTACAACTCAGTAAATTAGGATAGAGGACTTAAAACTATATTACTAACACAAATAAGGTTATCACTCAATTTAGTTAGATGCAATACATGAACATACAAATACCATCATACGATGTTATTCAGCCCGTCGTGAGATTAGAGAAATTGCGTCCACTCTAATCCAGGTTAAGGAGTTGCTGTTAATGCGACAGCTCACGATTAAACCTAAGCTTGTGCAATGGAGACACTGCTCCTTCTGCAACTACCTTTAGACCATTGACTTTATCCTTGCCATGACATCCTCACCTGTCACTTAGTTCGACTAAGGATGAAGAAAGGAGCCATTATGCTATCCAACGCTATCCCTTTCGAAGGGGTCGGTATTTGGTTGGAGAATTCCTAAGTTTCCCATAATGGGTTGCTATGTAGGTCTGATTTATGATTACAGGTTGTATATTTGATTAGGTCCAATTTAGGGTGATCAATCATTTCATTCAAATCATACAATACAAGTCAAGCAGTAAATAAAAAATCATATTATCAGCTCAGAACAAGCACAATCAAGTATAATTTCAAGCCTCTAAAATACAACACTGTATTAATCCTAACTTACCCGAACTCCTTGCTTACTTACTCGAGGTCCGACTCGCTCAAGTCATCATTGATCATCTTTGTAACATAAATGTGGTTTCAGTTTTTCATATAACTATTATCAGTTAGTTTTATCCTATAACACTTATTGTTATCTTTTGTTTAAGGTTTAATATACCTAATTATCTAAGACTTAAGTCTTTTACAATTCTTCTTGAATCGTGTTAAGTTCTGTTTCAGTTTTCGTATCCATTTCTAAATTAGGTTTTTAACTCAGTTTTTTGTTAGAGATTTATATGTACACCTTAAGAAATTATTCTGACCCATAATGTGAAATTAATCGCATTATCTTTGAATATCCTAAATATTGTTTTTAGTCTATAACTAGTGTTTTAGTCCGTGCAGTACACCCGAATCCTAATGTAATTACTAAATTCACCCCCGTTATGAGAAAATCTTATATTTTTCATATAATTACCTTAATTTAAGTTTCCTATTAGATTTATTGTATATTCCTATTTTATCATAATATCAATACTAACCAATATTTTTCTAATTATTAATTTCTCATAATTACATATTACACATTATCACCTAATGTGTACAAAATATATACATTTAATATTCCCATCACTTTAAATATCATCTCTTAACATCAAATAACATTCCAAATATCTAAATTCATCCCAAATCAGATTTTAAACCTAATTACCCTAAATTACCAAATTAACTCAAAATTTTTCATTTTTTACCTATTATATATTTACTACATTATATGCTAATAATTACATCTAACACTCCAAATACTACAAATAGCATACTCCATTAGATTTTAACATCTTAAAACATATAATTGTGCATCAAATAAGTAATTACCATTTAATTACTTAATTAATCTTAAATTATCCATTTTATGTATCATTTTAAGGCCTAAAAATTTCAAAAATTAATTTTTGAAAATGGGCCTCATAGCACTGTTCTATATCATCTAAATAGTCTATACAAATTTTTTTGGCTCAAAACTACACTTCTAAAGTCATTTATTTCTAAATCGAAACATGCTCGATTTTATATGAATTCTTAAAGACCATGTGTCACAGGACATATTTTCATCAAAATAATATTTTTCCTAAAATCTACATAAAAGAAATTCTATAATAACAAGTTTCATAATTTTTTAAGAATATTTAATATTTTTACAAAATTAAATAAAATCAAGTTGGAAATTGGATTCACTTATGTAGGTGGCTTCGACCACCGTTGGCCGCCGTGGCCTTATTGGCCGGTCTAAGTGCTGCTACCACCGTATGGGGTGATGGCCATCCACTTCCAAGTATTTGTTTGGTGTTAGTTTTCCTTCAAGGCTCTAATTACATAGATTTGAGTTATTTTTTTTTTGTAATTAATCCAAACACTCACTATTTTGGTCCTCTCTATTTTTCTTACTCTCTAAACTGACCAAATGAGCTTCTAAAATTTTCTTGCTATTTAAAGAGGTGTTAGAGAATTATTGTGTATTAATTAAACAAGACAATTATCTTATCTCTTCTTCTTTTTGACCTTCTATTTGGCTAAATTTAATTGGTTAATTTTTTTCTTTAAAATTCAGATTGCACGCCCCACTTCTGGACTATTCCTCATTTTTCTATATTTTTCTTGATTATTCATTAATTAATTATGAATTTTATTTAATTATTTAGTATTATTTTAGCACATTTTGAGTATTTTAAGTAATTACGAGTATTCCTACCTACATATAAATTCATATATAGTACAAATAAATATTCCTAAATATTATTTAGGTCATTCTATGATTTTTAGTATATATATAATTTATTTTTAGCGATTTGTTAGTTATTGAAATACATTTTACGCATTTCCAATAAATAATAAGTTATATACTTAAAATTTGAAAATTTTATATTCTTTTATTTTATTACTTATTTTCTTAAATTTGAACTTATAAGATCACTTTTACTAATACTTCTAACTTTATTTGATAATTTAGACTCGATCGAATCCTTTAACCGATCGCCCTAAATTCTACAAGTTAAACTTTGGGTAGCTGATTGTGGGTCTTACACTATAGATATTCCAAGGATTCGTTCATACCACCTATAGCATAATTAATCAATAGTAAAATAATTATATCAGTGACTACAATTACAAAATTTCTATATTGTTCTTTCCTCTTTCTATAGCTATCCATGTCTCTCTTCTTTATATATGGTGCAATTAATTCATAATTAATAAATCCTCTTTTTATATTATGCTCTTATTCATATTTTTAAAACATAACACTTTAAAATTGATTATAATTTGCTCAAATTAACTTCTCATTATTCAATAAAATTTTCCTATTAATCCTTATAAGTAGCACATGTAATGTAATATCTTGTCATCTTGAAATTATTTTACTTATCTTATAATCTCTCATTTTTACTACATCTTTATATTATTAGTATGTTAATATGATAATGTGAATGATTTCCTAATCATCTTACATAATTAAAGCCTTAATCGCTTTCTTAATGATTTTGATATATTTTAATCATGTTAATCATGGAAGTCATGGCTTAAACACTAAGATTGTTTTGTATTATCCCTTAATCAAAGGTTAAAATCAATCAATCTCCTAAACCACATGTTGGTTGAAACCCTAAAGATACACTCCATTATTTTGATCATCTTGTTATCCTTCTTTTAATATTAATTTTTTAAGATATCTAATATACATACTATGACACTTGATTTAAAGTTCATAAAATAAGAGGAAACATATACACTTATATATATATATATGTAATGTTAACCTAAAGTGTAAGATTAAAAGTGCCTAACTTAATATTTTCTTAATTCTAAATAAGATGTACTAACTTATTATACTATTATATTAGGGTTATATTAGGATAATCATTAAGTATTACCGAGCTTAGTTTTTTCTACCAATTTTCAAAATTTAATCTTCTTTAAACTGATCAACATTAAACCTTACCTATTTAATATTGATCCTCGACTAAAATTTAAAGAAAACCAGTTCTTTTAATCTTTGAAAAAACTTTGGAGTCATCACCCAACCAAGGTCGGGAAATGGTTTAGGTCAAAACCAAAGGAGTAGATTTGGTTTTGTTCTAAACACTAGTTTACGTGGAAAACCGATTTTGAAAAAAGGGTTTTGAAGAAACCAAATATATAAGTTCAGGGTTAGACTTTTTAAACCCTTACAGGTATCATCATATTTCTAAATTTAGTCTTAATTTAAAAAAATCACCTTTCAATAAACTATCCTATAAGAGAAATTCGATCATTAGTTAATAAATTGGATCATATTATATTAAATTGGATAAATTTAAACTAAATTGGAAGAAATTTAATTTTTTTTCGTTTTTTACTAAATTAAGGAACCAAAAGTGGAAAAACTAATCTTTTTATTTTTTACTGTCACCCCAAAGGTGCCTATATATACACTATTCAGGATTAGACGTATGTATTTTTTTTTTTTTTTGTAAAAATTTAAGCAGGTTGATTGATTTTAATTTTTGAAAGAAATCAGGTTTACGTTTTTAATTTGATTTGGTTTATTTAAGGAAAACTTTCTAAAAAAGGTCCGAAATTTTGTTTATTGGATTTTCGAAGATTCTAAAGGTCCTAATTTTAAAAAGATCCATTTTATTTTATTTTATTTTTTTAGAAAAAAGGTTTTCTAAGTGGTAAAATAATTTATTAAATTTTTATTTCATTTTATTTATTATTTTTTATTCATGTGTTATTGAAGAAAATAAACTAAACTTACTACTCTCATTTTCTTTCTTTTTTTTCTTTTCCTTTCTTTGATTTTTTTTTTTCTCTTTTTTTTTAGTTATACTTACATTTCCATGTACATGGTATAAATAAATAAATAAAAAATACAAAGAATAGAAATAAGGCTAGATTAAGGAACTAGAGAAGGGTTGGTGTATAGGTTAGACCTGTGGACATAAACTCGAGTCGGCTCAAGTTTGGGTTAGATTTGGGTTAGATTTAGGTCAACTCCAAACTCTTCTTCAGCAGCAGTACTATGGGGTTAATTCAAGGTGATTCAAACATTGAATCTAAGGGTTGAAAATATTTTTGTGTGTTTTGGATTAAGATTAGAGGGGTAGGTTCAATGTCGTGGTGTTAGGGTAGTGTTTAAGTGGTTTTCGAGTATGGTGGCCAATGGTAATGGATTATGGATTCTAGTGGTGGTGGTTATGGCTCACGAGAAGGTTAAGGTTTATGTTTTAGATCACTACGAAGTCAGTTGTAGTGGTAGTTTTGGACAAGGAAGCCTAGAGAGAGAGATTCGAAGAAATAGAGAGAGAGAGGGAGAGAAAGTGGATCATAAAGAGAGATCGATAGAGAGAAATGATTTTTGATTCTCTTGTGTCTTAGGAAAAGCTTGAAGAAGTCTAATTTATACTTGTTAAGCTTGAATCAAACATGGCAAGTTAATTAATGGCCACATCTACGATGGCCATGGAGCTCGATTAACCTATAATTTCGAAGAAAATTGCTCAATTCATGGGTTAAATGCTAATCAACATTGTATTCCCGGTGTTTGTTTTTGCCAAAAAGATTAACACGAAGCTTTGAAAATCATCCCATAGCTTGAATCATGGAGATCCAATCTCAGATGACAAGCTGCATATTCCAATTTTTTTCGATTTTCAAAGCTTGATTTGACTCACTAAATGATTGTATCTAGACATGTTTTCAATCTTAACTCGAAGTAGGCTATGTCTAGAACAAAAATTGCTCATTGATTAATGTGTTTCAACATGGTATTATTACGAAAAATGAGGCCAAAGTGAAGGGGTTGAAGCTGTTTCGTTAGGGAAAAGGAAGGAAACAATGGGAAAGAGGGGAGAAAGAGAAAGGAAAGGAAGAGAAAAAGGGCTAATGTGGTGCCACATTAGCTGCGAAATCCAATAGGGGAATGCCATATGTCTTGTTGTGACATGTGGTGGCTGTCGTGATGTGTCAGGTGACAGCTATCGTAACGTGTTGCCACGTGGCTTAACATATGGAGTGCCACGTTAGCTCGGTCCACTTGCTAAATGCTATGTGTCTACCATGTGGCTAATACGTAGACCTATGCTAACGTGGTTTGATTACTTGATGCTACATATCAAGATACATAGCACAATGAGATTCTGACAAGATACATAGCATAATGAGATTCTGACACGTAACAGTACGGTATTTGTTTGTCTCTCGATTGAGGATTTGCTTATTATGCCATATCTTGGTTTTCTCCTTGTACATATGAGCATTCTTAAAAGCCTCATTCCTAAACTCATTTAGCTTGCTCAATTGGAGTAACTTATGGCTCCTAGCAGCTTGCTTATCAAAATTCATGAATTTTATGACCTAATATGCTTTATGCTCCAACTCCACTAGGAGATGGCAAGCCTTGCCAAAGAGCATGTGATATAGGGACATACTAATTGGGTTCTTGTAAGCAGTTTGATAAACTAAAAGTGCATCATCAAGCTTAAGCGACTAATCTTTTGTTGATGCATTCACAATATCTCTAAAATTCACTTTAGCTCTCGATTTGACAACTCTATGTGACCGCTTGTTTGAGGGTGATAAGGTGTGGCCACCTTATGTCTTACTCCATTTTTTGCAAGCACATTCTCAAATTGTTTATTACAAAAGTGAGAGCCCCGATCACTAATGATTGCTCATGGTGAAGATGTTTCTTTTCAAGAATTGAAGTACTCCTCTTGCATCATTAGTTGGGAGAGCCATTGCTTTAACCCACTTAGACATATAATCGATACCCCCGAGGATGTACTTATTGTTGATGGATGATAGGAATGGTCTTCTAAAATCAATCCCCCAAACATCAAAGATCTCTATCTCTAGTATCCTATGCTGTAACATCATATGTCTCCTAGAGATATTTCCTGAATGTTGGCATTGCTCATAAGCTAATACAAAATCATGACAATCCTTAAATAAGGTGGGCCAATAAAATTCACATTGACGTACCTTAGCAGCCATCCTTTTAGCACCAAAATGTCCACCAGCTTTATGACTATGGCAATGGTGAAGTATGTTAGTAGCCTTTGATGCTGGTACACATCGCTTAATCACTTAGTTAACACAACTCCTAAAAAGGTACGACTCACCTTAGAAGTACTTTTTCACCTCAAATAAGAACTTCCTCTTCTAGTGATGAGATATCTTATATGGTAAAATGCCACTAATAAGGTAATTCATGATATTTGCATACTAAGGTAGATTCTTTAGTGAAGCTACATATAGGTGCTCATTGAAAAAGACCTTATTGATTGGAAACTCATCTTTCTCATTTACAATCCTTGAAAGAGGGTTAGCTACCACATTTTCAGTCCCTTTCTTATTACGAATCTCAATATGAAACTCTTGTAATAGAAGGATTCACCTTATAAGCTTAGGCTTTGCATTTGATTTTGTTAATAAGTACTCAAGCATAGAGTGGTCTATATAGACTGTAACCTTAGAGCCCATGAGATGTGATCTAAATTTATCACAAGTGAATACTATAGCTAGCGACTCCTTCTTTGTGGTGGCATAGTTGCATTAAGTACCATTGAGCATCTTGTTAGAGTAGTAGATCACTTAGAAGACTTTATTCCTTCGCTGGCTAAGTAGAGCACCAACTACAATGTCATTGGCATCACACATAAGCTCAAATGGTAAGCTCCAATTGACTATTACAATCACAGGTGCTATGGTCAATTTCACTTTCAACAACTCAAATGCTCGAAGGCATGACTCATTAAATGAAAATAGAGTATCCTTCTTCAACAAAGTACATAAAGGTCTAGTAATCTTGGAAAAATCCTTAATGAACCTCCTATAGAACCCAGTATGACCAAGAAAACTCTGAATTCCCTTCACATTCACCAATGGTGGCAACTTTGAAATGACTTCTACTTTGGCCTTATCTACTTCGATTCCCTTTATTGAGATCTTATGGCTAAGCACTATCCCTTCTTGCATCACGAAATGACACTTTTCCCAATTCAATATCGGGTGAATGTCCTTACACTTCTTACGCATGGATGACAAGTTTTCTAAGCAACTATAAAATGAAGCTCCAAATAAAAAGAAGTCGTCCATGAAGACTTCAATGCATTTCTAAATGATATGAGAGAGCACTGCCATCATACATCATTGGAACGTGGCAAAGTACATTACAAAGACTGAAAGGCATGTGCTTGAATGTGAAAGTACCATATGGATAGGTGAATGTAGTCTTCTCCTAATCTTCTAAGGTAATCAGTATCTAATTATAACTAGAATATCCACCAAGAAAGCAATAATACTCATGCCCCACTCGCCTCTCAAGCATTTGGTCTATGAAAGTAATGGGAAATGGTCTTTATGAGTGGTTTCATTTAATTTATGATAGTTAATGCACACCCTTCGTCTAGTAATAGTCCAAATAGGTGTCAATTCATTCTTCTCATTATGGACCATTGTCATGCCCTCTTTCTTTGGCACTACTTGAACAGGACTTACTCACTTGCTATTTGATATGGGATAAATGATCCTAACATCAAGAAGCTTCAAAACTTCCTTTGTCACCACTTCCTTTAAAGCAGAGTTGAGTCATCTCTGTTGTTGAATCGTTAGTTTGCATTCAACTTCCATAAGGGTCTGATGCATATAAACTAACGGATAGATTCCATGAATGTCAGCAATAGTCCAACTAATGACCTCCTTATGCTCTCTAAGCACTCCAATCAACTTTTTCTCTTGTTCCTAAGATAAATCTATTGAAACAATGACTGGTAGTGTCTAATTCCTCTAAGGTAAATATAATTGAGATGAACATGTAGCTATTTCAACTTAAGTTTAGGGGGCTCTACTATAGATGGAATTGGCCTCTTAGTGCTAACTCCTAAATCCTTAAATCTAGATGGCTTTAGCCAAATTCCTATTGCTCTACTCACTGGTAAACTCTAAATGACCTCATCCTTAATACTCTCCTCTATGATCATTGCTCGCTCATCACTACTCTCGATTAAATCATGCTTAATAATATCTACCACATCATTTTCTCCTATAATCTCATCTTCCTCCATCTCAACTCTCTCTCGACCATCAACTGTGTCATACACGACATTAAGCTCACCTTCATCATCACTTGAATCATCCATTAATACATGCTTATCATATCCACTCATCTTAAAATGCTCATCTCTGAACTCTTTTACTAACCGATCAACTAGGTCTACATGGAAGCAAGAATCACTCTAGGCTGGGTGTTTAAATACTTGAAAAATGCTAAATGTGACGTACTTATCCATGACCCTAAGTGTCAACTTTCCTTCCTCCACATCAATCAAGGCCTTATTAGTGGCCAAGAATGACCTACCCAAGATTAAAGATATCTCCTGGTCTTCCTCCATGTCAAGAACAATGAAGTTTGTTAAGAAGATAAACTTATCCACTTTCACCAATACATCTTCCACAATCCCCTTTGGATGCTTGATATTCCTATTGACCAATTGCAAAGAAACTATGATCGGTTTGTACTTTCTTAGCCCTAATTTCTTGAAGATTAAGAGAGGCATAAGATTAATACTTGCTCTAAGATCAGATGGGGCCTTATTAAAGTAGGAGTCTCCAATGATACATAGGATAGTGAAGCTACTTAGATCTTTCAACTTAGGAGGCAATTTGTTTTGAAGGACAGCCATACACTCTTGAGCTAACATCATAGCCTCATGATTGGTTAACTTCCTTTTCTTGGTAAGGATGTCCTTCATAAACTTAGTGTAAGAAGGCATTTACTTAAGTGCATCCATGAATGGGATATTAATGTGTAGCATCTTAAAAACTTACAAAAACTTGGAAAATTAATGGTCCAACTACTGCTGCTTCAACCTCCTAAGGAATGGGATGGGTGAGACATATGGCTTTACTTCTGGTTTCTTCTTCTTAATGTCCTCCATCTCACCTTTCCCTATATCTCCACTTCTTGATAATTCACCCTCCATTTGCTTTCTCCCTACTCTAAGATTATCATCCTTCTTTTCCTGAACTTCTTGCTCTCTTCCTTTATTAACATTTCTTCCTTCTTGCCTAGTCGACTCTTGTTTAACTATTTTGTTTTCTCCACTTACCTCAACTTGATCTTGATTTTTCTTTTCCATCTCCTGTACACTTCTCAATGTAACTACTTTCACCTCCTCCTTAGGGTTCTTTTTAGTGTTACTAGGAAGGATACCTTAAGGACGACTATTAGATGACTGGGAGAGCTAGTTAATTGCTTTTATAAGTCTTGGATGATGGCCTTTTAGTTTTGAGACTCTTGTAGCAAAGTCTTTAGCATCTTTACTAAGGTATCCTTTTCTCTTTTTCCTCAGGTTGAAATGCCCTTTGTTGAGCCAAAAGTGGGGCTCTAAGAGCATTTTTATCCCCCTAACCAAAATTCTTGAGGTCCCTCCATCTTGGTTGTACGTATTTGAGTAGGGGTTCTAATTCTCTATTCCTTTGTTAAACTTATTCACAAAATTTGCTTGTTCCATACTTAAGCTTGAATTGAGAGAGTAGAAATCCCTTACCAAACAATCTGGAAAGCCTAAAGGAGGACCCTAAAAAGACATACCACTCTTAAGTGGACTAAACCTCGAGTCTTCCCCTTACATAGTCTACATATGACTTAATTGAGCTATAACAGCCACTACCTAAGCTTGAAACTTAGCAACGATATTTGATTCATGCACAACAACCACTTGCCTTAGCTTGCCCTCTTACTATGTTAGTTAAAAGAACTGAAAGCCATCTCTTCAAGGAGTTCATAAGATTATTCCACATTCTTCTTCATCAAACCACCTCTAAGAGCTACATCTATCGTCATCCTTAATTGATCATCTAATTAGCTATAGAAAGTTTGAATCAACTGATGCATGTGTATACTATGGTAAGGATAATGCCTAATCAACACTTTAAATCTTTTCTACACTTCATAGAATGTCTCTCTTTCATACGAGCAAAAGGAATTGATCTCATTTCTTAACTAAGTGGTCTTGTTGGGTGGAAAGAACTTTGCTAGAAACTTCTGTGCCAATTGATCTTAAGTTGTAATTGATTGTGTCATCAAGGAGTTTAGCTAACTTCTCACCTTATCCCTAAGAGAAAAAGGGAATAGGCAAAGGCAAATCACATCATCTGAAACCCCATTGCTCTTGAGTGTGGCACAAATCTGCAAAAAGTTCATCAAATGATCATGTAGGTCTTCTACAAGTTTACCCCCCTAAATTGATTTACCTATACCATTTGTATCAATGTGGCTTTAACTCAAAGTTATTTGCTTGAATTGCGAGCCATGCAATAGCTGGTGCAACTCTCTTAATGGTAGGCATAAAGTACTTCCATAATGGTCTTGCATCCTCATTTCCACCTACAATTTGTTTATTTTGCCTATTATTATCATCTCCATTATGATCATCTCTAATCTCATTACCTTCCATGATTCTCAATTATTCAAGATTTGCTCTTCTTTCTCTCAAACATTAGTGAAATGTTTGCTCAATTTTAGGATAAAAAAGAAAAGCGAAATCAAGTACTCTTTCACTAAACATACATCTACTAAGCCTAAAGAAAGAATTATTTTGGTTTTTCCCAAAATTTTTTTTCAGTTTTTTATGGGTTTTTCCAAAGTTTCAGATTTTTGCAAACTAAAACAACTAAACTTTCTAAAAGACAACTCCTAAAATGTAGAAAGATGGTAACTTTATGTAATAAAGTAAACTACCATTACTCTAATATCAAAAGCAATAAGCAAAAACATGATTGCACTACGAAAGGTACATAAAACGCAAGAAAGACGACAATGAGACAAGGCCGGAATTTTTGTTTTTCTATATAAAGTGCATAACTTAGGATAAGAAAACCACACCAATAGTAAGATTAATGCAAAATTAAAGGTCTAAACTATCAAGAAGTTAAATTAAACTCAACTTAGTTGAAATCTAAAGCAACAAGCTGAGGTAAACAACATTAAACACTTGATGACTAGCTTGAATTTTTTTTTTACTTTTCTCAATTAGTTATAGCTTCTACAATGAAAAATTTAAGCAAACATAGAGCAAGTGAAGCTAAAATAACATACTAAGAAATCAATAAGCATAAATAAAGATCCTAAAATGCTAGAAAGATCAAAACTTTATACAATAGAGCATACAACTACTATAATTAAAAGCAAAATGCAAGTAAAAACACAATTTTCACTAAGAAAGATGCATAAAACACAAAGAACACAAGTAATGACATCAAGTTGGAATTTTATTTTTCCACATAAATGCTAACTAAAAGGATGGTAAAATTAATCAAATAAGCAAAAATCTAGCAAATGGTTAAGCATAAACTAGCTAAAAACTAAACTAAGCATGAAACTAATCAAACTAACAAGCAATAGGCAAAGACTCACAATACCAAGAAATATACACAAAGCTAGATTTTTTTTTTAAATTCACTATAAAATGCAAGTAGCAAGAAGAAAAGTCTATTAAACAAGCAACTAATAAACTAGCAATAAGAAGCTAACTAGTAAGCAAAAAAGATACGAGGAAATATACTAAAATTTCACTAAATTAACCACTAACACAAAAGCTATTAGCTAAGAATTAGCAAATTATGTAAACTAATGGAGCTACTACTAAGCTAATATACCAATAAGTACAGGAACAAACGAAAGTAAAAAGAGAGCTAGTCTAAGGGATTAACTAATAATCTAATATTAGCAAAGCCAAAGCTCCTCAATAACGGTGCCAAAAACTTGACTTGCAAAGAGAGTATGAACCTACAAGTGAATTGGATCGTGGAAATAGTACAAACGGTGAGTCAAGATTATATTTCACAAAAAGCTTGGTGTTAGGTACTAAAATACTTGAGTTTTTCCTTAAGTTAAGCTATAGATAATTAGACTAAAAGAGATTAAAAGCTAATCAACTAATTGAATACTAAATTGAATGTCCTAGCTATATTATGAGAGTCTTGGGTCTAGGAGATAAAAAAGGATCAAATTAGGATTTCAAATTTATTCTTATTTGAATTAATGTGATGTTTTGAATTGATATTTGAAATTGATTAAAGGGATTTAACTAAACTCACTAAAATTTACTTATCTCTCGGAGTAATGGAGTTCTAATTATAGTATAAATTCACTTGCCAAGACGGTTTATCATAGAGGACATCTCTATGATCCAAACCATATTTTCAATCGCATTAAGTATATGAGTTTATGAATTTAATTAAAATTTGCATATTTTTATGACGAAACTTTTCAAAAATTTAAGTTATATTCATTATGAGTTATTAGAACCCTTTCGAATATCTTTTAATTCTATCTAACTAAATAATGTTGGCTAAGCATTAACTAGAAAGACGATGAATACAATAAAAAATACTTAAATACTTAAAATCGATATCAGAATGATATATAAAATATATTAATTTATTAAATCTATCAATGTAAAACCTAATATATACTAAGCACAATATTGCATCGCAATACCCAAATGAATCCAAATATATAATAATTGAAATAATAAGAAAAAGAAAACAATTCAATGAGCATATTCAAATTCGATTCTCAATACAAAATTAATATATCTGAGTACATTTGACATTTGGGAATTTTTCTAGTGAGCTAGAAGAATGATTTTAGTACCTTTAAAAAAAAAAATCACACAATTAATAAAATAAAAAGAGAATTTCTCTTCATCAAAATCTCTACCCAATGCCATTTTTTTTTGTTCTCAAAACTAAGCTACTGTCTAAAAGCTATTTTCTATTTTCTATTCTGCTGTTATTCTTCAACTCTCGGCAGCTATTCTCCAAGCTCCTCCCCTCCCCCAGTTCGATCGTGTCTTCAGAATAAAAGAAATGCTCTCTTTCATCCACATGTGGGCCTGCCTCATTCCGAGGAAAATGCTACACATATGACCAACGCTCAACAACATGGAAGTGACCAACATTTAGGATTGCCTCAAACTCCTTTAATTTGGAAGTGAATAAGTGATTCTCTGATATTCTGCCTCCACGTGTGAATGAGATGACTATGACGATGGGCTTAAAATACTTAAATCTTTTTATCTTACAATTACCAAAAAGGGAGTAAGGCCCACGTAAATGGTTAATTCTGAACTCGGCGTTACTTTTTCACGGAGTAAGCTGCTTGAAAGCAAATTTTAAGAACTAGTTAGTGCACCCAAAACTCAGGTTAAGTCTACACAAAGAAGGCTGCCACGGTTTTGCTCTGTTTTGGACTCGGATCAGCTGCTCTCGGCTTGCTGCAGCTGCTTGTGTCAGACTTCGCTCGGTGGCTGCTGTGGCGTGCAGATTTTGATGCTCTGTTTCGGCCTGATAGAGTTGCACGGACTGTTCGTATGGCCCGGAGCTGGAGTTGTTCAAGTGCTCGAGCTATTGCTGTTTTCGCCTTGAAGTTGCTGTTCAATTTGACGACAGCTTATACAACTTCAAATTGAAGTGCTTGCCGTAGCTGCTGTCAAGATGGCCGCAAGGCGCTTCGTAGCTGTTTCTTGGTTGTTGTTTGGTTGAAGTTCAGTCCAGCTGCTTTGCTAGCAGCTGATCGAGCTTATAGAAGTCAACTGTTGAGGATACTGGAACTGCTCGGATTCGGATTGGACGCTCTGTTTCTTTACACGAGCTGCACTTAAGGAAGTTCAGCAGCTCGGTTCAGTTTTCTATCTTACAATTTTCAAGTGCATCTTGGCATGCTTGGCAAGCTGTTGAAGAAGCTGCTGTTACTTGGTTGCTCGATTGAAGGTTGGAGAGTACCCATTCGACATCAAATGATATTGATCGGTGTCGTGTAGGCTGATAAGTGGATGCTGCACTTGCTGTTAGGATTGTGAGTGCAGCTTCTGCTATCACGAGCTCCAAGAGCTGCTCCCATTGCGTCCTCTTGAATTCTAGCTTGAAGCTCACGTGAGCTTTAGGAATTGCTCGGCCTCAGTTATTCATATTTGATCTCGGCCTACTACATACTTGGTTGAATTTTAGTAGTTGCTTGAAGCTTGGAGAAGCAAGGATCAGCTGCTATATTTTGTTGTAACTCGGCATATTGTTGGTGGCAGCTCAGTCTTGCGCTTGGAGTTGCTTAGCTGAAGTTTCCTAGAGACTGCTGCTGTTTGAACCTTATCAAATTTGTGGCTGCCGTGGCCAATCGCTTTGGCCATATGGAGCTTAAACTCAGTCATCCAAGTCAATTAGTGTCGTGCTCGAGACAAGTTGAAAAGGGAAGAGCCGCTGGACGAAAGAGGCTGCAAGTGTAGGTTCTGCTGCTGATATTTCTCAGTCGTATGCTCAGTTTTAGCTCAAGAAAAGCAAGAGTTGATGTTATATTGAATTCAGTAGCTCAGATCTTGTTGCGGCTGCTGTTCTTGGTGTTTGGCTATTTCAACTACAACAGTCGCTGTTCATGTGAATTGTTTTTGGTCCAAATGAGCTATCGCAGTTGTGCATTACAATTAGCAAATGGATTTCAATTAATAGGCCGCCCTTGTCCCCCAATTGAACTCATGACTTGTTTCAAATTACACAGTGGCAGCTATACTTCAATGAGCTGTCATAAAGTTTCTGTATTCAGTTGTGGCAGGAGCTGTTCTGTTCAGATTCAAATGGCTGGTGTATGAACTTCCCAATGAGCTGAAACTTTTGCAGCTCGGTTCAGTTCTCGCTTGTCATGTCTGCAGCTGTTCGCTCCCAACTTAGTCTTCTCTTGGACAGTTCAAGGAGCAGATGCTGTCATATATGGATGTATTCGACTGAAGTTGAAAGCCTGGTGCTAGTTTATCTGTTCTTGCTTCAATCGGATGCTCAAACCAGCAACTAAGGGGCTCAGTTCAGCTTGGTTGGCTCGGGTCCATCAAGACTTCTTGCTAATCCAGTGTATTGAATTTTTTGGCTTTGTCATTTTGGGGATTCTTGGTTGGCTTGTCACCTTAGCTCTTCAATGGATTGTACTGAAATCTGTCATAAAGATCGCAACATAAAGAGAACCAACGAACTCATATGAATGAAAATGAAGCACAAGCAATGTTCTAAGCATATGTTATTGTGAAACATGACTAAATAATTAATTGACAAAATTCTTTCTTTTATAAATTGCATAAACTCATATATAAAAAAGCATAAAATCATGATTTAAATACATGAGTTTATATAAAATTATTTGAGTCATATTTTGATCCTTTTGTTTTTACTATTTATCCAACTGACCAAGAAAATTGAATTTTGTATGATTTCTAAGCATAATTCACAATAAAAATACTATGAAATGTATAAATATACAGTAATTAAGTAAAGATAAATATACAATTTTACCTAATCTTTTACATAATATAATTTTGAAAACTTTTGTCATTTATATTATGTTATACCGAATTATTCCAAATTGTTTAAAAGATTTTAGAATTAGATACTATTGGATAATTCATCTTTAATCATTCTTTATATTGCTTAAATAATTTTTTAACTTATTTTCTTGATAATATATAAAACATTAGATTTTATTTACCTTTTTTATTTTAGAAAAAATCATAATAAGTATTCACCTAATAGTATATAACAGGTTGTTCATTTTCTTGTATCAAAAAATTATATACAACGAATTATTCATTTTCAACACTATATATAGCTTAAAAAAATTTTTATCGTGCTTTTTTATAAACATAAAATAGCTAAACTATATTTAAATCTTTTTGTTTAAGCCATTTCCCCCCTTATTTATTGAAGGAGGTGTATTATGGTGTTTATTAAGAATTAGATTCCATGCCCGAAACTAAAAATGCGAATTCTTAGGATAAGAGATCATCACCACTATTGTCACCCATCACCACTCAATACCACCACTATCACTCGCTTTCTTCTCCTCTCTTTCTCTCCAATCTATTCTTTTTTACCCCGTTTTTTCTCCTCTCTCTCCAATATATTCTCTATCACTCGATTTCTTCTCTCTCTCTCTATTCACCCACTTTCACTCAATTTTCTCCACTCTCTCCCTCCCCCTTGCCCCACCTCTCTCTCTCTCTCTCTCTCTCTCTCTCTCTAAGGCATGTGATTTTGACAAGGAAAAAAAAGAAGGGAAAAAGGGTCTTTTAAGTTATATTATATGTTTATTCATTACTTTAAGTGGCCAAATAGTAATTTTCTTAGTTCTTTTGTTTTTATAATCAAATAAGATGAAATGCAATAGGAAATGTATGTGTAAAGCAATAAAGAAAGGTTGAATACAACCTTATCTTTGAAAGCGAAACTGGAGAGAATTTGTTTGTATTTTTTTTTTTCATATATTTTTGTACGAGGGAATCGATGAAATATTTAGCAAGATCTCAATGCATAACAGATGACATAGACTTCCCCCTATATTAGCTAATTGCATGTGCTTGAGTGCATGTTACACATAGCATGTGATTACAACTAGAAAGAAATACAAAATACTAAAGTAACTATTATTTCATAACCCATAATACTATAGAAGGCCCTATTAAAGCTTAAGGTCTAATCCTTCTTTTGACCTCAACACATTTAGAACATAATTTGCCTTCAATTTAGTTTTACTAGAAATATCTAAACTCACTTTCTTTTCTACTTGTTTTTCTAGAAAGCCTAAAGTGCAATCAACACCCTTTTCATCCTTCCCCTCTTTAAATCCCTTCTCTACAAAGGTGATCAAGGAAATTGTAAACACATCTTAAAATAATATTCCCATGTCGCATCATGTTCAAGACGGCCATACCATTTCACCAATATCATTGTATTAGCCTTCTTCTTTTTACCATTTTTCTATCTATAATGGCTTCTAACTAAAGTGGTTGTTCTAGATTTATAGGTAACATCATAAGATCTAAATCAATAACACCTACAAAGGGCTTAAGTTGTGGAACGTTAAAGGTAGGCTATATTGATGAAAGGCAAGTATACCTATCAAGTTATAGTATAATAAAATGGTTTTAAATCCAAGTGTTAATCCTTTAAGGACTAATTAATGAAACACTAGTACTTCCCTTATTTTACTATTATCTAACCTAACAACTAAGTGCAAATTATAAATTACTAAGTATAAATAAAATAAAACAACTAAGAAAACCGAAAACTAAAGGAAATAATAAAGATTATGAAGAATCCATGGACTTTAGTAATCATAAATTGAATTTTCTCCTAAAATCGATGTCATATTCAATTTCATTTTTGTTATTGGACTATGAGATTCCTTGATTGAGTTAATAGGAATTGCTTCTCAAATTTACTCATAATCTCAACTATACTCTACTTGAATCACTTTACTGTAGAATATATTTAAACGACATTAAGTTCTATGAATTCTACTATTAAGTTACCTTAGTCCAGAGAAACTAAATAGCCAATTGCTTAGTTTACTTCAATTCCTTCTAATTACGTAGATCTATTCACGATAGTATCTCACAATCTCCAAAGTGAAATCAAATGGTGTATTAATACTCTAGAAATATCAATTCAAAGAACAATAAAGCTCATGTTATTAGATGTCAATAATAAGAAATCATAAATTGAAATAAAATAAAAGAATTCTCTACATAGATTCTAAGCTTCAATATTCAAATACTAAAAGAAGTAAATCAAACATTGAAAAGAAACTAAAAATAAATATGAAAATAGACATGAGAGAAGGTTAAGAGACAACCCTCTTAAGGTCTTGAAACCCTAGCATCTTCTATCTATCATCAACTATGAGGCTTATAAACCTATTTATAGTATAAAGGAATCTTTAAAATACATCTCCAGTGTATCTTCAACATATCTTGAAAATATATCTTGCATATCTCTTTGTTTCCTAATTATGCTCTCAAATAAAAGATACATGGAAGTATGGTATCTTCTAAGGCTTCAGATCTCTTCAAAAGAGGAAATTCATAAGGAATAACATATTTATGCCTACGATCATGGCCTTGATTCTTGGGCATGATCTTGTTTACTTCCAAAAATCACAAACAAGTGAAACAGGAGAATCACAGTTAAGGTTCACACTTGTGATTCTACTCGTGATTTTCTTTGACCATCAACTTTTCCTCATTTCCTTACTCTTTTGGGTGCGATTACAGTTCATGGGAAACACTCTTGGGTGTTATTCTCTTCTAAGCTTTCAACCTTAGAAAAGTCATCTCTAAATCATCCAAAACTTGATCAAGTTCACCAAACAAATCCTTAAATTGAAATATAAACCAATTAAGCACTAAAATCCCTAAAAATACCTAAGAAACACATAAAAACACTATCAAATGACTCGAAAAAATATGTATAATTAGCACTTATCATGTATGGATGACTCTATTAGTAGATCTAGTTAGTAAGCATACTTGACAACCTTGTCAATGATCTTATACATACCATAGAACTTAGTAACAAGTTTGTGATGTTTCATTATCCTTAAGTTTTGTCACCTATAGGGCAAACCCAAACCATATCCCCTATGTTAAAAGCCCTATTCATGCACTTTTCGTTTGCCTATATCGTTGTCCTTGCCTAAGCCCTATGTAAATGAAATTTAATTGTTTTAAGGTTTCTTCCTTATTAGTTAGCATATTGTCAACAGCTTCATTCCTAGAATCACTTAGAATGTGTAGCATGTGTATAAAAGGTGGATAGCCGTATACTTTATGGTAAAGGCCCAAAAGGTCAAGTATAGGGCCTAACACCCAAAACTAAGCCCAAAGCCCCAAACTAGGCTTAAACCCTAATGTATACAAACTAACACCATTGATCGATGAACTTGTTTGACCCAAATTGAATACTTATAAGTTTAAACACCTAAAAAGGATCTTACCAAATGAAAGAGCACTCGAAAATTATGAAAATCGACTATAATAATGCGAAATTCCGACTCCAAACAATGCCAACATATAGATTAAGTTTAAGATGAGTCTTATTTAGTTTAATTACCTTACTCAGGTGATTTGGAATACTAAGTTTGAGACTATTGATGATTACTTGGAATATTATACTTCAAGGTTAAGCGAGTATACCGCCTCCTACTTTACTCTATTATGTGCTTATAGTTAGTACACCATATAGTTATATATGACAATTGAACTTATCACATATTCGAGTATATAGCAACTTATATGTGCTTGCTATGGTTGACTTTTGCTTACAAACTAT
Source organism: Lumnitzera littorea (assembly GCA_024138015.1). Lineage (NCBI taxonomy): Eukaryota > Viridiplantae > Streptophyta > Magnoliopsida > Myrtales > Combretaceae > Lumnitzera > Lumnitzera littorea. The sequence continues at coordinate 23,737,855 of JAMXBB010000011.1, forward strand.
CTTAAGATATTTTGAATTCCCTTATTTGTTGCATTAGAACTCAAGATATTAGAGTGTTTGAAATATATTTGCTTGGTCACCTCATGAATGAAGATTAATAAATATTCGACCTTTAATTAAATCAAATATGCATTACATCTTGTTGCATAATTAAAGGACATCAACACTATACAGTAGAGCAGGAGATCATGCATAGATGGATTCATATTGACATTATATGTTGTAATTGTTCATCACATGATGTATTCGTAAAACATGTTCTTACCTCAACCTTTGGAATCTATTTAACTCTAGGGAGTGTTGTTGATAAGTCCTTATTTGTATATATTTTATATGGTGATTTTTTTTGTGAATTTTCCTTGAATTTTGAGTTTTGTTTTAGAAAATGATACTTAATTAAGTAAATATTTTCTAGGTTTTGTGACAATCTATGGAAGAAAATAAGAAAATGGAAACAAGTTTCACTTAATCTGGAGCGAAAATAAGAAAGTTATGAAGTTTTGAAGATCAATATAAACGTGTCATTTCCAGGATGATTTTGAAGTACTAATATAAGGAGGTTAGAAGACGACGCAACTAAGAGACATGACTATGTTGTTCCTAAGTGCATAAGGAGATATGAATAAGATTTGATTTGGTGGTCAAAAAACAATACTACTAAGGAATAAGGTCATGTCACCTACTGTAATTTCTTTATTTTAGCTAGACTATTTAAAGCTCTTTTAGGGTTTTATGACATAACTAAAGCATAACTTTTTGAGAGACTTTCAAGACTTAAGCATCTAAGGGAGCAAGGAACTTCAAAACATTAAGTTTTAACTTTTTTACTTTGATCCATGATCTATTCCTCTACCTTTTTTTAGATTTTATGTAAGATTATTGCTTTATTATGTATAGAGAGTAGATCCTTTGCATCTAAGTTTTATAGAACCTAGATTTATTCTTTTGACATTGATCTTATTAGATCCAATGTATTTTTTAATTTTTCTTGATTCAATTATGGGTGCTTAATGCTTTAGATTGTCATTTCTATAGGTAGTAATCTAAAATTTGATATCATATAAGAGAATTGAAAGATTTATTATATGATTAGATTTAGGTATAATTGACAGAGATTCTTGTAAGATTAGAGATAATTTGCAACATCTTTTTAGAATCTTGATTAATAAAACTAAAGAATTCGTTATGCAATAATGAAATCTTAAGTTACGCCATTGAGAAGAGATTATAATATATGATTTTAAGATTAGGGTTAATAGACTTGAGAAAGTTATTAACTTGAATAAAGAATTCTCGCGATCAAGAAGAATAAAGATAGAATTAGATTAATAACACTAAAGAATTCTCCTAAATGTTGAATTGATTTATAAATTGATCGCTTTCTTGTTTAAGTTCTTAATTGAATCTTAATTAGTTGCTAACTTATTAGTTGTTGCAATTTAGTTTAGGTTTTTTGAATTTCTTGAATTCTAATTTATAGGTTAGATAATAGAGATGTAGCGAGTATTAGTAATTATAGTCTCTGAGGGATTGACATTTGGATGTATATCCACTTACTATAATTGATAGGTACACTTGACTTATATTAAGTTCTTGGCGTCGTTGTTGGAGACTTGTGATATTAAGAAAGCTAATGGATTTACTAATCTAACCATTGTTTCTTTATCATTCTTGATTTCTTTTCTTTTTCTACAATCTAGAACTAATTTTGCATTTTATTTGTTGTAGTGTATGATAAGAAGTCATTTACGGGATTTGATTAACATAGATCTTAAGATTAAGAGGATAGCTTTGTGAAATTTGAGGCAATTGACAGTTAAGGAGACAATGGAGGCGAACAACTAAGGGTCTCCTATTAGAATTAAAGATAAGGTTGAGTTAATAGAGGGTGAAGTAAAGGATTAAGTGGTAGAGCACAGATCTGATTACTAGAGCCTACCTAATGACAACATAGCTAACAACGAGGGATAAAAAAGAACCATGTTAGATTTTTCTTACTCGTCTTTGACTGGTACTCAATTGAGCATAACCCGACCAGATGTCATAGCTAACAACTTCAAGATCATGCTGAGTATTATTCAAATGGTGTAACATTTCGTATAATTTCACAACCTACAAACAAAGACCCCAATGACATATTTCTAGCTTTTTGGAAATATGTGACACTTTTAAAATCAATGAGGCAATTGACAATGCCATCCAACTATGCCTCTTCCCATTTTCTTTACGTAGTCGAGTTAAGTAGTAGTTTAATTCCTTGGCAAGGAATTCAATCACAACATGGAATGAACTGGTGGAAAAAATTTTAGAAAAGTATTTTCTACCTACTAAAATTGCAAAGCTCAAAGTCGACATCTCTTCTTTTGCCCAAATAGAGGGTAATACCCTATATGATACTTGGAAGCACTTTAAGGACCTGCTAAGGCAGTGTCCATACTATAGCCTCCTCTTTTGGATCAAAATCCAAACTTTTTGTAATGGTCTCAACCCTTCTATAAGGAAAATGATAGATGCAGCAGCTAAAGGAACACTCAATATTAAGACACTTGAGGAAGTTCAGGCTTTGATAGAGGGGATGGCAATGAACAACTATCAGTGGGAAAATCCTAGGCAAAAGAAAAAAGTTACGGGTGTGTTTGAGCTCAACGCCATGTAGTCTTTAGCCACCTAAGTGTAAATGTTGAGTAAGAAGATTAAATCACTCTTAGTCGGTTCTCAACAATAGCCATTTGGCCCTAATAACTTTTGTCAAGAAGGGTTTATAGGTAGTGAATAGATGGAACAAGTTGATTTTCTAGGGAAACCCTGAAGACTCTAGTATAATCCCTATAGCAACACTTATAACCTAAGGTGAAAAGATCACCCTAATCTTTCATAGGGAGTTTAGAATTAGAGTCAAGGCTAATAGTGGTAGGCAAGGTAGGTAAGGAACTAACCTTAGCAAAGATCAAACTTGCTTGTACCTAGATTTCAATAACTTATAGTTCCTTTACCTACTCTAGAAAAGAAGTTGGAAAGTCTCTTGTAAAAATATAATCAATCTAATGAGGCTCGCATTCAATAAACAGAGACTTCTTTGAGGAATCAAGAGGCTTCCATCCATAACATTGAGAATCAGAAGGTTAGATTGCTCGATTTTTAAATGAAAGGTAGTAAGGATCATTGCTTAGGAACACTGAAACAAACCTCAAGGAATATGTCAATTCAGTGACCTTGAGAAGTGGTAGAGAATTGCAATTTGAAAAGAAGGATGGTGGGGAAGTAGCTGAGAAAGAAGTGGAAGTCAAAGGTAAGAAAGACATAGGGCCATAAAAATTAAACAAAAGCTTAGAGCCACCAAAACTTAAGGCGTACAAGTAGCCCATCCAATATCCATAGTGCCTTAAGCAAGATTACACTACTTCGAGTAAGAAATTTGGTAAATTCCTTGATCTTTTTAAACAACTTCACATGAACTCATATCTCTTTGATGTTTTATTACAGATCCCAAAGTATGCAAAGTTCATGAAGGATCTTTTATCAAACAAGGGGAAGCTAGAGGATCTTTTAACCGTCACACTTAATGAAAAATGCTTTGTACTACTTTAGAAAAAGCTACCAAAGAAATTAACAAATCTAGGGAGTTTTACTCTTCCTTATGTTCTTAGAAATTTGTTAATAGATAATGCTTTGATAGATCTAGGAGCTAGTATTAATTTGAAACCATACAAATTATTTAAAAAGCTAAGGTTAAGAGAACCTAAACCAATACACATGTGCATTTAATTAGCCGATAGGTCCTCTACATACCTTAGAGGCAAAATAGAGGATGTTTTGGTGTAAGTTGACAAGTTTATTTTTCCTATAGACTTTGTTCTTCTTGATATACATGAGAATTTAGAGGTTCCATTAATTTTGGGTAGATCCTTCTTAGCTACTATTAGGGCTGTGATTAGTGTTAATGAGTGTAAGATCATATTAAAGGTTAGAGAAGAAGACATTGTTTTCTAAAACTTAGATTCAATGCATAGGACCCTTGACTCATAAGGCATAAGCTATGATGTTAATTCCGTTATTGTTTCTGAATGTTTATAGAAAATACTTGTCAACGAACTAGTGAACTGTTGCTTGGAAATAGGAGATGGAAAGATGGTTAAAACCTTTAATTAGTTTGAAGTTGTAGCTCAATTAGGAGCTAATCAATCCAATGCAGTACAAGAAGGGGTTTAAACCATTTTGTAGACCAAGGAATAGAAAGTTAGAGCCTTTTAAAATAAAGCTACCGGTATTGGAGCTAAAACACTCAAAAGATTACTTGGAACATGCCTTATAGTAAGGAGCTCAAAGCCATTGACGACCAATCCATCCAAACGAAAAGCAAACAAAAAGAAGGAACTCGACTAGCACGAGTTTGATGAGTGGTGTGATAAGAAGAAACATGGTGGAAGTCATCCAACTAGAAAAGGGACTTTACTAGACCAATAGAAAAAGGGTAAGTCTATACTTGTGTGGCAAGTCCAAAAGCTAGGTAAGGAAGGAGATCTACCTCTACTAAGATGAAGGTAAGTAAGTCAGGCATTTTATCAAGCTATCGACGTTAAATATAGCACTCTTGAGAGATAACCCAAGTTTACAATTTCTTTTCGCAACTTTTGGTTATTTTATATTTGTACTTTAATTTTTGCATTAGAATGCTAAGATTCAATTTCTATTTATATTTCTTTTTTATTTTTATTATTCACTTAAATTTATGCAATTAAGCTAGGTTTAATTTTCTTGAAAAAAAAAAGGTGCATATATAACTAATTACTCAACTGAGACACATGATTATGTCTCTGGTAGTATCGTTCCCAGGGGCTTTTCTTATACAACCACAATAGAGTATATGACCAAGAGACATGATCGTATCTCTAGCCATGTCGCTCCAAGGCCCTTTAACATGTATCAACAGTGGATTACACGATCGAGGGACATGACTACATCTCTTGACCATGTTCCTAAGATGAACACTTGCTCTGATTTTCATCTGAACTAATGACAAAAAAATTGTTTCTTGAGGATGATTCTTGCTTGTAATTTAGAGCTTTCTCTTTATTTTCACTTCTTCATGATATTTAAGTATATGCATGCATGATTTTGTGGGTTTAAGGAGTTAATCATCATTGACATGATCATGTCGTTTAAAATTGGAGCTGATCTATTAGGTTTGGAAGACATGGGTAGTGATACGATTGTGTCATTTGTAGTACATTACTATAGGCATGCAATTCTTGATTATTGAGTAGAAGTGTTGAATTGTCTTGATTTACATGCTTTGTCCTTCATTTTAGCACTTAAGGTTTTAGTGTTAATTAGTATAAAAGTGTTATTCATTCATTGTAATCGCAAGATATGGTGATTAAACATGCTTGGAATTTCTTTTGTAACAATAGTTGTGAGATTGCAAGAAAGATTGGCTCAAGAAATCAACTAAATTATGCATACATACTAAGTATTTGATAAAATCCCTATATATTGTCATTTCTTCCATACTTGGTTATGGTTTTGGCATAATTTTTTGTTCTAAGTGTAGAAAAACTTTTAGTCAACAAAACAGTGACTTAAATTTTCTTTTCTTTTAAATAGGACCATGGCACTATAAACTAAACTTTAAGTTAGGAGGAAGCTCAAGAAGAAGAAGGTGTGGAAGTTGAAGATGAAAGAGACAGGATATAGAGGTTGCTAAGGAAGAGGAGGATAGTGAAGAGGACGAGGATAAAGTTATGGATGATGCCATTTATTAGGAGGATTGTAGAGTCAATGTGGCTGCTTGATATCTTTTCTTTTCTTCATTCATCCATATTGGTCATTTGTTGACTTAGTTTCATGGTTGGACTATATTTACTATTGTAATGCTTTTCTTTTCTTAGTTTTATTTTATTTTCTTTGTGTTTAGTGAGTCATGTTGTAAGGCATTGGTCTTGGAACTTTGAATGAGGCAATTTGGAAGGAGCAAAAAGTTAAAATGGGGGGGGTCCGATCTCGAACATAGGGGGCA